>NHNW01000005.1:0-600000 GCA_002786025.1 Zasmidium citrigriseum | reverse complement strand
CTGTCAAACTTGCCAACAAATCGTCCGAATTGTGAACATGTTTTCTTACATGCAGAGAGGCAGTGAGTGATGACAGCAACGACTCTGCCACTGTCAAGAAAATAGTCCGGTTGGTGGTATATGTGCGGCCGGACAAAGTGTGGGGGATGTCCGACCACGATCGAATTGCGCAAAACAGCGAACGCGCGAGATGCCGCTATACCCCTTTGAGGGGCTCGGGAGGCGCTAGTCGGGGCCAGGATGCTGTTCCTGCATGCAGGGAGGAAGTAAAAGTAGAAACAGGAGCACTTTTCTTGCTGCTGCTCGCGCTCTCGCTGTTACGCGGGCGGCCGAAGAGTGAGGGTGTTGCTGCGGCGGCCAGGGGTTGCAGCAGGAGAAACACCTTTGAGTTGTGTCGTTCAAGGCCGAGACGGGCGCGAATTGTGGAGCCGGGAGGGGAGACAGTCGTGTGCGCTCTGCCGTAGAGCTGCTGACGGGCGAGGCCAGAGCAGCGAGCGGACGAGAGCAAGCTTCATGTCTGGGTCGAGAGCTCGCAGCTCGCCCCAATGGCGGTGGGCGGCGGAAGGGCAGGGCAAGGCATAGATATATATCTACTCCCTCCCTCCATGCATGCCCCAAACGATGTCCAACAAAGAACAAAACCGCCTCTCCGTCGATCCTCTCGGTGCTATCGCAAAGTACAACTCGCTCAAAGCTCACTTCCTCAACCCCTCCATTCCAACCATCATGTCTGCTCAGGCTGTCGAGACCTCCCGCCTGGATGGCAAGGTCGCCCTCGTCACCGGCTCCGGCCGTGGTATCGGTGCCGCCATGGCCACTGAGCTCGCCCGCCGCGGTGCCAAGGTCGTCGTCAACTACGCCAACTCCTCCGACGCCGCCAACAAGATCGTCGACCAGATCAAGAAGAACGGTGGTGACGCCATCGCCCTCAAGGCTGATGTCGGCGATGTCGCCCAGACCAAGCGTCTGATGGACCAGGCTGTCGAGCACTTCGGCCAGCTGGACATTGTCTGCTCCAACTCCGGTGTTGTCTCCTTCGGCCACTTGAAGGATGTCACTGAGGAGGAGTTCGACCGCGTCTTCCGCATCAACACCCGTGGCCAGTTCTTCGTTGCCCGCGAGGCTTACAAGCACCTTTCCGTTGGTGGCCGCATCATCCTGATGGGCTCCATCACCGGTCAGGCCAAGGGTGTCCCCAAGCACACTGTCTACTCTGGCTCCAAGGGTGCCATTGAGACCTTCGTCCGCTGCATGGCCATTGACTGCGGTGACAAGAAGATCACTGTCAACTGCGTTGCCCCTGGTGGCATCAAGACCGATATGTACCACGCTGTCTGCCGTGAGTACATTCCAGGTGGTGAGAAGCTCACCGACGACCAGGTCGACGAGGTAAGCAACAGATCAATCCAAAGAGAAAGAGACTCAATGCTAACTTACCATCAACAGTACGCCAAGACCTGGTCCCCAATGCAGCGTGTCGGCCAGCCAATCGACATTGCCCGTGTCGTCTGCTTCCTCGCCTCCCAGGACGGCGAGTGGGTCAACGGCAAGGTCATCGGCATTGACGGCGCCGCCTGCATGTAAACGACCAACCTCGACACCAACCCACCTTGTACAGCTTCCCAACATCCGGGAAAGCAAATTTGGATACCTGTTTATTATGAGCGCCATCTCCTTTGTTGCACGAAAAGAGATACGAAAGAAGACATGAAAGCGATTGGAGAGCAAGGGAACGGAACATGGGGCTGGCGTAGGACGATACCACCTCTGGGGCGAAGGATATACAGGAGCATGCATGGCGCAGCATGGCATGGTTAGACGCCCGAATTCAAGTGCTGAATGGCCGTTGTACTGTATGTAGCAGGAAGAGCAAGAGAATCCAGTTACCATGAAATCTCAGGATTCTTCGTCCCTCAACTTCTCGGTCCCGAATTGTTTTGATTCCAAAGCTCAGGATCGCCCGCTTGTGCCTGGAGGATTGACAGCTCGCGGACACAGTTCCTGACCAACTTCAGCCTCATTCATCAGATCATCGTTTGTTCCTTGCTGCCGTCCTTATCACGCATAATCCTTCGTCGACAGAAATGGCCATTCCTCGTCGCAAGCTTTCCACAATCAATACTGTTCAACTCAAATCCGACTGATGGCTGAGTCCATGACGCCGACAAATGTTTGTCATCGCACCTGCACGAGATGACTTCATCGACATCCCGATAACCTAGAGTCGTTCATGCACGCTTTCGGAAGATATTCGAAGTCGTCGGCAAGGATGTCTTTGCGGCTCAAGAGTCGATCCTTGCATACAGTGCTCGGCCGTGGCACCGAACGTCGTCCTTGCGCCAATCCTCGAGCATCTCCTGCACGTGGACGCACTACGGACAATTGATAATGCCTGTCGATGAAAGAATCAATAGTTTCCTTCCTGCTGTGCGTCGGTAACACGGCAGCGGCGCATGGGAGGCGCTCGAGTTTCAGGTATCGATCTTCTGTTTGTTCTGTGTCACAGTGGTTGTCGTCATGAGGACGATTGCATATGCTGTGTTGAAGTGTTGGGCTGATAGATGGCAGACCAGCAGAGATGCGCCTTGCATGTGAAGGACGCCATGGCGCGGATATTGCTGGTTGTGGAGAGTCATGAGATCAGGCTGCAGGGGTTGGCTTTCAGGAAGTCAGGAAGGCAAGAAGGAAGGCGTGGGCTGTCTTCTCAGTCAGACGGGGGCTTGCGAAGGAAAGAGCGGATTCGAGCGTTGTCTTTGTTTGTGAGGAAGGAAGGATCTGACAAGGAAGTTCGTCGTGTAGAAGGCAGGGACCGCTGAGGATTCGTGAGTCGTCCGATACTCAGACGTCGGCAACATTAGATATGTTTGTGAGGCATCGGGTTTCGAGAGAGGCTGATGCGAGCAAAGTGGGCTCTAGACTATTATGTATATGTCCATAGTGATCATGAACATGGTGATTGATTTCCCGGCGTGGGATTTACACTACGCGATCAAAGACTCCCACATATGCTCTCGTCAGTGTCAAGCATCAGAAACGTATACAAATGCACCAAGCAACGAAGTTCGCACCTTCGGCCCTTTCGAAATTCACAAAACAACGTTGAGGCGTGCTAGATTTGCTCAAGGCAGTATATTTGGCAGAAGCGAGTGATGATACACGAGTACTCGATCGAATTCGTTGGATTCGAGCTTTTAGCCATGGATGGTACGAACGATACACCACCCAACTCGTTCATACTTGAAAATGATCGGTCGGGCATAGCTGCTACTGTTGACATCATATGCCGTGTCAAGGTAAAGGAGTTCGATATATGCTAGCAAGAACGTCATCCAGCGAGCACTGTTTGTTGGTCTTGATCTTGCGCTTCTTGGTTGGCCGGTCTTCGTCATCCTCAGTCTTTTCTGCGGCGGGCTCGGTTGCAGCTCGATCTCGCTCGAAACCTCGATGACGCGAGAAGCATAAGAGATAGTCGCACTGGAACGTTTGACGATCTGTATGGCCGCATTGCATTCGCAATATCGGCTTGTCGCCCAGTTCGGTGCGATCGTGTTCGCGTTGAGTAAGGAGATAGTTCGAAACAAGCTCGTCCCACCACAGAGGACCTTTGGCATCAGGACGATGAACGCGATCCCATTCTCGGGCATATTTCATGAATGATGAGCTGTCGAAGTGTCAGTAGCTGGGCTTTTGAACGTGGGCAAACGGGCATACTCTTCGCCCTGGCGCCATCCAGATGGCTTCGATTTGGACTGTGCCCTCCGCAGGCCCAGGTACCGAGCCCGCAAAGCGACAGTTTCGAGAGATGGAAATGAGCTCAAGTAATGAAACAGCCATGGCGAAAGCGACTTTTCCATGTCCATGTCGAGAAACATCGTCTTCAAAATCGGGAAAGCGTTGCGCTCTTTTGCCAGATCAGACCATGCACGAATGACCTGGTACAGGGCCAGGGGCATTCGTTCAGAGGAAGCCCGAATGTACAAAGTTCGTATGTTGGTGATTTCCGCAATCTTGATCATTTCCGAAGTCGACAACTGAACTGCTTCGAGGCTCATATGGGTAATCCAGTCGAGTGATGGGCTGTCAATCGGAGCAAGCGCTCCGAAGTCCATTGTGCAGCTTGGACAACCAGCCATCACGTATCTGAATAGTTCGCTCTTGAAGCGGCCTGTTTTGGCAAGGGTTATCCAGACTGGCAAGGTCATTGACTGTCTGGCAAATGTCAGCGTGTATTCTTTCCAACTAAATCAGAGCATCCACTTACGACCGGATGACAGCCTGGAGGATGCGTTTGAGCATGGCATCCGGAAGCTCTTTCAAGACTTCGGGCTCCAAGGACTCTGCATGGCGGCACAATAGTCGAATGGTCGTGTCTTGCAATGACCTCGAGTCGCTGTTCCAAGGTCTCGTAAGAGGCGCGCCTTGTGTGCGTGGCAAAAGAGTTGCCATGCAACTGTGGTGCTTTCGGTCTTTGCTCGAGACGACCGTCTCATCGTAGACGAGTCCATTCGCCCAGTCGTAGGGCATGCTGAAAAATGATTCGAGCGCTCGAACTGAAAGAAGCCGCTTATTGATGAAGCGTGGTCACTATGTGTAGCTCCAGATCAGGGTATTCGTCTGATGTTCATCGTCTTGCTTCCAGGCGCGTGAAGAGTTGTTTACACTGGAGGTCGGGCTTCCAGGCAAGGGCCAGGTATCCTGGACATCTGTCTGATTAGCTGATGAGAAGCCTCCTCAGTACAGAAGCGCGACGGCTGTTGTTCGACATCAGGTTGCAAGATCTTTTGCGTTGAAAGTCATCAGCAGCTGCCAAGCTGCTTGCTCTTCACCGTGGTCGAGAAGGCGCGATCAAAGAAGCTTTTCGGCATCGGAGCGGACCTAGCCCCGCGCCGATCACTTCCACGTGATCACATGCAGCGACGTCGGACCGGACGAATACATGCTCATTGCTTCTCATACTATCTCGTGCTCTGCTATTAAAACCCCACCTATAGGTACAATGTGCCTCAGGACGCCAGCCACTGCGAAATGATCGCCAAGAAGCCTGCCGTCCTCCTCGCCGCCTGCAACTCTTTACAATCGCTTCCCACGGCCTCACAATCGACGACGTCATCATGGCAAAGAAGCACACGACCATGCCAGGGTGCGCCGAAGAAACGAAGGACTTATGCTACCATTGCTGGAGACGCGAGGGACTCTCATGAGCAGTCTGAGCGACAGGACAATAGCCATGTCTGGCCAGAAACGCCTAAAGGACGTGCAAGTCCGACCCCGTACCAGATCTTCGATTTGAAGCAGAATGGCAAGTACAGCAAGGCCAAGTACTACCAGCTGGTCAAACTGTACCATCCAGACTTGAACAATGGGGCGAATCAGGGGATGTCAGACAAGACCAAGATGGAACGATACCGCTTAGTTGTGGCCGCTCACACGATCTTGTCTAATCCTGCGAAGCGCAGTGCGTATGACAGATTTGGAGCAGGTTGGGATGGCAGGGCAGAGACCGGTGAACGGTCGTCCTCATCTCACCCTGCAGGTCCCTTCAGTCACAGCTACGGCAATGCCAGCGACCCGATATGGAACAATGCGACCTGGGAAGACTGGGAACGATTTTATCAACGCAGAGAAGGGGTGTACCCCGAGAAGCGAGCGCCGGTATACATGGCCAACTCGTACTTCCTGGCGTTGATTGTGGCATTGGCGATCATGGGGAGCTCGTTGAACGTCAACAGAGCGAAAGATGCTGGACATTACATTGTAGAGCAGCGAGATATTGTACATGATAAAGCTGCGAAAGAGCTGAGGAGAGTAAGGCAAGAGGCATCGACGCTGTCTTCGAGACAGGATAAGATAGACTTCTTTGTGCGGCAAAGAGAGGCTACGTTGGCTACGAGTGGTGATTTCGAAGCCCTGCGAGAAGAGAGGGCGAACCGGGTGCTGGCAAACCAAGAAGTCTGTCGCAGTGACGGCGTGAGTCAGCAGGAGGACAATAGATGAACATGGCGAGATACAGCCTACGTCTTGGATATACGTCGACGTCTTACGAGACCGTACGACCAATGAAGCGTTGGCTTCATTTTATACAGATACCCACGCGAACGAGCATAAGCAGCACGATTTGAATGCAAACAGAATGATGCGATTCACCACCAAGACAGCTTTTCCTACGAGCTCACGCGAGACATGTGTTCGACGTTTCAGCTCGCATGTGAATGCCAAGCCGACTTCACTTTGCGCTCCTGCCGGTCTCGTCCACTACAAACACCGACATCGAAACCCAACTTCAGGCACTTCCAACCCGAATCTCGCCACGCACATCCTCGCGACCTAGACCGCCATCATGGCGTCGCCACCGTGCACCGTCATCAGCCGCCCTGATCTCGAATCTCTCCAGATCCCAGACAAGGCCACCATCACCGACGTCAAACGCCTGGCCTCATACAACTGGATTGACTCCGAAAGCCCAACCATCGCCGTGCCTGGCAGTCCAGCCCAATGGACCTCCATCTCCAAGCCAAAGAAACTGCGCAAAGACAGTGGCTTCATCTATATCGCCCAAAATGCCGCCCGCCTGCCAGCCTACCCCCTCGAACCCCTCCTCCGCGCTATTAACACTGAGAACCCAGACTTCGACTTCCGCGCCCTCGATATCGTCAGCGACCGCACCAACATCCGCAAGCTCCTCTCCTTCATTGCTCCGGAGTCCAGCCAGGATGGTCTGGCGCCTTTCACGATTCACATCGAAGTTGTTGGGCGGACGGCTTTCTTGAGCCTTCAGGAGCACGAGGTGGTGGACTTCATCGGTCCTGGGGACTTCAGAGGGTATAGCCAGGAGTTTAAGAAGACCTTCACCAAGGATCAGATCGCTGACAGTACGGGACATCAGAGGATCGTCTCGTACAAGTTTCATGATTTGAACATGATCATTCGTCACGAAGCTGATGGTTTCGTGAAGGATGCTAGCGATGATGCGGATGATATGGCGAGGCTGATGAACAACCTCTCCATCCACCAGCCGTCATCATCGCCTGATCCTGTCGCCATCCCGAACTCCAACCTTCGCATCATCGAGACAGGCCAACCCGTCCCATCAACCTCAACCCTCGAAATCAAAACCCGCGCCGTCCACAGACCACTCGATCTGGAGTCCATCGCCGCCCAGCTCTGGGTCGCACAAACTCCCAAACTCGTCCGGGCCTACCACGAGAGAGGCACCTTCGACTCTCCAACCGTCGAGGACATCACCAAGGACATCAATGGCTGGGAGGAGCGGAATCAGAAGAGCCTGACGGTGCTTGCGGCGCTGCTCAGGAAGATTGTGGACGTAGCGAAAGTCTACGGCCGTGCTGTGATTGAGTATGATCGGGATGCGGGCAGTCTGCGGATCTGCAAGACTGAGGAGGAGAGCATGCTGCCAGAGGATATGGTCGTGAGATGGAATGGCAACGACTTGTCGTAAATGGAGGCGCAAGAGGAAGGAGAGCAGGAGTAGGCGGAAGTCGGCGCAAGTCTTGTTTGATGATCACCTTCGGTGATCATCTGCTTTCACCAAAGACCATGCGGAAGAGCAACAGGATAAGGATGAAGCAAGATTCACATTCGCAGAGCAGAGCAGTCGGTCGGACTTGAGTAGCGAGGAGTTGCTCAAGACGAGTAGGAAGTTGAACATTACAGGAATCGCAACAAGGTTTGTTGATCGAGACTTCCATTTCCTATGCCTAGGACTCTGTCTGAATGCATACTGGTTTATCCCGATTCCGCTTGAATTCCATCTCCGACACATATTAGCCATCGTGTGTTGGGCCTTGCCGGAAAGAATCTCCCTCGTCATCTACCGTACATCGTGATCGTAACCACGTTCCCGCTGCTCCTGCTTCCGAAGTCTACGAAACTCGGAATACTTCTCCACTCTCACTCGATGTGAAGGACCCGTATTGTGCCCATGACAACAATTGCCTCTGCATTGCGTTGGCACTCTAACGCCATCGCGGTACTTGGGAAGCTCGTACCTGCAGCTAGGACGGACATGTATGACTAGCGTCTGTCGCAGGCTGTCCCAGTGGGTCACGCCCTCAGCCCCGTGCTTACAAGCCGCGCTATCGTTGTTGCTCTTCAGGCCATTCCAGAATGTCTTGCAAATGTGCAGTCGAGCGGTGCAACTCTGCTCTTGTTCGCACGAAATCCTCGATTGTGGATCCCATGGACCGGGACCGGACAGGTTGAAGGAGCACACTTGCTGCAAAGTGTGCGCTGAGGGCTCGGGTGATGAAGCAGCGGTCAAAAGAGAAGTGTCGACGTTGGCCGATGATGGTCGCGGGTTGGCTGGTGGATGGCTCTTTGGCGTACTCCCCGATGATGCATTGCTCCTTGACGTGACAGTCTTTGACATGAATGCATCTGGTGCAATGGGCCTTGCCGAAGATAGTGGCCTTGCCGAAGAGAATGGCCTTGCCGCAGGGAGTGGCTTTGCCGCGGAGGGGGCCATTGCCGCAGAGGGAGACATTGTCGGAGATGTGGGCTTTGCCGCCAGGGTAGGCTTTGCCGTGGAAGAATCAACCGTATCGAACACCGCCGTGGCCACCTTCAATCCCTTGCTCGGCTCCTCAACGACCAGCCCACTGGCTGGGCGCTTGGTCGATCGAGTTGGCGATGTCCTATTGGAGATGAGAGCGGGTTGGGTGAGAGCTGATTTTCCCTCTGGCGGATTCGAGGTCGAGGTGTGAGCGTTGGAGTCGTGGTTGAGTGGGGGCATTGCCGGAGTGAGCTTTGTCGCAGGAGCAGGAGGGCTCTGGGCGGACAGTGGTGCCTTCTGATAGTCGAGCAGGATCTCCTTCGCTGCCGAGCGCATGGCATCAAGCTCGCGGCTGAGACAGTCTTCCCATCTGCAGAAGTCAGCGATTGCGGCCTGTGGAGGTCCGGGTCACACTGCTTACTCCTTGGTGTACACCTGAAACGGCCAAAGCGATGAGATTGTGTGAAAGGTCTCATCCAAGGAGCGTACAACTTCGATGAAGCCTTCTCGACGAGGCATTCTGCCCAGTTCTTGTAGCCACCAGCCGAGGGCTACTCGCACACGGCGATTGGCCTCAGACATGACGTTGCGCAGATTCGCTTGGATGCTGGTGATGATGGTGGGTGGTGTCGAAGTTTGCAAGTCGAAGTGGAAGGGAAGCCTGTGCGCTCACAGAGCTCTTGCTCGCTTGGCGCTGCGTTTGCGACTTCCCTCAGCCTTCACGGCAAGAGCGCTTGAAGCAAGGTAAGTGCGCCGACATATTCGATCATCAATCTCAATCTATATTCATACTATGGCAGAGTCTAGATGCAAGGTCTTACCTTGGTGGCGTCCGAAAAATTTCCTGGGAGTTGCATTTGGGTGGATGACGTTCGGGATGCCAAGACACTAGCACTACTTTCACATGCTTCCGCATTTTGGGCAGCTCTCCTTCTGACATTTCAGGCATTCTCCAAGGCCAGAACGAGACTTCAAAAGAAATATCGAGCGTGAATGCCTCTTGAACGGCACAAGAACCAAAAGAAGAACAAAAACAAAAAGAATCTTTTGGCTCCACAGCGATTCGAACGCTGGTCTCCCAATCACGTATTCAGCCTCAACGGAGAGGATCATTCGGTGCGACCTGCCCCGCGGTGGCAAAGGTCTAATCATGGCCACTTCGGGCTCAATTCAGCGTTGCTCTTGCAGAGCGATTCGGTTCAATCTGTGGGCTCAAGCAGCGCTCGCTTGGCCCCCTCGGTCTCGACGTGAGATATATGTTGGGCGTGCTGACCACTGCACCACAGAGCCTTTTCAATTTGATTGGATTTTGTGGTCTGTGATCTGTTTATTTAGTCTCATTGGGGGTACACGGGAAAGGGGGTTGGTTGTTTGCTTGATGCAGGTGGCCGGTTGCACAGACATGCAGGAGTCCGATACGCTTACTGTGTACGGAGTTGACGTCGACGGTACAGTAGTCCAGACAAACGAAAACAATATGGAGTTCTTCAACCGCACTTTGGTGTGGATGTAGTAGTCAGACGGGAGGTTAGACCATTTGCAATTGTCAAATGAACGCTCCAAGAGTCGCCATTGTTGCCGCAGCCTTGACAAGTTCGGATCATGGAAGTATTGAAATGCACGGAGCGTTGTCCGTTCCATTTGAGGTATTGGCATCGAATCTCTGCTCATCAGTACCAGACACTTTGGTCTGGTAGCCGATATCTCCCAAATCTCCTTCACTTGAACCAGCCATCACGTGCAGATACTTTGCCGTCCGGAGTCTTTGCTCCATCCGACAAAACAACACACTGCGTGACATTGTTGTCGATCGTAGTCATCACCGCCGGGATGTTCTCCTCTTGCGGTACATGACTTTCGACAATGAACGCCATTGTTCAGCCTTCTCCACCCTCACCCTCCATGCCTCATCAGTGCCGTCTCCATCTCCCTCATGTGCCCATCTGCAATGTCCTCGACATTCATTCTTTAGCCCAAAGTAACAGGTCGGAACGTAATGGACCCATGTCCTATCTGAGGCTCTGTCCCAATGAGAGACCCCTATGCCGCCGTGCGGACAGGTATGATGGTCGCCATGCTCCTTCACGCCATCCCAATACTTCTTGCAGATGTGCAGAAGTGCCTCACAGTCTGCCCCCAGGGGGCATGTAAGAGTCTCCGATGGATTCATGCCTGCACCGGACAGGTTGCAGTGACACATTGCTTCCAGTGTCTCAGCTGTGGGTCCCTGTGAGGGCAATGGGTGTGGAGAAGCAGCTCGAGTTTGCGGTGGAGTTGCAGCTGTGGTAAAGACTTTGTCGTTACCAGGTGTTGCCCCGCTGGGTGTCGCTGGCTGAGAGAGGTGCGTCCTTGCGCGCTTCTTGTGGAAGGTTGTGTGATCTTCTAGTTCGAAACGTCGCTTGCGGGTGGTTGGGTGCGCATTGGTGGAGAGGGGTGGCCGCATGATCGTAGTCTTTGACGATTCTGTACGGGAGTGGATTCGGTGATTACTTGGCGAAAATGCTGCGCTCGTGACCCCGTGCTCAGTGAATGTGGGTCGACTTTGCGATCTGTAGAAGTCAGTAAAGGCCATCATTGCGCATTTAGGCTGGTGAGCGTACTCTGCCGAATGACGCTGAGGAGGCGCTTTGGCCGGAAACGAAGGCTGCTTGATGGCGTTCTTCATTGTGCCTTCTGCTCTACGCGGCAAGGTTTCGCCAGCCATCTGTGTGCAATCAGGCTGATCGGGTCGCGAGGTAGCTTGGTCGCCATCATTCCTGGCGAGAAGCGTTGGTGAGTGGCTGGTGGATGCTTTGCACACTGGTTGCTGGAGCGGGGATGTCTCATATTCAAACATAATGAGTCTCCCAACTTCGTTCATCTTGTTCTGCACTCCAAGAGCAGTTTGCTCCAACCTAGAAGCGTCAGCTTGAGTAGAAGCGTGATCCAACTTATCTTACTGTGAGTGGTACTGCGGCGGGATCTGCGGCATGGGATAGAAAGCTTCGATTAGTCGATCGAAGGCAAGCTTGAAGCCCTCACGGAGTGGTTGGTTGAACAGACGATTCAGCCAGAGCTCTCGGCCCTCAGATAGAAGCTGGTCTATCTTAGACATGACCGGTGCTCGTTGGAATCAATGTGAGGCTTTCGGGTGTTGGAGCTTGGAAATTTGAAGCTGCTCGGGGTGCGAGAAGTTGCTGTTGCTGGCTTGGCACGTCATGATGCCGTCTCCAGGCAAGAGCGTCCCAGAGGCCGTCTTGGCGCTGCGGCAAAGTTCCCCGACAGCTCTTAGCCTCCATCGAACCACTGAATGCGTAAGTCGTTGCAACAGAGATCAAGTGTCCTCCGATAAGATTAAGAGTACACTTCTTCCGGCCAGAAATGCATCTAATTCACCCAAAGAACGATTGGAAGTCTTGAAAATCGACCAGCGACAGGGGCTTTTTTCACAACCATGTCGGAAAACCACGAGATAAGCCCTTTGAGTAGCATGAGCTTAGAATAGCACCAGTTTCTTCGAAATAGCGAAGAATCTCATCATGTGTTTGTGATTGCTTGTCTGCGTTCCTTCCATGTGAAAGGTGAAGTTGACTTCAACCAATCAGAGCGCGTGAGACCACTCCGCATGGGGAAGGTACGGATTGCGCTAAAACACAATCCCTGCTCTTTCACACTATTTGATGCAATCGATGTGTAAGATCCTCCTCGAGCACAGGATACGAATCGACGATTCATGTTCTATGACCTCCGGGCGGAAGACCATTGCACAGCGCAGGGACAATGAAGCGCTGTTCTTCTAAGATTCGACATGCAGAAAACGAAGGGGTCACAGAAATCGAACCATTGATTCAATTCCTGTGACCCTCTGCATTACACACAATGAGGAGTAGGCCTTGGAATCGTCTCCAAAAAGACAAAAAGATTCAGCCCTCAAGCCGAATCTTTTCGAGGTACTGCCGAGTTTCGAACCCAGCACCTCTCACGTCGTGATGGCCCACCAATCATCGACAGTTTACCCGCCCTCAAAGAAACCTGCGCCCTACCATTGCGACAGAGGACCGCACGGGATTACAAGGCAGGAAGAAACTAGCTTAGGCTCGGACCCATTCTTCTGTGTGCACGTTTCTTTTTACCGAGGGACTGGGTGTTTCTTTAGACTTATATAGCTTAGAGCGGGTGCTGCGCTTTTCGTACTTGGAGAGTAAGTTGTTGCTGGACTGTGGTCATTGTCGCGCCCGCGCCCGGCATATACATGTATTGTTGCATTGCCATCTCTTCGTCTTTCACGTCGCCTGCTCTCAGGAATCTTTCGCAGCACACACAACACATCCTTTCCTGTACAAAGTCTCTCGGAACTTGCCTCCCATCCCTTCACGACCGCACTCTTGGTCACCATCACAACCAAACTCCGCATCTCCTGTGCCTCCACGAACACCTCACGCTCTACGATGGCGAATCTCTTTCAGCACTTCCGGCGTCGCACCTCACGGTCTTGCATTTCCACCATATCCCTTTGAACTGTGTACGGACGAAGGCATGCCGACAGATGGCAGACGCGGCACAGCTTGTCTTATCGTCCAGAAGGACCAAGTTTCAACAACCGAGGGTCTTTCAGCCCAGTCGGTCCAATGGCCGACACTGAAAAGAAAATGCCAGACAAGACCTCAGCTGAAGCGGTGCGGTCGTGACCATCTTGTGCGATCTACCCTCACATGCTCCACTTCTATACAGACCCCGAAGTTCACGACCACTCCCTCAAACACACCTCACAGTAACATTCCGTCCAGTATCCGCTTCCATCCCGCCATTCTCCAGCAACGCAAAGGTATACTCCCCCTTTTCGACCTCCCACTCATACTTCCGATTCAAAATTTTTAGATACCGCTGGACGTCCAGCTGCATGCGCACATCTCTACTCTCTCCAGCGTCTAGGTATACACGAGTGAAAGCGACGAGTTGTTTGACGGGTTGTGTTATAGAGGAGACGCGGCCGAGGAGGTAGATTTGTGGGGCGTGGGATCCTGATCGGAGGCCGGTGTTTTTGATGTGGAGAGTGAATGTGATGGTCTCTGTCGACGGGTGGAATGTCGAGTTTGGTTCGACGGCGAAGGATGTCGTGCTAAAATTCGTATACGAAAGTCCGTAGCCGAAGGGATAAGCAGGGCTGGGGTCGATGTCCACATACGCCGCATTATGCGTACTCGGCTTATAATTATAGAAAATCGGCATCTGTCCCACATCCCTGGGTACACTAATCGGCAATCTTCCCCCAGGATTATAAGCTCCAAAAAGCACATCACTGACAGCTTGTCCGGCGCTCTGTCCCCCAAACCACGTGCTCAGGACCGCGGCTGTGGAGGTGTGGTTGTAGATTTCGGGGATGGCGAAGGGACGACCGCCCTGCAGGATTAATATCGTCGGTTTCCCGAGATCGAGGACTGCATGGGCTAGGGCTGTTTGGTTGGCTGAGAGGCCCATTGTTGCGCGATCACCGTTTTCGCCGTCGGAGTTCCAGTTCGCGCCTAGGGCCAGGAGGATTGTGTCTGCTTCTTTGGCTACGGACACGGCTTGATCGAGTGCGGAGTTGGAGGGGGAGACGAGGTTCCAGAACAGCAACACTTCGGCGTTGAGGGAGTTCTGGTTGGCGATTTTTTGGTAGAGGTTCCAGGATTGGAATTCGAGTTTGATCTTATGCTTCGCTCCAGGCTGAAAAGTAAACGGCTCGGAACCTGGTGGCGCTAATGTTGAGTTCTCGAGACTGTATGCTCGTGGTGGGATGTTGGAGAGGAAGTTTCCGGTGGTGGTGAGAGGGACGTTGACGTGGAGTTTATCGTCGATGTAGAGCTTTGCGGTGGCGTTCCATGATATTCCCACGCCGAGCCAGCCATCTGTTGGGACGTCGACGGGGACGGTAAGAGTACCTTCCCAAGTAGCGGAGAAGTTGTTTGAAGGCAGTCCTGGAGGAGGATAGAGGCCCCAGTCTCGGACTGGGACTTCGGTTTTGTGGACAAGGGGCTCGGTGAAATTCACTCCAGCGAAATAGGTTGCTTGCAGACCGCCCGGCGTACCGTTAGGGGTTGAGAGGTGGTAGCCTGGGATGGGTACTTGGGCATTGTAGAGCCAGGAGTTGGCACCCCAGGCCGTGACAAGTTCCGCAGAGGAGTTGGCTGCTTCGAGAGAGCTCAAGATCCCTTGGCGAATAGTCGAAGAATGTGCGACAGGATACTGTCCGAACTGCCCAGAGTAGTCGCCGTAGTTGAGCTGATCAGCAAAGGGACCGATAAGAGCGATCTTCTTTGAAGATTTAGGATCCAGGGGTAGTGTGGAGTTGCGATTCTCCAGCAGGACGATGCTCTTATGGGCTGCTTCGAGCGTCAAGGGGATGTGTTCCTCGACAATGGCTTCTGGATCAACGGTATCGGGGATGTAGGGGTTAGAGAAGAGGCCGAGATCGTATTTGATTCCGAGGATGCGACGCATTTTGTGCTGGAGGGTAGAGAGGGAGACGGTGTGGTTGTTTACGAGGTCGATTGTGGCCTGGAAAAAGTCAGTCATGTGGTAATGAATAGGGGGTCGTCTTACGTTGAGATAAACATCGAGAGGATAGTCGTAGTATGAGATCATCCCCCCGGCGTTGAACCACTGCGCAATAGTATCAGCGGGAGACGAAGCCACATCATGGACATTCTCCAATTCCGACATTCCTGCCACATCTCGTCAGCACTCCCATAATCTCTCCCAAAAGGGATTGCCTTACCAGTATCATCAGCAATAACAAACCCCTCAAACCCCCACTCCCCAAGCGCCCCATACAACATCGGATTCACATGACTCGGCACATCATCCCACTCCGAATACGCCATCATGACCCCCCTCGCCCCTCCAAGTTCAACCGCAGCCTTGAACGGCACAAGAAGATTCTGCAAAACCTCTCGATTCCCCCGTCCCATCCAGGGTGCGGCATTAAGTCCCCCCTGTGGAGCGCCATGTGCAGCGAAGTGCTTCATCACGGGGACCACGGCGTCTGGCTCGGACCAGGAGGAGTTTTTGGATAGGCCTGAGGCGTAGGCGACGCCGAGGTGGCTGGTGAGGATGTGGTCTTCTCCCCAGTCCTCTGCACGACTTCATCAGCACCCTGCACAATCTGTTCGTGCGTGTGGAACTCACCCTGACACCGCCCCCACCTCGAATCCCTACAAACATCCAAAACCGGCGAAAAACAAGCATGGACCCCAATACTCCTCGCCTCCCTCCCAATCGCCCTGCCCACCCTCCACACAACATCTTCATCCCACGTCGCCGCCATCCCCAAACTCTGCGGGAACATACTCTGTTTGAAACTGCCCACGCCGTGGAGACACTCCCCTGTATGCAAAAAGGGGATTTTCAGGCGGGATTCTTTCATGTTTAGGGCTGTGAGGGAGTTGATTTGGGTTTTGTTGAGGGTGTACCAGTCGTGCACGATGCCGATACCAGCGTCTGGGGCCAGGCGCAGGGCGTGCGAGTAGAGCTCGTTGTTGCTCATGGGACCGATTGCGTCGTCGGCGAAGAAGAGGTAGAGCTGGAGGACCATTTCGGGGACGGTCATGCGGGAGACGAGGGAGTCGATGAAGGCGGTTTTGTTGGAAGTGGTGGTGAGGGAGTCATATTGTTGATGCTGGGTTTCGAGGGAGAAGGTTGGGGAGAGGGAGAGGAGCCATAGTGGCAGACACGAAAGTAAGAGATTCATTTTTGCTGCTGTCCTGACATCCAAGGACTGTGAATGGAGTGCAAAGAGAAGAGATTGTTCACTTACAAAATCTCCAACAACATTGGAGTAGGATCCTAGACACGAAGGGTGTCCAGGTGAGAGTGTAACGGTAGAGTAGCAGTCGCAGCGCCAGTGCGCATCGTTCGGGCGGGGAGCGGTGGAGCTTTGTAGATAAACCTGCCAGTTCGATTTATCCGGGCGATGATGTCGTTCCTTGCCTGTTCCTGCAGGATGGTGAAGCTTGTTCTTGCGCCTCGGGCAAGCCTTGGCCGAGCGTGGACGATCCGTGCAACATTGAACTTCATGTTGTCGAAAGTCGTTGAGGATGTCATAGAAAGGCGTTTTGTACATAAGACTACAATTCAAATATCAGTGATCAACGGGTATCTCAATATCTCTCACCTCCCTCTCCAATCCTCTCACTCCCCAGGAGCCTTTCAATCAAGGAGAACGCCATCGCTGATGCGTCAAAAGCCCCCTTACCCCAACAATCACAGTATCTCGGTCCCTACGCCCCCTCAGGAACAACACAGTACTGACACCCACCCCTAACAACATTCTTAATAATATGGGCATGCGCAACTTTGCCTCCCACACTCCTAACGCCATACCCATCCTCCTTGGCTGCAGAAGCCATCTGATCAAGTAAAGCCTCCGCTTCTTGCGAATCGCGAGTCTCGGGGTTAGCATGCAACAGGCAAGAAAGGTGGTAGACGTGGCCGCAGGCGAAGCCGATGAGGGGTTCTCTTTCTACGAAGCTTGTTAGTAAAAGTGTGTGTGGGGGTGATAGGGAGAGCATACCATCTTCATGAAAAACCTCGCCGCAGCCGACACAATGTCCCGGCTTGACGTTCTCCCTGTCATCTTTCTTCGCCCTTCGCTGTGGCACGGGAAGTTCCTCATTATCACCGGGAACTTTCGTCGGGGGATCATGAACCGCAAGATCGATATCCGTCGGCGACTCATGTACCACCTCAAATCGCACGCCTTTCTTCCTGCCAGCTCTTAATGTATCCATTCCCATGCTCACTTCGCCGCGCAAGACTTTGGCCACGCCTTCGGAGATGGACATCTGGATCTCGAATTCCCTCACCAGACGCTGAATGCCTTGCTTCAAGTCATCGATGATCACGCCCTCGGGGATCCGGCGCACGACATCGATTGGGTCGAAACCCTCATATCGCGCCGCGCCGACTTCTTCGAGGAGGCCGCGAATGAAAGAGGGCTTGTTCATGCTGTAGTCCAACAAGTCTTCCCAAAGATCAGGATGCTCCTTCGCAAAGCCGATCGCTTGACTGACATCCCCCAGCTCGCCAATAATCAGTGACAACGCCTCTTTCGTTTGGCCCATCTTGGAAAGGATGTGTACGAGCTCGGGAATGTAGTGTCTCTTCTCGCAGATCTCCCTCGCCTTATCGTAATTGTACACTTCACTGGATTTGAGGAAGTCGAGGAGCAGGGGCCGGTCGTACTCGGCGAAGAGTCGAACTGCAAGATCTGCATGCTCTTCCACAAGAGCGTGGCCTTCGTTGATGCTTGAATGGTCGAATTTCCCTCGTCGTCGGACATGTGCATCCGACGGCTTGCGGTTCCAGAGTGCGCGGAGGTAGAAGAAGAGGAAGGGTTGGTAGGCATCTCCTTTGCGGGAGAGTTGCTGGACGACGGTCGACACGTGGATTGCGCCTCGGTGTGCTTCGTCCACGAGGAGTTGCGTCGCTTCGGATGTGGCTTCTTCCAGTTCGGACAGAGGAGCAGATCGCATCTGTTCTCTGCTCACCCTCAGCATCAGCAGACCAGGAACGTCGTCGACAATCACGTCCAGCAGCTTCTCTTCACGAATGAGTCCAAACGCTTTCTCGGCGTCTTGCAAGGCGATGTAGCACCTTAAGGCCTCTCTGGCTCGTCCGTCAGCAAGATAGAGTCTGGCCAGAGATTCCATCAAGATCCGCCAATCCCTTCCCTTGACGCCATCTTCGACACTCTCCTCACTGACTTCTCCACTGTCCAATTGAGCTTCAATCGCGCTGATAACGCTCTTGACATCGAACAGTTCGGGGTCCCACCGATCGAGCAGCTCACTCAGTCTCTGCCTGTCTTTGCGGATGTAATTGGCCAGGATGACTTCATAAACGAGACTCGGCAACGGCGGCTTCATCGCCGTCGAAGGAATGTACGGCGTGATCTCGTCGAATTTGTCTGCCTGGGCAAAGGTCCAGACCCAGTGCTCCCACCGACTGCTGGTGCCTAGGACTTTGCCTGCGACTTTGCCAGCCTCTTCCCATTGGCTTGCAGAGACGAGTTGTTGGAGCCAGAGATCACCGATGCGGCGTTTCTCCTTTTGCGCTGCCGAATTGTGGGCTCGTAAGGCAGTCTCGGTGCTCTGTGATGCTGTTTCGTCGGCGAAGAAGTCGGCAAGGCCTCTCGCATTGTCTCTCGCCGGCGAGCTAGGCGTAGAGCTGTATTGTGACTGGTCTGTGGTAGAGGTGTCGACAGCAGCGGGATGTTCGTCGATGAGCTGCCACGCATCGCCGTATTGTTGATGTTCCAGTAGCCACTCCAGATGATCTGACAGTTCTCGTTTGACAGCAAGAACGCAGTCGTAGGGAGATTGAATGAAGATCTTCAGTCCTGGCTCGAGCATGTAGGGATGGGCATCAACGGGTCTTCGTCGTAGTTCGGGCGAAGGCGTGACGTCTCGCTCAGATCCTTGCCCTCTGAAAGAGAAGCTTCTCCCATTCGTCTCCCTCCCGCCACTGCTCCCACTCATGACACTTGCATTGGAAGAGAACATGCGAGTGGCGTATCCTCCACCTGTCAGAGTGCTCGCAGTGGCATCCCAAATACCTTCAAGCCTGCCCTTCTGCTGTTCTCGTGTGGCTTTCTCGGGTAAAGGTGGAGGCATGAAAACCGTCCCAAGATGATAATCCTGTGACGAGAAAGTCTCGTAGTTCTGTAGGTTCGACAATTCATCCAGCTCATCCTCTTCGCCATTCACAACATTCACAAGTCGAAGCTGGGGTGCGAGACTGGTATGTCTGTGCTGCCGTAATTTCGAGGGAGTACCGTCCTTGTTGGATTTGAAGGTGGAAGAAGTCTGAATCGGTTTATCGTCATCGTCTCTTGTCCGGTAGGCCAGGATGGCGAGTAGTGAAGGGGTGTAGAAGCTGATGCCAGAGATGATACAGTCGCGGAATTGAAGTTTGTGGATGATGTCGGCACTTCCAACTTGTCGTTTCGCATTGGGTGATTGTGGCGTTGAGCTGCCAGACTGGACGTGCATTACCCAGGCCGTATCGCCCCATCCCACGACCAGCTTCTCGATCTTCTTTTTCGAAGGAGTCGACTTGCTGGTGCCATTAACACCATTCGTTGCCTCATACTTCCCTCCAGTCGTCAAGTCATCCGACTCCAGCGTCTTTTCATCCACCCATTCACACTTTCCCTTCCACACTCCTGCCATCTCTTCCCAACCTCTCCGATTCGGTCTCGCGGCATGTGCTATCCTTCTCCACGCATCTTCCTGATGTTCACTGCTCAACTTCAGATGACTCCTCATGATCTTGATGCCCTCCTCGTTCACCCACACAACCCACTTCCCGCTCAAGCTCCATTTGATGGTACTGATGGCTCCCTCGCCTGAGTGTAGACTGGTATCTCGCCCTGTGTTGGCCCCCAGACCTATTGCACCCAACCATCCTGAAGCTGCCGCCGCAGCGCTGTTGGTATTCGCATCTGTGCTAACTCCTGCCTTTCCACCTACTGTCAAGACCAGATTCCCCGCCAGACCTCCCGAAAGATATGTCTTGTCAGTCTTATACTCTGGACTCAGGGCAACAGCATTCACAGGACGGGCGAAGTTTCGAAGCTGGACATCGTTCGGATCGACGAGGGAGGAGATGCAAACGTGGCCATCGAGGGAGCTGGTCGCAATATAGATCTGATTGTTGGGAGTATTCGGTACGGTATTCTGCGGAGCTTTCTGAGGATTTCTGGGATTGCTCGTGCTGGTGCCAGTTCTCGACGGAGCTGGAATGCCCTTCGTACTGGCAGGCGGCGAAGGAAGCACAGTCGCATTGCCGGCTTCGCTGCGTATGAGGATTGGAGGTGGCGGTGTTGGACTGACACAGACGCTGGTCACACTTGCGGAATGCGCGCGGTATGTTCGCAGACTCTCCAACGCAGGTACTCCCAGGACGTGGATGCTTCCATTATGCGTGCCTAAGACCAGCTTGTCGCCCACGACGGTGAAGGCGGAGGTGGAGTCGGTTGGTTTGGAGTCTTTTGGCCGGTAGACATAAGGTAGACTGCCGGTGAGCTTCGCGTATTTCAGCTTGGGCTCGTCGTCCTCTTCCTCCTCGTTGTCCTGCTCGTCATCGTCGGGAGCTGGTGCTGTGGATTCGGGGAGATCGTTGCTGGTGGTGGTGGATGGCCGCTCCTCGTCGTCCTTTGCGGTCGCGGGGCCATCAGCAGACATGCTGCACGCATCGGCGCGGATTCTCTCCAATCGATGTTGATATCAGAGCTGCGGTGTTGGTGGAGCTGGCGCTTTCGAGGTCGGCGTGAAGCTCCGCCTTGCCGAGACCGAAGGATGACACAGCTGCTGAAGATCATCAACTAATATTTCAACTAAATACACATTGTTGATTTGATTGATATGGCATCCTCCAGAGCGGCCACCTGGATCGCATTCGGCAGCATCGTCAAACGAACTCTCACAACGACCACGCCCATCCGAAGCTCACCTCTGCAGCCCAGCAAGCTTCCGCACCACCAGAGCCTCACTTCCACCTCGAGGAATCCAGCCCGCCGGATCCCTCGCAACCACTTCACCTCCAATCGCACACTCCGCCAGGACAAGAAGGATGGCACTGAGACCGAGAAGCAACCTCCTAAACCTCCTCCAAAGCGCAAAGCCGCCAAGCGAGCGACATCCAACTCCCTCAGAAAAGTCGCCATCGAGGCACAACGATCACAAGGGTTGATCAAGAGAAGTGGGAGGACACGATATGTGGACCCAGAAGCAGACACAAAAGATGTCACGGGGTATTGTGCTGCAGAGACGTATAATCTGAGCACTGCACGACATGCTCTGCAGAGAGAAGGATACGAGACGGATCCCTGGAGGACGGGTCTACGGTCGCAGGTCTTGCATGCGCAGACGCCGAATTACGTGGTCAAAGATGAGGAGACGGGAGAGGAGAGACCGCAGGGTGTAGGTGACATTTTTGTGTTTCCTTCGGGATGCGTGGTGACTTGGAATGTGCCCGAGAAGATGGCGCACACCATTGTCGAGAGGGTGCTTGTGGTGGCTGCGGGATCTGATGGACATTTGGACAGGATGGAGATCGAGGATCTGGAGTATATCGAGGATCCGTCGAAAGAGACGTCGAAGATTGTTGGCGATACCATTATCCTTGGCACGAAACCCAGCGAGCATCATTCTTCGTCCTCGGATGCTGAGGTGGAGGAGGAGTATCACAATCGCAGTCCGGAGATCGACAACATCCTCGCCAAGATTGCGTTCTCGTCTGCTTTGGCGCGGAGTACTAAGCTGGCCGTCCTGGAGAATGCCCTTTCGCATTACCTCGATACCACGCAGCATATCCCTAAAGTGCTCGCGCGAGGGAAAGCTTTGCGGATCAACCGTCGACAGATCCTCCAACGGACAGGCGAGCTACTCGAGATCCGCTCCCAACTCAACCTCTACTCAGAAATTACCGATTCCCTGCCCGACCTTTTCTGGGACTCGCCCCACGAGCTCGGCCTTGAGGGCTACTACGAGATGGTCGGCAGGGCACTAGACGTCGGCGTAAGAATCAAGGTGCTTAACGAAAAGATGGACTATGCCAGTGAGATCGCCGCGGTGCTGAGAGAGAGGTTATCGGAGAAGCACAGCAGTATGTTGGAGTGGATGATTATCGGCTTGATTTGTATCGAGGTAGGCTTTGGGATCATTCATCTCTGGAGAGAAGGCGAGGCACTTCAGGAGAAGGATGATGAGAGACGGACGAGGGATTTGCTGGAGGTGTGGCTGGAGAGGGAGCTGAGGAAGAGTGGGTGAAGGAATCGATGCATGGGTGTCATGTGATACGACTTTTCGGCTGCAGCGCACTCTCAGCTCAACATCTAAATGGTATGAAGAAATGAAGACAACGAGATTTGACATGAAGTTGCATTCAGCGCACTCAAACTCAGCACCAGGAAAACGCCCTCATCGAGATCGATACGTCATCGATTCAGCCATCAAAACATCAACCATTTCCCCAATCAAGGACAACAACCAACATCTGCAGAACATTACATCGACAGCGATACACTGCCTACAACAACCTGCACAATGTCATCCCTTCGCAATCCATCCTTCCTAATCGGCCTCCTCAACCTCTCCGCCATCTCCGCCTCAACATACTACCTCCGCTCCCACATGGTCTACAACCTCGAAGAACAAGAAGCACGACTCGATGAAATTGAAGGGACGCTCAGAGGCCATATTGGCTTGATTGAGGATTCGTTGGATCGGATTGAGGGGAAGAAGGTTGATCCGGATCGAGGGTAAGTGCGTTTTGGGGAGTGAATTTGAGGGAGATTTGGGGTGAAGGGGGTTTTGTGTGGGGTTTGCTGATGTGTGTTGTAGGAAGGAGTTGTATGAGGGGAGGGGGAGGGATGAGCAGAGGAAGTAGATGAGGTTGCGAGCGTGAGATTGGTGAGGGTGGTGAAAGAAGAGATCTGGAGCTGAATGTCTGGAAATCTGAATGCAGGATCGAGTTGCACCAATGGCGTCTTCGAAATCGACGTACGTCCGTACAGCCCAGCCTGACATGAAGGATGCTACGATATACGAGCCAAGTACCACGCAATGCACCGCAAGGCACCCGACAACGCGGTATGCTTTCTCCACACTTTGTCGCCCGTATTGCTGCAGGTACGTTGTGTTACGCTCGAATAGCCTATAAAGCGGCTGAAGTGGCATTACGGCCGATACAGTAGAGGAACACCGAAGGCCGTACTTTACTCAGCCATTATCGGACGCGGCGATCTGTGAATACGGCTTGGCATCAACGACAAGTAAGTGAACAAGACGATATATACCCTTCACCAAGGCGACTCAGATGAGGAAGGACCCTGCTACAGTATATTTCCTCTCAATCAGCCAGCAGAATGCCACCCACCCTCCGACTCCTCCTCACAACCCTCCCCCTCCTTCTCTCCATCACGTCCGCCCAGGAATCCCTCTACAAACCCTGCCCCCTGCTCGGCCCCTTCTTCCCACCACCCACCATAAACCCCTCCTCCCCATCCCTCGCACCCCAACTCGACCTCTTCACCAAGTTCATTGACAACTACATAGACACTGGCAATGGGACTTTCGGCCCCATATACCCCAACGCCACGTCTTTTAGCATCGGGCTTTTCGCAGGCGACAATCTCGTCGATGATGGAAAGGGCCCGCTTTTTTATGAGTATCATCATGGCGCTGGTGGGGCGAAGAAGGGTGGGGACGGGCCGCACGGGGAGAGTGTTTATGCGGCGGGGGAGTTGATGCAGGTTGTTACGGTTTTGGCGGTGCTTGAGGGGATGGGGGATGGGGTTTGGGAGAGAGGGATTGGGGAGTTTTTGCCGGAGTTGGAGAGTCTTGGGAAGGAGGGTGATGTTTTGAGGACGGTGCAGTGGGAGGATGTCACGGTTGGGGCTTTGGCGGGGCATATGGCTGGGGTTGCGAGGGATTGTAAGTGAATGAAAATCTCCACAGGATGGGTTTGAGTTTTCTGACTTGTGTTGTAGCGGGTGCTTGCAAGATCAATGAGCCTTGCGAGAAGGATGAATTCATCCGGAAGTTCGCATCGAAGCCTCCAGTCTACCTCCCCGACACCACTCCGATATTCTCTCACGCCGCTTTTCAACTCCTCGCCTTCGCCCTCGAAGCGCATACCAAAACCCGCTTCTCAACCCTCCTCACCGAAAGGATCTTCTCAGAACTCATCATGACCCGAACCTCCCTCCTCTCCCCCAACAGCTCGAACTTGTTCGGCGGCGGCCTCACAACCACCTCCCTAACCGGCGAACCCGCCTCCCTCTCCCTCCTAACCAGCACAACCGACCTCGCCCGCCTCGGCCACTCCCTCCTAACCTCCTCCCTCCTCCCACCAGCAACCACCCGCCACTGGCTCAAACCCTTCACCTCAACCTCCAACCTCGCAAACTCCGTCGGTCGCCCCTGGGAAATCTATCACTATACCAATGACCCCACAGACCCCGTCATCGACATCTACACGAAAACCGGCAGTGTAGGAAGGTACTCGAGTTACTTCGGCCTAAGTTCAGACTACAACGTCGGATTCGCCATCCTCGCGGTGAACAACGAGGGCGATGCCCCAGATCTGAACGCGTACGCGGACATGGTCCTCTTCGCCCTCTCCCAAATCCAAAAACTAGCGGAGGAACAAGCCCAAGCAAACTTCGCCGGCACATATACCGGCCCATCCAACTCCTCCCTAACCCTCAACGTCACATCCAACCTTCCCGGGATCGCCATAACCCGCCTCATCGTCAATGGGACCGATTGGTTGGCCAATATCGCTCGTCAGAACGGGATCGAGGAGCGGTTTTTGGATTTCCGGCTTTATCCTACGAATTTGGTTGAGGGGAATAGGAGGGCGTTTCAAGGTGTGATTCAGGATCGGGATGAGCTTGCTGATGCGGGGACGCCGACTTGTGTTAGTTGGCAGGGTGTTGGGACACTGGAGAGGGAGGGGGTGGAGTTGGATGGGTTTGTGGTTGAGATGGATGGTGGGGAGGTTAGAGGGGTGGAAAGTGAGGCTTTGGGGGTGAGGTTTGTGAAGGTAGAGTGAATGATTGAGCTGTTGAAATGATTGCAAGATGAAGAAGTGCTCAGGTGATTAGATCAAAGCTGGAGGAAGTTGATATTGGGCGTACCTTCCTTGCATGTGAATGCCAAGCTCAAACAAACAAAGACGGCCCGAAATCCGCTCACTTCTCTCAAGCTTTCGCAATCCATTTCCTTTCTTCTTTCGCACGCTCACCAACACCGTTCGATTTTCCGTCACAGACACCATGAGCGACGACGATGACAAATGCGGTCTCATGCGCCTGCCGCCAGAAATCCGAATTCGCATCTGGGAACTGCTTCGGCAACAAAAACACTCATTCGACATTGACTGCCCTGCTAGCTCGCCGCACGACTCGAATCTCCAGAGTCTGTTCGGTGGCTTGCGGTACTCTGGACGGGCCTACTTTGACAGAGGCAATCAAGCTGATAACGGCTGCTCGATGCATGCCTCAAGAGCAAGATTGGAAGCTTTGGTGAGGGATCGTCCAGTTGGCAGCACTTTCAGCAGCGAGCCAACAGTCACTCGACTATTCAATGAGCGCTACCACCCATTGGATCTCGTCGACCAGCATCGGAAATGTACGGCGATCTTGCGGACCAAC
Source organism: Zasmidium citrigriseum (assembly GCA_002786025.1). NCBI lineage: Eukaryota > Fungi > Ascomycota > Dothideomycetes > Mycosphaerellales > Mycosphaerellaceae > Zasmidium > Zasmidium citrigriseum. Next base: position 574,312 of record NHNW01000005.1, on the reverse strand, counting down.
AAGCAGATCTTCGAGGAAGGTGTCGAGGTGCTATATAAGCACACTTCCATCGCCGCTGTCGCTGCCGCGACTCAGTTCAATTCGTTGGACTTCATCAGAATCCCGGCTCCCGAAGATCATTTCAATCGCCTGCCGCCATATGCCCATCATCACATCAGGCGCTTTCACATCCGCGCTCCGGGATACACCGACCGACAGCCATTCCTGACTAAGTGCTTCTCCCTGTACTGCAAGCTTGTCGCAAGGTACCTTCCAAACGCCAAGATCTTCTCCTTGCACCTCGACATCGATCCAAATCGGCGCAAGTCACTGGATGCTGAACCATTTGAGAAGCTTCACATGTTTGCAGAGCAGATGCAGTTCGTCGTAGATGTGCACGTCACGCATGACTGGCATCCGCGGAGTTGGAGTGAAGAGCGGAAGGTGATCATACAAAGAATCGAGGCGAGAGATGTGAAGGCGAAGGAGATGCGAGAAGACTTCATTGAGTCCCTTTCGAACATTTTCGCGGGACATGGAAAGAAGCTTCAGATCATGGAGGAGTGAGACGGAGCAGGTATCGACTCGGGCTGTTGAAGGGGAATGGTGCTTGCTGTTGAAGAGGAATGGTGATGCTGATTGCTGCACTATACGAAAAAGCTTGCCACGAGAACCACTACACTATACACCACGCCCAGCGTATAAAGCTGCGGATATCGTAGCTCAGTCCAAAACGTCCACGTGCCTTCTTTGCTCTCATCACTAGCATACCGACGTCCACTCTTTGAATCTCTAGTCATCCGCTCCCTTCGCTTCGGCATCGTCGGCGGCCAGATAACATACGCCAAAGGCTCCCAGCAGGCAATCAGTAACTCAAACCATACCAGCGGTGGAGATCCAACATGAGCCATAAACCCATAAAGCTTGTCCCTGTTGCTAAGGTCGGATGACAGAAGTCTGCAGAATCGGAGACCGATGCCACCAATAACCAGAACAACGACCATCAAACAAGGCCAAAGACCATGGTCAAAGACAACCACACGGAGACGTTTGGACAGACCAGCCCTGTTCCGCTCATCTCGCTCATGCAGCGCACTCCCAACCGTCCCACTAGGAACAAAAGCCAACTTCCCACCTCCAAGCCCCTTCGGCAAGAAATACGCCCCTATCAAAGCACCAAAATAATACGGCGCCATCCACGAAAGCAGCGCTTTCGCCCGCATCGTCGCCTGATACCCACAGATCACGGACAAGTGAACATCAACCAGCCATGCGAGGATGGTCTTGAGACATTGCAATCGGAGAAGGAGGAGGAAGTGCGTTCTGCTTGCTGCGAAGATTATGGGCAGGTCGGAGAGGATCCAGAGCGGGATGGCGATGAAGCTGAGGCTGTAGAGCGCCGGGGTGAAGAAAAGTTTTAGCGAGACGAGGAAGCCGTGGATGCGTTGGGGGAGGTCCATTGAGATGGTGTGGTTTTGGGAGAGGTAGAAGTGCATGGAGAGACAGCTTTGGCAGCCGCCTATGTACTATCACGGGTAACGAGGTTAGCGGTGGTTCTGCTCGGGGGAGATGGTGGTGTGGTACATACCCATCTCACGAACTGCTTAACATGCGCAAAAAATGTCTCCGGCATCAGTCCCCACTGCAATGCTTCAAGCACATACGCCGTCTTCCACCCCTGACACATCATCAAGATGCTCGAATGCACATCTTCCGTCAGACTCTCCGTAGGGAAACCCCCAATCTGTTCAATCGCCCCTCGTCGTGCGACCCAGCCTGATCCCGTGTTCCAACCACTCCCGGCGAGATCGCGGAGGACGTCGACGGATCTGGTTTCTTGGTTTTGGCCTTGGCAGGGTGGTCGTTGGGAGGGACGTTGTAGAACCTCTGCGCGGGTGTCACGACGCCCATTGAGGCGTCTTGCACGATGTGTGGCAGGACGTGGCGAAGCCAGTGACGCTCGGGTATCATGTCGCAGTCGAGACCGGCGAGGAGATTTGCGGGGCCTCCGGGTAGGGTTTTGACGAATTCGAGGGCGTGGTTGAGGTTTCCGGCTTTGTAGTCTGGGACTTTTGGTTTCGGGCGGGAGGTGTAGTAGACGTTTGGGTGCTCGGCGCTGATGGACTGGATCCAGAGTTTGACGCTGGCGGATGCGCCGTCGTCGGAGACGATGACTCTGATGCTTGAGGATGGGTAGTCGATGGCGAGGGTTGCGAGGACTGTGTCCTTCACTATGTCGAAGGGTTCTCCGCAGACGGTGATGATGACGTCCACAGACGGTGTGCAATCTCCTACGAGTCGCAGTCTCGGTCTCCAGTTCGACCGCACAGCTTTGCAATACTTGAGGTTGTTTATTAGGGCCACAGCAATTGCAAAGTACGATAACATCGCCGTTGTGTATGCAACTCGTTCCGTAAGCCACGGTTGATCAGGCATCCAGGAGGGAAGAGCGGCGACATGCTCAAACTCCAGCATTGCCTTGAACTGGGCTTTGACTTGCCATATGGACACGAGTTCCATCCGGGCTCAAGGGGATCAGCCGAGCGGCGAACTTCTTCCATGGAGGCAGCCATAGCTGATCGGGCTGCTCAAAGTCATCGAGCCGCTCAACGATAAAGTATTTTTCCTCAGTCTTTGATCCAGAAGGTGTCGACGGCACCGCATATCTCTTCGTGGTGAATACGAGGCTGTCACTGGTCCGTCTCTTTTGCTTGCTTCGGAATGAGTATGGCATCGTAATAACCTATCGACAAGATCTATGTGCAGGAGTCTTTCCATGCCGCGCAGCGTTCCAGCGTAAGCTTCTGTAAGATCGACTGACCAGATGATCTCCCCAGAATCTACGGTAAAGTTTGTAGTGAAGCTTGCTCCCACGAGCTGCTTCTGATGATTGACAACAATGGTGTTCTGGCCTTTTGTTCGGCAGCGATAGAATCGCCATCGTGGACTGTCTTGCTCTTCGCCGGCAAAGTATCCGGGAGCGAGGTAATCATCCTGGCAAAGCTCTCCTGCCCATCGCTCACCAAGGGCATCGAGCACGAAAGTGCCTGCATCTAGGTCTCCATCTACATTGACGTCAGAATATCAAGCGGATAGAAATCGTCAAGACTTACGAGATTGTCGACCGGTCAGCGCTCCGCCTTTCATGGCAACGAACAACGCATCAGGATTCGTCCAGCTGGACCTCATTGACACCCATTGATTCTTTGGATCGTCGAAATGCCGCTGTAACTCCAGGCCTGCCCACCATTGATCTTGCACGTCTTCATCGTACCACAGCATGCTCAAAAGGTCCGCCGCTTCGATCTGATCGCGCTGATAGAGTACGTATTCAGGGATGCGAAATCTTGAGCCATAGTACAGAAGCGAGTTTGCAGTTGCCGTGATCTTGTTTGGACCACAGTCGCCGTGATTGAACTTTTGCGTTGGACCAAAGCCGTGTGTGTGAGCCCAGCCAGTCTCTCGCAGTCCAGCATCACTGGAAAGCATTCCCTGCGTGCTTCCCGTGGCAGTTTCCAACGCAGAAGTAAGTTGAGCAAGCGCCTGGGTGCCGAAATACCAGTAGTCGGGAGTCTCGAGCCAAGAACCCTGGGAGTCGACGGCCTGTATACAATTTGCTCTAGTATTCTCCAGTGCGAGCTTCAGAAGACTCTCTGCGGAGCCCGTGGGATCGTCATGGTAGATGGCCAGGCTCCCGATAATCATCCCGCCATTGGTAACACAGTTCCAATTTCCCTTCACTGCAAGGAACCACGCATCTTCTTCGTATACTTCAAATCCTTTGCGAATACCAAGGTTCCATATGCTCCAGAAGATCGCCTCACGTTCGGCAACGCTCCAGACATCGTACAGCCAGTCGTATGCGTAGGCAAAAGCGACAGGAAATTCTCCGACATCGAGTCAGTGTCTAACAGGAGGTCAGTCTCGTAAACGACGTGAGTTATCGGATTGGCACAGACTTGGTGTTCCAGTTGTCTCCTACTTCTCCAAAAGCCTGCTCCGTCGAGTTTCCAGCAGCTACAACGACTTCTTCCCAGATGCGATTCTTCCATTTCGGGTCTCCGGTCAGGCGGTAGGCGTAAGACCAGTGCTTGATCCTGTACTGAAGTTCGCGAGCGATGTCGAGCACTCCACTGCCCCACAGCGTACCATCGACAACGTACTTTACCGGTGACAGGCGATGAGTCCTTTCGCATCTCTCAAAGATCGTTGCGTTCCATTGTTGTAGGTATGGATCCGATGAGGTATGTTCCAACATTTGAGTCCATTGATCCTCCGTGGCAAATAGGCGGGGATGCGAACTCGTCACACTAAGACCAGAGGCATTCGAGGGATGTTCGTGGTTGTCAGTAGAGTAATGGCCATTGGCTCCGCCAAAGTGTGCGTGAATAGCTTCCAAGTCAGAAGCATACATTGGCAAGCCATGCCGCGTGTGACCCATGAACAGAAGCCCAGTGGCGGCCTGGGATGCTTGCTTCGATGTGATTTCGAACAGAAAGACAGGTGACACTAGAAGATCGAGGGAGCCAAGCAGTGTCCATGTTATGCCGGTGACAAGTAGAGTCACACTAAGCAGCTTCGCCGTCGTGCGAACAAATGGCATGTTGGGAGTCTGTGACCATTCTCTGAAGGTCAGTGAAGGGCCGGGCGGAGGTCAGGAAGTCTGGCTATGGGGAAGCCGAGGGAGGCAGCATGTGACTTTCTAGAAGTATTAGCATGATAGCTGATGAGAAGTCTGAGATCTTGATGCCTTCTGTCATGATTCATGCTGCCACCTCCCTGTGATGAAGGTTCTTGCGCAGCCTGGCCATCCTTGCCATTGGACCTCAGCCTGCCGATGGAAACCCATCTCACGCTCTCGAAGAGCTTTGAGGCTTGAGCTTGGCGGACCAGTCGTTCCCAGTAGCCGGTATGCCCCACATCTTTTGATATAAGAGTAAAATGTACACAGGTTGTTTTTGCGTCTGGCGCGCCGCTGGTAAGCGCGCCGTGAAGAATCGCGGAAGTCACGACGCCCGCGCCCGGCCCGCCTGGTCCCTTCTATCTTGGGACTAGTGGCCATACTAGCGCGTACCAATCATTGCCAGCGTGGGGAGAGTTGCAAGACGTCAAGTCTCCCAGCTGCGGTTCTCGCTGTTCGCCTCGTCGTGTACACCGGACTGTCCAGACGACTCGTTTGTGGCAACCGCAGCCATCATGAACGGACCAATACTTGCTCGCGGTTACGATCCGAAGAAGAAGAGTAGAGCGTCTTCGTGCACGACCTGCAGGCAATCCAAAGTATGCATGCCGAATCCTCCGCCATCGCCTTCACTGCTGCCGCTAATAATTGATCACTGCAGCTCAAATGCAACCTCAGAGAATCCTATCCGTGAGTGTCCATCCTTTATGACAGTCTAATGGTTTTATAGTATACCAATAGCAATGCTATTTCGAAATTCTGACATTGCTACAGTAACCCCTGCTCTCGTTGCGTTGCCAACCGTTGCGAGTGCAAGACTGATGCTTCCTTCAAACGGGTTCCTGCACGATCTCGCATCAAGGATTTAGAAAGCCAGCTCGATCGGCTGAAGCGAGAGCAAGCAATCACCAAAGCAGCGTCCGCGGAGCCTTTGGCGCATGCGTCTGACATTGAGCCGCAAAGCTCAGCCGCCAGCTCCAGCAGTGGGCGAAATGACTACGACATCTCGACAGGAACTACATTCGGAAACATCCCCGATGTCACTCCTGAAAGCATAACGAAACGTTCAACGACCGAGACGAGATGGCTCAATGTCGCCGGGCAGCCTAGCGACTGTAATGGCTTCACTATTGAAGGGCACACACTCTCGTACGCCGATGCATTGGAGCTCTTTCAGCATTTTGAGGACCGATATTGTCCTCACTTCTGTATCCTGGAACCAGTTACTTCCCTTCAGTACCTGCACATCGAAAGCCCTTTCTTGTTCTGGGCCATCCTGGCCGTCGCGGCAAGAAACCACAAGGATCACATGTCGATATACGAAGTTGTGCAGTTGGGACTTGATCGAATTCAAGCAGCCGTGCTTGCCACAGCAATTCGTTCGGTCCTCGATCTTCAAGGGCTATTGCTGGTCTGTGCATATCCGTACTACACATCATGCGACATGCAGCCCGATCACAGCTTGACGCTACTCGGCTCTGCAATTAGCGCGGCGAAGCAACTTGGACTCGACAAGACTAAAGAAGAGCTGTCTTTCGACGGCCACACTTTCCAGGATGCGGTTACGAAGCACTCACGTCAGACAAGGCAGCTGACTTGGATCAAGTGTTTCGAGCTTGATGTTCAACTGAGTTGCTGGCATGGACAGTCTCCAACAATGGCATCGCCGTACATGATAAGGACTGCCACCAACTTCTGCAGCAATCTATCCTCGTCAAGATACGTCGCAATTGTGAGTATTGACATCGAGCTAGCCCGAGGTCTTGCAGCTCTTGAAGATGCTCTCCATGAGAAGACTCAATCGCTAGCTGGCTTGGTGTACAAGTTTGTCACGGCGCTCAATGCTACCAAGCGAAGGTGTCAATCTGCTTGGACTGTGGACGCCGAGCTGGAACTCTTGACGGCGAAGCTGTATCTGTATGGCATCCGACTAGCTGGACTGCAGACAGAGGCCGATGTGGATGATCTGCTCTATGTCGACGTACTGCAGGCTAGTCTGCATGCCGCCGTAGACCTGGCTACCCTTACAACCAACTTGAACTCAGATGCACTAGCCAACGCCGAAGCATACGGATTCCATCAAAAGCAGCACCCCCTCCCTGGCTACGGCAAGCATCGTATGCGCAGCGCCTTCTTCGCCGGTGTTGTGCTACTGAAATACCTTGACGACTCCCACGAAGGGTCGGCACAAGACAAGGAGTCAGCTCGAAATGCCTTCGGGAAGATCTACCAGATGTTCTCGACTTGTACTTCTACCAATATGGTCGAGATCGCGAACGCTGCCCAGATTCTGGAGACCGCTGGGCGAGTGGTTAAAAGTGGCTGTGGACACATGCAGTCTCGTGTGACCACGAGAATGGGGGCGTCGCTTGTTGATGATGCTGTTTATTTGTCTAGTCAGATGCAGGCTCTGGAAATCAATTCAGGGCGAGACGAGCACAGCCTAACGACTCAAGACAAGACTGGGCTTCATGCAGCCTCGCAACCGACCAACACAATGCAAGAGCACTACGCTCCACCGCATCCTGCAATAGGTCTAGCAATGGACGAGCTTGCATCTCCTGAGCCTCTTTGGGACTCTGCAAATGTGGATCTGGCCAACTTTGACGCCCCTTTTGCTGGATGGAATAATGGGGTTTTCCATGACTGGCACGATTGGCTGATGTATCCTTCGACTTCGAATAGAGCTGATTAAGGAAGGGATCCCCACTTTCGTCGATGTATCTGAGAGTTGCGCAAGCCGCAGCTGATTTCAGGGGAACGTTCTCGGGCCATTGCAGATCCACGGCATCCCGCATGAAGCAAACAAACCAACATCCCTTCCCACCGCCCGTGAATGAAGTTTTATGAACACATTACAAATTCCAAGAACCAATGGATTCAAGAAGGCTCTGTGGTGCAGTGGTAGCATACTCAACACATACACATCCACAAGACTTGAAGAGAACAACCCCAGTGTGGCACCCCCAATGCTCTTCGGAGTGACCCAATGACTCGGCGGCCTTTGCAGAGGCTTTGCACAATTTCGGCTCCTCGGGAGCAACCAATGACCCAACGATCCAGTGACCGTTCTCTTCTTGCCTTGGTTGGACTTGTGATTGGGAGACCGACGTTCGAATCGTTGTGGGGCCAAGCTTCTTTTTCTTCTCTTTTGCCTTGCGAGGAGGTCTGGGCCCCCTTTGCATCTGCCTCAGACTTCTGCAGAGCAAAGCACAAGCCCTTTCTCCAACGATTTTGCAAGGTTCCGCTCCGCTTGGCTCACGCTTTACCACCGCCCGGTTCCAGTCAAGTCTTTTGGAAAGTACTACGATTCAACCGACCATCTGGACACACAGTTTGTTCGCGAAGACGATCAAACCTCCGAAAATAGAGCATTCTTTACTGGCAGCACGACAATGGCAGGGCGCCACAAGACTAGCCACTTTCATATGCTGACCTCAACTCTGAGTTGTATGTCCCTGATTTAATACGTTCTACGAAGGCCAAAGGATGTATAGATAACACAGGTTGCAAAAGAAAAGTCCTCTGGAGGAGCAGAGATCAAAAAGATATATCTGGATCCGCGAGGAATTGAACGCTCGGTCTCCCGATCAATCCACCAAGGCAAGAAGAGGGTAATCAATCGGGTATTCGTGCTCCTGCAGGAGGCTTTGGGAATTCATTGCAAGCCGGTGCACCAGCTGCTAGGGGTAATCGGGTATTCAGGCTCCGAAGAGCATTGGGTAATCAGGCTCCGAAGAGCATCGAGAATTCTTTCTTTCAAGCCTTGGTGGAATCTCGGGTGTGCTACCACTGCACCACGGACCCTGTGGTTGGTTGTTTGGCTGTGATGGCTTTCTTTTCGTTTATCAAGACTCATTCTCGGGCGGATGACGTGGGTGTTGGGCTGTTGAATGTGGCTCGCTGGATTGACAGACTATTTTGCGGGAGTTCACGGAGCTTGATCGTACTTGCAGCATGCGACTTTCGCGACTTTGACAGCTTTCACACTTCTCGAATATTTCGATTTGAGTGCGAGTGCGAGTCTCGGCCGCCGGTTGCTGCTTTCACGCTGACATGTATACACTGGCAAGCTCGGATGTATGTACCTCTACCGAGAAAGAAACGGTCTAGCATCAATTGGTGGAGTCACATAGCCTCCCATGCACCTCGGAAGGACATGAAATGTTCGAAATCACTACTTCGCACTATCGACCTGCTTCTTCTTTATCTTGAGATTTCCAGCCGCTTCTTCTTCCCTCCTCTCCCGGACTCCCATGTTTACGATTGATGAAGCAATTGGCCCTTGCCTCCAATCCTGTCGTCGGGCGACACATGCAGAACCAGATATCCCTTCAGAAGCCCCTCCACCTCTTGACTTCTTTTCTATTCCTCCTTACTTGCCCGTCAGCCCCTCAGAGGCTGCACTCGTGATGGATCCACTGCTTCTCCTGTCCGTCAGGGTCAAGGCCGGCCGATATTTCTTGAGACAGCAGAACGTGAATGGTTTACGGGAACCATCGCATTTGATCTTTCTTGATCCCTATACCTCATTGTTCAACTGCTATATATTCGTTCGAGACTGTCGCAAAGGGCCGGGTGCCGTTTCGAGCGGATGCGCTCTGCAGCTTGCACACGGCGCTGCTGTGCAGAGAATCTTTTGACACGCCGAGTTGGCGAGTGCATGAAGTCGATTGAGAGCGGATCCTGCGAGCGATATGTGGTGGCTTTCGTCTTCGAAGGCGTTGGCAAGGCTTCCGAGAAAGGGATCGGTGATTTGCAGACTGCGGTACAGTATTACTGTATGACTTCGGCTGTGCGGCGATCTTTGCTCATGCAGAGGCCGACAAGCGTTGTGACGTCCTCCCCGGCTGCATAATGTGACATGGAATGGAAGAGAGGCGTCACATTGTTCGTTGCAAGAAGACATCAGAGTTGCTGAGCGGAGGCGCCAAGACTCTGCCGTCGCTGCGGCGATGAGATGGGAGGGCGGCGTCAAAGTTTCGACTCACCAACACCTGGAGGCTCTTGAGACGTTACCAGAGTATCTATTCAATGCATTCAGTGTGCATTATCAAGTTGGCAGGGCATTAAAGACGATGTGAGGACCAGCTTCACGCAACATTCACTTACCGCGCCTTCCTCCCAACCCTGCAACTTCATCAAATCGGCTCAGACGGCCATGGAAGCTTGCATGAATGATCCGGAGCTCCCAAAAGTCCCCCGCATCAAGTTTTCGTGCCTTCCTAACTTGCGTACGGAATGTTCTCGTCGCTGTCCTCGGTCGATTCCGTCGGCAAACCTGTCGAAAGCGGAAGACCCTGACTTTAGCGCGTTTCAGATCTTCGCCGAAACCAAAAAGCTTCGCCGCTGCCACTTCCTCCATCTTCCTTTCACCTCTCAACAACTTCTGACATCTGTCTTCCATTACCTCCACCACATCACGACATCTTCTTCTGCTCGTTCCATCTAGGTCTTGCTCCTCCGACGAACGACAACCCCGATTTGCTCCCTTTTCTGCACCCGCCCCCCCTTGCACCCAGCACCTCTCCCCTTCCCCAGTTCTCAACGTCACGCATCACCCAACCGTTGAGATTTGGATGGGCCCAAAGCAGTTGGTGAGGGGATCACACTGGATGGTCGGCGTCGACAAAGAACTCCCCTCGGTAGGCAGAAGCCATCCAATTGCACACCTGAGACATTTGCTGACCTTCGTCCAGGCAGATGCAAAGGCCTCCGGGCTCCTGACCTTGCGTTGAATCCAGTGTGTGAAGCCACCCTGCGGGTTGCCGGATATCATCAGCATTGGCTGCCGACGCCAGCACGCGCTCGTGTCGCGTGTGAGCTCCTCGACGACCAACGACTCCGCCGCCCAGTCAGGTCTTTGAGGGCCGTGCGATGCTGCGTAACGCCAGATGCTGCCGACGAGTATCATACGGTGTTCAGCTTGGCGACGCTGCTTCGGCGGTATGTTGGCCATGACTCGCTGGCAGGCGGCGACGAAAGTCCGTAAGACCTGTTGGAATTCAACATTCCCTGCGAGTCAAAACAGGTCCCGGTAGCTGCTGCCGCCGCGTCTGAAACCCACACCGAGGATGGGCACGTTCGACTCAGTGGGCAGACAGAGCCGGCAGTGGTGGCGACACCGCGTGGGAAATCACCTAGTACCTGCTGCCATCGCTCACCAACTCAGTGAGACCTTCACATTGCGCCGGCGTTTCTTCAACGACGTCCGCCACCTGAGTACACCTGCGATCGGTGGGGTGCTCAGGTCTGGTATGTATCCATTGAGACCATTACGCTGACATGCCGCACGCCGAGCTCGCACCTCCACGTGGTGTGCGGTGGTAATTTGCTCCTTGCGAGTGAAGCTGAGATGAGCTCGAGGTAGTCGGTAGATAGCTGTTGTATTCATGTCGTCTTCATCATCATTATCTGCATCATTTCTCATTCATTGTTGTCGTCGCTTCATCTCCGCCGAACGTGTGCTCGCTGCGACCGCCGTCGCATCTCCCGGCCTCAAATTGCGCCCGGCGCATGTCGTCGCGGCGGCACGTCGAACACTCGCGAAAGCAGCGAGCCATGGCGCTCCATTGTTCCCGCCGAGATGTGATATTGTGTAGATGAGGCCATTGTCATGCAAGTCGTGTGAAAGTGAAGTCCAGCTGAGGTCGAAATAGGCTTCGATACCGATCCCCCGATCTCCGGACCCACAATGGCTTCAAGTGCCGGGCGAGGATGGGCTGTAAGTGGGAGATTGATTTGATTCATGGTGCTCGTCTACTATATACACATCTATTCAAACATGACTGGCGAATGTCGCAGGACTTCCTTCAAGTACCAGAGTAGACACAGCTGACCTGCCTTCCACACTCAATGCGCTGTTCCACGGACACCTTCCTGCCATCACCCAGCTTGGCCGTTGTCCGGGGCGTGATATGAAACCTGTGCTCTTCCTTGCCACCGCTGCTCTTCTTCGCCCGCTTCACCTCAGCCTCCATGTCCAGCGGCTGGATATACACCGGCGTCGACACGTTGTTCCTCTTGCCCGTGCCCAGCTGGTAATGCTCGTTGCCTCCCCAGAACACGATATCCGCGCCCCAGTTGGTGTCGTCGTCGGAGGTCTTGTCGGATGCGGAGGTGTAGGTGATGTTCTTCATGACGGCTGCGGCGTGCGTGGCGCCGACGCTGAGATGGGCGAGGCGGATAGGGACGGTCTCGTTGGTCTTTTCGTCGTATTCGAAGAGGCCGCTGAGGGTTGGAATCTTGGTGGGCGTGTTCTGAACGTGGGTCCATCTGCTGTTGCCGAGATTGCCCATGATGCCGGAGCCAAAGGCGAAGGTGTCGGCGGTGATGCGGCCGATTTGGAGTCGGGTACGTGGATCGCTTGGGTCGTCCTTTGGTGAGGCCATGCGAGTCGCGTCGACTGTGAGGTAGCTGTTGTTGCCGCCGGCAGCGATGTGGGTGATGCGCGGTTGCTGCGAGCTGCCAGAGTATAGGCGTTGGGTGGGTAGAAGAGATGGAACGTCGACGATGCTGGCTTCAGGATTGTAGTCAAAGCCAAGCTGTCCTGATGAGTTGTCACCCCAGGCAAACACTCGGCCGTCTTTGTCGAGCGCCAGGGAGTGATAGTCGCCGCACGCAAGCTTCATCACCTGGAAGCCTCGCAGCGTCGTGATCTCGTGCGGCTGGTCGTAGGCGCCTTCAGGCCTGGTGATCCAGGTGAGGCCAGGAATGCCGAGCTGACCTCGACTTGGAAAGTTATCCGACGCAGAGGCTGCCGAGAAGACACGGCCTTTCGACGTGAGCATGAGAGCGTGCTCGAGACCACCCGCAATCGATGTGACCTTCTCCGAGTAGCCAAGGTCTTTGGGAGAGATGGTTCGATATGAGATCTTGCTCGAACCATGCCAAAACGGTATCCAACTTGACTCTGATGGTTTGATGCCTGACTGCTGGTCCTCCGCCGACACGGGAATGCTGTAGACCTTTCCGTTTCCTCCCAGTCCCAGTATCCGGTCTTTTGAGATCGTCAACGCCACTAGATTCTTCCCTTTTAGCGTTGTGACTGGCTCTTTGATATCTGGTGCGTATCCAACACCCCACTGTAACAGATTTCCTTGCTCATCAATCGCAGCGCCAAAGTTCCTGTCCACTTTCACATCCCGTAACAGCTTTCCATCGAAAAACGGTATCCGCCTTGGGGTCTTGATGATGTTCTCTGTGCTATCTGGCGCAACCACTCGGCCTGTATTACTTCCCCAAGCGTACACACCAGGAGCCTCCCATGACCGTTTCACTTGGTGGTGCTGACTTGAGATCATATCTCGGTTCTCTTCTTTGCTGTAGCTCGACTTCTTCCTCGACTCTTCAAACACTAGTGGATTCTCTTCCTCCTCCTCTTTTGCCGGGGCTTCGGCGTGGGCCTGCCTGAAGAAGCTGCCATCGTTCATATAATACTGCGATGCCGTCGCGAGGCCTCCTGCTACAGCGACGGCGAAGATCGATCGGTAGAGCTGCTGTTGCTTTCGATGCGCTCGGGCTTGATATGAGACGGCCGCTATTCGTGAGGCGTATGCTTGCTGGGCCAGAAAACTCGCTCGACTCGACGACGATCGTTTCCCAGCAGCTGGCGCTGCTTTTGCCGCTGTTCGGGACAAGACTTGCTTCGATGCCATCTTGGATGGTTGGGATGTTGATTGGACGTTCGATGGGACACACTCAGTGAAGAGGTATCTTTCTGTAGTCGGGATTGTGGCGTGAAAAAGATGCGAGAGAGAAAGAGACGAAGAAGCAGGCCTCAAACATGTGATCCAATGATCGTGCCCCCAAAAGTCAATCGGTGAATCGAGAACGTCATGTCCGATCGGCTGCTCCCGAGACAATGGAACGTGCACTCCTTGGACCTCACCTCTACCTCGACATCTTCAACACTACCATCGCCCTATTATCGAGATGGCTTTTGCTTGATCGAACCGCTCTGCCTCCTCTACATACTCGTTGTTCGGCATGATGGAGGCTGTTGTGCGGCCTGCAAGACGATCGTGTCGACACTACGTGCTTCCGTTGTGGCGTTCTCAATGCTTCTTGGGCATGGCGGCCAGTGTCGGCATCTCACGCTGACTTCCAGTGTGTAGGTCTGCTCCAGTGTTTTCGCTGTCCTCAGGATATCAGAGCGGTCGATTATGCAGGCAAATCTTTCCGGTAATGATTAGCTGCGGCTCGGCTTCAAAATGATCCCTGCAGGTGGGCGTGGGTTCTTCAGCTTCAGCTTCGAAAGCTTTCTCGATTTCGAGCCTCATGGCTTCGCTTTACCGGCCCTTGCCTGTGGGCTATGTGCGGCTACTGACATCAGCGATGACACGGGGACGAAATGCACGCTCGAGGAGAAAGATCTCAGAGATGCTCCGTCTTACGCATGTCTCTCTTACGCATGGGAAAGCGAGATTGATCAACATTCCATCGATTGTCCATTTACGAGTATGATAATTAATGGCCAGGAGAAGCTGATACGGCGCAATCTTTACGAGGCATTGTCTCACCTTGGGCCGATTGTCCGCGCCTCAGGCCATCAATTCTGGGTTGACGCCCTCTGTATCAATCAGGAAAACCTGGAGGAGAGAGCAGAACAGGTGAAGTTGATGAAGCGTCTTTACGAAGAAGCTGCAAATGTGATGGCATGGACAGGTCTGCCAACAGCAGATACCGAACCTGCAGTCGGCCTTCTGCATACCCTGAACGAGTTTCCCCAAGAGATCTTCAACAGACATACGACGAGGGACGCTCTCTTCTTCTGGGAAGAGACATTGTCGAAGGCGCCGTTCTTTCAGCAAAGACCAGAAACCGATGTCCTTGCTGCTTGGGCAGATGTTGTGCAACTCTTCAAACGTGTCTACTGGGGCAGAACTTGGATTCACCAAGAAATCACAGGTCCGAACGTGACCTTTTTCTGCGGGAGCTGGTCTTTTACCTGGAAAGAGCTACAATCGTTCGTCGAGTTTCATGGTACCTACGGCGAACTTCGGGACATGCCCGAACAATACATGCTTGTGTTCTCTGATGGGGTCAACATCGGCGCTCCCTTTCTCGACCTGTGGTCGGCCAGAAGAAATCGATCTGCATATCTCACGCCGAAAGTCGATGACCAAAGGATACTGGTGCTGATTCGCGAGCTCAGATTGACGTTCTGCTCGGACGCGAGAGACAAAATCTTCGCTGCCCTTCCCCATGCCACCGATGTTGAGTTTGTGGCGGCGGAAGAGTTACTCTCTGTTGACTATACCAAAAGCCTGACCCAGACTTTTATCGATCTCGCGCGTCACCATCTCCTTGACGGCAATCTCGAAATCTTCGGCTACATCGGCGCCAAGTGTCCAGATCATGAATGTCGACCGCCGCCTTCTCCTGGCGAGATGGCACTTCCATCATGGGTCCCGGACTGGCGAATTCCAAACCGGGTTCGACCACTGAACGCTGCTGCAGGAATTTCCCGGTCCTACTCGATGGTATATCACCCATGCCCAAACACAGATCCACAAATCAGTATCTCCGGGTGTCAACTCCGCATCAAAGGCTTTATCCTCGACACGCTGCGTACGGTCGTTTCGACCAGTGGACGAGACCACGTCCCATCCCAACTCAAGCTTAAGTGGGCCAAGCAGATCAGAGCATGGTCGCCAGCCTCTACAGAGAAGGACATCACACGAGTGCTCAACGCCGATGTGCAATGGAGTCCCAATGATGAGGACTATCGCCGTGGAGAAATCCTTGACTGGAACCTCTTACAGGGTTGGATCAATAAGCTTCCGAAGGAACAACAAACCTGGAGGTACAATATGCGTCATGTCCTAAGGAGCGTCTGCCGGGACCGGCGTGCTGGATGTACTGAGGACGGCAGGATTGGTATCTTTCCTGAAGCGGCGCTTCCGGATGACAAAATTGCTGCTTTCTATGGAGGCCATGCTTTGTACGTCATCAGGCTTGTCGAGGGGAGAGAAGATGTCTACGAATTCATTGGGGAATGCTATGTAGATCAGATGATGGATGGACAGGCCATGGATTTGGCGAAGAGAGAGGGATTGATTTCCTCAACTTTGACGTTGGTGTGAGGAAGGGCAAGGTAAGTCGATGAAGATGAATCTCAATTTACTTGCTAATGCAAGCGACCGGCAGCTTCACTGATCTAGAATCCCGCCAATTACTGTACCGGCTTCCCACAGTACACTCATCTCTTCTACCTTCTACCATGTTGAACGAAATCTTCTATCTTCACATCTTCGGCTGAGGCGACCTCTTGCTTGCTGCCCTGATCCGACTTCCGTACATGTACAGCACATATGGAATGGGTGTAAAGGCGCATGAGATGGCAGCCAAAATGGTCAAGCTATAATGGACCCCCAAGTTCTTGTACATAGGGATGGATATTGTTACCATGCAGCCGCCCAATATGTACCGAACTAATGTGATGGAGACCAGGACTGACGCCGCGAACTGGACAAAGGTCTGGATGAGGTATGCGTAAGTCGAGATGAAGATGAGTAGAACGCTGAAGCCGAAGAGAGCGGCTCTGCCACCACGTCAGCAAACAATGAAGTTGATGGGTATTGTAGGAACTAACGCTATCATTGGACTCCAGAAAGATACTGACGGATAAGCTGACCAGCCCATCCAGAACAGACTCGCAGGCAAGAATGGCGCTCCGATCATCGCCCACCAGAGCATTGCTTCGGGGTCTGCATGGCTTTTGCCTTGAGCAGCAGCCTTCGCATATTCCTTCCGCACCAAGATTCCGAAGAGGGGCGTGGAAAGGGTGGCAATGAAGAGGCCGATGGTGATGGCGATGAACATCCTGTATACGGAATGCATGGTCAGCTAACAAATCCAGGCTTTGGAGAAGACACTCACAAGTACGATGCTCCTTGGTTAAAGCCGTACGTCCCGCCAAAGACGAAAGGCGCCGAGGAGAAGAATGAAAACATCACCATGTACACCAGCGAGAGGTATCCGGTAAAGGCGACGACCAGAGGCTCCGTGAAGAGAATCGCGAAGGGTCTCGCCAAGGCCTGAGCCAAGTTCTGCCTGACACTCGTAGCTCCCGCAGCCTCAAGTGGTCCTCGAAAATTGCCATTCCCCATAGCAACCCGCAAAGCCTTCGCCTTCCACCCCAAGATAACCGGCGCACAAGTCTCCGGAAGGAAAAACACCATTAGAACGAGCAACGTGCCCGCCATGCAGAGCGTGATCCATTCACACCATCGCCAGTCAATACCCGATTGCCCAACATACCCGCCAACGACGGGCCCTAGCATCGGACCAGTAAAAGCAGCACAGGCAAAGAACGGAAAGACTTTCCCCCTCGTCTGATGATCGAAAATATCCCCCATCGTCCCTCCAGACGTCGTAAACGGCGTTCCTCCAGCCAGGCCAGCAAGAAACCGAATTACCAATTGAGCTCCCAGATTTGGCGCTAACGCTGCTCCAAGAATCCAACAGCAGAGGAGAGCCATTGTTATGATATATATCGGATTCCGTCCGAAAGATTCTGAGAGGGGACCAGCGAATGGCGCTCCGACACCGAAGCCTATGAGGAAGAGCGTTGTTGCGAGGGATTCGGAGACGTCGCTTATGTGGAAGTGTGAGGAGGCTTGGGGGATTATGGGGGTGTCGATTGAGGAGCCGAAGCCGACGATGAAGCCTATGGAGGAGAAGAAGAGGACGACGAGGAATTTTTTGGGGGTTGGCCAGTTTTGGGGGTTGGAGGGGTCGTTGGGGCCAGAGAAGGTGACAAGCGTCGGCTCTTGATCGGTTGGTGGGCTTTGCTTGTCATCTACCAGATCTTTCTCTCCGAGGCCATCGTGTGCTTCGCTCTGGATTTGATGGTGAATACGTCTGATCTGGAGGATGGACTGCATCTTCTTGTTGGTGACAACGTCGCAATTTTCTGAAGGATATGACGGGGACTCCTTCGGTGCTGGTGATATTCGTTGTCCTGGTAGAAGAGCAATATATGAGAACCGTCTCGACAGCATCGTCCGTGAAACATGCTTGGAAATTGGCAGGCTGCATTGTTCAGCGGTGTGATGATCATTGACATCGACCCGCGACATGTATCCTACTGGAGGAGTAGTCGGTCGGAATGACAGGTGTAGAGTGTCACAATCTCCGAAATCAAGGTTCGAATCCTATATCAATGCCCATTCTTGCTTGATGAGTAAACATTGATGCCAAGAATACTGATCGCGGTACCGAAGACCCTCATGCCGTGACGATGATCACGGCGACGTGGCGATGGAGCTTGCCTGTGTTTGGTATGTGGTCTTGAGTGTGAGGCAGTCTTCGTTGGCGTTTGCGGTTGAGTTGTACGAAAGGAAAGAGGCTTGATCCAGGCTCCTACCGATCTGTAATCGAGCTTCAAAAACGAGACAGCGGCACTTCGGTATACAATATATAGAGCTGACGACAGACTCAACAGCAACCAAACGGCCATCCAACCTGTGTTGAAAGACAGCTTCGAAATCCTTGACCATGACTTCCCAAACTCGATCCCTCAGGCTGGAGCCCGTCCCAAACAGCCAATACGCCGCAAGGCTGACCATATCAAACCCTCCAATCAACCTGACCAACTCAGTCCTTCTCACAGAGCTCCATGGCTATCTTTCACAACTCGAGAGGGACCCTGAAAACGCACCCCGGGTCGTGGTCATCTCAAGCGAAAATTCAGACATCTGGATCAGCCATCTCGACCTCCACATTGTCAGCGCTAAATACCCTCTGCCCTCCAATGAAGGAGATGGTGCACACTTCTTGCATCTGCTCGGAGATATCTTGAGGCTTTTCAGGACATTACCGGTCCTTTTCATCGCTGAAGTCAACGGCCTGGCTGTTGGAGGAGGCAATGAGTTTGCCGTAAACATGGATATGCGATTTGCTGGCCCAGCAGCACGATTCGGTGTTCCCGAGGTCGCGGGAGGTATTGTCCATGGAGGTGGACTTCAGAGTCTGACGAAGTTGATTGGACCTGGGCGGGCAATGGAGATGATGACTTCCGCTCGAGCTCTCAATGCAATCGAGGCGAAGAGCTTTGGTCTCGTGAACCGAACATTCAGTACCGCAAAGGAGTTGAGGGATTATGTCGATACGCTCGCTGCCCGCATTGCGAGGTTCCCTCGGGGAGGCATTGCTGGTACCAAGCAGGGTGTTCGGGAGTGTCTTGATGGTGTTGGCTCGATCGATACGGATATGCAGCGTCTCAGCCAGCTTGCTCACACCTCAGCTGCACAGAAATCCATCAGCAAGCTGATTGAATTCGGAGGCGATCATTCGAGGGGAGACTTTGAACTTGGGCTGCCGGATACCGCTGATCAGCTCTGGGTGTGATTGTCCTTTGACAGAAAATATGGTTCATCATGAAGTTAGATCAACTCCATGCGTTTGAGTTCTTTTCCGTGTCTCCTGAAATACTCCGAAGTGGGCACATGTCGTTCCGGCTTGCCCTCTGGCGCCCGAATCTTGTACGAAGGTCCGTCAGTGGGTTTGACATCAAGCTCAGCCCATTCAATCCTGGGGTCCCAAAAAGTAGACTGCCCAGTCTTTGTG
Source organism: Zasmidium citrigriseum (assembly GCA_002786025.1). Lineage (NCBI taxonomy): Eukaryota > Fungi > Ascomycota > Dothideomycetes > Mycosphaerellales > Mycosphaerellaceae > Zasmidium > Zasmidium citrigriseum. The sequence goes on along the minus strand of NHNW01000005.1, from coordinate 555,078 downwards.
TCTTGATAAAATGGAATTATGTTTCGGACTGCTCGGTTAACGTGAGGAACAACTGTGACTTTGGCAGGCAGCGGTCCAAGCAGTGCCTCTCCCCAGTTCAAACCGTGTACGGAGCATGAGCCGACGAGTTGGTATTGGCTTTGTTTACCGCTTTGGCCCTGAGTTGGGCGTAAGAGCAGGAGGTTGTTCATGCCGAGCACAGCGCTTATGCAGTCGCCTGGTAGCGCTCCGACGCAACTGACGCCAACGTAGCCGTCGCTTGTGAAGATGAAAGGTAGTTGTCGTTGCTGGAAATACCTAATGCAAGTATCAAAATGATGATGAGATCCATGGGCCACGTTTGGTAAGGCTTGTCTCAGATTGCCAGTCTCCATCACACTCAGAGCGAGGGCTTTGTAGTCGACACGACGCTTTTCCACCTCGTCAGGAGGAATCCTCAGGCCGTTCAATGGTACAGTCAATGCGCGCACGAAAGCCTCCAGCTGCTTTCCGTTCCCAGGTGAAAGGTGTTCTCTCATGACTCTTGCAAGTCCAGCGTATGACTGAGCGAAGTTGTCGGCGGACAAGTCACCAGGATGATGAAGTAAGTCCGTATCGCTGACCGTTGCGGCAAAGCAAGAGCAACTGGCCTGAGGCAGCACACAAGGCTTAGTCACGTGCACCAAGCCAAGCGTTAGAACCTTCGCTTTCGAGCTTCTTAGATAGTCGATCGTATAACACACCACCTATCGCTCTTACTAGTGACCGCGCTAGGGGGAGGGATTTCCCTTATTATTGTTATTCGTTTTAATAGCCGTTTTGTAATTATGTAGTACGTTTAGGAGAAAGGAGAGGTATTATAGTATTTTATTAGAGTTTTTAGCGTCTAGAGCGAGCGTTATCGAATCGAGCCCTTTAGAGCGTTAGATCTATTAAGATATAGTACGAAATTATTAGTAAACTAGGTCTATATATAGTCTATCGTAGTTCTATAGGTTTAGAAGTCCTTAGGTTATTATTACTAATAGTAGTCTATAAGCTACCGCCGGATCCGTAGTCCTAGCCCTAATCGCTCTTACTCGCGCGTCCTTTCTCGTATACCTTTAGAAGAGCGACCTAGTCGTAAGATTCTAGACGAAGGTAGCTAGAACTATAAACGTCGCTCTCTAGGAGTACTTCGTCGTTAACGATAGGTTATAGCTAAAGCTAACGTATAGCGTCTATTAAGACTAGACGAAAGAATACTAGTTTTATTACTAGCTTATTAGCCTTAGTAGGGTAAAGTAAGTAGCGTACCGAGTATTACGCTACTAGCGCCTCGTAGGTTATTAGTTAACGATCTACGGTTACTATCGACTAGACCGCTTTTACTAACGTAGCTATAGCCTACGTATACGAGCGATAATATTTAGTATCGTATATAGTAATTAGCTACGGCTTCCGGGTATTTATAGCCCTTAGATTAAGAGTAGGGCCTAGAGTATAGTATTAGCTCGCTAGAAGAGCTACTATAATAGTTAGGGTTACGATAGTAGTAAGTAGGTACTAAGGATCTTAAGGAATACGAAGCGTAGATATAGTAAGAGTAGCCTAAAGAGCAGTAGTTTAGAGAGTAGTAGTCTAGACTACCGCTAGAGTCTTTATAACCGATTATAGTATAAGTACTAAGGAGGCGGCTAAACTTAGCTAATATACCTACCTTTAGCGGTAAGCCTAAGGAAGATAGTTATCGCTAGATAATACGCTTTAACTAGGAACTAGAGGCTATCGAGGTAGAGCCTAAAGACTAGCTTACTTCCTTTAATATACTACTTATTAGCGATACTATACGATAGTCTAACTAAGATATAAGATCGTACTTCTAGAACGAGAACCCTATAGTAGAGATAGTTACTAAGGTTAAGGAGTAATTTAAGAAGCGCTTTAGGGACTAGTCTACCGAAGAGGACTAGCTAGCGCTAGATAAGTTACTTATTATTAAATAAGGGGATAAGGATCTTATAGCTTATACTACCCGAGCCGAGATATTACTCTATAAGGCGGGTATTAGCGAGTCTAGTAAAGTAGTAGTTATAAGGCTCGTTATTAAAGCTTAGTTCTTAGGTATTAAGGATAAGGAACTCTAGACTAAAGCGAAGGATAGTATAAGACCTACTACCCTATTAGGTATACTAAGGAAAGCGGAAGAAGTAAAGCGTAAGTTAGCCGAGGCCGAGGCTAACCGTAAGGACGAGCTACTTAAGGAGTAGAAGGAGGTCTTAGATACTATATTAAGATTATTACTCGTAGGTAAGCCTATAAGCGAGGATCTAAAGGCTAAGTATAAGGCGCTTAATAGCCTATTACTAGAGTATACTACTACGAATCGTCTACCCTATCCGCTATTAGTCTACTTCGTAGAAGTAGCGCTAGCCTAATAACCTCTAGCCTAGTTTACGACACTACTACCGTAGCTCTAATAGTTAACGGTATAGTAGTAGTTTACTCCTTAGTAGTAATATACTCCCTAATAGCTATATTAGTAGGATAACTACCTAGCTCGTATATAGTTAGGCTACTAGCGCCCTTAGAGGTAGTCTTATAGGCGTAGACGTCGTAATACTAATAATACTTATTAGGATCTACTACCTTACTACTAGCTTATAATAGAGCGTCTTAAAGAACAATACCTAAATATAGATCTATTACGCTTACCTAACCCCTTTATTAACGGGTTAGAAGTCTATTAGTACTAGCGAGACAATCCTCTCTATTAGCGCTATAGGTACTAAGGCTATATTAAGCTAGACTATCGAGTAGACTTATTATAACTATAGGAGTAGTAAGCGCTATACCTACTAGTTAACGCTTAGAGGGAGAACTTCTCGGAGAGAATAAGAGCCCGTAAGGAGTAGTAGTAGGGCGTAGGGGCTAGTAAGCTATACGGACGGCTACCTACGCCTAGAGCCCTAAATCTACTACGTATAAGAGATCTAACGCTACTAGTACTAGCCTAGCTAGTTTAGCTAGCCTAGGTACTACCGTACCTATAGGTCGAAGAAGTTAAATTAGTATCGAGCGAGGATAACCTTCTAGAAGACGAGCTATTAGCTAATATTAAGATTATAGAGTAATCCCTACCCGCGGAAGTAATATCGACCCTAGTAGATATACTAGCGAGCTACCTTAAGCGAGCTCGCCTCGAAGAAGACGAGGGTAGTAATAACGAGCGTTAGAGGTTACGGGTAGAGCGACGAAGCGATAAGTGTAAGAGTAAGAAGGGTAAGAAGCGCTACTACGGACTAAGTAACCCGATTAACGCTATATTTAGCTAGACGCCTATAACCCTAAACGAGCTCCTATATAAGACGATAATTACGGTACCTATCCTTTAGCTTATAAATATCGCTCCTCGGGTACGTAATAAAGCGAAGTATTTATTCTCGTAACCCTAGAAGAGTAATAGTAAGAAGAGAGTAAAGGATCTAGCCTTTAACTAGGAAGCGATTATAAGGGACTACCTAGAGATCTTCTAATAGGCTTAGGCGAAGGCTTAGGAGTTAGTAGTAGTAGCGCTAGCTACGGGTACTTAGACAATACTATAGGTAGGACCCTCGGTCGTAGTTACGGATTAAGTTATAAAAGACGCTCTAGCGCTACCGTAGCGAGTACCTTAAGAGTAGTAATAGGCGTAAGGCGTAGCCTAGTCTATCTTTAAGCTAGTAAAGCTATAGCTAAAGGATATATTACGCTCGACGTTACTAGTACTATAGGCTAAGGACGATAATAAACTATATATAGACGTCGATAAAGCTAACTCGGATCTAGTAGTCGAGGCGCTTAAAGAAGGTCTAGAAGTAGGCTATATCTCGGTAGACTACGGTAATCTCGAATAAGCCGTAGTTAATAGTATTAAGAAGTAGAAGAATCGTAATACGACTAAGAAGGTATTTAGTATTCTAGCTATAATCTACGCTAATAGCAAGTAAGTAGTTCTACTATAGAACTAGGTCGCTATAGATTAGGGAGCAGATATTAATATCGTATACCCTTACTTACGTAAGGTAATAGGTATAGAGCTTAAGCTATTAAGTTAGATTAGGCTATTACCTATATAGATAGGTATACCTAATAGACGGAAGGTTACCCTAAGCTAGTTTATTACGTTTACTATCTATATCGAAGGACTAGTCCGTTCCGTATAGGTATTCGCCTACCTAACACCCTATAGCCGTCTTTTATTACTACTCGGATTACTATTTCTTTACTAGGTTAACGTAGTATTTAGGATTAAGGATAGTACTATTAAAATAAGCGGCGCCGATAGAGAGCTATCTATTATATTACGTACGCCTACTATACCTTTAGAGGTACTAGAGGTTATCGCGAAGAAGCTAGAAGAGTACCTAGAGCTAGATAGTAATAATAGTAACGAGAGCGAGAGCGAGGGTAGTAAGGACTCGGATTTTTAAAGGGTCCTAGGTAAGATATAACTAAAAGGTATAGTATATAGATCGATTTACTACCGCCGACCTCTATCGATATATAATACGTTAACGTAGGTTATACCGAGATTAAGATTAAGTCTATAGATACGCTTCGCCTCGATATCGAGTCCCCTTAGCTCGATCCTTTTCGCCTACCTAATCGAGCGAGTGTACTATACTACTATAAGACCGAGTATTTCTATATATAGTATACGCCTATACTAGACGCGATAATAGATGTGTCGAGATCTACTAGCTAGACGACCTTTATCGAAGTTAATAACGTTACTACGGAGTAGCCGTTTCCTACTAAACGTCGAATATAGCGGCGACCTATAGATAAGAGTAAATTACTTTAAGAGCTTAAGGAATAGGCTAAGAGCGAGAGGTTTATAATTAGGCCTATAGTACCGTAGGAAGATAGGCTAGAACTTTTATAGCTACTTTAGATATATAGGTACCTCGATTATAAAGGACTAGATAATATTAGGCCGCCTATAGATCTAATATAGTATCGAACGAGGGTTAAGGACAATACGCCTATCTACTAGGCTAAGACTCGTAAGATAGTACCGTAAAAGGAATACTAGTTACGTAAGTACGTATCTAACGGGCTAGTAGCTAGAATATTTAAGCGTTACGTAGCCGCTAACGGCGAGTTATTACGCTAGAATACTACTTCTATAATCGTAGAGTAGCTAGGCGGTAGAGAGCTACGCCTTACCTTTAACTACTATTTTATTTATAAAGAGCTACCTAGAGTAGTAATATAGATAATCTAGGTATATAAGGACTATATAGGCAATTCGAAGTAGAGGGTCTACTATAAGTTTAACCTTAAGAACGCCTACTAGACTATTAAGATTTACCTAGCGGATAGATACTACCTCGCCTTCTACGTACCTAGTATTAGATAGTTATAGCCGACTCGGATAGCCTAAGGAGCGAAGTCTAGCCCGTATACGATAAACGAATATAGTACCTTCGTATTTAGCCTAATACTACCCCCTTAGCTAGAGCTATCTTTATTATAGGGACCGGATCTAGTAACACCCCCGCCTATAAGCTTCTATATAGACGATATATAGAGCGGCTAAGAATTATAGCCTTAGTAGATAAGCTTCCTTAAAGACTACCTATTTCTACGATTTAAATAGGCTATAATACGCTTATCTTTTAAGAAGATAGAGCTCGGTATAGATAAGATCCTTATACTTAAAGATTAGTACGAGGCCGGAGGGAAGTAAATAATAAAACTAGAGCGGGTAAGGAAGGTCTTAGAGTTTCTAGTACCGATAAATCTATCCGAGATCCGATAGTTCCTTAGGGTTACTATAACGGCTAGGGAGTATATTAAGAACTACGGTAAGATTACAAGACTATTACGAGTACTTATAAGCGATAAGGTAAGCGAAATCTAGGTATAGATAGTAAACTAATAGCTATCGTATAATCTAGTACGAGAACTAGTAGTAGCGGTAGTTATTAAATACGGCTATAACCCTAATAAGCCCGTTTATATATATAGTAACGCCTCTAGATATAGAGCTAGGTGTTTTATTCGATAGTAGTAGATACTAGCTAGTAATAGGATTAAATAGGTACCTATCCTCTATAACGCTTTTACGTTCGATAAGACGTAGCGTAACTATAGTACGTATAAGCGAGAGCTCTTAGCTATTATTACCTTTACGAAGAAGTATAAGTATATACTCTCTAGGCTTAAGACCTCTACGATTTAGATAGACTATAAACTACTTACTAGATTTATTAACTTAGACGCTATATAGGGAATTTACGCGCGGTAGTAGTATAAGCTACGATAGCTTAATATTATAATTAGGTTTATCGAGGGGAAACGAAATATAGTAGTAGACGGCCTCTTAAGGACGATCTTTCTAAATAACTATATTAACGACGAGCTACTAGAGGTAGTTAAAGTACTCGCTAAGGAACTAGATAAATATAAAGCCTAAGGCGATACTAAAGAATAGATCTAGAAGGACGGTAAAGGAGGGTACGAGGACGTACTTAAGTCTTTAACCCTAGGGGAGAGGAGGCTATATAAAGTATAGGCCGCTAGAGTAGCAAAAATAGTAGAAGTTTCTTTAATTAACGGCGTAGGAGTAGAAGTCTCGTCTACTAATATAGCGCGAGTTCGACGGATCGCTATTACCTATTAAGCGTATAATAAACGAATACTAGACGGCCTCTATAGAGGTTATAGCCTTAATATCTACGAGCCTATCGAATAGACGATATTTAGCCTACTAGACGATCTACCGTATAATACCCTATTAACGGTTAACTACCTATCGCTCGAAACCGAGATCCTTTACTAGTATAGGCTAGACGACGTAAAACTAGCCTACTAGAAGTAAACCTACCGCTATAAGTACTATAAGCCTATTACCTTACCGAGCGATACTAGTAGGCTAGCTAAACCTATAAGATAGCTCGAAATTTAAGAGTAGTAGTACGGGGATATTATAAGATACCTCCGTTATTAATAGGTCCCTTAAGATTAGAGTAAGATATAGTATTAGGTATTTAAGCGTAAGGTAGTACCGTTTAGGTATAATAAGGGTACTTAAACTTTATAGAAGCGTTACTATAATTAATAGAAGGGTAAGAGTAAAGAGGTATAGTAGTAATACGTTATACTAGATAAAGTTACTAGTCTACTAAGGGTAACCTATAATTAAGCTAGGTACTTTAACCCTCGTATTATATATACTAAGCTTATCTAGCGCGTTTAGTAGCCTAGAATAATAAAGGATATCTACGACTATATTACTAGCTATATTAACTATAATCTTTAGAGACTAGAGGAGAGCTACTAACCTATATAGCCCCTATTAGTACTAAATCCGTTCGAGGTTATATAGATTAATCTTATAGGCCTATTTCCGAAGACCGTAGATAGTATAGAGTACCTATTCGTTATAGTAGATACCTTTATAAGGTTTAGCGAGGTCGAGCTACTACTAGACAAGGAATTAGAGACGGTCGTTAGCGTACTATAACGTAGTTTTCGACGTAATATATACCCTATTATAATCTTCTACGACCTAGGGACTAAATATACGATAGTAGCCGACTTCTTAAAGGATAGGGATATTTATACTCGCCTATTACCTACTATAACGAAGAGTATAACGGGTAATATTAAGAACTTTAACTGTATCCTATACCGTATAATCGAGAAGGCGATAAGTACGTTAATATTTAATACGAAGGGGTACCTAATTAATACCCTTACTAACTAGATTAAGGAGGCCTAGGCCGCTATTTTTGCTATAAACTATAAGCCTATTCTCGGGCTTAGGGTAAGCTATACTCTAGCGTAGATTAAAATAGTAGTTTACGTAGAGGAGCTACCCGAGTATCTATCCCCTCGTAAGTAGAAGTTATTAGACGCTCTAAAAGTAGACTACCTAGTAGACTATTATAGGTATACTATAAGAGTACTAGATTACTTTACGAAGAGGTAGAAGATTTAGTATATAGTCTAGCGTAACGTAAAGTAGTACGTAGAGCGTAGAGTCGAGCGATTTAATAATAAGATTAATATATAATTAAAGTAGCTTTTAATAGGCGACCTAGTACTACTACGTAATATAGCGATATACCGTCCGAAGTTATAGTAGCTACCTTAGACTAGCCTCTTTAAGATCGTAGGAACGGTACTAGACTTAGCTTCTTCCTTTATCCTTCGTACTATTAACGAAAGGCGTAGTAAGAAGCTACCTAGAGTCTATTATAGTAACGACCTTCGGAAATTTATACCTCGTAGAGGCTACCTTACGACCCTTAATACTATCTTAAACTAACTAAGACTAACGACCCTTTACCCTTTAAAAGCGTAAGACCCTTATATAGATCGTATAAGGCGTACTAGCGTAGGTACGAGTCGATTACAGCGTTAACGTATCCTAATACTATTACGTTAATTATAGTTATTACCGTATAGGGGTACGAGATTACGCTAGCGAGCGTTAAGTAATAGTACGGAGTAATAAGAGCTTATTATAAAGGGAGTTATAGTAAAGCGCTAATAGCCGCTAGCTAGCGTAGGTTATAAGATATAATTAATATAGTATAAGATACCCTAATAGTTCGGTTTAATCGATTTAAGAGCATTGGAGCGATAGACAAGGGTATCCTTAGGGTGGCCGTGGAATGCCACCTGTTATAAGGGGAGTAGCAAGAGCAACTGGCCTGAGGCAGCACACAAGGCTTAGTCACGTGCACCAAGCCAAGCGTTAGAACCTTCGCTTTCGAGCTTCTTAGATAGTCGATCGTATAACACACTACCCATCGCTCTTACTGGCAACGATGCCGACAACGCTCAGAATATCTCCACCATCATACCTCGCCTCTGAGGCCATGCCATGAGACACAGCACAGTCCATCCGTTGGTCGAGGAGGAGATTGTCAGTTGTCCAGTCAGGTAGCCAGGATGGCCCGCCTAGAGACGACTGCTGGCATAGCCCACCAGATTCGAGCATTCGAAGTGTGTTATATCGCCTGAAGTAAAGCAAGAAGAATTGCTTGAACAGTTCGATGGTGTCTGGGTAGTCTGTTGGAATGCTCTGGGCGAACTCTCGGTTCACGAGGAGCTTGATCATCCCGAGACAGCCGTAGATCTTGTCCTGTGGCTCCTTACAGAGCCCGCCTCGGATCTTGCTCATGAGGTCCAGGATAGTTGAGTAACCCCCAACATGTTTCTCCAGTACAGAGATAGCGCGGCCAAGATTTGCCAGATTCGTTTCGTGTTCGGAATCTCGCACGTCAAAGCCTTTGACGCCAATGAGTTGGATTGCTGTTCGAAAGTCAGATAGAGTCACCGAAGTAGAGCCGCACATGACGGTGCTGCTTGGAGGGCCAGCAAATGCCTCTTGTCTCGTCCAAACGCGTCCAAACCAGTCTCTGGCAAAGAGACTACAAACTGCTCGATACTCCGGCGTGGTCCAAGAGAACTGGGAGTCCCAATGTTGCAGCAGCGTGAGTGTGGCTGGCTGAAGCTTTGAAGTTGATACCATTTCGTAAGTAGTCCAGTCATACTCAAAACTCTCGCCAAGCTGTTTCAAGAAACGGAGCGCAAGGTCACTGTCATGGCTGTCTTCGCCAAGCCAGACGATGACCGCTGAGGAAAGCTGATAGATCTCCAGCATCGCTGGGATCTGGTGTGACTTTTCCTTCTTTGACTGCGGTGTCCCACTCTGGTCGATGCAAATAGCATCTATCCAGAGAAATCGCTGATGGTTCGGAGACCTGAGTTGTTGCAGAGCCGCGAACAAGTTCAAGCCGACGTCCAACGTTGCCAGCCTGTGGTCATCGACTTCCACGCAGATGGCTTTTGAGTCGGCCATGTTGCCCCAGCAATACGAGAGACATTCCCATGTTGCTTCAGATGATGCGTTTGCGACACTCTGGTCTTGTAGGTCTTGAGGAATGACTCGCTTGGCCAGCTTGATTCGAACGTCATCTTGTTTCTTTCCAGGCTGTAAAGTGAGCAGCCTGATCTCGAGTTGTCCGTCCCATGGCTCCCGCAAGGGTTCGTGGGTATACTGTTCCATCTCTGAGGATATAACGAGATGAGACTATCGATTGAAGATTACTGCAAAACTCTTGATGGATTCTTGCGACGCAGATGTTTCGCCAACGAGTCATCAGAGAATATGTCGAACGAGGGGAAATCATTTCAGCCGCATGTTGCATCCTGCAGCTTAAGCGAGCTCGTTTGTCGCTCTGCTCTTCCCAGGTGCGTGAGCTAGCGATCTCTTCGCAGTGAGTTTGAGAGTCGCTCAATTGGCGACTCGAGAAAGTGCAAGGTACACAATGTCTGCCGACGTACGAGAAGGTCCTAAACCTATTGTACAAAATAGGTAGGTGGCAGCTGGATCGTATATTAGCATGGAGATGAATGTAGAAAGTGGCACTCACCTCAGGCTCGTCTGCTGCGGTTTGAGAAGGTGACGTAGCTTGGTCTTGCAAGGTGTCACGAACGTCGGGTGTACGCTGGCAGGTGTGAACTTGAAGCGGTACTTGAAGTTCCAGTGGAGCGTGGCTGGCTTGTTGAATCCGCACGCTAACTTTCAAAACGTAACGTAGAGTCGCCAAGGGAGTTGAAAAGGTCGGTAGCAGTTGGGCCTTGGGCTCAATTGTCAGCGGTATCGACGCTGAGTGGACGGTCCCAGTGGCAGCCTTGTCCCAGCACAAGGGATTGACGGTCCATTTCTGAGAATGCACGACTTCTTCTCGTTTCCTGAGGTATTCGTTCCTCTGTAGCAAGCGATCGCTGGCGACTTCTGTGAGCGGCATGGTTGAAAAGTAGGTCTTGCAAACGATTTCAAGTCGTATGTCGCATGTCCAATCTGGTGGGATGTCATCTGCGAGCAGTCTCGGTGGAGTAAGATTGACTTGCAACAGTCCGCGAGTGCGAACTTCATCGTTGCCGTCCATTCGAATCAACGGCAGTGGCTCCCTGACGGAGACGGTCACCTGTCCCATGGAATATCTTGAGAAGCGCTTTCGAACTTCTCGCGTAACAGAGAGGCAGAATTCGCCAGGAAAGTCGTCAATGGTGAGGGGTGGAGCCGGCTCAGTCCAGGGCATAAACGGAATCTCGCGGAATTGCGCGGCTTGGAGACGAGGACCAGCTAGAACAGGTCGATAGGAGACGACAGCACGGAGGCCATAGACAACAAGAGGCTGCATGCACTTCTGGCCCCGGCGATCGAGGGAGACTTCTCCAGCAGCCAAAGACGGCGGTAGCGCAGTGAGCTGATTGTCGGTACCGTCATTGGGAAAGCAACGTGACGCTACACGGAACTGGAATGGCATGCTGCAAGAGGTGCGATCTTGTGCCTTCTCGACTTTGGGTTCGTTTGGAGGGAATCTTTCGTCTGGAGGGAATCGTTGTGATTGCTTCAGGAACTGTGCTCAAGTCAGCTTAGGTAGTTATTCTCATAGACATCGTGCCTTACATCGTATTGTATCGCAGAGGCCAAGTTGTCGTGGTCAACCCAAACGCGGGTGAATCCTTCTATCGTGGTCAGAGTGAGCATGAGAATGAATACATGGGGTTTCACCTTCGAAAGACAAGACTACATCATCAATGAGAGTCTGTCCGTGAATTTGAATTAACAGATTTCCCGTTATGAGATCTCCAGGATGGCAGGTAGGTTGAGTCCCGGCTTCTGTCAAGTCAGTGCAGAGCGAGATGACAATGTTGCAAAGCTTTGGCATTGCATTAGCCATTTCGCACTCATCCGGCGTCAGTCTCTCGATGGTGATATGTCGGCGGAGATGTTTTGGAACAATTTTATATATGAGAAGCAAATTTTCAAGAGAGGATGGGCCAGACCGCGTGAACATGCCCTCATCCAAAATCGATTGAACGGAGTGAATGTGCGGGTTCCAAGTGGCACCTCTGCAGATACTTACGTGTGAGGCAGATAGTCTCGTGGCCGCCGCGATTGACGTGGGAGACACTCGCCGTCGGCATGCTCTGAATGGTATCAATCCAAAATATCGCACCCGTTTACTGCATTCTTTCACTGCCATTCCTGTCTGCAAACAGAATATGGTCCCGCTAGAGGTGAGATGAGCTCTTGCACATTTCTGCCTCCTCGGAAGCGCTTCTTCGGGAAAGACTGGGTCTGTAGCCTGACCTTCTCACCAAAATCGCACATGTTGCTGCCCAGGCAGCGTGCCTGCGATCGCGTGAGCTTGGCGAGTAACCCTGCGCGCTGAATGCCCGGCCGCATCACAGTGATCTGCGCCGGGTTCCGTGAGTCAGTTGGCTCGCTGCTTTTTGGACATGACCGTCATGCTGCATGGCTCGAGGTCTGGAGTAGGCGTGAGGAAGCGAGCAGTGCAAGTACGAGCAAGCGGTCTCGCAGCAAGAGCCACGTCTCTCAGGCATAGCAAATCGTTCTGGTAGCATGTACCAGGTAGTTTGCTGGGGATCTCGATTCGCAGCCAATGGGACTGGGTATAGAGGGAGGAGAAAGTCGAATGAAGAGCTGAGGTTGAAAACAAGGTTGGTCCCAAGTGCGGAGTCCACATGTCTGAGATTCTCAGACCACCCAACAACCAATCAGAGCGGCTGAGCCCCCTCGCCGCTTCTTCAAGTGGATTAGCCTGAGATGTTGAGATAAGCGCTGTTGTCGGCTTGGAAGCCGTGCCCGAGAGGACGCGACGACATGTCTCTCAGAACTGCATGCATTGCGCATCTTGGACTTGTTCCGAAGGAATTGAAGCCATCTTGCTCTTTGAAACGGTTGCCGCACGATGTGAATGACCTTCCCTTGCTCGAGTTCACATGCTTATCGACACTGTGGCAACAATATTCAGAATGCACAAGCATTTGGTCAAGCTTAAACCAGGTGTGAGATTCCCCTGTGAGACGGGATTGGCCTTGGACTTCATCGGAGCTCGATAGGACCAGCCTCGTTGCCAGCGCTGGAAGATCATGACAAGGTACCACCCCTTCACACGCAGTGAAGGTTTTACACAAAGGGCAACCCCCAAGAGGATCAGAGCTTCTCCCCCGCAGAGGCTCCTTCAGATGGTATCGCCAGATCTTCTCTTCGTACACAATACATCCGCTTTCGCGTCCAATCGAAGGCTTCCTGTTGACTGCCGTCTCGAGACTCCAGTCACCACCATGCCTAGGTATTGCTGTATTTGATATATCCGCCTGCCCGTCCGCGAGGCATGCTTGGAGTCAAATTTCCCCGCCATGGATGGGTGAAGGCTTAAAGACAGGGCAGGCGCTCTGCGTGTCGTGTCCATTCCCCCTCGACGGATCTGGTTCTCTGGGAGACGTTTTGCATTCATTGAGCAAGAATACCATCCACGGCAGTCTTCAGCATGGCAGCAAGCGACAAGGACGATGGAGCCTACTACAACAACGGTGGACCGATTGGCAAAGATCACGAGGTCCTGCATCCCAATGAGGATCCCGCAAATGCACTTCAAAGGATCAGGACAGCGGGCAGCGTTTCGATTCCGCCGGAATTGTTTGAGAAGCTGTACTTGTCTCCAGAGAACAGAGTCAAGGGCGATCTCCGCAAGACTTGTATGTCAAGCCGCTTCACAGGCATATTGAGAACACTTGCTGACTCTCCGCCTTCCGACTGAAGTTGGCAATCCAACACCGATCGGCTTGGGTGGCTTCTTGCTGTCCCTCTCTCCACTGTCCTGCTTCCTTATGAACTGGAGAGGAACCGGCGCTGGGCTTGGAGCTTCCGACATCTCGGTCTTTCTATTCTTCGGAGGAGTTTTGATGCTCGTTTCTGGATTCATGGAGGCAAGTCATTACAATAATGTTCTTGTTGGATCTTTTCTGACCAGCCTAAAGTGGATACTCGGTAACACCTACATCTCGGTGGTCTTCATGACCTTCGGCTCATTTTGGCTGTCCTTTGGTATTGATTCTTGAAGATCCAGCTTGTATCCGGCTTACTGACGTATTGTGTAGGAGGAGTCCTGCAACCATTTTATGGAGCTTACGCAGCCTACTCGCCCGATCCCATAAACAAACCACAGGAGGGCTTGACGCAACCCGGATTCGTCAACTCATGGGGTTCGTTGTCCTCTGCTTTTTGATGACTTGCGCTAATCGTGACATAGCTTTCTTCCTCCTCTTCATGGGTCTTCTTTGTCTCGTCTACCTCATCTGCGCCCTGCGAACCAATGTCATCCTGGTTCTGATCCTTCTGCCTCTGCCGCCTGCTTTCTCCTGTCTTGCAGGCTCGTTTTGGTTCAACGGCCAAGGCGAGATGGCCTATGCGATGACTCTGCAAAAGGCTGGTGGAGCACTAGCATTCGTTACTTCGATGTTTGGATGGTATCTGTTCTCCTCCCTGATGCTGGCATCAATCGACGCTCCGTTCAATCTGCCAGGTACGTCTAGACATTCCAAGCTGACATATTTACTCTGCTGACGTCTTGTAGTGTTTGACTTGTCCACGAAGATCAAGGGTGGAAGTGAGAGAGCCAAGGCAAAACGTGATCTGGAATCAGGTTGAAGATGGGAGAAGTCGAAAGATGCTTCATGATGATTGAGTACGAGCGGAAGGAGTGATACCAGAACGTCGTATGATGATCGACAGTCTGTCTATGTAATGTCTGTGAATCGATCTGTACACCATCATGTCACCGGGTCGCTAATACTTCGGTGATCGACTGCGCCAAGCTTCTCCAAAGTGAATGTTCCACCCACGACTTGTGGCGACCGCGTGTCACGACTTCCTCCCGCCAAAACAAAGACCTTCATCTCCCTCCTTTCGAAAACAAAACCTTTGACAAAACGATCATGGCAGTGTCCAGCTCATTCTCGAATGGCATTTATTCAAGCAGTCTGCCGCTGCCGGTTGCTCCGCTGACGAGGCTAACTGACCCAAAGCACCATCTCAACATCGACCATGACACCGGATCCTCTTGAGATCATCTTCGCGACGTAGACGATTAGAATAAGAAGATCTGATCCGTCAACTTGGACACTGCTCCGGGTGCCTCAAATCCCATCTCCACAAGATTCTTCTTCGAGGCATTAATCATGCCCGGTGGTCCACACAACAAGATCTTGGTATCCTTATCCGCCGGCGGCAACTGCTCCTGGAGCGTCTGCTTGGTGACATATCCAACACCTCCTTTCCATCCTGGCGTGGCTTTGTCGACCATGTAGAAGAGCTTGAACTTGTTGGGTGCCATCTTTTGGTAGCGCTCCAGCTGAGTTCGCAGCAGAATGTCGTCCGGAGACTTATTGGCGTAGACGAGAGAAATCTGGGTGCTGTCGGTCTTGTCTTCGCAGATGGCCCGGATGAGTTGGTACATGGGCGTAATGCCTGTGCCGCCTGGAGTGCTGATGTCAGTCGACCAGATGCGAGTGAAGGCTGGCGAGCTCACCTGCTACCATTCCGATACGCTTTGTGAGGCCCTTGCGATATCTCATGGCGCCCTTGGGACCACGGAACTCGACCTAGAGAACAACCAAGTCAGTGCTTTACTGGTTCTGGATTGAGATTGAAGAAACTGCCGCCGTACCTCGTCTCCCAGCTTCAGTCCTGCCAGATATTTTCCTGTCAGCTGGCCGTCTGAATATATCTTGATCACGAGCTCCAGCCGTCCAAGGTCCTTGTTGTTCGACACTGGGGTGTACGACCGTGTCACCGTGTGATGACCACTCTCGTCGTCGAAGTACCCTCGGATGGCTACATGCTGGCCTATTGGAAGGCCGAGCATTGTGGTTTTCGAAGGCAGTGCAAAGACCAGGCGTACAGTATCCTTCGACAGCTCGTCTCTCCTGATCAGTGGGAACTTCTGGTATTCCTGGGGAACATTGTCAGCTCCGTGACCGACCTTGTCATTAGAGGGACTCACTTGAGGGAGCAGGATACCCGCAGGTCGATTTGTTGACATCACAAGCTTGGATGCATGCCTAGCGGCGCAAACGTCAGTAAGATCTCTGACAGACCGCATTTATTCGGTTTACTGACATATGTGATGGGAAAGAGAAAGGATCGTAATCCTTCTGGAAGTTCATGGCGTTGGACAGATACCGGTATCCCGCGATGCCCATTGCAGAGCATGCAGCCGTGGCCCAAAGGAAGCCCGAGACAAAGCCACCGTGGTGTTCCGATCCTGTCGCTGATTTGCCTCCAGAGTGAATGGGGCTCAATCTCGCAGATGGCATCGCGACTCGAGCGATCAACACAATAGCGATGGTCCCGATGGCGACTGCTGCAAGCTCCATCTGAGGCTTGAGACCGCTCAGCGGACTCTTCCTCTCAGGCTGCTTTTTGCTCACACCACGCCGGACAAGTTGCACTTTGGGCTTGCTGCTTGCAACTGGAGCCGCCGAAGCTCCAGCCAAAGACCCGACCAGGAATTGATGCATGATCTCGCGAGCATCTTCAGAATGGCCGACGTCTTCGTACGCACTCGTAGCATCAGTTCCTGCTACTTCGATGAGAGATTCGGCGCCTCCTGGATGGTCACGAGCATATGCAGTGACATCGTACACTGGAAGAAGACGAGTCAGCTATATCTACAAGTGCCCTGTCCGCGATTCTTACCTTTCCCATGGATAACAATCCACAAGTCACTTTTTGTGTTGTGCTTTGCCACATCGTCCAGTGACAAAGTCGGCACTTCAACTTCGGTCTTCCATTTGGCCTTCAACTCCTTGTGATCTGGGGATGCCATTGAGAATGGTCGATGGAGAGGTTCTGCTCGGAGCGTTGAATGGTGGCAGAGGGAACAATAAAGAGCAAGATGATCTGGAGTGGCCAGGTGCTCGAGCACCTCTGGAAAGCAACTCTCAACAGCAGGACCGTGCAGTAGCCACTTGACCCGGGAATGAAGGTCAGTCAGAAGACATTGGCCCTGTTCTCATCGTCACCACTCAAGCCTCTCACAGCAGGCCGATTACCATTCACATCACGCTACCTCAACGCTGCTGCTGACTTGTTTCAGCTACATGTTGCTTAGTGAATGCATGGCGATTGCATCGACTGAGAGGCAGTGCCCACCGATTGAGAAGACAGA
Source organism: Zasmidium citrigriseum (assembly GCA_002786025.1). Lineage (NCBI taxonomy): Eukaryota > Fungi > Ascomycota > Dothideomycetes > Mycosphaerellales > Mycosphaerellaceae > Zasmidium > Zasmidium citrigriseum. The sequence goes on along the minus strand of NHNW01000005.1, from coordinate 538,069 downwards.
CTTGGAGCTCAATGCCGGGTCTGTTGTGCTCCTATAGGGCTCGGCCGCCAGAGCAGTTGCTAGTCAGCCGCCGGAAGGCTCGCGCCTTGCATGAGCGCGAACTTTACAGCTGCCACCGGAGTGTTTACGGATCATCAACAAGGAAAGTCGTTTCACGCCAACGCAGGTGTGAACAGTAATCGCATTTTACATGCGAGCTACAAGCGACTTGCTTTGCGAACGCCAATGGCCGTGTCGACGATTACGAACACTCCTTCGGCGGCATTCATCAGGAGCATGTGGGCCAACAGCTCGGATGAATGTTCGGGCAATCTCTCTCGATGTCCTCAGCCGGTCGAGCTTAGTACTGACGTGCCATGACACCAGGTGAGCTCAATTGACATTGTATTCATCCAAGACTAGGAAGCGCGCTTCACCTTTCACTCACTTCGACCTTGACGACTTTCGACCGAACATGGCTACCAAGCAATTCTACCTCTTCGGCGACGACGAGTCCACTGCCGTGGATATCGATATCTCATCTGCAAACGATCTTCCATCTTTGCAGCTTCTTGTCGCTGGTCATTTTGCAATCGTCGAGCCTTCAGGTGAGCAAGCCATCGAGGCACTTTTCGGACATCCTCGACTGACGATTGACAAGGTGCTGCTTTCCAGTCGAAAGAGGGAGCTCTGCGAGACGTTGAAGACATCAAGAAGGCCAACACTCCCATCGGGATCACAATAGACGGCCACTCCGTTCGCGAAGTACCTGGACCAAAAGGTTTGCCATTTGTAGGGAACTACTTCGAGATCTTCCCCGATCATCTCGGCAACAACCAACGTCTGTTTGACAAGTATGGCCCCATATTCAAATCCACTTCCATGGGTCGGCCAGTATTCCAGATCAACGATGCAGACCTCGCCGCCATCGTTTTCGCTGAGACCGACTTCTTCACAAAACGGATCAACCAGAATCATCCGCTGTATCCCATGAGGGACGAACAAGCTGGCGTCTTTCTCAGCGATTCCGACAATCCCTCGTGGCAGATTGTGCACAAGTTCATGCCGCCGGCTTTTGGACCCAAAGCCGTGCGACACTACGCACCAATCATGCAGAAGTGTATTGAGTCTTCGCTACCAATTTTCGACAAGCTCGAAGAGCAGGGAGAGTCATGGAATGTCTACCAGTACATGGTGAAACTCGGCTCGGAGACTATTGGAAAGGTTGTCCTTGGTATGGACTTCCACCACTTTGACAGTGTCGATGCTGAACTGCATCCTTTCGTGCACGCCATCGCTGAGATCCTGTCTTTGAACAAGAGCATTGCCTCCAAAGGCGATTTCTTCGGCAAGCTTCCGTTTGGAGATCCGCAGAAGTTGAAGAACCTGCAACATTGGCAGGCTGAGGAGGTCGAGAAGGTGATCAAGTCAACCAAGGCTGGTGGCACAGAAGATTTGCCACTGCAGGACGCCGCGCTTCATGCAACTAATGTTATTGATTACCTCGTGAGGGCTGTGGACAGCAACGGACAGAAGCTGCCCAAGGACAATCTCGTCTCAGCGACGATAGTTGCATCAGGAGCTGGATTTGCCACCACATCGACACTACTCTCGTGGCTGGTATACGGGCTTTGCACTTATCCTGGCATGCAAGCCAGACTTTTGCAGGAGCTTGTTGACAACGACTTCGACGACGATACACAAGTCACGCCCGAGCTGATCGAGAAGTTGACGTTCCAGGAGAAGTACGTCAAAGAGATGCAGAGAGTCAACAACCCATCGTACCAACCCGGTCGAACTGCAAAGACGGATCTTGTCTTGCCGGGAGGATACAAGATGAAAGAGGGCGATGTCGTGATCGGTAGGTGCTCACATCTACGAACAATTTTCGAAAACTAACACACTCCCCAGCTGCAATCCACCACATCCACCACAATCCCAAATACTGGGACAACCCGGAGAAATTCGACCCCGATCGATGGGACACCGAAGCCGTCAAATGCAGACACAAAGCTGCCTACTGTCCCTTCGCCATTGGCCCACGATCTTGTATCGGATTCAACTTTGCTCTCCAGGAGGTGAAGCTCTTCCTGCCGAAATTGGTGTGGCGATATCATTGGGAGAAAGTTGGCGAGGCTGCTGTGCAGTATGATCCGTACTTTCAGCTTGTGAGACCGGTCAATTTGTATGTGAGGACACAGAGGAGGAGTGTGTGGCCGAGTAAGAGTGATTTGGATAAGTGGTAGTTCCGGAAGTGTGAGGGGATTGATAGATTGCGAATTGAGCATTGCTTGTTCTTTCAGATTGCTATATTCCAAAGCGATGGATCTCACAAACACTGGCACGGTCGTTGATTTCCTGCCATCTATTCGGTACACGATGCTCTCTGTGATGCAGCGCAACGCCATGGTCTTGCCAACCAACACGGCTACAGCCCTGCAACGATTAGTCAATGAACAGCATCTCAACAAAAGCTCATCGTCCAGAACACAACGAAAGCGAACCGGCCCAAATGGCATCCATCTCTCTCATCTCGCATAATTCAAACACGAGCCGGCCTAACTCTCGGGCGTGAGATGACTTATCAAAGCTCGGAATCCTCGGTGGCAACAGCTCCAGCTTCAAATCCCAGCCTCCCCCATTCTGAGCCATTGCAACTCGACAGAACAGTATCAGAAGCTGCACGCCAAGTCGGATATGACTGCTGAGTCAACGAGCTTGACGATCTACCCAACGTCGGCGCACGTGCGTGGGTGTAGTAATCACGCTAGCGCACAAGCCGACCACCGGCCGGAGCTTGTGATCTGACTGCCGTGTTAGGTACCTGCATGAGGTTTATGTCATCCTAACTTCAGTGTTTCGGATAGCTCTTTCAAGGCGGCATTCGCCTTGCGCCTTCCCTCAGCCAAAGTGATGACTGTGATGGCCTGGGTACGGATGAGGTCGGATACGGATTGATGATGTTGGATGGGGGGAGCTCTCGGAAGGACCGAGTTGGCCAGCTTGTCGGGGGAAAGGCTGTTAACAATCCGCGGCTTCAGCCTTGGGAGCTATCACTAGAGAGACTGATCAGTTGAAAGTTCCACGGTCCATGCTGTTTCACTCACTGCAGAAGCAAATCCCCAAACTTCAGCGATCTTTCCATTGCACAACGTTCAGGATGTCTGGCTTCCAAGTTCCCAAATCGTACGAGACGAGGCCCGTCGTGGTGCTCGGTGGCGGCGTAAGTCAATCCAAAGACTGGAAGCCATTGCTGCATCTCGAGCTCTTCGCTGACATTTTCCCATCATCCAGGTCCTCGGCCGTAGAATAGCGGCCTGCTGGACAGCCGGCGGCTGGCCCGTCACAATCCGCGACCCCAGCGCGGACCAACGTACCCAAGCCCTCGAATGTACATCCACCCCACCCCTCCACCCCCTTCAACCCGACTAACAATCCCAGACATCCACGAAAACCTCCCGATCTTCACCCAAATAACCCAACGCAAACCCTCAACATGCACCGCCACCGACGACCTCGTAGGGGCCGTCAAAGACGCCTGGCTCGTCGTCGAAGCAGTCCCCGAGAAACTCGCATTGAAAGAGAGCACGTTTGCCGATCTGGAGAAGTATGCGCCTAAGGATTGTATTTTGGCGAGTAATTCGAGTAGTTTTAAGAGTGGGGAGTTGGTGGGGAGGGTTGGGGAGGAGACGAAGAGGAGGGTGTTGAATACGCATTAGTAAGTCGCCTATTTCGTTTTTGTTTTGAAAGTGTGTGTTGGGATTTCGGGGTTGGGTGGGCTGACGGTTGGGTGTGGTGTAGTATGATGCCCCCCGAGGCTCTGATCGTGGAGTTGATGACTGATGGACACACGTATCCCGAATTGATTGATTTCATGTTTGAAAGACAGAAAGAAGCGGGTTTGCATCCCATCGTTGCGTTGAAGGAATCGACGGGCTTTGTGTTTAATCGGATTTGGGCGGCGATTAAGCGCGAGACGTTGAAGGTTTTGATGGAGGGTGTTTCGACGCCGGCAGAAATTGACCGGGTGTTTAAGGAGCAGTATGGTGCGAGGGAGGGGCCGGTGAGTATTCGTGCATGATAGTTTGGGGATTTTGGTGCTAATGATCAAAGTGCCACATGATGGACAACATCGGCCTCGACACCGTCTCCAATATCGAAGAGCACTATGTTAAAGAACGCGGTATTGATCGCAGTCATCTGGATTGGTTCCAGCAGACCTATGTCCAGCAGGGGAAGCTTGGCAAGAAGACGGCCGGGAAAGGTGGATTGTACGGTGTGCCTCCGAAGGGTTCGCAGACGAAGCTTATCTTCCTGAATATGGGTACTGCGGAGCCGTTGAACGATAAGATGTCGTTTGAGGAGGTCTTGGTAAGACGAGTTCAATTCGAATGCTGGCGTGAGAGTTGACTGACTTCCAACAGCACCGCGGGACCATAATGTCCCTCAACGTCGACGAAGGCGGCAAACCCCAAGAAATCCTCGGCCACGAATACATGCCGGACGGCATCGACGTCTGCGGCGACAGGATCTACTGGACCGACATGGGCACGCCCAACGTCTTCGAAGGCCAAGTCTTTAGCGCCAAGATGGACGGCAGCGATGTCCAATGCATCGTCCCCAAGGGCAAGGTTTACACTCCCAAGCAGTTGATTATTGAACAGCAGACGAAGAAGATCTACTTCTGTGATCGGGAGGGTTGTAAGGTTTGGCGCTGTAATTTGGATGGGAGTGAGTTGGAGATTCTGGTGCAGACGGCGGATTGGGAGAAGGATCATCCGGATACGACGTTTTGGTGTGTGGGGATTGCGGTTTCGCTGAAGATGGGCAAGGTGGGCGATCCGTGTCTTCAGGCTGTGGTTCAGACGCTGACGTGGTGAGAACAGATGTTCTGGACCCAGAAAGGTCCATCCAAAGGCTCCAAAGGTCGAATCTTCTCCGCCGGTCTCGACACCCCCCAAGATCCCGCAAACCGCACGGACATCGAACTCATCATGGACAAACTGCCCGAACCCATCGATCTCGAGCTCGACGACGAAGCTGGTGTCTTGTACTGGACCGACCGCGGTGAATTGCCTCTAGGTAACACTCTCAACAAGAAGACTCTTGTAGGCAGCCCTCCACAAGCGGAGCAGAAATTGGGCCGCCAGATTCTTGCTCAAGGGCTTCACGAGGGTATCGGCTTGAGGCTTGATAAGATGAAGAGATGTATCTTCGTCGGTGATCTTGGTGGGAATATTTGGAAGTGTAATCCCGATAAGGCGTCTTTGAAGGAGAAGGTCTTTGAGGGGCCGACGGCGTCTGTTACTGGGTTGACGTTTGTGAGGGTGTGATTTCGTAGTGATGGAACTATCGGCCGTTCGATAGAGGCAAATCGTCTTTTGCTCGTCTCAAGTACCACGAGTGCCTCCCGCTCTCACTCTTAGCCGTCCAGAAGGAATCGTGAGGCGTTGAATAGTGGCTCCCTGGTGCATGGAAAACTCATCTCAAAGTCCCCGTCATCTTTCAATACCCCGTACAAAGCGCACTAAACCCATCCATCAACGCCGCCAAACTCCCCACATCAAAAGCCTCCCCACCCCTCGCCTCAAACAACCTCCCAAAAGCCCCCCTCAACTCCTCAATCCCCTTATCAACCTCCGTCGAGTCAACCTTAGGGATACGGAAAGCAGTCGGGAGATCCGGATCTCGAGTCTCCACCTCCAAGCCTCCCCCCTTCAAATCCAGCCTCACCTGCACAAACCTCCTCACGACACCAACCCCCTCCATTGGGACCTGCGTCCATCCACACAAACACACCTTCCTCAGATGCGCGATATTGGCGTCCCCGATGGCCTGGAGCCAGGATTTGGCGCATTCGAGATCGACTTCATTATCGAGCTGTGCTGTAAACGTATTCGAAGAATAAAACGCGGGCAGCATTTCAGCGCGAAGCTGTCGGTTTGTGCTGCAGATTGGCGGTTGGGAGGCTGAAATCTCATTTGCGTGACAGGAGAAGTTGGGGAGCATGGTGATTGTATTCGTGGGTTTTATGATTAGGCCATGGATGATCAGATCCCGGAGCTCGCGCGGGAGGCCGAGGAGGGAGGCTTCTGGGTAGAGGGGTTGTGGGTTGTTGTCGAGGTCGTTGTTGGAGGGGTCTTCCATTGTTGTTGGTTTGGAGTGGCGGTGTTGATTTGGGATTGTAGTTGTTGTTGCTTGTAGGAGGAATTTGTGCAGCGATCGCAAAGAGCTGGTCTTCGTACGTCGGGTATGAATGCGAGTGGATAGAATGGGCGTGTTTATTTATCTGTTGATGGTCGTTGTCAAGGGAAAGAAGGAGATGCGGTCGAAAATAAGCTTTCGGCTCCAGGACGCCCAGACCACCTCAAACGAATCTCGTGAAGAACGATCGACAACATTTTTCTTCACAATCGATAACACACCAAGCATGGCCGACTACGACTCCGACTCCTCCGGCGCCTCAGACATCGCCACCAACATCCTCCTAGGCTACGCCTCCAAAGACCCCACAGGCGACGACTTCAGCCAGCTGGGCGGACATCCGGTACGCACGATGCGCGCTTTACGAGAAAGAGGCTAAGAGATGGGTTACAGACGTGGCTAGACGCTATCACAGCGATTTCGAGCGACCTTGCGAAGTGTAAAGTGTGCAATGGGTACATGAACTTGTTGCTGCAGATTCATGGGGATTTGCCGGAGAGGTTTGTGGGGCATGAGAGGAGGTTGTATGTTTGGGCTTGTAGGAGGAAGACGTGTCGGAGGAAGGAGGGGAGTGTGAGGGCTGTAAGGGCCGTGAGGCAGACAAGTGTGCAGGTGCAGGCTGTTGCTGGGGCAGCGAAAGAGAAGACCCAAGAGAATGTGCCAGCACAGCCTGCGACGAACCTGGGCGAGACGCTGTTTGGCGTCAAGTCCACATCGAACGCTCAGGTCAATCCATTTGCTTCACCGTCGAGCAATGGAGCTGCAGCGAATCCTTTCTCTGCGAACGGAGGACAGTCGAACCCATTCGCATCTGCCTCATCCCTCGCCGCAAAACCACCCCAGAAGCCAGACGAAACGGAATCGCTGCCCCAGACATTCGCCCAGAAAGCCCGCATCGCCGACTCGGAATCCCCTCAACCAGCCCAAGCGAAGCAGCAGATCCCTCAAGAACCCTGGCCTGAGACTTCAGCTTTCCCCGAACCCTTCCCAAGATACTACCTGGACGCCGACACGGAGTACATCGAAGCCGAACCAATAGAAACACCATCTGGCGTGCGGATAGATCGCGATGCCGGAGAAGGAAGCAGCAGCGCCGCAGACGACAAAACGCTTTTCGAAAGCAGCATGGACAAGACCTTCCAGCGCTTCGCAGATCGGCTGGCGCAGAACCCTGAGCAGGTGCTACGCTACGATTTCGACGGCCAGCCTTTGCTGTACTCGAAGGGTGATGCAGTGGGCAAGTGCTTCGCTGAGGCGCAGGAGAACGCGAATGCCAAAGTCAGGACGCAGAGCTCGGGTGGTGCGAAATCGAAGATTCCGAGATGTACGAATTGTGGTGCTTCGAGGGTGTTTGAGTTGCAGTTGACGCCTCATCTCATCACCGAGCTCGAGGCTGATGACATGTCGATCGATGGCATGGATTGGGGTACGATCATTCTCGGCGTGTGCAGCAAAGACTGTCAGCAGCCAGGAAAGGGCAATGGAGAAGTGGGATACGTAGAAGAGTGGGCGGGCGTGCAATGGGAAGAGCTGGCCAACACCAAGCGGCCAGCATAGTTCATTTCTTTCTCATAGCTTGCTCGTGAATCTAATCACACGAGAAAGCAAGCAGGCCTTCTTCGAGCCCGCTTCTAAAAGTTTCATCCCATCCCATGATATCCGCTTCCTTTCCGCTTTTCCCACCTGAACGCCGCGCTCCGTGTGAATGCATCATGCATCGTAAAGTACCAGAAAAGTCTTACGCAGGTTGCTCATACGCCCTCTTAACCATCCTCGAGAACTGATCAAACTTGACCGTCTCCCTCTGCACCACACTCCTCGCCTCATTCTCCTTATTCAACGGCACCAGCACCTTATCCCCCTCAATCTTCCACCCACAAACATCCTTAACGAAATGCTCAAACTTCTCCCCTTTGAAATTCAACCACCCCTCCAGAACCTCCCGTCCCACCTGCTGCATGCACTGCGACACGACGACCGCGATCCGTATCCGCATCGTGTCCTCGAAACCGGCGACGTCGGCGGTCAGGTCGGCGCAGAGGTCGTCGTGGTCGAAGGTGTTCCAGAAGTCGGCGTATTGCGCGTTGTTGAGCTGGGTGTGCAGCGTGGAGAGGTGCTGGACGGCTTCGGCGAGGGTGCCGCTGCCGGGGGGCCCTTTGTCTGCTTTGGAGGAGACGAGGACGTAGGGCGGGAGGAGCGAGAGGCAGAGGGAGAAGTCGGGGGAGGGGAAGACTGTGAGGGCTTTGACGAGGACGTTGTAGATTGTTTCGTCGCGGGCGAGGTGCGGGTTGAATTGGTATCTAGAAGTACAGAGAGAGGTTAGTGATGCGCTCATGTGCCTCTTTTCTTTGGTGTATGTGGTTGAGGATGGATCTTTTCAGATAGAGCTAATATACGTCGACTTCACCAGACTCTTGTCGAGTCCTCGGGTAATAGGAAACGTTGTGGTATTTGATCATCACATGATCGCGATTATCCTCAAAGAAATATGATCGGACTCACAATTTCAGCAGGGCCAGGTTGGCGTAGCTGTCGTACGTCTGGCTCTTGCACTGCGCGGCGACATATTCCTCGAAGACTGTCGTGGTTTCCGGGTTGTAGCGGTCGAGGCCGTTGAGGATGGTGTCGATGTTCTCCGGCCGGTCCGGGCTGTAGTCGAAGGCGATTCCCATGGTGGTGGTTGGTGAGGGTTGGTGCGTGTATTCGAGGATGTTCTTGTTCTGGCGCAGACGTCGAAATTGAGAGTTGGATGTGCTGTCGCTTGTGGGGCCAATCATGTGCGTTTGCGAAAGCCGTGGGACACCAGCTTCTGCCATCGACTCCCTCGCGTTCACTTTCGTGTCGCGACGCGTCGAGCGGCCCACTTGATGTCTGGGATCGAAGGTGGTACAATGATGTTGAAGACCGAACCCAGCGATGATGAAGATGGCGAGATCAAGGTTGGGGGCGCCGAGATTGACCAAGACGACAATCTGTCGCTGCCCTCAGATGGACAACATGAAGACATCAACCCGCAGACGCAATCGCCCCTATTCGCATTGCCTGCAGAGATTCGGAACCGCATCTACGACCATGTCTTCGGCTTCGGCACTATCCACGTCGCAGTGAGGCCATGCAACAAATGGGAAAACGTCCTGTATAGCTCGAACTACCATGGCCGTCAAGAATTTGGCCCTTGGACTGGACCTGCCAACAAAAGATTGTTTGCAAAATTCACCTATGCTCTTTGCAATTCGCCTGATGCCTGGACCTCTACGTACCATGCCAGTAAAGCGAAGGCGTGTCGTGCAAGCTTCGCCGACTGTCACTGGATAACCTGCGTCTCTCCTGTGCATCAACATCTCACCCACGCTTCTCTTGCAATGGAGATCCACGACCAGATGAACGCGGAATGGGGAAGTGGCACTACTTCTGACCAGATCAAAGCTGAACGCTTGCAACTCGTGAAAGAGAAACACGGAGCCTTGCACCTCGACATTCTTCGAACTTGCCGCCTCATACAGGACGAAGCGTGGAAGATCCCACTCATCAATTACACCTTCGATATACCCAACAGCATCCTCCTAGCTTTCTCCGTCAAGGCTCTGTCTGCCCGTCAGGCTCAAGTCATACAATCCATTCGCCTGACCGGCGCCGAGACAGCCAACGACTTTTCCAATACCGTAACAACCTTTCCTGGGCTCAGAAGGCTACAACTTCTCAGAGATCGCTGTACGCCATTCAGCGGCGATAGAGAGACGTGGGAGCGATTCTTCAGCGGTAACAAGCTGGAGCATGTCGAGGTGATTTGTGACAAGGACGAGAGTACGTCGGAAGGGCCGTCTCTGGTGGCTCCCTTGATTGAGCAGTTTCTCCTCCAGCTAAAAAGCGGCGAGCAAGTTTCCAAGCGACTGGGAAATACGTCAAGAGATGTATTGATTCGTGTCATCGAACCGTCATCTCATCTTTTGGCCGACAACGACCTCCTGAATGGCGGCGTCATTCGTATTTCGCACCCCGATGGTGCGTCCGATGGTTGTAGTGCTGACCATTCGTCCAGTAACCAGCATGTGTATGTCCTCAAATCTGTTACGAGTGGCAGATTCAGCTTCGTGAAGTATTCACTAACATACAATAGCCTCGCCCGTGACGAGCACCACGCCCTGCCCTCCGCCGTTGACGAGCTGCGTGCTCGTCATCTCCGCCGCCGTGTCGGACAGCGCTTGGGTATGTACGAATGTCCTCGATTCGTGGCATCCCCAGCTTCGTGAAAGATACATTAACATATTGACAGTCGCTCGCGTCCATGAGCGCCGTGCTGCGGCGGTTTTGAACGCCGTCGACGACAACGTCGACAGCTCTCGAGCTGACGATGATGATAGGTACATTTGATCATCAGCATTCGTTAATCCAGAGCTCTTTACTGATCCACACTTAGCCCCCTCTCCGTCGTCGACAACGAGACGCCCACTACCGCTGCCGCCCACGTCCCTCCCCCATCGTCAGTAGTTCCCCCTGCTGCTGCCGCCGCCGCCACTGCCACCGCAGCACCATTACCATCCGCCCCAGCCGCAGCACCGGTCCCTCGCCGTCCTGGCCGTCCTGCGGGCACGGGCACATTCGTGTTTCGCCGTCCAACGGCGCGAGACCGCTGGTGGTCGGTTCCGCAAGAAAAGTGGGACAGGACCAAACCTGCGCGGCGGTACGCCTGGACCACGGTATGGTTTAATCTTCAAGAGCTGGCCATGACTGATGCCTTGCTAACTTCCAGCAGACTGGACGCATCATGGAGTTGAATGGCATTCCGAGGCCAGATGGGCCTTGTAAGAACTGCCGTCGCCAGGGGCAGGCCGACTGCAGGGTGGCGCCGGGTGGCCGGAATTGTGCGCAATGTGTGTTCAATGCCGTGTCCTGTAAGCCGTAGATGGCTTTGGTGTGCATCATGGTCGTTAGGGGATCACTGTGCTTTGGGCGATGGTAAGCCGCTTCCCAGAGACGGGCTGCAATGTCGAAAGACTCGCTCGAGTCGTAGTCGAATACTCGACTGAACTACATACGTTTCCAGAGGCTCTGTACAGCTTGCTTCATGCGAGACAGCGACGTAAGACTGCACTTCTTCAGTTAGGTATGTCTCGCTGGCTGTTTGTGGCCAGAAACACAAACGTGCTGCAGAATCACCGCCGTGAGACATGGTGCTCAAGTGGACTCCTCGTCTCATCCTGCCGTGAACGACTATTTCCTCTGACATTTCCTACATTCTGAGAAGCTACAGAACAATTCCGATGCCGCTACACGACCTGCAGCCTACCGACTACAACTTTCCCGAGAGGAATAATGCTCACCCCATTGACAACTCCGACATGAACCCACAGACCCAATCTCGACTAATGTCTCTTCCTGCTGAGCTTCGCAATCGCATTTACGACTATGTCTTTGGCTGTGGCACTGTTGTTGGGGGCTTAAGGTCATGCGCTCCGGTTGATGATTGGGTTGTGCATGTGCGAGAGTCTTGGTGTTCGGTAGAAGTGTTCAAGAAGTTGACGTATGCTGTCCGTCCGGACTCTCATCGTTGGGCAGAAGCGTATGCTCACAGCAAGCAAGGCAAAGTCGACACCGATTTCATTGAGGGCGAGCGGAATTCGGATCGACGTCTCCCTGCCATGACAGGCAGCAAGGAGTCGCTGGATACTTTTGACCACGAAAAGCATTGGGAAAAGCTGGCTGCTATGAAGAAACGACACGAGGATACTGCGATACATCTCAACCTGTTGCAATCCTGTCGTCTCGTCTACCACGAAGCCTGGAAACTGCCTTTCGTCAACCACACTTTTGACGCTCCCGCAGAATGGGCAAGCGTTCTCTTCCCACACCAGATCCAGACAATCCAGTCATTGCACGTGCAATCCACAGACACGAGTACGAATCTCTGCGAGCTTTTGAAAGCTTTTCCGAATGTCAGACGACTGGAATTTGTTGAGCTTGAAACGAATGTTTGGGATCGTTGCGCAATGAAAGAAAAGAAGTGGGAGTCTTATTTTGAGAACAACAGACTTGATTGTGTGGAAGTCGTTAGTTCCGGTAAGGGGAGGGACTTTGCTGAGAAGATGGAGAGGTTTTTGCGCAAGCTGAATGTTGAGAGGCATGAGACGGCGGATGAACGCATTGCTTGGGGGTCCGAGGAGGGGGTTTGTGAGATTTGCTCCGTGAGTATTTGGTGGCGACCGAGTCGATCTCGTGCACCGTATTTGTTGGATTTCAGCTCAAAGTAGGTTGCCCTTGCCCTGCTTCAAGATTTGAGCATGGACGACATTGCCTCACCCAGGCTCACTTGATTGGACCGACAAGGAACCAGAGATCACTCACGCTATTCCACGCCTCCCAGCTGACTTTCGCAATCTCAACGTCGAATCTGCAGGATAGTCGGGTCGATAAGACATACATCAAACAAGCGTGACATGCTCATCTGTCTGTTCTGCCCATTTCCAGAGCACTTCAGGCGCAACGTCAGTCAGCAAGTCCACCCTTTCGAAGGTGCCGTCAAGTAGCTCGACCAGAAGAAGCCCATGAAGCGCTTGGAGGCCTTTCAGCTCCTTGCAGCCTTCCTGGCCCGCTTTCAGTGCGTCCTCCATGGAATGGCACAATGCATTGTCCCAACGACCTTGAAAATGATTCTCAGGAGGCTCAGAGATGGGCCGGGTATCTTGTCCCCAGAAGAGCGGTAGGAAGTATAGCCAATCTTTCACTGATAGAAAGTCTTTCTCGGTCCAGAATACGGCCTCACGTTGTGCGTAGTGAGTAGTTCCTGCGATCTCCATGCTGAGATCGGTGTAGTCTTCGTCTGGCTCCATGAGGGAAACATTGTCGACTTTGAGTTTGCGTCCGCTGATGATCAGACTAGCACTGTTGATAGCCCCAAAGGGATTCTGGACGTCCTGCAAGTCGATTTGAACGTCGACCACGGACACTAATGGCTCGCCATGTCTGTTGAAATGAGCTAATTTGCTATATTCTACTTCTACGGAATACGCAGTCCAAGACCAGGAGGGAAGTTCTGTCTGGGGGATCCAGTTTGAAGTCGTCTCTGAGTCGTAAACTCTCTCCCAGCATATGTAATACAACAAGTCTCGTCGAAACATTCCGACCACGTACGTGTCTTTGAACTCTGCTGCTGCTTGAGCTGCTATCGCGCTTAGAGCCAGGAGCTTGTCTTTTGACGGAAACGTGAGTTTCTTCCGACTGTAGTGTGTGATAACATTCTTCCATAAGCTGCGAGCATTGCTAGTGTCGATATTGAATTGACCAAAGCTGAAAGGCTCCTCGATTCCGATGGTGTGCTTGCTTTCTATCATTCCCTCGGGACAAAGTTCAGTGGCCTCGCCCAGCTCTGCACATTCCCAGTACAGCATATGATCCGAGAAGTTTAGCATTCTGGGGGCCAGCAAACGTTCTTGCATGACCCACGCTCTGTCCTTCAGGAAGTTGTTCCCGTGCTGTAGATCGGGCCCTGTAACACGTCCAAGGTGCTTTCGAATGCTGAATACTTTCGCAGGGTCTGCCCTTACAGGGCGCCACACGAAGCGACGGCATGGTACTGTGAGCGGTCGACGATACGTATACAAGCCATCGCGTGGACTTCTGCAGTGAACAGCGGCCAGATTCAAGATCCCGTTCATGTAGACCTTGTCCATATTCCTGATCTCTGCAAGCTTTTCTTCTGTGATGTCAGGAAGGCCTTGGCTGCTCGACTGTATAATGCATAGTGAATCGATCCAGATATAGTAGATCCCCAATCGAACCGCGGTATCTACTGCGTCTCTGAGCGTTGGAGGCAACGCTGATGTGGCGACTCCAGCTTCGTAAGTACCAATATTTTCGGTTGTGAGACATTCGAAAGGTTCTGTGCCCCAGCAGTAGCTAAGTGTAGCGTAGGGCCCCAATTGCGTATGTTGTGATCTCTTCACCAGTCTAACCAAGTTGGTCTCAATTTTCAAGAGTCTTGAAGGGTACCATGACGGCTTGTTGTTAGTAGCACAGTCTCTGTGTGTCTCGAGACACTTGGACAGCCAATGTTGCGCTAAGTGAAGAGTTGCTGCGCTTCCTGTGAATGATTCTCGAGCAGATGAGGCACCGAGAGCAGCACCCTTGGTATCGTCCTCCCGCACGACGAAGTGTGTATAACTGGTTTTCCTCCTTACGTCAGTTTTCGGTGAAGGCGGGAGCTCTTGTTTGGCTTCGAATTTGACATGATAACAGGAGTGTTGCGTTGAACGTGCTGTGATTGTAGCCTGGCAAGCATCCCATTGATCGTCTGGCTCGGCGTCGACATATAGTCTATTGAACAAGATTATGCAGACGTAGCATTGTTGTTCTGCTGCTAGCCTTAGCTCTTCCCGAAAATGGTGCGATGTCGTCGTGTCAAAGACCTGTTCGTCATTTCCGGGGGACTCACAAAAGAAAGAGGCAGAATCTTCGAAGACCTCCATACAAGCGCCGCAAAGGGGCATGTCGACGTAGAGAACGTCGCGGAGATAAAAACTATGTGCGTAGTGAAAGCATAGGTCGACAGGACGACGTGGTAGTCGTGGGAGCCGCTGCCGCAGCAACCCCACCCCCACGGTGACGGAGTGCCGTGGGGGCTTTGGATGATGAGGTCTGATTGCTGGGGAGAAGACGGAGAGGGCCCGGGACCGTAAAAGGCTTTGTATTAGCTATTCAGTACTCCCAAAAGAACCTCTTTAATCAGCGCCATATCTCTCTCCACATCAACCTGCCAATTCGACACCGCGAATCTCGCCGCAGGTTGGCCGTCCCATTGCGTCCCGCTGACGAAGATTCGTCGCGTGGCGTTTATTTTCTGAACGAGGATTTTGTTGAGAGTGTCGTCTGTTGCGCGGAAGAGGACGACCATGTAAATTCTGCTGAGGCCTTGTTCTTTGGGTTTGTTGAAGGAGGGTGGGAGGTTGGGGAGGAGGTCGTAGCCGGGGGTTTGGGAGATGAAGTTTGCTATGGACCGGGCGAGGGCGATTTGCCGGTGGAGGATGTCTGATGAGCAATGTAAGTGGCAAATACCAAGTCTTTACGGGGGAGTTGACTGACCTTTGTATCCGTCACGACCGTATGAGGCGAGGGTGGCGTAGACTGGAAGGGCTCGGAATCGTCTGCTGTTTTCGATTCCGATGTTTAGTGGCGAGGGTATAGCTCCAGGCTGAATGTTCAAGTATACAGCACCGGCATTTTTGAATACTTGGGTGGCGAGGGCTAGATGGCGGGAGAAGAAGATGCCGCAGTCGTATGGCTCGACGAATGGTTAGCTTGAAGGTAGCACTGGTCGACGAGGTCAAAACTTACCACATTCAATAGCTTGTGAGCATCACCAGTGATCGAGTCAGCCAGCTCAATACCTTTGACGCCATCCACAATCGCGCTGTATATGACCTCTTCGGGCAACAGGATCCTGGCCTGGAGACCAAACGCCGCATCGACATGAAGCCATGCACCGTATTTATCGCATAGGTCTCGTATCCGCTTCATATCATCCCCAGAAGTAGCGAAGAAGCCCGTGTTAACTTCTGCACAAGAAACAGCTAGGATTGAAGCCGTTCGGTCTCCACCCTCGCGTAGCTTCTCCTCAAGCAAGGAAAAGTCGAAATGGTGTTTCTCCTGCGCCATACCAACAGCCACGATCGAAGACCTGCCAAGTCCAACGATCGAGGCTGCCTTGGCTAGGGATGAATGGGGCACCGTCGTGATGATTTGAACCTTGTCCACGCCGGCTTTGCTTGCTGCCGCCAAAAGACCATCTTCGCCTACGCTGACCTCGATGCCCTTCCGTTTGGCGACTTGCTGAATTGCATACTCTCGTCCGCAGGCGAGTCCTAGGACATTGCTGGCAGTTGCTCCAGTGGTGAAAGTCCGATGATCCCAGGACTCTTGCGGCAGACGAAATAAGTCACATAGCATACGGAGGGCGGCTGCTTCCACGTCGGTGGCGATGGTGTCGTTTGGTAGGTGGACTTGTACGCTTTGGTCGTGCTCGGTGACGAAGTTGTCGGCATGCCTGGCGGCAGGAGTTGCGCCGCCGGTGACTGTACGATAAGTATTAGTTTTGACATTTTCGATCTTGATACGATCAATCTCTAGAGGTCGAGAGATGGTTGGATGCTTTATAGGCGATCTGGATGGCTCCAAGGAGGCTTATTTGAGAGAGAAACTCACCGAATCCATAGAAATTTGGCGATTGACTGCTTCTGTTCAAGCCTGGTGCAATGTCGTTTTGTAAGTGTTTCTTAACATGTTCTAGTCCCAAGCCCTGCCGAGGAAGGCTGAGGAGCTTCGATCGGGAGCTCTCGATTGCTTCAGGGGAAGGTAGTACGTAGTTTTGGTCGGTCATCTTGGCGTATGTACAATGAGATCAAAACGAATCTATGAAAGAATTTCACCTTACTCTTGATTCTGATGTTTTGGAAAATTAGGTCGGTGTGTAGTAGAATGCGTAGGGCGTGGGCGATTCTCGCACGAAGGAAGGAGCGATCGGGTGGAGCGGTCACGTGTTAGCGCGCAAGCGGGCCGTTTCTCGGGGCTAGCCGCGACGCGTCGCGGTGTCTTCGATTCCATCTCGACATCACTCCATCCCAAACTCCCAAAACATCGCCGGCGATACCCAATGCGGCCATATGCGACATCGTCCCGAATGACACTCGGCAATGCTTGCCCTCGATGACGCGCAACAACCTGGATGAGCACCTGCGCTGGTTGTTGAGCGAAAAGCCGTCCATCCCGTCTGGAATCATAGTCCTCCCACCCGCGACAACCTCGATATCCAGCGGCGAGCCTCCCGAGAGTACGACGTCGAGAACAGAGGAGAGAGAGGAGCTTGCGAGCATCTCGAGGCCAGCAGAGCGGCGACCGAGTGTCCCGCCAGTCCAGACGACACAGGCAGCAGACATGGCGCGAACCAGAATGGTACCTGGCTCGGCACCCAGGCCAAATGTGACCATGGGCCCGCGACTGCAAGACACATCGCCGACAAAAGGCTCTCGATCTGCAGCTCCGCCTCGGACAACCTCGAGGACGCCAGCTCCCCAGCGCACGCCTTTGAAATCCCGGCCGAACGAGATGGACATGCCGGGTGGGATTGAAGTTATGGACTTGACAGAGAGCATGAGTGAGCTGGGAACGCCATCAAAATCTGACATTACTTCAAATACGGGACGAAAGAGGAAGAGCGACGATTTCGAGTACGATATGCGGACTATATCTGTGCCTCCGAAGAGGCCGAATCTGCACGATAAACCGCTCCCCATCATGCTGTCTCAGGAATTCCGACCGATCGATGAGAGTCCCGAAAAGCAGCATCAGGTCCCTTCAGAGCCTCCACCGCCCTACTCAACGAATCCGCAAGGCCTGAAACCAAGGAGTCCGCGTCGACAACCGAGAGGCAATGCCATTTCGCCTTCTCGACCAAAGGCTAAAGACGATCACATCATGCCTGACTCGGATGACGAGGACGATCTGATGAACTTCTCAGACTTTGGAATGAAGCCGAGCCGGCGCAAGACTCCCTCGCCGAAGAAGCCCGCGCTTGCGAAGCCTCAACCCAAGGTGGTGGTGGAAGACGATTTCCAGCCTCTAGAAGACGATGATGATTCATTCGAGCAGCCGACCATCAAGTATCCTGATCTCAAGGTCTCTCCTGCTGCAGAGCCTCGTGCACTCCAGACTCCAGCTCCCACTGCTGGCACCCAGGATGCCTCACCGATGCCGTCTGAGTCAGCAATTCTTTTGAAACAGGTCTTTGCTCTGCCCAGCTCAGCATTCGACCAGATTCTTCAAGATATCGACGCTCGCTATGACGTGGTCTGCTTCGAGATTACCGAGAAGATGGAGGATGATGAGGACGTGTCCGATCTTGAGCATGAGCTCGACACCCTCGATTCAAGAAAGAAGTCCCTCATATCGCTGCGTGAGAAGCAACATGCGCATGAAAGTCTTTCCGAGGAGAAAGACAGGCTGAAGGAAGCCCTTCTGCAAGCCGTGCGTTCCCGAGACAAGGAGAGCAGGCAAGCTGCTAAAGACGCCAACAACGCGGGAAAGGCAAGACTTGCCGCATTGGAAGCAGAGTGCTTGACCTTGCTCGAGGCCTGTGAAGATGATCTCAAATCTGCTGTCGAAAGACACGAGGAAGTGGTGGCTTCTTCGGTCGCTCAAAAAGTCGCTGTGAAGTCGACCCAGCCGCCAAATGTATCGTTTCAAGACTCGCGACCCGGCATACCAAGCTCTAGTCGAGTTGCACAGACGCAAATGCCGCCACCGCCGCTGCCTCCGGTTCGAGACAGCCGAAATGACGACTCTGACTTTCGTCCCAAACAGTTCAGCCGGCCAACAACGAATCCTGGCAAGCGCCCAGTCTATGACGAGGACGAATTCGATGATTTCGATGATCGGGACATGTACGCAGGCAACAATAATCTCTTCAGCAATCGAATGGGCACGCCTCCTGCCCAGTATCACGATGATGACGACTTTGGTCTTGACGATGACGATGACATGTTCGATCTCGCTGAGAATCTTGAAAATTCAGCGCAGTATGGAAAGCCGCAAGCAAACACCGGTCGGGAAAGCCAGGCACAACGATCAGCTCGCAAGCCCAAGAAGACATCCGCTGAAGAGGAAGCTGAAGAAGAGCGAAAGTACTTCTCTTTCCCCTGGTCAAACGACGTCAAGGCCGCACTGAAGGAGCGATTCCGTCTGAGGGGATTCCGCGAGAATCAAGCCAATGCAATCAATGCGACCTTGGCTGGAAATGATGTCTTCGTCCTCATGCCCACTGGCGGCGGAAAATCGCTCTGTTATCAGCTTCCTGCACTGATTCGGACTGGCAAGACGCGTGGCGTCACGGTCGTCGTCTCGCCCCTCCTCAGTCTGATGGAAGATCAAGTACAGCACCTGAGGAAGCTTAATATTCAGGCTTTCCTGATCAACAGTGGGACGACGCCAGACGAGAAAAAGTTCCTACTCGATGCTCTCAAAGGACCAAACGCGGAAAGCTTTGTGCAGCTGCTTTACGTCACGCCAGAGATGTTGAGCAAGAGCCAGGCCATCATGAATGCGTTTGAGCAGCTGCACCGGGCAGACCGTTTGGCTCGTCTTGTCATTGATGAAGCTCACTGTGTCAGCCAGTGGGGTCATGACTTTCGGCCGGACTACAAGTCGATTGGTGAAGTAAGGCGAAGATTTCCTGGCGTTCCTGTCATGGCTTTGACTGCAACCGCCACGGAGAATGTGAAGGTGGACACCATTCACAACCTTGGCATCGACAACTGCGAGACCTACACGCGAAGCTTCAACCGCCCAAACCTTTACTACGAGGTGAGAGTGAAGAGCCGTGGCAAAGAAGACCTCAAGAGCATTGCTGCCCTTATCAAGGAGAAGCATGCGAAGCAGACTGGAATCATCTATTGCCTAGCGCGAAAGAGTTGCGAAGACATGGCCAAAGCTCTGGAAAAGGAACATGGCATCAAGGCTCACCACTACCACGCCGGCATGGACCCAGTGGAAAAGTCCGAGGTACAACAGATGTGGCAAGCTGGCGAATACCATGTCATCGTCGCCACAATCGCCTTCGGGATGGGCATTGACAAGAGCAACGTCCGATACGTCATCCACCACAGCATGCCAAAGTCGCTCGAAGGCTACTATCAAGAGACAGGTCGAGCGGGTCGTGATGGCAAGCCTTCGAGATGCTACCTTTTCTACGGCTATCAAGACGCAACGAAGCTTCGCAAGATGATTGACGACGGAGAAGGAAGTTGGGAGCAGAAGCAACGCCAGAATGAGATGCTGCGGAAGATGGTTCAGTACTGCGAGAACCAGGCAGACTGTCGTCGGGTACAAGTCCTGAACTACTTCAGCGAGATTTTCAACCGCGAAGATTGCGAGAAAGGCTGCGACAACTGCAACTCGGACTCGACTTTCGCAATCAAAGACTTCACGAATTACGCACAGCAAGCGCTTACAATGATACAGAGGATTCTGGACCTGAAGCAGGAAGTCACTATTCTGCACTGCATCGACGTATTTCGTGGAGGCACTTCAAGCAAGATGAAAGACCTCGACCACTATTCGCTTGAAGAGTACGGCATCGGTAGCGAGCTGGAGCGTGGCGACATTGAGCGCCTCTTCTATCGGCTCCTTAGTGAGGATGCCCTAGCAGAGGAGAACAAGGTCAACAAGAGTGGATTTGCTGCGCAGTACGTGCGGCGAGGGATCAAATTCAGGCAGTACCTCAACGGCAGGATACCTTTCAAGATGCAGGTGCGGACGTCACCACGCAAGAAAAGCACCAAGGCACCTGCCAAGAAGACGAAGAAGAAGAAGGCTGACCAGGATGCTCCTCGAGAGCTTCCGTTGTCAACCAACGTCTCGTCGCCGATTCAAGCGGCTTCGAAGCGAAAGAAGCCAGTCCACCAAGCCAACCTTCGCGACATGCATTTCAACGGCTACCAGCGAGACGACTTCGTGGTCACTGATGAGGAAGATCAAGATTTCGTCAACTCTGAAGATGAAGAATCAGAAGCGTTCGAGCCTGTCCGAAACACTCGCATGCCGCGGAAGAAGGCACAGAAGACTCAGCATGAACTCGGACCTCCAATCACCACCGACGGCGTTACTGATAGGCTCAATAGCGTGCATCAGATGGTTGTGGAGGACTTTCTGATCCGTGCTGAGAAGAAGTGCAAGGAAATCCAGCGCAAGAAGGCCATGAAAATGGTGCCTTTCTCGACCACGGTCCTACGTCAAATGGTTGTCCATTTCACAGAGACCCCGGGACAGATGCTTGCGAAGATTCCGAACATCGACACCGACAAAGTTGAAGCATTTGGCAAATTATTCGGTAAACTGGTCAAGGACGCACATCAGCAGTACCGCGAGATGATACACCAGGCTGAAGGCGTGGCACCTGAATCCGACAACGAGGACGCGACGGAAGTCAATCAGCACGCACAGAATGTGATCGATCTTGTCAGCGACGATGAAGAATATGGCGACATTCCGTCTGGCATGGAGGACGAAGAGGACGACGATGAAGGCGAATCAAGCGCCTATTTCCAGACCGCTCCTGATCCCGAAGTGGAAGCCTTCAATGCTCGCTTCCAATATTCCCAATCTGCGGGCATGCGAACGATGCCGGCACCGCAGCCGTCCAAGAAGGCATCTCCGAAGCAACGGAAAGCGCGCTACAAGGCCAGAGGAAATGGTCGTGGCGGAGGTCGCAGCCAAGGATGGAATGGACAAGGTCGAAGAGGGTCGGGCAGCTTTGGTGGCGGTTCTCGCTCGACGTCAGGCGCAGGAGTAACGAAGAGAAAGGCCACCGGAAAGTCCAACAGTAGAGGCGGTGCCTCGGGTGGCAGTTCTCGTGCTCAGGGAGGGTTTGCTGCGATGCCGACATGATGGATCGTGATACGATCATGCTTTTGACAACGAATTCGCTTGCACTGACGATTGACGACAGCATATTGTAGATAACGCACCTCTCGTTGGATGCATGGAATACTCTAGACAGTAATAAACGACAAGAAGATCACGAGACACCTCCCGTCCTACCATCGGCTTCCACCACGCCGATTTTTCCTAGCGCCGCCGGAACACCTTGCTCACACGCGGCCTCGGAAGAAAGTACAGCCCTCCCTCCTTCCCAAAGCACACCTTTCGGCGAGTGAAGTGAATGTTTCACTGCTCCTTCGCCTTCAAAACCCGACAAATGCATTGCATTCATTGGACTCTTCCCCGCGTGGGCTCCAGTTTTCCTGCATCAACGTTTCCCCGGACGGAGGGGAAGTATCTCCAGAGTGGGGCGGTGGATGCTGTTCCGGGTGTTTCCACGCGGTTTTGCCGTCACACGACACATCGTCGGCGTTTGGCTCGATCGATGCAGAGGGTTGATAAATTGAGGCCCTACTTCTTTGCAAGAGACGGCGAGAGGTGCTTGGAATGTTCTCGCGGGTATTTCTACGAGCGTGATATCCCTTCTTCTTTTTCGAGGTTGCGGTTTCTATATCAGACCCTTGCCGCTTTCCCTCGATCATTCGTTGTTCCATTCCTCCGTAGCTCTTCCCCCAAGCCCACGCAAGCAACGAAAAGCTTCTCACCAACGCCAATCGCCCAACATGGATCTCGAACCAACCAACGACATTTCTAAGAAACCTCCAAGCCTCGGCCAAGATAAAGTCGCCAGCATGCACGAGGACCAGGCCCAGCGCACGCCTTCGGATAGCGCGGTGCTGTATGCGCAGCGGGAGCCTTATTGTCAACCCGGGTTTAAGGGTTTGTTTGCTAGTCAGTATGTGGCGCTTTGTGCGGCTTTTTCGGCGATGGGGGGTTTGCTTTTTGGGTATGATCAGGGGGTGAGTTTGCAATGTTCTTAGGGATGTGGGTGGGTGATGGGGTGCTGATTAGGGTGGCAGGTTGTGAGTGTTATTCTTGTGGAGGAGCAGTTTTTGCAGCGGTTTACGAGGATTGCGGAGGGGAGTGGTGGGGCGGGATTTTGGAAGGGGTTGTTGACTGCCATGGTGAGTTGAACAAGCGTTGACTAGTGGTGCGTTGCGATGCTAAAGATATGCCCTAGATTGAACTCGGTGCTCTTCTCGGTGCCCTCAACCAAGGCTGGATCGCCGACAAGTTCTCCCGAAAGTACTCCATCGTCATGGCCGTCGTCGTCTTCACCATCGGCTCTGCCCTCCAAACCGCCGCAATGGACTACGCGATGCTGGTCGTCGCGAGATTCATCGGCGGCTTGGGCATCGGTATGCTTTCCATGGTCGCGCCGCTCTTCATTAGTGAGATCTCGCCGCCGGAGATCAGAGGAACGCTGCTGGTGCTTGAGGAGTTCAGTATCGTCACGGGCATTGTAATTGCTTTCTGGATAACTTACGGGACGTATTATATGTCTGGCGAGTGGGCTTGGAGATTGCCTTTCTTGATCCAGATCTTTCCAGGATTGATTCTTGGAGTTGGGATCCTGTTTTTGCCGTTCTCGCCGAGATGGTTGGCTTCCAAGGGACGGGATGATGAGGCTTTGGTCAATCTTGCGAAGCTGAGACAGTTGCCTACGACGGATCCGAGAGTGCAGCTGGAATGGTTTGACATTCGAGCTGAAGTCGCCTTGCACAGGGAGATCAGTGCTGAGAGACACCCGAAGCTGCAAGAGAAGACCAGGATGAACCGATTGAAGCTCGAGCTTGCGTCTTGGGCTGATTGCTTCAAGCGTGGCTGTTGGAGGAGGACGCATGTCGGTGTCGGGCTCATGTTTTTCCAACAGGTAAGATGGAATCCTCATCACCGAGTTGGATCTATATGCTGACGTTTTGCTAGTTCGTTGGCATAAACGCTCTCATCTACTACTCACCAACCTTGTTCGAGACCATGGGACTGGACTACAACATGCGCTTGATTATGTCTGGAGTGCTAAACGTCACTCAACTCGTCGGTGTCACCAGCAGTCTCTGGACCATGGATCGCTTCGGTCGACGGCCATTACTACTCGCTGGAAGTGCTTTAATGTTCATCGCACACTTGATCATTGCTTGTCTCGTCGGCAAGTTCTCGAACAACTGGCCAGCACATCGTCCGGAAGGCTGGGCTAGTGTGGCGATGCTGTTGTTTTACATGCTGTCTTTCGGTGCCTCTTGGGGTCCTGTTCCGTGGGCAATGCCATCGGAAGTCTTCCCGTCCTCGCTGCGTGCGAAGGGTGTCGCTCTTTCGACTTGCTCCAATTGGCTCAACAACTTCATCATCGTAAGTCGATCACCCTACCTTGTACAATCTTGTACAAACTCGTACGACTTCAGACTAGCACAAAACTGACATGCGTTCGTACAACAGGGTCTCATCACTCCACCCCTCGTCGAGAACACCGGCTACGGTGCCTATGTCTTCTTCGCCGTCTTTTGCCTCGCCAGCTTCATTTGGACATTCTTCTTCGTGCCAGAGACGAAGGGCAAGTCGCTCGAAGCCATGGATCTTGTTTTCAAGGATACCAGCTCGGATGCGGAGGAGCAGAGGCGAGAGAGAATCGAGCGTGAGATTGTTGCGAGCAGTACAATCTCTGCTGTGCCCAAGGTTTAGAAGCGGATAAGTTTCAAACGAATACGACTCTTTCCCTACTGCAGCCAAAAGAGCGAACACGCGCATGCAGGCAGCACTTCGACACGTATATGAGGTTAGTAAGCTTGAGCTATTGACTTCAGCTCTAACAGCACAGCTCTCTCGTTTGCATCTTCGAATCATTTGCTCTCGCCATCGATTCCAGATGTCTGCTTCAAAGTGTTGCTTCAGTGGTTTCGAATGGGATGGCAAGCCTGAGGGTGAAGTCATTTCCTTCCCAACCTCCTCCAACCAAGCATACAAAACTGGGTCCAATCCCGACGTTGCTATTCTTTATGTACACGACCTTGTGGGCTGGAGTTTCAAGAATGCAAGGCTTCTGGCGGATCATTATGCGAAGGAAGTCAATGCTACGGTCTACTTGCCTGACTTGTCAGTTCAGATGAACATGAATTGACAACTTGATGCTGACTGCTGCAGTCTGAACGGCGAGGAGATCGACCTCAAAGTCTTGCAACTCAAGCCTGAGGAATGGGTGCCCAATGGCATCGACGTTCCTGGAGTGGTGGCGAGGAACAGCAGGGAAATCAGAGAGCCGGAGATCTTTGCTTGTGCGAAGAAGCTTCGCTCTGAGCACAAGAAAGTTGGAGCTGTCGGCTTTTGCTATGGGGGTATGTAATACTCTTCATCTCCTGGAGAGTGAGCGTCTCTAACGACATCTAGGCTGGGCCGTCTTCCGTCTCGGAGCCAAAGGCAACAACTTAGTCGACTGCATCTCCACTGGCCATCCAAGCCTTCTGAACAAAGAGGATATTGATGCAGTCGATGTTCCTGTTCAGCTCCTTGCTCCAGAGCATGATGGTCAATTTACTCCCGACTTGAAGAACCATTTCTGGCAGGTCATGCAAAAGAGGGGTGACTTGGTATTCGATTACCATCATTTCGCTGGTATGGAACATGGAGCTCTTGTTCGTGGAGACCCGAATTTGCCTGGTGAGAGGAGGGCTATGAATCGTGCGAAGAATGCGGCGGTTGCGTTTTTCAGGGAGTGGTTGCATGGACACATTGCTTTTGAAGCAGTCTCATTGAAGTAGTGACTTGCAAGTCCAAAGAGCAAGATTTAGTAGTTTTGTGGTTAGTGAACACAATTGAGAGATGAAAAGCAATGAGGCTGTCTTTGGGACACTCTCTTGCAGTGTCTACATACTGGTACATCGCCGAGTCCAATTTGGTCCATTCTCAACTCCAAGACCACTTGCTGTTTGCAAGGGAATGTGAAAGTGCCGCTGTGGCATCAATTCCATTTTAATAGTAAGTTCCAAAGAACGCGTTGATCCTGCTTGGTTTCAAGGCGAGCAAGAATCGTCCGTAGTAATCATGTCGTGAATGGTCGTCTCGTCAGGCTCGTTGTGTGCCTCTAGTGACAGATCTTTTCCGTCCACCAGGGCATCTGAGGATAGACTCTCTGAAGAGCATCGTTGACATAGATCGCGTACGAACCGGGGTCCCGAACCTTGAACTTGAGCAAAGTATCACCGTAGCCATCGTCGTTGCAGGTAAATTCCGAGACGGTGAAACCGCCTTCGTCTAGCAGCGCTTGCTCAACGTCGCCGCAGCCTGCGCCGTCGATGAAAGGGCGACCAACGTGGACCGTGTATAAGAAGTCTTGATAGGATAAGTTGGGACTGCCTCCGCTGCTCAAGTACTCGTGCTCGCATGTGGCAGTGTCTGGTTGCAATTGTCCCTCCTGGCGAGTGCTGAGTCTCAAAGTGGGTGGTGGAATCGGTGGCCCATTCCTCGGCCAACAGACGTCAGGATACGAGATCGTTACTCCCGGATAAGCAACTGACATTGCATCCTTGAACTGTTGGATCTCGTTGTCGTTACCTTTGACGCCGAACATGAGCCTGGTGCCACCGACACCATCATCAAGGCACCAGTAGGTATCGCTCTGGAAGCCGGCAATCATCTTGCTAAAGGTGTCTGCGATAGGCTGGCAACCCGAGCCATCAGCGTAAGGGCGGCCAACTCTGATGTCCATCGTGGCATCAGGGATTGAATCATAGTCCTTATAGATTATCATACAGACTGCGGTGTTTTCGGGAGTGATTTCAGGGCCGTCGCGAGCTTTGAGAGCCTTGGAAGAGTTTGGATCGTCGGCGCCAGGCACACGACAGTACCAGCTGTTCCTGAAAGGCACATCGGGATAGGCATATGATAGAGCAATATTGACGCCTTCTTGTGCTTCGTTCTTGTCTCTCCGAACGAGGAAGGTAAGGTAGGTGTCGCCGTTGCCGTCGTCAAAGCAAGCGTAGCCGTCCATCCAACCGTAGGTGTAACTGCTCAAAGTCTTCTCGACCGGCGTGCAACCCTTGCCATCGTTGAATGAGACTCCAATGCGTACCCAGAATTGGAAGAGGTCGGAGAAGGTGGTGTCGATAGGCACGGTCACCTCGCATTCGGCAGTGTTGTCCTGAAGAGGAGGGTCGCGAGCTTTGAGCTTCAATGGCTCAATCGTGCAACCGGCAACGGCGTTGAAGTCAATCGACGGGTATATCTCCTCGAGAGCAGCCACAACAGAGGCATTGTCGTCGCTGTTGAGAGCTGCACCGGCGTAGAAGTTGAGATGAGTGTCACCGTTGCCACCGTCCTCGCAGATGAAATTGTCGACAGTGCCGGCGTGCTGAGTGATGGTGTTCAGAACGGCTGGGCAGCCTGCGCCGTTGGCGTATGGATAGCCGATGAAAAGGTCGTAGTTCAGCTTGTTGTGGTATATATCCCTGCCCGTTCTGCAAATCGCACTGCCCTGATCGACACGAGCTTTCAATTTGCTGTTGTTCGAGAGCCAGCAGTCTTTCGGAAAGTCCACAGCCGGATAGGCTGTCTCAAGTGCATCCATCATCTTGTCGTTGTCTCCGTGGTCGCCAGCTTTACCAGCACGAAAGGCCAGATGCGTCTGATCTAAACCTGCATCCTCGCAGGTCAGGTGGATCTGGTAGCCAATCGCATCGCTGAGAGTCTTTTCGATTGGCTTGCAGCCTGCACCGTTAATAAATGGACGGCCGACAATAAGGTCGTACTCCTCGTATTGGCCACCGTAAGCGAGGTCGCAATCGGCGTGGTTGTATGGGACGGCGCGGGCTTTCAACTTGCTTGACGGAAAGTGTTTTCCACCATTGATGGCGATCTCGCGGGCTTTGACCTTGGTGTGGATGCCACAGCCGACGAATTTGACGCTGGGATAGGCGCTCTTTACAGCATCAACCATGTGATTGATACCGGCAACGTCACCTGGCGAGGCGGCGTTGAAGCTCAGCCATGTGTTCTCGGGAGTTGGATTTGGCTGACAGGCCCACTCTTCGATCTCATCGCCTGCCCAGTCGTTGAGGGTCTGCTTGACGGAGTTACAACCTGCGCCATTGTTGAAGGGAGCGCCGATGGAGAATTGGAACTTCTCGCGGGCTCCATCCGCACTGAGACCGCAGACTGCCCAGTTCGGGTTGACAAGAGAGGGCTCGATGGGGTTATCCCTAGGAGTTATGGCTGCTGCATTGACAGCGATGCCACCGAGAGCGGCGGCGATGATGGCCGACTTCATTGTCGGAGAGGTAGTGCTTGTCTCAATGTCGGAGATGCTTCGACAGTGGCCTGTGAAGATGTCAGTTGCGCTGCAAAGTTTAGAAGCACTGAGAACGAGGAAGAGGATACCCAAGAGGTGCTGAAGGAAGAGTGTGTTGTCTTATAAGTGGCAAGGAAGGTATGTGTTGGTGGTCAGTTGTTCAAAGGTGTCGTTCGCTTGTCGGATTGTTGTTGTGGTGGCAAGTGGCAGGTTGAGTTGCGAAGACAAGCAGGCCTAAATACTTGCGCCGCATGTGCTGATACTGAGAGCATGAGCTCACTTGAAGAGCACGTGTGTCTCTCGTGACCAGAGACCATGGCTATAAGCTTATGCCGGCTTCCAAAGTGACGCCGAGCAGAGCCATGCGATGGAACGTGCAAACTGAGCCTAACGCCGCAGTAAACGGAGTGGCCGCTTGTTGTTAGAGATCCCTTGACTTGGGTTCACACTTCCTTCAATAAAAAGCTCCCAGGTCATGGCAGGATTGGTCGGATAACATCGTATGTCGGACACACTTCGAGCATC
Source organism: Zasmidium citrigriseum (assembly GCA_002786025.1). Lineage (NCBI taxonomy): Eukaryota > Fungi > Ascomycota > Dothideomycetes > Mycosphaerellales > Mycosphaerellaceae > Zasmidium > Zasmidium citrigriseum. The sequence goes on along the minus strand of NHNW01000005.1, from coordinate 509,661 downwards.
GCTGGCCCTTTCAACGTGTTTGTGCCGCTTGCTCGGCCCATTGTCGAGCATGTGGAGGCACAATCGACAAACGTGGTGGAACCAGCTCAGCAAGCACTTCAGGCCCTGAGAGCTCGAAAGCACCCTTCACTGAGCTAAAGAGCCATGCCCATATACACATGCCACCAAGGAGTCATGCTGTCCAAGAGAGGCTGGAAGGATATGGAGCAATGCTGGTTGTTGTCCGCTTGGAGTAGCTTAACTATGGGGTGTTGGCAGAGAGGCCTCGCAACAAAGTAGCATTGGCTGCTAGGATTGTCATGACAGAGCGGCTGCGGGTTCATCCAGAAGAGCCTCGTTGCTGCAGCTTCTGTGGGTTCGTGACCATGATGCACCAAGAGTCGAGATCGTCAGGCCGCTCCAGTCGTGCTGAGGGTGATATCCAGCCTTCGTCGGGAATCCGCTGAAACAGTCGCGTGCCACGAGACAGTTCAATCTCATCGTCGTCAAGCAGTGTCTTTGCGTGTTCAAGTGCAAATACATGTCTACCTTTCGAGATGGAGCCAATATTGAAGTCCAAGTATCGTGAGATCAGATCTAGTGCCAAGGTGGCCAGAGCCTTTTGCTCGCGTGCGGTCGAGAATCCTTGGAAATCGTGATCCAAAAGGTCGAATTGATATGTCAGAGAGCGGAGACTCTCGTATATGCGTAGTCGGATTCCCAGTAAGTTGATCATAAGGCGAAGGCAGCTTGCTGCCTCGAACATCGCTGTGGAACCGGGTGGCCTATCTGAGTTCGCAGCTGGTAATCTGTTCTCTATGCTGAGCGACAGCTCTGTCAATATTGATTGTAAGGTCGCATCAACGCTCAAGCATTCGTTGGCCAGACTAATCATGATTGTAGGGTTCAGCCTATGCCTGGAGTCCAGTATACGGTCCATCCGCTCGAAGATATCGCCGAGAAGTAGGCCGCAGTCGATCACCTGCTGTTGAACAGACTTGCCAGAAGATGCCCAAGGTGCCGTCATCCAAGGCTCCTCGATAAGGAACGAAGACTTGCGCCGCATCATACCCGACATCATGTGCATGTATCGAAAGTCCTCCAGCACGTCGCGGCTTCTGACATTTCTAAAGCTCGCGGGACCTCTAAGCTGTAGCAACTTCGTCATTCCGCCCAGATGCCTGTTCCATCCAGATGAAGTTGTCGGTTCGGAAGGGTCGATTGTCTCGTAAGCCATGCACACGGAAGTAGTGACCAGTACCTCGTCATTGCTGCTCGAATCCTCGTGGCTCAGCAGATGGCACAGCTGGCACAAAGACCGAGAATACCACTTGCGGCCCTGTCGCAGCAAGTCTCGATCTCTCCAAGTCTTGCCAGAGTACACCATACTGACAGCCAATATCATCCCGTGAAGAAGGGAGTCTGAGCCTTTCATAGATCCCAGTCCACGGCTCCACGAGATTGGATCCATGTAGTCTTGCTTCAAGGGCCCGAGCTGTGGCGGACAGACAAAAGTCCGATAGAAGTGGTCCAAGAATGGGGTCGCTTCGACTGCGACACTTTCCATTTGGAGAGGGAGGACCGGATCGAGACTGATATCTCGAGGCCTGGCTTTCTGTCCAGACCCAGAATCCTTTCGGGGCTTGGCTTCCTCGAGTGGCTTCCGTTTCTCCCAGCCATCAATGCCCTTCCGTATGAAGACTGCATATCTCTCGTACCCTTCGCACTCGAGGCCTGCTTTGCTGCATCTATTACAGCTAGGTCTGATCAAGTCACACTGGTCGCCAGTCAGTCTCGCATTCTTGAAGATGGACCATGAAGTCCCACCTTGACCTTGCGCCGGCGGCAGGTATTACAGCCCTTTGATTTCCCAGCAACGCCCACCATTGCGTCTTACAGTCCATAGATGTAGTCATTGAGATGAGAGAGATGAAGTATTGATGGAATGATTGATAAGATGTTTGAAAGGAGAGAGGATTTGGATGGGAAGATGCCTCGTTCAGCTCGCAACTTGAGAGCTTTAAACGGTATAGCGTACTTGCCCCCCTGCTAGCGTCGTCCAGCCTGACTTCATTCACTTCAGGCAATCATCACATGCTCACGTGGACTAGCGTGGACGATGAGAGAATTGCAGCTGGCTACAGGCGCTAGATACTATACAGCCTTACTGATGCCCTATTGAATTTCCCGAGTGAGCGCCAAGACTTCACCTCTATTCACTCTATTCACTCGCCCACTAGCGCGCCTTCCTTCACTCAACACATGCAAACGCTATAAGAAACTTCTCCGACTCGATCCCCACCTTTGACCTCGACACCACCGCCTACCACCACCGCCGCCACCACCACAGCCGTTGCCGTCGCCGTCGAGATCCGTACAGTTCCTCAAGTAAATTGTTCTAACATAATGGATCCGTACCAGGGCACACGCCACGGCGCCGAAATACGTCACCTCCGGGCAACACAAGAGCCGTTCTACACCCATAATCCGGTCCCGCCGCCTCGCGCCTATGTCTCTGCTGGGGAGATTGAGGCCCTCCCCACGATCTGGCTCTACGGAGCGCCTCCCGTTGTCCGCCGCGCCCGTGTGGTGGTCTTGCGCATCGCTCGCGAGCGCCTCGAGCAGGTGAGGAGAGAGCAGCAACAACATGCTACTATCCCCGCGAGACCGGCCAATGGCCATTCCAGCAACAGGCCGATGCATGGCACGGCCGGAGGTGTCGAGAACGGGGATAGGAGTGGCGAGAGGCAGCAACAGCAGCCTATTTTCTCCGCCCAGACGCCGGCCTACAGAGCCACCAACAACAGCATCAATACCACCATGCCTCGACCCTCCAACGGAGAGAACAACACCCAGACACAGCCTTTTGTAGCCACCCGTCCCGCCTACCCCTTCCCGACCACGACTCCCAACACCCAGACTACCAACCACAACAACAAAAGACCTGTCGAGACCTCACCACCATCCACAAACCGCACAATCTCCCACCCACCGACTCCTCTCACCAACGACCGTCAAGCCCGCCCCATCCCCGACGACATCATGGCCGCCGTCCGCGCCGTCCATTCCGTACGCAAGCGGAAAGACGGCCTCCCGATGAAGATGGATCTCGCTGAAATGGAGGGTTTTGTGTCGAGTCATGGCCGTTTGAAGGCGGGGAATCCGCTAAGGCAGTGGTATGGGGATGCGAGGTTGTTTGATCAGAGGACTTGGGATTGGTTGATGGAGAAGAGGGATTAGGGGGATGATGAGGTGGGAGAAGGGAGATACGACAGAGACGAATGACGGAGACAAAGGCAAGAACAGCGACAGAGATGAGAGACGGGGACCAACGACAGAGTTAAACGAAAGAGAAGAAATCAATCGACATGATGAAACTGGCACGGATGCAGCATTTTGAGCGGAAAGGAAGCGAAGGCGTTTTGGCTTTCAACGGGCGATGGTATGCTAAAGGGCGTTCGAAAGGTCTGAGATCCAAAGGATTCTCGACAATGCAGCAGGGACTGGGGGTTTCCAGCAGTGAAACAAGCAGACAAAGAATGAAGAGGGAATGGGATTCTGGAAATCCGTGATTCATGAGCTTCGTGACTTCTACTTCTATTCCATCTCCGACCGTAGGCAGCATGATGAAACTCCCCGGCCTGGAACTGCGACCAATCCAGCTCCTGCCCAAAAGCCTCAAAGAAGCTACGCACTCCTGATCACACCATCGGCGGCAAGCCCGAGTGGCTGCCGAACGTAGTGATGCGATAGCGCTCAAGCTCCCTCAAGCAGGCTCCAGCAGCGATGTACTTGAAGCTCTGCAGCTCGCCAATCTTCTTGTCCTCCAGGCCCTTCTCGTTGATGGCAACGATAAGGCAAGCGACTGCCCGCGGCAGAGCTTCGAATTCGCGGTCGTCGTACTTGGCGTCGTAGAGGTCGTCCATATCCTGTACCTCGCCTATGATTTCATCACCCTTCGTGATGCGTGCTTCGATGAATTGGACCATCATGTCGAAGCGCTCGCGCATGGTCTTGCTCAGTTCTTTGAGCTGCCGGTCTTGTGCGCCGCATTGGCGGCCGAGGATCTCTCCAGAGAACACCTCAGCCTCGGAAAGTGGTGAGTGTGGCGATGGCTCGTAGTCGTAGAGCATGGTGACAAGCTTGTCCTCGTAACTGCAAGGGGGGTCAGCTTACTCCGGACTTGGTGTCTGATGACACTTACTCAGCACGAATTTCTCTCGCCAACGTACGGTGATGATCGTAGATGATGCCGTATTGGGAGGTCCAGTATTGCACGTAGCGTAGCAGAGCAGCAAGAAAGCCCCGTGTGCCCGAGCTCAGCGTCTGAGCAACGATTCGGTCGTGACGTACACGTTGCATGTTTTCAAGGAACTCTCCCTCGTCGATGTTGCGGTAAAGGATGCCGAGCGTCTTCTCGCTGCGATAGTAGCGATATGGCTGCATCTCAGAATCAATGCCATCGAAGGCATCTTCGTCTTCTCTATCATCTTCCTCAAGTCCCAGGTGGCCTTGTTCATGTACGACGACTCGAGGTCCGGGCGCCTGTTGAATGTAAGTTCTGTGATCGACAAAGTACGGATCTCAATGGAATGCCTACCATGAAGTCTGGTCGAAGGCGTCGAGGGAGTCTAGGAGCCTCCTTCATGTTGACTGGGATTCCTGTCTTGGAAAAGTCGACGGCAGTCGAAGCCATGGCGGCTAGCTTGATGCAGCCCGGATCCAGTGTACCTGCCTTGCTCTGATCTGCCAGAGTGAGATGCATGTTGGATATATTGCCTAGCTGGTCTGTGACGCAAGTCAGATATCGTGGTCATTCGAGACAATTGGAAGATTCGACTTGACTTACCCGATTCACAGAAGTCGATGAAGAAGCCGATCATGTCTTTGAGATTGACTTCGCGGTCCAGCTCCTGTGCTTGAACTCGAGGGTACTCAGCTGCCTGGTAGGTAGTTCTGGGGACAAGGCTCGGAGACCACATGATGTTGTACAGATCTCCGTCCAGATCTCCTCCACTTAGTTGGCTTGCAAGGTCACGAGCACCTTGTTGGCTGAAGACAACCACGTTGCGCAGCTGGAGAAGGGGTGAATTAGCTGGGACGTTCACAGCATTCACAACCTGCACGTCTCCTGGATGCATAGCAGGCGATCGGGTGATCACGACGTTCTCTTTGACGAGGATTCTCCTGCCGCCTTCGGGCGCTTTCTCAGTGATCACGAAGATCTCGCCTTCTTTGAGATAATTCGTCTCGTCCATGATGCCGTACAGAGTCATGCCTTCGTCGACCTCTATGCGGCCCTTGTACTTGACTGCACGGAGCTGTGCAACGACCGCCATCTGTACAACTTTCCACAGAAATTCATCTCGCTGATAGTCAAGTCCAAGTTGGCCGAGGTGCCGGATCAGAGAAGGCAGCTTGGTAGCCTTTGGACTCTGTATCTGTTCCAGCATATGGGCGGTATTGATGCTCGAGTCGGTCATCCGCCGCAGTTTGTTGACAGCATTGGCTTGAAGGTCCTCAAATACGGAGCTCGGTACGCCAAGGTCCTCCAGGATCTTGATGAGGGGCCGGTTCAGGTACATTGGCAGTGGACGGAATCCTGCGCCGCAAATTTCCAGATTCCAGACTGCCTCGGTATCGTACTTCTTCATGTTGCGGCGCAACATCAAACATTCCCCCTTCAAGCGTGAGTCGAGCGAAACCATGCCTTTGCAGCCTTGAAAGCGGATCTGCAGTGCCGTAGGCTTGAGGAGCTTCTTGGTACCATAGACGCGGTATACTCGCTGCAACAGGCCTGCGGATATGGTACCGACGCCGTCGCTGAAGTCACGATTGTTGCGTGATATAACGGGGAGCCACGACAGCTGCTCGGGTTGCAGGTTTACGGAGGCGTTGGTGTCAGTGAAGTTCTGACCAATTCTTGCAGCGCACTTGGCTGGGACTCGAATGTGCGTGAAGTCCCCAAGCTCCTTCAAGACATGCTCCGCGAATGAAATGGTGAAGAAGCGATTGACCACTGGAAGTAAAGAGTAGAAAGTCAGCAGAGTTCTCAAACATGACGCAGGAAGGGCTTCTGCCCTTGTATTCACTCACTTGGAGCCATAAACCAAACAGATTGCGCACGCAAAGACGAATTTGCAAAGCCCAGGAACGAGAATTTCTTGCCACAGATGAGGACACCTTCTTCGAGAACGTCGACCTTGAAGCGCTGTTGATAGATCTCGTGATTGTCCGTTCTTGGATCGTGCCTCAGATTGATTCCATCTTGATCCCTGAAGATGACTCGAGCGAAGTCGTCGGTCTTGTCGGAGTAGTGTCGAAGGACTCTATTCGTCGGTTCGGGTTCGGGGCCTTCAAGATACGTGCCGGCAGGCGTCACTACAAGCTTGTGGATCAAGTTGATATGAGTGTGTCGCTTAGCTAGCTCATACGGGTTGTCCGGCGCGAGCAAATCGTAGTTGACAGCATACTCATCAAGGTAGCCACCAAGTGTTTCCAGAGAGAAATCATGTGCTTGCGAGCTAGGCCCTGGCACGTAGTGCTTGAGATCTCGGCCAAGACGCCGGATAGCGGCGACTGTGGGGTCGAGGCCGTGAGAGTCGAGCACACCGGATATTCTTGGGATCAGGGCCAAAACCTTGACAGGAGAAAGCAGACCATTTCTCGCCAAACGAGCGACTTGAAACCGCAGCATGTACGGCTTCGATCCGAACCGGTGCTGATCCGTGAGCTCGAACTCTAGACGCCGCAAAGACCGATCCAAAGGCTCAGATGGATACTCAGAGGTCGTCTTGATTGAGAGAACAGGACACATCCGGGGGTTCTTGCCGAGCAGACTGCGGACTTGAGGCAGAAGGTTTAGGTCTTGCAAATGTACGCGATACACCCAACAGGTAGCGGCCACATTTGCGTGCTGTGGATTCAACGCGGAGAGCCGTGTCTTCTTCGGCGCTTGGGTCTTTGGCTTGCGCGCTCCGCCTAGAGAAAGGCCTTGTATGAGTTCTGTGATGTCGACCGGCTTGGCCTTGTACATTCTTGGAGGCATGGTGAGGTTGAACGTGATGGTAGGGGCCTCATAACCGCCAAGGACGATGTCGTGCAGGTCGTTGTAGTTGACATCGATACGGAATTGGCCGCCTCCATGCTCGTAAAGCAAAATGATGGCCTGTCTCAGGCCAAAGATGACTTGTCCCTGGTACGGATCGGTATAGTGTTGGATGAAGGTGAGCTGCGATTGATGGTGCCGCGTATCATTCGAAAAGTCCCAGACACCGCACTGCAACGTGTGGATGTTGAACTTGTTGGGTAATGGACCGGTGTGGGTGCCGTGTGGTTGAGGGGCAGGAGCTTTGCCGCGAGACAAGGCTTTCTGCTGATCCAGCTCATGCTGCAAGCTTTGAAGGGAGAATTCGCTTGGTTCTGTGGTTCCCGGATGGCACTTGATGAAGCTTCCGCCCATGTTGAGGCGGCGAAGGGCCATAATGTGTCGGGCTGCATTTCGAGCAACGCCGTAGAGGTTCAGAAAGACCTGGCCAGCGTTGGAATCCAGGACCGTGATGTTGGCAAGAGTGGCATTATTGGTCAGCTTTTCGATGTGGAACACGTCGATTCCGCAGTCGCGGAGCGGGCCTGTGAAAAAGCGCTTCAGCTGCTTGTGAGTAGTGTCGGCGGGGAGGCCGCGGACGAAGATGTCCATGGTTAGCGATGAGTGCTCTGGTCTCACCAGTATCGCAGCTCGAACAACGGAAGAGAAGGAGAATGGGCGGATGAAGACTTGCGAATTGACGGCACGTCAAGGCGACGAGTGCAAACAGCGGCGGTGGATGCCAAGGGTGGGGTGACGGAGAGGTGCAGCGCTCGTCGCGGCCGCTGTCGGTTGCCGCGCCGAGCACAAGGCTGAAGGCTGAATGCGATGAGTCGACAATGTTGGAGGGTTAGGTGTCGCCGGCAATGTTGAATTTGACGAGCAACCTCATCCCTTGGGCGGCGGCGCAGATGTTGGCGGCGGCGGTCTTGCTAAGCCGAAGGTCACCCGCACGTCGAGAAAATGGCTGATCAGGTGACTCTCGCCAACCTTAGTTCATTTTCGACGAGAGGCAGGCTGCAGCAGTCACATTGCACAGCATTCAATGTTGACATCCAGAAGATTGATCGACCAAAACGCGTGAAAGAGGACGTGACGTGCGTTGAAGGATCGCGGGAAGCCCTCGGGCGCTAGTCTATTTTGGGATCCAGACAACTTTTGGGATGCCAGCTCAGCAGGACAGTCCAGCGCCAGTCATCCAACTCCAGGCTTAATGATTGCATTGAAGGGAGTTTGGGAACTTGGGCTGTCTGTTTAATCAAATCGCCATGGAGGCTCGTGTACAGGACTTTCTGGACGACAAGCTGCAATCGGCTGCCGATCTTGAATCTATTGACTCCCTGCTCGAGAATGTCAAGGCCCAGCAAGATCTGTTGAAGAAGCAGGTTGGTCGAATAAGATATTGGCAAGAGGATAGCATTGCTTAGAGATGTACACAGCTACAAGACGCGAAACGAGAACACGATGCTGCCGCCGAAGCCGCCAGAAAGCACACCGAATCTATCCAGCGCAAAGCCCAGGACTTCCAAAAAGAGCAGGAGGACATCGATCGCAGGCTACTTATTGTGACTCAATCAGAGACGAGCGATGATGCAGTGGAGAAGTTTGATGCCAGTATGGCGCGGCTGCGGAAGCTGGACATTGCAGCTGGCTACGTGGAGCTGTTGAAGGAGGTGGAAGTGCTGAGGACGGAATGTACATCCAAACTGGGCAAAGACGACGATGCTGCCCTGGAGCCGTATATGCGCCTGCAGCATCTGGTCGCCAGTTTGACTTCGTTGCAAGAGGCCGCCGAAGGTGCTGCGCCGCATCTGCTGGACCACATTGGTGCTTGTGTGCAGGACCTCCGGCAGACCATCCAGAGGGCCTTCTCCGCGAATCTTGAATCGACACTCAAGAAGATGAACTGGCCCAAGTCTACTGATCGCGTGGCCTTGGCGCTGGAAAGAGAATGGACGACCAATGTTGGGAGATTGCTAGATCTTCAGAAGCAGGAGCTTGAAGACCGAGAACACCTTCCCAACCGGACGCCAGACAATGATCCGCCTGCTCTGCTTCCATTCGAGGTCCTTATACATCCACTCGAGCAACGCTTCACCTACCACTTCTCAGGCAGCAAGCCCACCAACCGTCTCGACAAGCCCGAATACTTCTTGAACCATGTCACCGAGCTCATCGCCCACTACTCGGACTTCGTTCAAGACAATCTGCAGGACATCCTGATCCACCACTTCCGCAAGTCAGATCTGGCCTTCACTCCCGCATACACTGATGCTCTCTCGGCTTTCATCACCGCTGTCATGCCAATGGTCAAGACCAAGGTCTCGAGCGTCGCCCGCCAGGTATCGAGCCAGCCGTCCTTGCTGAGTCACCTGATGCAGGAAGTTATCCAGTTCGACAACACAATCAAGGAGACATACGCCTACACTCCAATCTCGTCCTCCATGCCATGGCGCGGGCTTTCTTACTTCTTACTGGACACATGCGGCTGGTTCAAGGATTGGCTGGCTGCCGAACGAGATTTCGCTCTGCAGAGATATCAAGCGATCATCGAACCGCCAGAGGCGGGTGAACTTGACTACGATGCAGTGTCAGCCGATGCGACCAAACCCACAAAGGCAGCCGTGCGAGTCAACGACCTGGTGGAGACCATTACCGAACGATACCGCCATTTGGAAAGCTTCAGTCAGAAGCTGCGTTTCCTGATCGATATCCAAATTGAGATCTTCGACCAGTACTTCAAGCGCTTGAATGCTGGCCTCGAAGCATATCTGACCCTCACGACGACTGTAGGGCGTACTATGCACAGCATGTCGAAGGAGGACCTAGCGAACGTGCAAGGCGTGAGAGGTCTAGACCGACTCTGTCGCATCTTTGGATCTGCAGAGTATCTCGAGCGTGCCATGCGGGACTGGAGTGACGACCCCTTCTGTCTTGAGCTTTGGGCGGAACTTCAATATCGTGCCAAGAACCGGGATCGGGTGAATCAGACCATGGGCAGCTGGCAAGAAGTGCTCGAAAAGACCAGTTCGGCCCTTGAAAATGATACGGAAGGTGGTCTTGAAGGAGCGCTGTTCGATGAGACGGCAGACAGCTTTCGAAGAACCCGTGTGCGCGCCGAGAACACTATCGCGGAAACAGTGATATACGACATTCGACAGGCGCTGAAGCCATATTCGTCTGTCGCCACTTGGTCGTCACTGTCGTCGCATGCAGCAGGAAGTTCTGTATCGGCAGAGCTTGATCCGACTCTGAGCCTTCTAAAAGAGTATCTGGGCTTCCTACGACGCGCGCTCGGGAAAGCGCCCCTGGAAAGGATCACCGTTCAGATTCGCCAGCTCATCGAGAACTTTGTGTGGAACAACGTCCTCACACGAGCCTCCTTCTCCACCGCTGGGGCCACGCAGTTGACTGCTGATATGCGAGCCGTATGCTCTACTATCGACCGGTTTGTGGGACCAGGCCAGGCACAAGTCGGAATGGCGAAGCTACTTGAGGGCATCACATTGCTCAGCCTCCCAGTCCGTGGAGAAATCGCGCGGGAAAGACCGAGTAGTGCTGGCGCTGACGAGGAAGAAGCTTCAGCATGGGAAGAGACGAATGGTGCAGAGGCGGCAACCGAAGATGGTAAAAGAATGAGTCTGTTCCACGCCGAGCGACTGATCTTTCAGGACAACGAAGGTGCGAGGCATGCGCTGGAGCAGCTTGGTCTGCAACACCTCGTAGAGACTGATGCAAGAGCCGTGCTGGGGAAGAGGGTCGAGCTTTCGAGTTGAAATTGAGACCGACATACCACTGGAGGGAGGACTTGATGAAAATGAGGAGTCTTGGCCCCGACGTTCGCCTTCTTCAAGTTGCTTGTTTTGTGTCGACTCGTGATCTGTACGAGAGGCGAGACGATGAACCTGGACGATGACAAGGAAGTGCCTGTCTTTAGGCTGTGTCATGCCCCTCTGCCAATAAAAGGACCTTGGATGCTCGGCCGCTCCGGGGACCTCTCATCTCCCTCATCATCATGATAAAGGATATTATAGAACGCCGTCCCGCGAGTGGTCGCTGGTACACCTGTCTGTGACTGGTTCTCGAGGCCGCCTTGAGTCGTCGCTTTCGGACGTGCCAGGTTGGCTGAGACTGGTTGTGACGTGAAGCTTGTTCATATCAAGGTGATCAAACCCAGCTCTGCGTAGTCGTATTGACTGTGGCTTGCACTTGAGTATACTGTAGCTGGTAAGCACGGTGCGAACAGTCCGAATACTTTGCTGACATTGCAAGGGCTCGACAAGCGTTCATTACCAGAGTGATTCTCTCCGCTGTCCTTGACACTCGTCCTCTCTGCCCTCGAACGTCGAACGGCAAGATGCGGTCCTACCTCGCCTTTGCGATCGCCTTAGCCTCGAGCTCATACGCCCAACATGCCGCTCGTTATGGACAGCAAGAACCGATCATCGGCCAATACGAGCCCTACAACACTCAACGCGGCCCCGAAGCACCCTTCCCAGGGAACCGCAAGTTCCCCATCCTCCCAACCTCTCGCGACCCACCAGCCCCAGACGACGAGCTCTTCCAAAGCCTCGCCTCCGCAGAATGGACAATCCTCCACTTCTACAACGAAGCCATCCGCCGTTTCACCAGCGAAGACTTCACAAACCTCGGCTTTCCAAGCAATACCTACGACCGCCTGCAAGAGATCCGCAACAACGAAGCCGGACACGTCCAAATCACCACCGACATGATCAGCGACGCCTCGACGAAACCCGGCCCTTGCTCGTATAACTTCAACATCTCGTCTGCGATGGAGTTTGCCATCCGTCAGACTGTCATCGAAGCTAGTGGGCCTGCATTCTTGCCAGGTCTGACTTCTCAAGCGAAAGAGCCGCGAAGCCAGGGCGTCTTGACGAGTCTCAGTCAGATTGAAGTCCGTCATGGGACTTGGTCGACGATGAGTCTTTTCAACGGGAACCCTTTCACGGGGCCGGCGGATACGCTGTATCCTTACCCGATGCAAATCCTCAGCCAAGTTGCGCAATATATCGTGCCCGGTAGCTGTCCGAAGGAGAACCCACCGTTTCCGAACCCACCGCAACGAGCTGCGCTCATGACTTCCAACCCACCCTTCCCACAAGCCGGGGACGAAGTCCAGTTCGTCTTTCCTGTGCCTATGATGCAGCCTAAATTTCAGCCTGGGAGGGAGTACTATGTGGTTTACTTTCATGCGCTGGGGAATCTTACTCGGCCTTTTGATACGGAGAGTGGGAAGAGCAGAATTCCAAGTGAGTTTGATAAGGGGAAGGGGGTTATTATTGCTGCTGTTGCGGATGAGGTTGGAGCGCCGACTGAGGAGAGTGTTGTTGCGGGACCGCTGCTGATGTTGCAGCAGCCGGATTTCGGGATGTTGATTGCTGCTGCTGGTGCTGCTCCTGATTCTTCTGCTGGTGGACAAGGAAGAGGGATGTGAAGTGGCATTGAGATCTTTGGCAAAGAAGCATTTGGAGGTAATGTCTAAGAAGAGCATCTCGAACAAAGCAGGCAGGCTTCGATCAGATGCTGTCCGGTTTCTTTCCGTCCACGCAGACTGTGTATCCGAAGGCAACGGCTTTCATGAATGCTGCCTTGGTTCAACGCCGACTGGAGAGCTTCCGCAGCGTGATTGCGAATATCGGACCAAGTGTAGTCAGCTGGACACATCTCCGTGCGATCGCATGCTCCTATTTGACTCTTCAAACGAAGAGCTACTACTGTGCTGTGCCACATACGACCACAACGTTGACGGATGACTGATGCTGCCACCGTCGATCCCGGAAGTGACGCCGTCGTGCTTGGCACTGGCTTCGACCTCACCTCCTCCCTTTCGTCCACCCCGCCATCTGCTCCAACCCCCATCACAATTCCCATCTCCAGGCCATCCTCCACCTCTGCGACTCATTTTCTCAACAAACATCATGCACAAACGCATCCCTCCCTTCAACCGCACCCGCATAATGTAATCCAATAGATCCCGATGTGGAGGCATCCTTCGCCGTCGTCTTAAGCTTCCGTTCCTGCAGCCTCCGTTTTCTACGGATTTGGATCACCTGCCACTCGCCAGAGAAGGAAGCGGGGTGTTGCCGTCTCTGGACGTTCCTCTCTCGCTGTGGAAGTGTGCGGTGGAGGAAGGATGCCCGGATGCTACCTTTGTGAATCACGCTTGTCCGTGAGCCAAAGTTTATTTTATGCCCTGCATGGGATGTGAGAGTGAGAGGCATATGGTGTCTGGAGGCAGTGTTGCGCTGTGCCGGAGGATGGAGCGGGTCTGCTGGGCGAAGGTGCCGGATGCCGGATGGAGAGGGCATGACAAGGGAAAAAGTTGCAGGACGAGGAGGGTGGTCGTGTGGGTATTAATACTGACTGTGTCTCTAGTCGGTATTGCGGTGACCCGTCAGGAACCTTTGAGACTCGTTTTGTTCTCCGACATGTGGCAACCGGCGCTCCTCTCGCTGCTTTCGCTAGCGAGGCCTTTATTTGCACAGCGTAGCTGGTCATGGCCTGGTTGGCGGCCGGGACCTTCCCATGGACATGATGACAACAACGCCAAAGTCATTGATCTTAGTGGTGATGGCTGGACACTGAAAAGTGAGAATGGCAGCATCTCGATCCCAGCCAGCATCCCGTCACTGCAGTACATCGACCTGTACGCCTCGAACACCATCGTGGATCCGCTATACGGCTTGAACAACGTCAACCTCGACTGGGTGCGCGATCAGAACTGGACATACTCTCGAGACGTGCGAGGGCTGAACTCTGGTCCTCGAGGCGGCTTTGGTAGTGGCTGGCAGCATGGCGGTACTTCGACATATCTGGTCTTTGACGGATTGGATACTTTCACTACCATCTCTATGTGTGGAAAAGTCCTCGGGAGCACAGAGAACCAATACCGGCAGTACACTTTTGACATCACAGATCTTCTGAGGTCTTGTCGAGGCACACCACAGCTGTCTTTGAACTTCGGACCCGCCGTTCCGATTACTCATAATATCAGCAAGGGACCTGATCAGGATGGATTAACCAACTTCGCCGATAGCTGCGACGATAGCCCTGAGCACATACTGTCATGCAAGGCCTATGCGCGGAAAGAGCAGAATGACTTTGGGTGGGATTGGTCCCCAGCTCTGGTTCCCGCAGGCCCATGGAGACCCATCTACGCGGTCCAGATTTCCAGGAACCAACTTTACATCAACAACGCGGCGATTGACATTTACCGCAAAGGACAGATGAACAACATCCCTCCGGACCAGTCACAGCCATGGATTTTCAATGCTTCCATCGACTTTACCGGAGATCTTCCTCGTGGGTCGAGCTTGCAGTTGACGCTGTCTGATCAAGGCGGTCATCAAATCTTGCAGAGGAGGCTCAGTGGCGTGTACAGCTCGAAGAATACCATCACTGGTAGTACCACTATCGATTCCAGCTCCGTGCAACTCTGGTGGCCGAATGAGATGGGTGCTCAGCCATTGTACAATGCCAAAGTGGACATCATCGGCGGCGGCGGTCGATTTGGCGGAGGCTCGATTGCCAACGCGGAGCGTCGAGTTGGCTTCCGGACTATCGTCTTGAACCTCGATCCTATCACACCCGAGCAAATGGCGCAGGGTATCGGGGATGGTGCGAACTGGCATTTCGAAATCAATGGCGTTACGTTCTATGCCAAGGGCTCCAACCTCGTGCCTCCAAATGTCTTTTGGCCAAGAGTTGATGATGGGACTGTTCGGAATCTGTTCCAGCTGGCTAAGGATGCTCATTTCAATATGTTGCGGGTCTGGTCTTCTGGAGTGTATCTCGATGACTGGATCTACGACATGGCCGATGAGATGGGCCTTCTTCTCTGGTCTGAATTTGAATTTACTGATGCTACCTACCCCATCGTCGACAGATACATTGCGGAATACGAGGCCGAAGCCTATTACAACGTACGTCGGGTCAACCATCACCCTAGTCTGGCACTTTGGGCCGGTGGAAACGAGCTGGAGTCGATCCAACTACAGATCCCAATCGGCCTCGAAAATTACGAGAGGATCCAGCTGGAGGTGCTCATCAAATGTGTCTACGCAAACACAAAGTCCATCAGCTACATCCCCTCCTCGACATACCGCGGCTACACAAACCTCGACTTCAGCTCGACCCGTCCGCAGACCCCACGCTTCTCTGGCGGAGTAGAGGGCGACTACTACGAAGACACGGACACCTACAACTACGACGCAGCGACGCTTTTCGACTACACCACGTACCCTCGAGGTCGCTTTGCTGACGAGTTTGGCTACATCAGCTTTCCCTCGATCCAGAGTTGGGAGCTGGAAACGCCTGACAGTGATCTGTATGTTGAGTCGCCGACGGTGGTGAATCACAATCGTCACGTACCGTACCCTCCGACGACAGATGCAGATGCAGACAGTGTTCGTGTCAATATTGCTCTGCAGGTGATCAGAGTGCCGGAGTCGCAATCGCTGCAGGGTATTCATGAGATCACTGCTTCTACGCACCTCTATCTGCCTGCGCCGAATCTTCCGGATTCCAAGGCCAACTTCAGGTGATTATCGATGTCATTGTTGAAATGAGGATTTGCTGACATCTTGGTAGTGCTTGGTGCTATTCAACTCAGGTCATTCACGCTGATGCCATGACCCATCAGATTGCTTATTATAGGAGAGGGTCTGGTATGCCCGAGAGACAGCTCGGTTCGCTGTACTGGCAGTTTAACGATTTATGGTGAGGATCAAGCACCTACTTTGATTTGCTTTGACTGACCACTTGCAGGTCCGCCCCGACGTGGGCAAGTGTTGAGTTCACCGGCCGCCAGAAGATTTTGTACTACGCCGCCAAAGACATCTACTCTCCAGTCATCGTCTACCCATACTGGAACAGAAACAGCACCGATCTTGCCATCTATGTCACTTCAGATCTGCAGGATTCTATCTCCGGCACCATGTCCTACCAATGGTTTGACTTCTCTGGCAACCCGCTTTCCGTTGGCGGTACGGTCACGATTGAGGGCCATCGCAATGGATCTGGCCATGGCAACGGCACACAGCCATCCAAACCCAACAGACTCAACTTCAACGTTGGAGCCATCAACACCACCGAAGTCCTCCATTACCCCAGCCTGAGGACCACCTTCGCCAACAGCAACGTCAGCATGGATAACGCAGTCCTCATCCTCTCCATCGAAGCTGGGCAATACAAGCACAGCCAATTCTTCCACCCAGCCCAGCTCATTGACGTCGACCTCAAAGACCCTGGATTGAAACTTTCTCGTAACGGTAACGGCTTCACCGTCACCGCCACCAAAGCTGTAGCGGCTTGGGTTTGGCTTGAGTATGACACCAACGACGTGCAGGGCTACTGGTCGGAGAATGGCTTCTGGTTGAACAAGGGCGAAAGCAAGGATGTCACTTTTACAGTCTTCTCGGGCTCCGGTGACTGGGCCAGTACAGTCTCCGTGAGAAGTATCTACGACAATCTCGGACGATGATGGCGGAGCAAGCGATGTGAGTTTGGTTGATGGAAAAGTTTACGACAGATAGAGTGTCTCGCAGTACACACCGAAAGTCTATGATACGAGAGCTGTATCCGATTGACATACCTTCTGAAGCGGTCATTGGGCGCTCGTCAATATTGGGCTTCTACAACTCACCAGCATGTTCTAGGTTTTGCACTCGAAATCGCTCATCCGAATCAAAGGCGTGGGGCAGTGTCGAAAAGAGTCAGTCTTTCGAGGCTGTGTCAATGAAATTCTCTACTGCCGTCGCAGCGCCCCGAGAGTGGCCGTCGGGTAAGTTCATCACAGACCACTGACAGCGGGCAGTGCTATCGCAATTTCGACCTGAATCCCTTGATCAATCTCAGATCGATATGCCGGGCACCCTGCGCCGGCAGACGAGGTCACCATTCCTCCCGAGGAGAACGGACGCGAACTTTCATCATCAGCGTTCGTCGCGGGACATGGAAATAAGCGACGGAAGGGTTGAGTCACTGGGCACGGCGACGGCGGCAACGAGAATCCTTGTCTATAACATGCGGGTGGACGTTTGGATAGAATTTCCAGGTATGTTTCAGCATCCGGTGCGTCATGCGGCAGATGGACGAATGCAAGATTTCCAAGGCGCGCGCAGATAAGGCGCTGAATGAGAACGAGTTGTCGCGATCAAGCGTGGGATGGGCGCTGACGTGGCTGGGGTGTTGTCCATGGTGAGTGCGAGGATGTTCCTTGATATGTCGTACTTTGACAGGTCTTGGGTGGGCTTGAATATATCGCTCATGGCGGCCCAACCGGGTCGCAGCTAACAAAGAAGGATCACTCTGCATTCCATAGCGTCACCACAACTGTTTACTTCCTACCACCAATGCACCGCAAAATGGCATACCGACGGTCAAGCACTGCCCTGAGCGCCGCGGGCCTCAACATCAACGATCTGAGGTCGTTGGTCAAACTCGACATCGTCGCTTCGAATGAGCTGGATGCGAGGATCGATCTGTTCCGGCAAGATGCGAAGACGGGGAAGAATCCACCGGCGGAGAAATTGGATCAGATGGAGTTGACGAATAAAGATATGACGAAGGATGTGGTCAGACATATCGAGCAGATTGAGAGCCAAGGGGAGCCGAGCAAGCTGACTACGACGGATCGAGAGGTGCTGCAAGCGTTGCATGCGAGATTGGCGACTTGTGATCAGCAGGCTATGAGATTGGCGGAGTTGAGGGACTTGTTGAGCGAGGTGCAGAAGAAGCAGCAGAAAGAAGCACCGCTGCCGTTGGGCGGGAAGCCTCGAACGCCGGATAACTCGCCATCGCCCAGGAAGGTCACAGAGTCGTTGAGAGGAGTGCCGGATGTTGGTATGAGGACGGGTCCTGTACTGGAGAAAGTCGACAGCAGGGAGTTGCCAGGACCGCCGTCGCCACGGAGGACCAGCGATGCATCAAACTTGAGGCGCTTCCCCACGACACCATCGCCCCGAGTCGAGGACTATACTTCGCAGTCGTTTCCCCGACGAGGCAGCCGAGTCTACGCTCCTCCTGACTTCTCGAGTGTACAGTCTCCACGGAAGAGTAGCGAGAGCTTCTTCAATAAGGCACCAGCACCAGCGCCGCCCGTTGCTTTTCCGCCTCCTCCCCGGCGGAGCCCATCGAACAAGATGTATCCTCAAGACTATCCTCTGCCTCCATCGCCAAGGATGCCGCCATCCCCACGACGCAGTTCCAGCAGCGTGACTGGAACGCCCTCGCCGAAGCGATCTCCTCGGATCGATACCCCACAGAGTGGCGAGCAGCTACGATACGAGGACTTTTACCATGTGAACCGAGTGGATGGCGTACCAAAGGAGCCCGACAAGACGGCGTGGCCGATTCTGTACCGAATCTTGGATGTCGATCCAGCGACTGATCCGCGGGTGTATGATCTCGCTATGAAGAGGTAAGCCCAGAATTCCACCAAGACCCAAAGACTATGCTGATGAGATGATAAACAGATCTCTCGCCAAACTCAGCCTAAAGCATGACCCGGCACGGCTTCCCAACGACCCCGATGCGCCCCTACGATGGGCCGTCGTCTGTAAAGCGTACGACGTCCTCTCGGACCCGGAGCGAAAGAGGCTGTATGATGTGCATGGCTTGGAGCCGAGGGGGTTCGAGGACTTGGACTTTGCGAGGTTGAGGATAATCTAAAGACTTGTAATCTGTTTGAGTAAGTGAGGTATGCTTGATCTTCTGACTGGTAGCGTTGGCGTTTTGATTCTTTGGGCGGCTTCTTGATAAATTGATCATATTGAATTGCAGATCTCATGGAGGAAGAGTGTATGAAACATGAATTGTGGAAGCCGTCTTCGACCCCCATGAACAATAGGTGACGTGACGTCTTGGCCGGCACGCGGCTCTTCTCTGGCAAATTCGGCTTGCGTGACACAGCCTTAGCCCGATCCCAAAACGCGGTACAAACGAATAAACGAGCCGCCAAGTTGACCTAGACAGCGGAAAGGGATATATCATCTACTTCGTAACGTCTTCGTTTCGACATAAAGGACCGACGTAGACTATCTGAACAGGAATCGATCGGGTGGAGCAGGAGGCTGTGTAATACCGACGGGCCCATTGGCTGAATGGCTATACCGAATGACTGAATTGGGGCTTCGTCTTCAATCACGGAGAAACAACGACGCGTTGACGGGGTGTTCGCATTCGAGCATCGACCTCTACGAGATGGACGAGATCTCGGAATGTTACGAGCTTTTGCTTGAATCAGCCTCGTTAAGGGGCTGGGAATGGAGTTATAAGTATGCATAATATTGTCCTTCTCGAGAAGAACATAGCATATTCCAGCGATCCCCACTCTCGACAGACCCACAATGACCTTCACCAAGCTGTACGCTGCCTTGTGCATGGCAGTGCCACTGGTTATGAGCCATCCATACAAGGATGACATCTATTCGCACTGGAAGCCCGCTGGCCCGGGTGATGGTATGAATCATCGTGAGAAGAGACTTGCTGGTGCTGACTTCCCATCCAGCGAGAGCTCCGTGTCCGATGTTGAACACCATGGTAACAGGCATGCCGCTCTTCGTGGGAATTCCGCTCACATTCTTCCCAGGCCAACCACCAATTCCTACCCCACAACGGCCGCAACATCACCCGAGACAGAATCATCTACGCCCTGTCGACCGCCCTCAACTTCGACCCAGAAGTCATCAACCTCACCTTCGACCAAGCCATCACCGCAAACCCCCAGCCAAACGCCACCTGGTTCGATCTTGACCATTTGAGCAGACCGGACGTCTTGGAGCATGACGCCAGTCTCAGTCGACAGGATGTCTACTTTGGAAACAACTTCCTCTTCGATCCGGCAATCTTCGAGGAGACGAAGAAGTTCTGGCGTGGGGATATTTTGGATCGCTTTATGTTGACGAATTCGAAAGTTGGTCGGCAGCTGCAGTCCAAGGTGGCGAATCCAACGTATACGTTTACGGAGAAGACAGAGGGCTTTAGGTGAGTTTTTATGCGGGCCTTGGGGGAGGTGGTGCTGATTGATTGGGTGCAGTAATGGCGAGGTGACTTCGCTTGTCATCGCTTTTGGGGATTGGGAGTCTATGACTGTTCCCCGGAAGTTCATTGAGTACTGGTTTGGTAAGTCGTGCGGCCGAGGACATCTTGGATTCGCAAGCTGACATACCCTCAACAGAGAACGAACAGCTACCCACAAGCTTGGGATGGGAGAGGCCTGCGAAGCCTGCTACAAGGCCGGTCATTCAGAGATTCGATGAGGCATTTACCAACGCTCAGAGCCTCATCACCGACGCGGAGGGCAACCCAATGGCGCTCGCCACGGAGCAGGTTGACTGATTGGAGAAGACATGCTTGAAGGGAATGCCCGTGAGGAATGTACTTGCTGTTGGATGAATTGGGCAGACGCTTGACTCTGGATTAGGTTCGTGTACATTAGTTGTCAGTCTCACTCTGTATCTTGAATGAAGATCTACTTTTTTCTTGTGGTCCGTGTCCTTGAATCACGCCTTCTCTTAATTCAGAAGGGAATCAAGATGAAGCCTTGAGTTGGGAGACTGGAGACCTGAAAGCGATATTGAAGACCTGCTGAGGTTGCGCGGGATGTTGGACTGTTGGTTGACTTCGAAGAGAAGAAAGGTAGTCGATCTAGTTCGAGAGGCTATAGCGGTATGTGCGGCAGGCAAGGAGGGTGATCGAGCTTCATGTCGCTGGAAATGCTGGCATCGATTAGGTAAGCTGTGATTAGGTAATCTCCGATAAGATAAGTGCTAGCGCGTCATTCTCGTGTCTCCACGCCATCGATCATCATCGTCCTCTTTCCCGTCAGCACCTTCTGCCGTCGCCCCCAGATCTCGTGCGGGACAAACATGAAGTTCTGCGACTACGCCGCCGCGGTGTCCTCCTCACCGACGACATTTCTTATCCGGGGTAAATGCCGCCCGCCCTGTATTCCGGCTAAATCGGCTGAACTCCCTTTGCCAAGATCCGACACCTCACCTCCTCTTCTCTTTCTTTCCGCATGTCCCCGGACGATCTGCCGCCACGCTGCCAGCAAGCAGCTGCAATGTCTCTTCCGGCTGCATCAAGATGCCCCAAATTGCCCAACTCTTGTCCCAGCATCGCAATTGGCACTTTATCCGGTCGCTCAGTCCTACAAATAGACACAATGACTCTCACAGGTAGGCTCTTGTCAGTCTTTTCAGTGGTCGATCTCTTCACTGGATGATTCTCGAAGATATGGCTGTTCATGCCGTCCTCGTCTTCATCTTTCTCCTTCGATTCGTCTCCGCCATCGGCCAGGAAGCAACTGTCAACTTCGATGCATCCGGCATTCCTCTCGCACACGATGGATCATCCGTTCAGATCATGGCCGACGCCAACGACTGGCCTGCAGTCTTACGCGTTTGCGATGATCTCGCCATGGACTTCGGCCGCGTCACTGGTACAAATGGATCGGTCTTCTTACAGGGCGAGTCTACCAGGAATGCCAGTATGATATTCAACGTGACAGGTCGGCCGTTTGGAATGATGAACAGCGCTGCGGCTACCGGAGGAACAATCATCGCTGGCACGATTGGAGGCTCCTCGATGATTGACCGTCTGATCAGTGAAAACAAACTCGACATCGCCTCGATCAACGGCACCTGGGAATCTTACATCTCGACGATCGTCTCCGATCCACTGCCTGGAGTTCCAGCCGCTATGGTCATAGCAGGTGGGTCAGACAGTGGCAGCGTCTCTGAGAGCCGACTGACATTCTTTCAGGCTCTGACCGCCGAGGAACCATCTACGGCCTTTACAGCGTGTCCGAACAGATTGGGGTCTCACCATGGTACTGGTGGGCCGATTCTCCTCCAGAAAAGCACGACGGCATCTACGCCTCCAACGTCACTATCCATCAGAAGTCGCCCTCCGTCAAGTATCGCGGTATTTTCATCAACGACGAGGCACCTGCTCTGACCGGCTACGTCGATGCCAAGTTCCCTCCCTCGCCTTGGGGACCAGGTTTCAACGCCGACTTCTACCACACAATCTTCGAACTTCTGCTCAGACTCCGCGCCAACTACCTCTGGCCCGCTCAATGGAACAGCATGTTCAATGTGGACGATCCTCGCTCTCAAGCTCTGGCGGACGAATACGGCATCGTGATGGGAACCTCTCACACCGAGCCGATGATGAGGGCGACCAAAGAATGGAACGTTTTTGGCGACGGGCCTTGGCAATGGAATACCAACAATGAATCAATCTATCCATTCTTCGAAGAGGGTGCCCGACGAGCGAAGCCGTACGAAGGAGTATTGACGATGGGCATGCGAGGATCTGGAGATACCGCACTATCGTCGAACATCGAGACAGAGCTGTTACAGAATGTCGTCGCAGCTCAGACCGAGATCCTGAATGGGCTCTGGGGGAATGTATCAGTACGGGATCCGGATGTCGTGCCTCAGATGTGGTGCTTGTACAAGGAAGTTC
Source organism: Zasmidium citrigriseum (assembly GCA_002786025.1). Taxonomy (NCBI): domain Eukaryota; kingdom Fungi; phylum Ascomycota; class Dothideomycetes; order Mycosphaerellales; family Mycosphaerellaceae; genus Zasmidium; species Zasmidium citrigriseum. The sequence continues at coordinate 487,100 of NHNW01000005.1, read as the reverse complement.
AAGGCTACTACGAAGCTGGGATGCAGGTCGACGATTACATGACCCTCCTTTGGACCGACGACAACTGGGGCAACATTCGACGTCTACCGTTGCAGAATGAAACGAGCCGAAGCGGAGGTGCTGGAGTCTACTACCATTTCGACTACGTTGGCGATCCCCGCAACTACAAGTGGATCAACACGATTCAGCTACAGAAGACTTGGGAGCAGATGCATCTTGCGTATGAACGGGACGCTCGCCGTATCTGGATCGTCAACGTGGGAGACCTGAAGCCCGAGGAGCTGCCGATCAGCCATTTCCTGGATCTTGCCTACGACATCGACTTGTGGGATAAAGACAGTGTTCCCGAATATCTGGAGATGTGGGCGGCTAGAGAATTTGGTATGGAAATGGCCCATGACATTGCTCAACTTATGAACAACTACTCCATCGCGGCCGGTCGACGAAAGTACGAGCTCGTCGATCCATCCACATTCAGCATCATCAATGACTCGGAGGCAGAGAAGATGCTCGAGGGGTGGAAGACGATGGAAGTCAGCGCCAAAAGCATCATGGACAATCTGCCTGCTGGCACACGCCCTGCCTTCTTCGAAATGGTCTATCATCCAGTCTCTGCAGCACATACGTTCTACGACATCATGATCTCCACCGCGAAGAACAATCTCTATGCCACTCAAGGACGGAACAGTGCCAACTCCATGGCTCGGCACGTCAGAGATCAATTTGCACGAGACTCCGATCTGACACGCCAATACAATGACCTCCTCGACGGCAAGTGGAATCATATGATGGATCAGACTCACATTGGATATGAATACTGGCAACAGCCGATGCGACAGGCTCTTCCCGGACTGCGGTACGTTATGCCGTCTGAGCAAGGCCTCGTCGGAAGCATGGGTGTTGCGATTGAAGGGAGCAATGCAACAGTGCCTGGAGACGACATGTACCACGACTTGTCGTCGAACACTCTCACCATGACTCCCTTTGATCCTTACGGGATGAGTACACAGTGGATTGAAGTGTTCAGCGTGGGAACGAGGGCCTTCGATTGGAGAATCACCTCGAACGCCTCATTCGTGTCGTTCTCTCAAACCAAAGGCCACTTTTCGATGGACAGCACGGAAGACGTACGAGTCTACGCATCCTTCGACTGGAGCAACTGTCCAGATGGCAGCGGGTTGGTCTTGGTCAACATCTCATCAAGCCAAGACAACAGCACTCAATTCCGGGAAGAGACTCAATACGGCACTCAATACTCGATGCCCCAATTGATGCTACCGTACAACAACACCAAGGTCCCGACTTCATTCAGCAACGGTTTTGTCGAGTCCGACGGCCACCTCTCCATCGAACTTGAGCACTTCAGCAGTACGGACGACGGTTCATCCGATACACATTACGAGGTCGTCCCAGGCCTGAGCAGAACACTGTCCGGCATTACATTGTTTCCGGTCACTGCTGACTCTCAAACCACAACGGAGGGCCCTTCGCTGCAATACAAGCTCTTCACCTTTTCAGATCTCAGCCATGGACTCGTCACACCTCCAGATCTCATCAACATTACCATCGTTACGACGACTTCCCTCAACACGATCCCTGAGCGGCCGCTCCGCTACGCTATCCAGTTCGACGACGAAGACATCCAGACCGTTCAATATGTGATCGACCAGCCCGAGGGCGCGAATCCCGCTGGGTGGCTGACGGCGGTCGCTGACAGCGCCTGGAAGAGTACTACCAACTTCACCTACAGTGGTCCTGGGGAGCACTCGCTAAAGCTATGGGCGCTGGAGCCCGGAGTCGTCTTGAACACTGCTTGGATCGACCTTGGGGGTATTAGGGGCAGCTATTTGGGTCCTCCCGAGAGTTTTCGCATTCCATGAGGTGCAATTTCTCCACCTGTGGAAGACACAGCCAGCGGGGCCGATTTCTTTGAGCATTGAAGTGAGTAGTGAAAGACGTGAAATGCAGCCATGTCACGCTCACATGCCATCGTCAAGGGTCTACGGCGAATCAAGCGGACGATCACAGGCTAGGTCATCATCACATGTCAGTCGTCGCGGCTTCAGCCACGAACTCACATGTTCTTGACACGCACACGAATCCGTTCGTCCTCCAACGATATCCGCAGCTTCACTCGCATCGTCCGTGTGAACGCCACTGTCCTTCCTTCCTCTCAACCGCCACGCCACCACCGCCATTGCGCACACCCGCCACTCGAGTCCAAAGATTCAAGCATGCCGAAACGGAGAAGGGCTGACGATAATAGCGGCGGAAAAAACTGTTACGTGGATCGCGATACCTTTGGCCTGATGCTTGTGCCACCCGATCGGCCTGGTCCAAATTACAATGGCCCCAATGCGACGTCCGAGCACCTCAACAATCTCTTGAACATGATGAATGTTCAGTACGACGACGAGGACGACATTGTTTGGAAGCTGCCCGCATTTGGCGTCATCAAGGGCGGACGAGGTCACAATCTACAGCAATCAAAGCTCAGCATTCCTCAGAAAAGTGGCACGGTTTTCAATATGGGCATTCGCAAGTCTGGGAGCTCGTTTGGTATCTCGTTTGCGATGAGATCAGCTGGGACAGACTCGCAAAGGGCCGCGGATCACTTTGATCCTCAAGAAGAGTTACTGAGCTGGAGGTATTGGACAAAGGACGACGCCTCTAGAACTTTGAACCTGAAGGATACCGTGGCGAAACGACATTGGGAGCGCTGGCTCGTACGGGTATGGTGCAGCTACTTCGCCGATGAAGAGATTCATTCCACTGGAGTGCAACACAATGCCAAGGACGGGGCGCTCGCACCCATCCTGGAGGACAATCGGAGCCAGATCACGTCACAGGTCAACACTGAGCAGCAACACAATTCGGAGGAGGAGGAAGAAGAAGAAGAGGTGACCCAGACCCAAGACGCAGAGTACTCGGACGCAGCGATCTTTTGGGATGATTTCAATCGAAGACGAATCACCGTGGATCTTGACGACAACGAAGACTACCTGCATCTGATTGACGGATACTACGATACCGTTACACTTCCTAAGGGCCGGAAACAATTTCATCCCACCCCAGAAGTCTTGAAGCAAGCTGTGGCCTTCTTTGACGGAATTCCGGCGGAGCTCAACACTATCGAGCGCATAGATCAGTCGCCTCCCTTTCTGAAATTTGTCGCGCAAGGGTTTCAAGGAACTGGAGACGACATCGATGGCAGATTAGAGCGCGACCAAGCTAAGGCATTGACACATGGTGTGAAAGAGCATCCAGCCGTCGCGGCCATACGAAACGACCCGTACCAGCGAGCTGCATTTGCCGAGCTCGTCTCGAAGATGAACTTTGAGGTTCTCCAGTGGAAGGCAATCAGCGGCACCACGAAAAAGCCGAAAGCTATGAATTGGCGGCAACGGAGTGAGTTAGTGAAGCGATTGGATACATGTTTTTGAAGTACAAGAATGACATCCATCTTCTAAATGCTTTGAAAACTCTCCGACTACCTAGGTAGCTAACAAAGGTCGCGTGAATTGCACGTGGATCGTGCGGCGCGGGCAACTGCTGCCAAGCGGTGACTAGACGCGACTTTGAGGTGTTTTGCTCCACCTACAGTAGCTTCAATATACAGAAAGGACTCTAGAGGTTAGATAGCCCAAGATTAAGAAAGGCTTAGGAATTAGAGATGCTTCTCGCCACCGCTTCTTAGCTTTCGCATTAGTTGTATGTAGAATGCGTCGATTAGTGGGAATGCAACATTCGCGGCGAGGCTGTAGTCATCAAATGTTGCACCTGCGTAAGCTCGGTTTCGAAAAATTAAAAGCTCGATATCTCTCCCATTCTTCGCTCGCCGGTCCTAAGCTTTTGCATGAGTGCTTAACAATCCCGACTGTATCTTCGAGCCATCAATGGGCGAGAGCATCGATTCTTAAAAGCTCGGTGCCGAAAACTTCAGACGCAGATATCTCCGCCTAGGAAAGCTCGGTCGTAACAAAACTTTGCGTCCACAGATTACTGACTGGACTCTACAAGCAAGTCGCAATTAGCGAGGTCTGAACATTGCTTTTCACGCCGGGCTCATAAGAAAGCGTTTCGGGATAGTACGGAGTGCTCGTCTAGCTCATGGGAGTCGACATCAAGTCCTGGCCTTCGATATCTCCAGTTGCTTGCCTGGGACTCGCCTTGTCATGACAGTATCTGATTGCGTGGATCGATGGTAGCTGGAAGAGAGACTCTGGTACCTCGGATGTGTGCAAGCTCGGTTTCAAAAATTTCAAATGGGTATTGCTCGTGTACCTGTTGTCCTACGCTTCCCAAACCTCGCGTGGGTGATGTTTAGATCCTGTTCTATACACAAAGCTCCAAGTTGCAACAGGTCGAATCTGCGAAAGGTCGGGATTGAAAACTTCAAATATTAAAACGAGTAGCGGAAGTAGTAGAGGGTCGTATAGAGTAGAAGAGAAGTGCTTGCTTTCCTTCTATCTAGCGAGACTATTCACACCCTTATATATACGACGATATCGCATCTAGAATCTTCTATAGCGTATATGCATTACTAATGCTTACGCCTAATAGAATCTTATAGAATACAGTCGACACATTGATTAGGAATCGATTAGCAATTGATTAGAAATCAACTGCAATGAATTCCGGTAGCTGCTAGAAGGTTCCACGCCAAGCATCCCAATCGGGTATAGCGCCTTCCCGATTAGGTCTAGCCTACGGGGGGACAAATCATCCAGAAGGTTCTGGATGATTACGTAAGCCGCTACGTGACTTCCTAACGCCCATAGCCTTGCTTAGTAAGCAAGGCTATGGGCGTTGGATCCGTATGGGCGTTGGATCCGTATAGGCGTTAGATCCCTATAGCCTTCTAACACACCCCCCTAAACTAGTTCCGGCTTTTAGGTACTAGTTTAGGTCTAGAAGGCTAGTTCTTACTTACCTTAGCTACTTAGAATTCCTTTAGAATTGTCCTAGTATACGACTCTTTCTAATTGAGTTATTATATACTTATTAGACATTATATAGTCGACCTTTCGTATTCCTAGATTCCCTAACACCTATATTCCTTTAGAATAGGCTCTCGCATAAACTCCTGAACTTATAGGTATCTAATGCCTTTATAAAGAGATCGGCTAGTTGCTTCTTAGTAGGGACGTGTCTAATTAAGATTCTCTTATCTTCTAGACACTCCCGTATAAAGTAATATTGTATATCGATATGTTTAGTTTTATTATGATGTTCAGGATTGTTTGCGAGCTATATAGCGGATTGATTATCCGTACTAATAAGATCTTATTGTCTAGTTTTAATTCCTAGACTAGCGCAAATATCCTTTAGGAAAAGCGCTTCTTGTACGGCGGCTTTTAAAGCTATATATTCCGCTTCACAACTAGATAATGCGACTGTCTTTTGTAGCGTACAACGCCAACTAATAGGCGCTTTATTACCTAGGAAGAATACGTACCCCGTAGTAGATCGTCTAGTCGTATAGTCACCCCCCCAATCCGCGTCGCAGTATCCAAATAAAAGCGGCTCGGATTGGGCCGAATAGACTAGACTCCTTTCTAGAGTACCGTTTAGATACTTCCAAATACGGTTTAGCGCCCTAAAATAGGTTTGGTCCGGATTAGACATGAATTTTGCGTATTGATTTGTCGCATAAGCAATATCCGGCCTAGTCTTTGTTGCTAGATATATTAATGCGCCTATTTGCCTTTGAAACTCTTTAGTTTCTTCTGCATTAGTAGGTCGATCTTTAGGCGCAGCCTCTAGTCGTATACCTACTTCTGCGGGTGTAGTTACGGGTGTTAGACCTCTCTTATTATACTTATCTAGGATTTTTTCGAGATAGCCTTGTTGCGATAGTTTAACCGTCTTATTTCGGCGATCCCGAGTTATTTCTATTCCTAGATAGTACTTAACTTCCCCTAGATCGCTAACCTCTATGTGTTTACTTAGGTTTGCTTTAAGGGTACTAATATCTTCTAGTTTTGGCCCGAAAATTAGCATGTCGTCGACGTGGCATGCAATAGTTATACCCGTTTGTCTATTTATAAACACCCCGTTATCTTTAGGCAAGACGCTAAAGCCGTATTGCGACAGTATGTTAGCTAGATGCCTATACCATTGTCGCGCGGCTTGTTTAAGTCCATATAAGGCTGTGTTTAGCCTACACACTTTTCCGCGGTTTTTAGGGTCTTGGTCTTCAAAACCGTATGGCTGTTCTACGTATATCTCTTTATCTATAGGCGAATTAGGGAACGCTAGTTTGACGTCCCATTGTTGAATTTCTAAATCTTCAAAAGCCGCCTTATAGAATAGAGCACGCCATGTTTCAGGTCGACAAGTATAACTAAAGGTTTGATCGTAATCTAGACCTTCTACTTGTTTAAATCCTTTAACAACCCACCGCGACTTTAGCTTTATAAGCTTTCCATAGGGATCTCTTTTAGTCTTATAGACCCAACGCCCTTTTAGGACTTTCCGATCTTTAGGCGGGTCAACTAGATCCCAAGTTCTTAACTTGTTTAAATCGTCGATTTCACTTTGCATCGACTTAGTCCAGCCTTCTTTATCTAGACGTATAGCGTCTTCGAAGGTAATAGGATCCTCTAGATTAGACGCGTTAGCTAGTAGAGCTAGTTCATCTATTTCTCCATCGTCTTCTAGAGTCCTTATTAGTTATACGGACTGTTGTGCGTCTCTTAATTCATTCTGGAGTTGATTCCCTGGATTTTCAGAATGTCTAGAATGTTCTTCGCCAAGACTGCCTAATCGGGCATAGCGCGGTCCCGATTTGGTCGGCGCTAGGCCCGATTGGGCCGACTAAGCTTCGAAATTTCTAGCACCTTCGATTTCAATTTGTAATGGTTCCTCGTCTTTATACTCGACTCTAGTAGGTGTTATATCTCGTAGAAACACCCCCTCTAGTATAGTAACGTCTCGTGCCCAAACTAGCTTCTTTATTTCTAGATCTAGAAGCTTATATTGGTTTTGGCCGAAACCTACTAGTATAGCTTTTCTAGCTCTAGAGTCAAGTTTCTTTACCTTATAATGTCGATAGTAGGCGATAGAACCAAAGATTCTAAGGTGCAATAGATCTGGCTTTTGGCCGTATTTAACTTCAAAAGGCGATTTCATTCCTAGACTAGAATGTGGGGTTCTATTATAGATGTATACGGCTGTCTTAAGAGCCTCTCCCCAAAGCCATTTAGGTAATCCAGATTCGACTAACATAGCCCGTACTTTATTTAAGAGTGTCCTATTAGGACGCTCTATTAGTCCGTTTTGCTCTAGAGTGTACGGCGCGCTAGTTTCATGAATTATACCGTCTTTGTCAAATAGATTTTCAACTTTCTTAGAGACTAACTCCTTTGCATTATCGGACTTAAATACCTTCATTCTTGGACGCTTTAGGCTAGAGTTACTATAAGTATTTTCGGAACGAGTCTTATATAACGAAATAGCATTAAAAGCTTCCGACTTATTAGACATTAAATTAGCTTCTATATACCTAGACCAATTATCGATAAACGAGATAAAATAACGATATCCTTCATGCGTTTTAGGCTCTATAGGCCCGCATATATCGCAACTCGTCTTGTCTAGGAAAGCATTAGCTTTAGTCGTTGCTTTATGGCTAATAGTGCGAGTTTTGTTTGCTTCTATACATACCTCGCAATTTGTATACGCTTTTAGGCCTAGGGATTCTAATGCCTTAGGTCCCGCGTGTGCTAGCCTCTTATGCCAAACCTCGTTCCTTCTTAAAGACGCTTTAGAGGCGTCTTCTAAAGGCACTTTAGAGGTGCCTTCTAAGGACACTTTAGAGGTGTCCTCTAAGGGCATTTTAGACGCGCCCTCTAAGGGAGATTTAGCTCCCTCTAAAGGAGCTTTAGGGGCTCCTTCTAAGACTAACGAGTCTTTAGACTCGCTAAATAGTAGGCTATTAGAGTGCCCACCTTTTCCGGTAGGAATAGAGACGTCTAGGCGATATAAAGAGCCTTTCCTTAATGCCTTAGCTAGGGGCTCGTTTTGTCCTATGTACATCTCTATCTTTCCGGATTTTAGCCGGGCATAGACGCCTTTAGAGTCTAATTGTGCTAGAGACACTATATTAGTTGTGAATTCAGGCACAAATAGGCAACGCTCTAGTACAACGACCTTATTAGTATCGTTGAACCGGATTTTAACGTTACCGACTCCGTAGGACACTATAGTCCCGGCATTTGCCCACCTTATAGTTGTGGGACTATTAACAAACGAGTCGCTTATGAAATACTCTCGTTTGTTAACTATATGCCGCGTTGCGCCAGAATCTAGGACAAATTTAGGCTTAAAAGTGGACGCGGGGCAAAGATTAAACGTATTAACATTAAGAACATCGACTACAGAATCGCTATCTCTGTCCATGTCTAGATCTCTATCGTCCCGCGTTGGAACAGCCGTATAGAGAGCGTTCTCGTTTTGCTCTCTTTCTTTCCTATTCTTATTTTCCGGCCTAGTAGGCTTCCACTACTTAGGAGCCTTATCGGGAAACTTATTAAAGCAGTTTGCTTCCCTATGTCCTTCTTTATCGTAGTAGGTACAGTGCGGCTTAGGACCCTTATCTCCTAGACGCTTTAGGCCTTTCCCGTCTTTCTTAGGAGGCCTATTCTCTCGAATCCAATACGCGAGTGTTTGACTTTGTTCTTTCGACTCGTGTCTTCTAGATTCGTCTAGGAGGTTCGAAAAGAGGCTTTCAATAGAGTACGCGTCCTTATTTACTCGATAGGCTTGTGAAATCATAGTTACAAAGCCGTCGTACTCTTCGGTTAGGTTGTTTAGGGTCCAGGCGATTATAACTTGCTTAGGGATCTCTATTCCCTTCGCCTTAAGCTAGTCGTAGAGCCGACGGATCGTATTAAGATACGACTCCATTTTGCCGCCGCTAGATTCAAGCGTTGTTTGAAATAGCTCCTTACAAGTTAGGAACTCGGAAGCAAAGCCTCTAGACGAGTAAAGAGATCTAAGAGTCTCCCACGCGTCTTTAGCGTTAGTAACGCCTTAAATTTGAAGTAGAGGCCCGTCTTCTAAAGCTAGGCGGATTGCCGCAAGAGCTCTCTTGTTTATAGTCTCTTCGGTAGCGCCCTCTTCTAGCGCGGCGTATAGGCTCTTCTCGATAAGATAGGACTCTATTCTTAGAGCCCAAATCTCGTAGTTCTCTTGTCCCTTTAGGCGCGAGAACGAGAAGGTCTTGTCGGTAAGAGACATTGCGAATCGATTCGTAGATAGATCGCGTCTCTAGAAGCAGAAGAATAGGCGCAATAACAGGCTTACTTAATCGGTCTCCACCCTCTTTCAGCCTCTCTCGGTCCTAACCTATTAGTATATCGCTTCGTTAGTAGGTCCCGCTTATGGGTTTTACACTACTAAGAAACCGTCTAGTTCCTAGTTCCCTAGGGATGGCGCGATAGGGACTGTGAAGGCCACGGGTCTTCTGCTTCGAAAGCTGTTTATTAGTCGTTCTAACTTCCACCCCTTCTAGCGCACGCTAGAACTACTGCCTCGCTACGAAAGCTAGCTAAATCTAAAGCTCTCGTATAGACGAGTAAAACAAGCCGTATATAAAGTTGTTGCGACTAGTGTTCGTCGCGCAATCGTCGTCGAAAGGTGTTATTGTCGAGTGTCGAAATTGCGACCGTAGGAATTCGAAGGAAGGTTTGCCGAATATTGGATTGTCGCAGTTGTAAGGCGCGGGGTGTTCGATTCCCACACGTAGAATTCGATTTTCGGTGTTGTTAATCGATAGCCGGGTGTCTAGGCTAGAGCACCCGGGCTCATAACCTATTAAAACGAGTAGCGGAAGTAGTAGAGGGTCGTATAGAGTAGAAGAGAAGTGCTTGCTTTCCTTCTATCTAGCGAGACTATTCACACCCTTATATATACGACGATATCGTATCTAGAATCTTCTATAGCGTATATGCATTACTAATGCTTACGCCTAATAGAATCTTATAGAATACAGTCGACACATTAATTAGGAATCGATTAGCAATTGATTAGAAATCAACTGCAATGAATTCCGGTAGCTGCTAGAAGGTTCTACGCCAAGCATCCCAATCGGGTATAGCGCCTTCCCGATTAGGTCTAGCCTACGGGGGGACAAATCATCCAGAAGGTTCTGGATGATTACGTAAGCCGCTACGTGACTTCCTAACGCCCATAGCCTTGCTTAGTAAGCAAGGCTATGGGCGTTGGATCCGTATGGGCGTTGGATCCGTATGGGCGTTAGATCCCTATAGCCTTCTAACATCAAATGCCAATAGCTCCCTCAGTAGTAGCTCAACGTCGATGGCGTTTTGGGTGCTAAATGAGAGCAGACAAACGCAGGGGCTAGTTACATTGCAATGCATTTCAATGGCCAAAAGACGTTTTGGGATGATATGACACGATCAGCTTGTTCTCCGTTGTACGAAGGGCTGCGAAGAGCTTCTACCGGATGCACAAATACGCACGCGGTGTATAGGGGGGAATGCGCAAACCTACGTCGTTTGACAGACTTTCACGTTGATGCAAGTCGGTACAAGGCAGACACGCAATCTCGTAACTGTGTTCGAGGGTGGAGAGACCCGCATTTGGTAGCTATTGTTCAACTTGCCGGCGATTGTTCAACTTCGGCCCGATCATTGTTCAACCACTTGCACAACGGTCGAGTGCGGCGCGCTTTAGCGAGCGGGGTCCATGCACAAAAGGCCGAAGCTTACCAAGTAAGGCAGCGAAGGCCGGGGTGCTTCTAGGCGGGCCGGCCCATTTGGCAACTTCCTGGATTCTGTTTCTAGGCGGGACGGCCCATCCCCAGCTTCTTGCTTGAGTCACGCCTTCCGTCATGTCGTCGAGACTCGAGAATATGCAAGAACGGTTGTATGCCGCCTTCTACATCTCGGGCACCGTTACTACTGTTGCTCGTACCTTCTTCCGGCGCTGTATCAAGCCCCCTTAGTTCATGAAGGCTTGTGGAAGTCTTAAAACATCGCAAAGTAACAGAAGCGCTCCTGGGCCGTTCTGAAGTGCGCATCTCATGCAGCTACTTACGTTTACCTTCTATTCAAGACATGACCGCTGTATCTTCAAAGCTGGGCCCGCAATGTGCAAAATAATTTTGAAAATCCGGCGCAAAGAGCTGCGCCACGGCCCCGTTGAAAAAGTAAGGTCTTGTACGCGTTTTCTAAGGAAGCCGAATTGTGGAGCATGCTTCGATCCTAGTCCAATCTGAATATAAGAGCTGTATCTTGAAAGATGCGTCCACAACAAGCAAAACAATTTTGAAATCCCGGCGGAGAGCGTCGGCTATCTCGCTTTCTACAACTACGGTCAGATCATTCTCATTTCATACAGCCTTAACAGGCTCGGTGAAGCCATCGCCACTCCGTCTTCCTTCTAATAATTCGACGCAGATGTAACACTCTAAGGCAGCCATAATGTAGCGCGTGTCTTGTTTACGAGTCTCTCTGTCTACGAAGCCTTGATCTCCAAAGCCGCGCCTAGAAACGTCAATCGAATTTCGAAACACCGGCGGAACGAGTAAGTCATGAACTCCAGAGCCTCGTACTAGTCGCACTCCGTCGATGGCGCTCGTACCATACAACGTCCTCGCGGTGAGGACTTACCTTTTGCACAAGGCATTTAATAGCGTTTATTAAACGAGTAGCGGAAGTAGTAGGAGGGTCGTATAGAGTAGAAGAGAAGTGCTTAATTTCATTCTATCTAGCGAGACTATTCACACCCTTATATATACGACGATATCGCATCTAGAATCTTCTATAGCGTATATGCATTACTAATGCTTACGCCTAATAGAATCTTATAGAATACAGTCGACACATTGATTAGGAATTGATTGGCAGTTAATTAGAAATCAACTAGAATGAATTCCAGTAGCTGCTAGAAGGTTCCACGCCAAGCGTCCCAATCGGGTATAACGCCTTCCCGATTGGGTCTAGCCTACGGGGGGACAAATCATCCGGAAGGTTCTAGATGATTACGTAAGCCGTCACGTGACTATCCAACGCCCATAGCCTTGCCTAGTAAGCAAGGCTATGGGCGTTGGATCCGTATGGGCGTTAGATTGCGTATGGGCGTTGGATCCCTATAGCCTTCTAACAGCGTTTGTTGTGTGTGATTGTTATAGATTAGATGTTGTTGCGTACACGATCGAAGTATCAGCTCGTCGACTTGAGAGACGCGCTCAGGAGGTTGAAAAGAAATTCGAAATGTCGGCGAGACGCACTTTGTGTTGCTTCGTTGAAGAAGGAACTTGCTTCATCACTGAACAAACGACGATCGAACGGATTTCTTCAAAACATGGAGCCGCAAGCAAAACTTCCACTTCTTAATCCTCCATCATGTAGAGGAGCATCGACTTACCCTTTGTTTAAGACATCAGCTCTCTACGACGAAAGATGCGGCCTCTGGAGGCGAAAACGTTCAAAATACCGGCGGAACGACGATGAAAATGAGACGTCTTGGCTGTGGACTTGCCTTTCTTTGTTGAGAGCATCATACATCTCGTATTGTCGGCATTGTCAGGACCGTTTCAGCATTACATTTCGTAGAACACCCTGAGATCGCTCTCAAACAGAACAAGCAAATGCAATCTACTAAGGAGGAGATGAGTGGGATGGTCAAGGATGCTGGCCGCGAGAACGACTCGATATTTCTGCCTCATGAAGTCATGGACCGATCCTCTTTGACGATCAATTTTTTCAGGTATGTGAACACAGTAGCACAAGACAACATTCCTTCTATTCATCAATACGCCTCCCCATGCCTTCAAACGCCAATGCATCAACCCTTTACCACCCCTCCACCTCCCTGAACCTCAACTTCCACCCGTCCATGATCTTGAACAACGTCAACGCCGCATCATCTCCCAGCTCATGCCCCTCATCCGTCCCTCCTTCTTCCAACACCGGCAGCATCTCAAACCTCCCCACCAACGCCGCCACAAGCGCCTGCATCTGGATATAAGCATAGTGCTCGCCGATGCACCTCCTCGGCCCAGCTCCGAAGACGATCCAGTCGGCGTCGCAAGTAGCACCGCCATTCGAGTGATCAATCCAGCGTTGCGGGTTAAACACGCGGGAGTCTGGACCCCAGTGCTTGGGATCCCGGGCGATGGCCCACGGCGACCAGGAGACGATTGTGCCGGGATGGATCGTCTCGCCGCCGATGGTGGCAGGGGAGCTGCATTCCCGCCACCAGATAGTGTTGATGGAGTGAAAGCGCATGACCTCTTTGATGAAAGCGTTGAGATGGGTCATTTGGTTGAAGATAGGTGCCGAGGGAGAGCTGCCGGCATCCTTGGGGGATGGGAGATTCTGGCGGACTTCCTCCCGAATGATGGACTGCCACTCGGGGTATCGGGAAAGGAGATGGACGATCCAGGAGAGAGTGCCGACAGACGTCTCAGTGGCGGCGGCGAGGATGTGGATGGTCTGCTCGACGAGGTCCTGCTCCGAGAAATGATTCGCCTTCATGGCAGTCGAGATGAGGTCTTGACGGTCATTGGTGACGACTGGCAGCTTCTTGTTCATGTCCTGCTTCTGACCAGTGCACAGATGTTGCTGCACAATCGCCTCCGCAGCCGATCTCACAATAGCGATGACACCGTGCATCGTCTTCACAGCGCGCAGCGGCAATTTCAGTGCAATTTTCGGTCCAATGACAGCGGCCGCGTTGAAAGTGATCTGGCCTCGCCGGCTCTGCTTGAACATGCCAATGTACGGACGGAGCAAAGCAGCGGGATCTTTGATGACGTTGAAGTCGGTCGAGTATGCCCATCGTCCGAGAATGTCGATGGTCGCAGCGTGGATAACATTGAGCGGAGCATATGGAAGTCCAAACGTGCCTGGCTCGTGAGTAGTGCCTTGCTTCCCGGCATTTCTGTGACGGTCCCGATCGATTCGATCGAGCAACTCTGCAGACGTCGTCCAGGAGATTGGGTACAGGTCTTTTAGCTGGGCAGGACTGAAAGCGGGATTGAGCGCCTTGCGAGCCTTCTTGTGAGCCTCCCCCTCGTGCACCAGAAGTCCGTTACCCCCAATGTTCTTCGCCAGCACATACTGAAGCTCCGGCTTGACGAACTTGTAGGCTTCCCTGACCAGAAGATGCCGTGAAGTCTCGGCTGATGCGACGTAGATACGCTCGACGTTGTTGAGGCCGTAGTATCGGATGAGCCCCTGATGCGGAAGAGTGTCCATCCATTGCTCGAGCTTTGCGACCTTTGGCTCGCTGAAGAGTCGGAAGAGGAAGAAAGGTTGAGGAGCGCGGATGATGTGTCGATATGGACTGAAGTATGGCTTGAGGGCTTGGTAGAGTATCCAAAAGATTGAAAGGAGAAGGAATAATGTTGCCAATCGAATTTCGACGGAGTATTCTTGAGTGGATGCCATTGTAGCTAAGATGATTGATGGTGTTGTTGTCTTGTCTGAGATGATTGATGGTGTTGTTGTCTTGTCGAATGTCCATCTCTGGTCTGTTTCATAGCGGTCTTATAGTCGAGTTTCTCTGCCGTCTCAATCCGCTCATGGGTTGGATGGTGAAACAGATGTTTCTTTGATTGGAAGTCGGACCGACCATCGAATGGAAATAACAGAGTTGGCAGGCTTCGTCAAATGGTGGCGGCGATGATACAACAGACCTGGCAAAGTCATTGAGCAGCCGTTCCTGGCAACAACAAGGAACGTCCCTGCGATTGCTAGAGCACAAGGGCTGAGCTCCCCTGCGTTCCTGTCACACCAAAGCTTATCGTGACGTTCATTCCCTTTGAAGAAAGTCGAACAGGCCTCGTTTTACGATACTTTAAAGAGCGCCGGAGCATGTGAGAAGGCCGCTGCAGTAAGACACGGAGCTCTAAGACGCATCCACGACGTTTTGTCTGGGGAATTGCCCTCTAGGCATGACCGAGTACCTGAGTAGGATTGAAAAATGCTCAGGGTTCGGCAGATTAACTCTCAAGTCCAAATTTGGTTTCGGTCTCGTTCAGACTGCGACCTGGGGATCCTTGGCAAGGAGAACCAACAGGACACCAACCACGTTGTGCAGGGCGCCACCTCTGGCCTGACTGCTTACTATTGATAGATGGCTGTGCACCGCAGGGAGCGCCGCAACCCCCCAGAAGGCGCAAAGCCCGAAATGGGCCGCTGCTCGACAGGACCCTCGTCGTAACATTGTCGAAACCGCCTTCGTGTGGGGTTGACCGTATGGCTTGACGATATAATAGCCCAGGAGGAACTCAGTCGATCCAACACAGCTTCACGCAGCAGTAGCAATGCTTTCATCATCTTCATCATCCAACTCCACTCCAACGGCCGACTGGGACGGCCCCCACGATCCCCGCAAGCCCAGCAACTGGTCCTTTGCGAGAAAATGGACCGTTGTCCTCACGACCAGCTCCCTCGGATTCATCGTCTCTCTCGCCAGCAGCAGCTTCATCTCCACCGTCGAAGGTTACTCGGCTGAATTCCATGTATCCCAAAACACCATGCTGCTCGGCATCTCCCTCTACGTCGTTGGCATGGGCCTTGGGCCTCTGGTCTGGGGCCCAGCATCCGAACACTTTGGAAGGACACGGCCACTCTGGACTGGCATGGCGCTGTTCTGTCTTTGTTGTGCACTTCTGGGATTCATCAGAAATCTGGCTGCCGTCCTACTCCTGCGACTCCTTGCTGGAATATTCGGATCCGCAGGATTGGGCATCATCGCCGGCATGTATGTCGACTTTCTGGGGCCCATCGAACGTGGAGTGGCAACGGGCATGCAGAGCGCGGCAACCTTCTGTGGACCTGCGTTGGGACCCATTGTTGGCTCTCTCTTGGCGCAGTATGGGAGTTGGAAGTGGGTCGCCTGGACGTTGTTGATTGTTGGTGCCGTCCTCAGCCTGCTATGCTTCCTTTGCACGCCGGAGACCTCGGGCAAGATCCTGTTGCAGCGCAAGGCCCAGCAGCTTCAGCTTGGAACGACAATCATCTCCAAGGATGCTGAGAAAGCCGACAGCTCCGTCGAGTCCTTTGCCACCAAGAGCCAGTCAAGTGCGGAGCAGACTCAAACTCCGGTGGTCAAGCCCGGACCGTGGAAGGAGTTCGTCGTAGTTTACCTGACCAAACCTGTCCGGATGTTCGTTACAGAACCCATCGTAAGTGAACCAGAGTAAACCTCGCTGTATGGACCTGCACTGACGACGACCAACTCAGCTCATGATCTTTACGGTGTACATGGCTCTGGCCTATGGTATCCTGTACCTGGCGTTTGTGCTCTATCCGGTGGCGTTCTCGAAAGAGCGAGGATGGTCCACAGTCGATGCCTCGTTGCCGTTCCTCAGCATCCTCGTCGGTTTCATCGTTGCCTGCGTGATCATCTCCGGCCACAGCGTCTACTTCGTCGGTAAGAAAGCACAAGCTGGCGTCTCGCTCACCCCGGAGCATCGCTTGCCTCCAATCATCATCGGATCGATCTTGCTGCCCATTGGTAAGTCTCACCTCAGCGAAACATCATGGGACTCTTAAGCTGAGACATATTTCTGCAGGCCTGTTCTGGTTCGCCTTCACTTCGAAAGCCTCCATCCCATGGCCAGTGTCGGTCGTTGCCGGATCATTCATCGGCTGCGGGATCCTGCTCGTCACGATGTCCTCCATCCTGTACCTTGTCGAGGTCTACCTACTGCACATCAACAGTGCAATGGCAATCAACAATCTCATCCGCTGTGCAACAGCCGCTTTCTTCCCTCAAGCAGGCGCGAAGATGCTGGCGAGGCTCAGCGTCATGCAGGCTACAAGCATACTTGGCGGAGCATGTGTGCTGATGGCGGTATTCCCACTCATCATGTGGAGATATGGAGCGACTGTGCGTGGGTGGTCCAGATTTACCGTGTAGGAGCGTTGATGAATCTCCGTAGTAGCCGTAGGGAGAAGTCGTTCCATCATTCGATAGAGTTCTCAACAACCAGGATCGAAATGCAAGGGCTGTGTCATTCATTTGCAAGCCAGGCCCATCCTTGCTCCATGCCAGGACGCGTGGCGGTGTCATAAAACGCAATTCGATGACTGAATAGCATGCGGACTCTTTCCAAGACATCGTTGGAAACAATTGACGACGCTTTACAACGTGGTTCGGGGTTTGACGGCTCCCCGCGGACCGTTCTTTCCCAGAGTTTGTACCGGTACGTGGCTACGGCCACGAGAGCAGTGCTTGAAGGCTTGTGTGGTGACTGACGACGTGGAGATTCGGTTTCGTTGTCGCATTCGTTTGTAAGCTTCGTGCATGAACGACGACGCTCCTTTCTACCTCAAGCTGCATCCACTTCTCCATACTCATTCCAATCTTTCCCTGCCACCAACGACTTCGCCGAATTGAACGACGTCTCAATTGCCTCCTTGGCAAGCGCCTTCAGTCGCTGCTCAAACCCCGAAATGCTGTCTTGACTCACGCCCTGCTCGGTGATGGTCTTACACAAGTCCGCAGCACCCTTGACGGCCGTATTACCGCCCAAACCTCCCATCGGTGTCATTGGGTGAGCGGCGTCTCCAATCAACCTCACCCTACTGCCTCCAAAGTCGCCAATGTCAGGCTTGCTCGAGTAGAGCCGAGCTTTGACAGCGAGAGCCCAGTCCGCATGTCGAAAGAGCGCAGTCAGCCGTTCGTCCCAATCTTTCGTTACGCCAAGAACGAACTCCCGTAGCTGGTCCGGAGTACGAAGCTTCTCGCTGGACGTTTCAGTCGTAAGCGACCAATACACATAGTCCTTGGCATCCGGAAGTCGTCCTTTTGATTCCTCGGCTATGTTCGACCTCCATAAAATCGGTTCCAAGATCGTATTACGCTCCGGATGGTTCTTGTCCATACCCACTAACCAGGTCATGGCATCGTCGTGGTACTCCTCGAGAAACTCCGCCGTTATCCAGGTTCTAGCCCACACGATCTGCCGCTCGGTGTCGACGAGCTTCCTGTCGGGTTGCAGCTGCCTCCGCACCTTGCTGTGGATGCCATCAGCTCCAACGAGCAAACAGCCAGCGACTGAAGTCCCATCGGCGAAGCTGACCTTCACCTCTGAGCCCTTCATGTCGTACGAGTTGAATTTCACTCCTCGACGGATTCTGTCTTCGATACCGAGACTCAAAAGCTGAAGTATCCAAGAACTATGTCATAGTCAGGCCATGCCATGATTTACGAACATCAGCTTACCGATCGATGGGAGATGGGCCTCTGCCTGGCTTTTGCGGCCGCTTTGTATACGAGATGTGCTCCATGGTTTTGGGATTGATAAATGTCGGAGATCGATTGATCAACCTGGGGCATGTCCGGCTGAAGAGGTCACCTAGCTCAGGCGATACCGTTTCGTAGAGCGCCTCGGTGCCGTCTGTGTCGATGCGAAAGCGGTGTCCGCCGGGTCTACTGGCGAGATCATTTTGCTCAAAGACAAGGAACGGAATCTTGTGCTTGTGAAGCCCTTGTGCCAGTACCAGGCCAGAGAAGCCTGCCCCGATAATGATGACGGGCAGCTCGGAGGTCGCCATGAGGGACGTTTCTGATGGAAAGCGGCCAAGATATACTGCTCAGCTCCTGCGTAAGCCGGGGCCGTCCGGTGGGTGGCGACGAGGGCTTTCGGTCTTCCATTACGTTTGGGCGTATGCCATTTCAATCTTCACTTGCGATCGAGGTCAGCGGGATACACCCGTCACAGCGAGCTTGTTGTGACATCAATTGATGGCCAAGCCGCATGAAAACGGTACGCGGCTCGCGGAAGGCGGATGAGCAGCTTCACAGGTATCTTTGTCAGCATGTTGAACACCTTTCAACCAGAACATCGCCCCAAATCTGCCCACAGTCACCATGGCTCGTCTGACGCTGTACCGCAAAGATGGAGCGTGTTCAATCGCTGCGCATATGCTTCTCCTCGAGCTCAACCTACCTTTCACCTCTATACCCATGAAGGAAGGACCAAACCGATTGTACGAAGGCGCCGAGGGCACTGGCCTCACTCGCGAAGCCTTTCTCAAGATCAGCCCGATGGGATACGTTCCGGCATTGACCATCGACGGGCAGATAACCATCACTGAACTCTCAGCCGTCCTGTTCTACATCTCCAGCCTGGCTCCGCAGCCGGGCATGACTGGCGTTGATGCAGTTGAGACGGCCAAGGTCTTGCAGTGGATGTCCTGGCTGAGTACGACTTTGAACGAGTATGGCTTCGCGGGATACTGGAGACCAAGTCGAATGGTTGGTTTTCAAGCCTTTGCAGAGGCCGAGGAAGCAGTGAAAGCTGAAGGCAAAAACACCATCCTCAAAGGCTTCCGCATTCTTGAGAGCTCGCTCGATGAGTCAGGGTTTGCTGTCGGCCGTCATCTGACGGCGGTGGATTTCATGCTACAGTGAGTACCGTGTTTGCCTGAATCGATGGCAATTGCTCATCCACGCAGCACATTCTGGAGATGGGGATGCGCTGGCAACTTTGATATGAAGCAGTACCCACGCTTTCGCAGCGTGGCTCGCAAAGTCGAGCAATTGCCAAGCGTGCAGGAAGCGTTGAAGGTCGAAGGGATTGAGATGCAGATCGGAGAAGGATAGATAGGCTAGCAAATCATCAGCAAGCGCTTGGTCGGTCGTATCAATCAAATCCATCAATGTGCTGGCAGACGTTTATCAGTCCCGGTTGCTCGCCAGCGCGACCACCCACAGCGCCTGATATCCGGCCTGTCGGCTGAGCGGCGGTTGAGGGGGGGTCGTCACATGACCGGAGGCCAGCTCCAAAAGTCTCCTGGGTCCCCACATTCTGTGAGCACGCCATCTGCGCTACCTCTGTTTCGCTGCCAGAATCACCCAAACCGGCCCAAAATGCCTCCCATTCGGCTCCAGACACTCATCGGCACGCCGAAACCACTTGCCGAAGTCTCGAGAGTCGGCTGGGCTCCGATTGGACAGTTTCGCAGCCTTTCCTCGTCGTCGGCGAATCACGTCACTCAGATTGCGCCCGGCGTGAGGCAGCCTGGTGGAAAGAGGTGTATAAGGATACCATACCAGCCTCGTCGAGGTGTCGGAACGAGAGCTTCGTGGGAACAATGGCACAGCAAGCATGGGCAGCCCAAGAGAAGTAATGCTGCCGGAGCGTTGGCGATACTCTTCGGTGCCTCTGCCGTGGCCGTGTTGGCAGCTCCTGTGACGACCTGGGTGAAAGAGCATGTTGATATCAAGGCTGTCGACGACAGTGTCCATATTGATGAGCCAAAAGGTGCGTAGAATGCCGTCGCTGCGCGATGTGGTGATGCTGACTGTCTTCGAGAGGACCATCACGACACGCAGACATTCCGCTTGGCAGAGGTTGCCAAACATGACCAAAACGCAGACAGCCAGTGGGTGATCCAAGGTACCTCCATCTACGATATTACAGATTTCGTCGCGGCACATCCGGGCGGTAAGGTGATCCTCCGGGCGTGCGGTGGAAGTATCGATCCATACTGGAAGCTGTTCAGCATCCACAACAAGCCAGAAGTGCGCCAGATCTTGAACGACTTCTACATCGGCGAAGTTGACGCTAAGGACCTCGATGCCGATGGAAAAATCGATTGGAGCGTGCTCGGGAATGGTTGCAATGCCATAGAAGATCCATTCAAAGACGACCCGGAGCGTGATCCCAGTTTAATTGTCCAAACTGCGAAACCGTGCAACGCAGAGACACCCGGAAACCTGCTGGTGGACTTCCTGACCCCTCTTCGTTTGTTCTTCGTTCGAAATCATCTCTGGGTAGGTTGAATCCACGAGACAGGGATTTGTTTGACTGACTTGACCCAGGTACCTCGAATCGATCCGAAGGAGCATCGTCTTGAAATTGAGCTGTCTGATGGCGAGGAGCTGTCGTATTCGATTGAAGATCTCAAACAGAAGTTCAAACAGCTCACGGTGACTGTAACTTTGCAGGTATGCGGCAGCCGCCAGATAATTGTATGCAGTTGCTACAAGTCCAAGTCACTGACAGTAGGATAGTGCGCCGGCAACCGCAGAGGCGAGATGAACAAAGCCGAGAACGGAAAGACTTCTGGCCTGGCCTGGAGTGTGGGCGCCATTGGTACCGCCGACTTCACGGGTGTACGTCTCCGGGATGTACTGCTGGCTTCCGGATACGACGTCGACAGCGCTTGCACTGCTTGCCCCAATGATCCAGATGCTGATCGACACATTCACTTTTGCGCCCCCAGTGACACATACGAGCAGTCCATTCCGCTCCACACCGCCTTGAATCCAGCTTCTGACGTCCTTCTGGCCTGGGAGATGAATGGCGAACCAATGCCACGAGATCATGGAGGCCCTCTGCGAGCGATAGTCCCAGGAAGCGTTGCCACACGCAGCGTCAAATGGGTACGCCGTCGTCTCCGTTTGAGGTGGAATTGTGAATGCTAATTTCGACCAGGTCGAGCGAGTTCGTATTAGCTGTGAAGAGTCGCAGAGCAACTGGCACAATCGAGACTACAAGTGCTTCGGACCCAACGTTAGAGCTGCCGATCTGTGCCAGAAAGACTGGGACGAGGCCCAGAGCATTCAAGAACTGCCAGTCCAAAGCGCCATCACCAACATCGTTAGATCGAGCAAGCAGTCACCTGTCTCAGTGCAGGGCTTTGCTTATAGCGGAGGTGGTCGAAGAATCGTTCGAGTCGATGTGTCCGCAGACGGTGGCAAGACTTGGAAGCAGGCGTGCTTGCGAAAGGATGATGCCAAAGGTACTAGACGCTGGGCTTGGACTCTTTGGAACGTCGAATGGACCAAAGATGAGGTA
This sequence comes from Zasmidium citrigriseum, assembly GCA_002786025.1. Lineage (NCBI taxonomy): Eukaryota > Fungi > Ascomycota > Dothideomycetes > Mycosphaerellales > Mycosphaerellaceae > Zasmidium > Zasmidium citrigriseum. The sequence goes on along the minus strand of NHNW01000005.1, from coordinate 465,307 downwards.
TCGAACGACGCAGAGTTTGTCGTGAAAGCTGTGGACGAGGCACACAACTGCCAGCCGCAGACCATGGACGGGATTTGGAATTTTCGAGGACTGCTCGGTAATGCATGGCATCGTGTGCGGATGGAGCAATCAGACTCGTGATTTGAAGACGCTCTTGAAGCGAAAGAGCCTTTTAGCGTTCAGAATGTTGGCGTGATGAATTTGTCCTGAAGAGAACTTCATGTGACCCCAGTGACTTCAAGGACCCTCGGCAATCGCCGCACTTCAGTTCAACGTCTTCTAAACCGGCGACGGATACACGTCTTTGAGATGATCGGTTCAGCATGGGTAACCAGTTGAAGGATACGGTGAGGAATACGTTCGTTTGAGGACGCTTTGCCTCGAGGGCGTGGCACTGCAGTCCGGACTGTCGACATGCCCAAGCTCTCACTAAGGATGGAGGATGCCTTGGTCGTCGGTTGATGCTCATTCTGCACCGGCCGAGTCCAGATTCGTCGCGAAAGAGCCGTAATAGACGCACAGTGCCTTGCTCGCACCGCGCATACAGTAATGGACAACCTGCAACTTCTCATCCTTCTTGCCGTACTTCGCGAGTTGGCGGATATCGGACGTTCGTGGCAGGTAGAGGGCGACGTCGCTGGAAGCGCTGGAGAATGCTTCGTACAGGTCCTTCAGCGAATAGGGCTCCATGTACGAGAGATCGAACACGTCGTAATCTGTGTACGTCGGGCCTGCAGAACATCAGCAGGAGTAACTGAGTACATTTGCCTTGGTACTGACCTCCCCATGGTGGACTGGCAAAAATGACAGCATTCTTGGCGGTGGATTTCAGCCGCGTCTTTAAGACGTCGAAGATGTCGCCTTGAATCCAGAAGATCTTCTTGGCCACGCCATACACCTCAGCATTGTGCTTGGCGCAGGCAAGAGTCTTTGGGTCCTTTTCGACGGCGAAGATTTGCTTCCAGCGGCCGCTGCGAGCAAAGGAGATGACATTGCCGCCGGCACCAGCAAAAGCATCGATGAGAATGGCCTTGGCGGCAGGTGCGGTGGCGACATGTTCTGCTATCTTCCTGCAAACATGTCAGATCGGTCGTGTGCGGGAGCATGTATGATATCTTACTGGGCCACGGGCTCTGGAGTGACGCCAAACCAGGCGTCGTCGGTCAGCCAGATGCCATCGTCGTACTTGGAGAAGATGTTGTGGCGCTGATGCCAGTATTTCGCGATGTCATGCGGCATCTGCTCCGCCGACTCATAACTGTGTACGCCCTCCGGCGCGTTTGTATCGGAAGGCATCACTGTCGATGGGATGATGTACAGCTTGTCAAGTTGACAGAAGTGTTGATGGCGAAGTTGGAGGCGCACAGGAGCGCATGATTTTAGAGTTTTCGGCTGCTGCAAGCGAGGCGCTAGTGCGCGCGCTAGCGTTTGCGTCACCCTCCTCTGCTGCCTCCTGTTGCTCCTGCTCACTCATCACTTCAACATTCACGCAACCACCCAGCTTGTACCTGCAGATTCCAACACCGCGGGCGAACAAGTGACGATGGCACTCGGCGTGCGCCCCTCGGTAAGAGGCCGTCTAGGTCAGGGTCAGGGCCGGCTGCGCAGAGGAGACGCCTGGCCGCTCCAGGAAGACGAGTCGCCGGACAGATGGGGAAACCGCCCCGTCTGGGAGCCCAACGTCCACCGGTCGGCCGTATACATTGAAGAGAATCCGTCTACCGAAGCCGATGCTCTGGACTGCTTGCTTCGTCAAGGCTGTCAAGACCCTCCCCGGCACTTTCTCCGCTCTCACCAGTGTCGCGTTCCCCAATGCCGACTTGAATGCATGCGGGAGATCAATCGTTGGGAGAGGAACCGTCACATGGTTGAAGCCATGGCTACTCAGCTGCCCAAAGAACTTGTATTGACCATCTTGGAATATGTCGCTCGAGACACCCAGCGGCAACTCTACCTGGAACACCGTACATCTCTTCGCCAGACAGCAAGGTCCATCATTGGAGACTCGCCGGTGAATTTCAAGCTTCAGCCCCTGGCCGAAGAGGCCATACTCAACACTTCCATTATATCCTCCAAAGTCGTCTTTCAAGGAGATCGTGGAGGCAAGGTTGCCATTCTTCCGCCTTTTGTGCTCGACCTTCCCCATCCTATCCGCCACTTCGAACTCTCCCTGCGCATCGAACTTGCTTTCGAACGGCAGCAATATCCCGGTGTCTTCTACAGTGCTACTGCGGGAATGGCTTCGCTTCTGTCACAACTGCCGCGCCTGCAAACGTTCCATCTCATCCTGGTCATCGCCCTCAGTCTACATCCAAGAGACCACCACAGAGCTGGCGCGACGACGGACATTCTGAACCTCGCCTGTCGCAAAGGCTTCAGTGGAACCTCCACGTTCAAGCAGACCATTGCAGATCTCATCGATGCGGCCAGGGCTAGAGAGCCTGGTCCCAAAGTATCGCTTGAGCTGCGATACGATCATCCTGAGAAATGGCGAGCTCCTTGGAAGTCGCCGCTGGAACGCCATATCGTTGAAGCCGGAGAGCGGCCTGCTGTCGAGATCGTGGAGGAGGCTGACGCCATGCACTTGTGGTGAACTGCACTATGAGACTGTTCAACATCTTGTGGACGGAAGAGAAGAATGGTGCGCTGTGCATGTACGTCCAGAAGCTGTTGCAAGGACATGCGTGCGTGCTTTTCTCAGGCCTCGGCTGCTCCGATGGCTCTGCATGTGGCTGGCTGGATGGGCTTTTGCTACGCTGCTATGTAGGAGATAGCACTGCCATCCTCAGCTGAGGTCGATACAGTCTGGCGGGCACAGCGCCTTTGCGTGTGCATAAACTTTTGTAGTGTTCCCCTTCTTGCATGGCCGTCTTGCGCAAGAGAGCTCCCGATTCTTAGTCCAGCTTCCTTTTTCGGAAGTTGTGCCCAGACCCGCATTGCACTATAGAGCATCGTGGCTTGTTAAGGACCTCGATCAGAGCTGGACACGCTCTGCTTGCAGCAATGGGCGACAAGGGCACGGAGACTGCGATGAACAGTCTTCTTTGGGCTGGCCGGCTGGCGGTCATGATACGGTGCCGTGGTTTGTATAAGAATGCTGAGCGCGCTCGTCATCTTGCGAGTATCTCTTACGTCGGGGCAGTCTTTCCCTCCTCATACCTATCTTTCCTCCCACCCAAATCATGGCGCCAGCATCTCTCGTTGATCTGTTCGGTGAGACTCCTGAACGGGCTGTGAACGCTGTCTACAGAAGAAGCTCCATCGCGGCCGACGAGCGCAATCCCACCTACCATCAGGATGAAAAAGCACACTATGCCCTTCCCAATGAGTACTCATCACCTCTGGAAGAACAGTTGCACAAGCTTACAAGTGTCAACAGCTTCCAAGAGCATCTTCGACTCGAAATTCAAGCCTTGCACCTATCCAACATGATGGACGGACATGTCTTGCACGCTCCGATCAAAGCCGGTAAATGCCAACGCTTACTCGATATTGGCTGCGGCACCGGCATCGTGACAGACCTGATGTCTGAGAAGTTTCCTCGAGCCGAATGTATAGGCCTGGACCTCTCTGCTGTCCCGTCGATTCGACATCACGCAGCCAATGTCAGCTTTTTCCAAGGCAACGCCGCGACTCAAGCGCCGTCTCAATGGACCCCCATTCTCGAAAGACCGCGGCTTCCTGCGCATACCGATCTTTTCGATTACATATTCAGCCGCCTGCTCATATGTGGCATGACGGACTGGCCTGCTTTCATATGCAAAGAGTACGAGCTGCTGAAACCTGGCGGTTGGGTTGAGATTCATGATCTGGCATGGGACTGGTACGATATCAACAACACAATAGTCAGCAAGGGCTGGTCTTGGCTTCGCCGCCTCAGCACGGTATGTGAGCAGGAACGAGGCATGTCATTCCAATGCGGCAAGCTCGCCAAACGATGGATGGAGGAAGCGGGCTTCGTCGAGATTCGCCAGTTCGAATACCGCTGGCCGTTTTGTGGGAACACAGAAAGTACGCCAGAGATGCGAGCGTTCGGGGAGTATTCAACGACGGCCGTGCCGACTATGCTACACCATATGATACAGAAAATGCTAGACGACGGATCGGAAAGTGCAAGAAACAAAGAGGAGGTTGACGCGATGAGAGCAGATATGAGGTGGACACTTTTGCCCGAAGCTGGTAAATATCAGGTGTTCCATGTGACAATTGGGAAGAAGCCTGAGTAGTCTAATCAAAAAGATCGTCGACTTAGTATGTGTTGGCCTGCTCACCCACATGCCCTGAAAACAGGTTTTGCCTCCCTGGATCATCGGGTAGTTCGATGCTGTAAAATCGTGCCATGACATCCTTGATGCTGTCGTAGCAGGCACCATATCGAATCAGAGAAACGTCCTTGAAATTGATCATGGTCGAGGATGGACGAGGGTGGCAGTGCTTCTGTTTGCCGTAATCGATCACGATGTCTGCCGCGGCGAGGATCTCTGGTTCGATATCTTCTGCAAAGGACTTGGTCCCTTTGCCAGTCATGTTCGCCGATGCTGAGACAAACTATCAGTCAAGCTCTTACAATGTCGAAGTTGGAAAACGAACAGCCCATCAACGGGATTCCAGCTTCCACAGCCAAGCGAGAGAGTTCGTCTTGGAAAGGTCCTCCATTCACCTAAGCAAAATCAGCATCGTTTTGACACTTTCCGAGCGACTTACAAGCATAGAGAAGGTGTCGTCATGGAGCTTCTCGCCAACAGCTCCGTGCCCAACTTCTGAATCAGCGGATGGTCCTTTCGAAATGGCGCCACAACGCCGAGTGGCATATCCAGCGTTCTTGTCAAGAGCTCTACCATGCCGGCCTCTCGCTCAGCCAGTACGTGTATCTCTTTGTGCAGAGCATAGCTGCCGATCATGGCATGCCGCTTGTGTGGTTTCCGCTGCTTTGTTTCGAAGGCTCGTTGTAGAGCGACAGGGTCCGTAGCCACGATGCCATAGCCGACACTCAAAGGTACGATGGCCAGTCCGCCGCTAGTCAATACTTCGAATGTGCGGCGTGCATCTTCGGCGATGTTGGGGATCTTGACTTTTGAGACGGATGGAGACATGATGAATCGGATATTGGCAAGTTTTTCGCCAACGAACTCGTGAAGATATCTGTTTACACTCAATTCCGCAGTTTTGAACTTGGTTTATATATCCCAGAGGTTTGAAGTTGCTCCTGCAAACCATCATCCTGCTCCTGATTATCGGAGCTCGTCAGATCTCATTCCCGGCTTACGTCCGGGGCTCACGAGGGGTAGTCACGCAGCTCGAGACATGGCAGTCGTGTTTCACCACGTTCTGAACGTCTGCCTCTCGTCGACTTCCACATTCGTCCCCGTGAAGGAATGGAGATTGTCAGAAGGAAGAGTGCGAACGCCGAGGTGGTCACCGAAGTCGGCAGCCAGGAGCAGGAGGGAACTGCTACGCCGATGAGCACACCTCGACGAGCTTTCCTTCCTCGACCCATCGCCGTCGAGTAGGGCGACTTTGAGGATCCGTCCATGACCTCTGGTCCCAACAACGATGAACGAACAGCTCGTATGCTTTTGATGAATTCTTTCAATGCTGTTCTGCGAGGATGAAGTCAAAATTGGTGGTTGCCCTGGAAACGAGCTGTATTGACAGCGTTTCAACAATCATCTCTCTGCACTGCCCAAAGAAGGGAAAGACTGGAAACTTCAACGTCGCCCAATCATCGCAACATCAATTTTCCGCCACGGCTCGTGGTTCAACGGTCGCGTGGCCATGGCGCAGGACATTCAGAAAAAGACCGTGTTTCAAGTATACCGGGTACGTCTTGCACAGCAGCCTGGCCGTGACAATGGACCATGGATTCGACGCATTACTCTCAACGAACGTGGCCAGGCAACATCTTGACGCCCTCCTATGCCAGTCGGCGAGCCTATGACTCTGGATGTGTCTTGGCCTTAACAACAACACGGCAGAGCAGCTCGTCAGAGTTGCCTAGTGTCATCCTCAAGACGGCGACTAGTACAGACACGACCAACGCAGACCTCGACCTTGGGTTGATCACAACGCCACGGCTGCTCGACTCTCAGTCTTACTTTGTCCAAGCCGCTTGATGTTGTATAACTGGGTGGTCTCCAAGACGTTTGCACATCCATCATGTTGCTATGCCTACAAGCAAGAAGAACCTTTTGGCTACGCGCCTGCAAAAGCGCTGCCAAACGAACATAAGAGAGTTGAAGCCAGATACACTCTCGAGCGCAGTCACCATCTTCCAATTTTCCACTGTGTAACATTGCACCACTCGACTATTCGCCATTGAAGCGATTTTCTCTCCTGACTGCGACGCATTCTTCCCACACCCGTTTCTACGAGCACGATGCCTCATCGTCGTTCAAGATCAAAAGTGGCAGGCCTAGCGACCTCTGCCTTCCTTTGGAGTCGAGCGTCTGCCGCTGGCTTCGATGGCTCTAACAATGTAGTGATGTATTGGGGCCAAAACTCATACAGTATCGTGATCCCATATCCCAAAAGTGTTGTTTGATGTCCTTGCTGACCTTTTTTCTAGACCAAGCGTCAGGAGATCTTGCACAACAAAGTCTTTCTACATACTGCGCCAACACAGACATTGACATCATTCCCATGGCTTTCATGGTTCAAATCACGACAGGGCAAGGTGGGGAACCGACCATAAACTTCGCTAACCAAGGCAATAACTGCACAGTATTTCCAGATACCGGGCTCCTGGACTGCCCACAGATCGGCGACGATATCAAGACCTGCCAGCAGAAGTACGGCAAGACTATACTGCTATCGATTGGAGGCGCGACTTATACAGAAGGCGGGTTTGCAAGCAAGGACGCAGCTGTTGCGGCAGCGAATCTTGTCTGGAATACCTTCGGGCCTGCATCAGGAGCCTCCAACTCATCAAGCTCTATTGTACCATCAGCATCCAACTCGACAACGTCTTTGATTGGGTCGGCACACAGTACCTCGACCGTCAACTCTACAGCACCAGGAAGGAACGCCCCGGCGACGCAGACTCAGTCTTCCAGGAATGCAACGACAACATTGGCTCCTGTCCTTCCGAGCGCAGTCAACTCTACATCGCTGGAGAAAGGTAATACCGTGAACAGTACTGCTACACTGACAAACCAGGCAACGAGTGCTTCCGAGATAGAGATACTCAGTCTAGTCACCACGCTCGTCACAATGCTCGAGGAGGTTGACACTGAAGCTGGAACCGCAAGTACTATACAGGCCACGACACGATCGAGTGTCTCGACGCAAGCCGGAACCGCAAATACTAACCAGGTGACGATACGATCGAGCGTCTCGACAGAAGCTAGAACCGCTACTCTTAACCAAGTCACAACACAATCTAGCGTCTCGCAAGCCCAACATGACCACAAGAAGACGATCAGCCTTCACACGACGACTAGCTCCCACTCGACAAGTGTACACAGGAAGACCGTGAAGATCACTCACACAACAAGCACAAGAGCAGCAAAGGCCAAGGCCACAACCAAGAGCTCAGCAACTGCAGCTCCCACGGCAGAGACAGTCAGCTACGAGACCACGCACGGTCATGCACGACGACAAGCCAAGACCGTTCGGCCATTCCACGACGCTGTCATCGATGGATTCGATCTCGACCTGGAGACGTCTGTGCAGAACTTCAATGCATTCGCCGGTCAACTGAGAACCCTCATGGACGGCGACAAGTCAAAGAAGTATTTCCTTACGGCCGCTCCCCAGTGTCCTTATCCGGACGCAGCGGACGACAGCATGTTGAATGGAGGACCCGGACTGACCAAGGTCAAGTTTGATGCTGTAAGTCATGCACATCAAATGTTAGATATGCCGCGGACTAACATAACCCAGATCTTCGTCCAGTTCTACAACAACTACTGCGGCACGCAAGCCTTCGTCGCCAACTCAACCACTCAGAACAATTTCAACTTCGAGACATGGGACAACTGGGCAACGACCAAATCAGCCAACAAGGACGTCAAGGTCTTCCTCGGTGTTCCTGCAGGTAAAACCGCCGCGGGCAGCGGATACGTCGACGTCAGCGGCCTGAAGCCCATCATTGAGTATTGCAAGACCTTCGCGAGCTTCGGCGGCGTGATGGCTTGGGATGCTTCGCAGGCGTATGCCAACACTGGCTTTCTTGATGGCATCAAGGGAGTACTTCAGGCGTCAGCGAAGAGGGCGAGGGCTGTGAGGAGGATGGTTGGAAAGGAATGGTGGGGATGAGCTGCATGAACAATACTTTGTCGCTGGCGTTCAGGTATCGGGAGTATCATGACCGTTCAATTCAATCCTCGTGCGATTAATGCTGCCTATTTCCCTATCATCCCATTGACAAGATCGGCACCTGCTGTTGCACCGGCACCGAAGATGGCTGCTCCTCCCAGTCGTTGCGGGATGCTCTTCAGAAACTCGTGATGCTGTTCGAGGCTATTAGCTTGCAGTCCTTGTCTCGTACTCTGATGCCCTCGTACCTTGGGATGGTCCTTGTGAGCTGGATGCTCTGGATTGTCACGGTTCTTGTGAGCATCCTCGAGGATCTTCTTGTCCTCCGGACTGAGTTCTTGCTGTGTCTCCGCTCATGTCAGCTAGAGCCTCCTGGCTGTTCCAAGGACTCCCTCACCTCAGGCATGATGATCTAGAGTGGAAATGGTGAGATGTGAGAGAGGAAGATGACGTCCACCCTTTACATTCGCTGCACTGGCCAAGCTTTGGGTAGTCGTGGTTTAAATGCTTGGTCGAGAAGCTTGCCCGCAACAAGCTCCAGTGATGTCAGTCGTACCAATCATTGACCGGAGGATTTCGAGATGGCATCGATCGATCAGAGCTCTAGCAAGATTCGGTGCATGCCACCAAGAACTTTGTTGGAGGCCGGAATCCAGACCGCTGGGTGACTATACGAGGCGTCAATTGAAGCTTGTCATGTGTGTTCGTGAATGTGCTGTCCTTAGAAGGGTAAGCCATGTTGGAGATTTCTAAGGTGGCATCTGAGGTGCTGCCGGCAAGAACTTTTATTAATATAATGCAGTGGTATCAATTCCCTAATCTCCAAGCACCTGGTGCAGAGCATTCGTCCGGTATGTCTCGGAGTCTCGCAGCAGTTCCCGATGCGTTCCCTTCGCTGTGCATCGTCCCTCCTCAATCACGAAGATCCTGTCAGCCTTCTCAATGGTGTGAAGCCTGTGTGCAATGGCGATGACAGTGATGCCTTTGCGGACGTTCTCGAGAGCATCTTGGACCATCTTCTCGCTCTCACTATCCAGCGCCGAGGTACTCTCGTCCAGCAGTAATAATCGTGGCTTCCGTAGCAGTGCCCTTGCAATGGAGATACGTTGTCTCTGACCTCCCGAGAACTGGTTGCCGTTGGGTCCGCATCTGAGATGTATTAGTACAATTGCAGCTAGTTTTGGGAAGACACCACTTACCTCGTCTCATACTTATCTGGCAGCTCCATGATGGTGTCATGGATATGTGCCAGCTTGCAGGCCGCTTCAATCTCCTCATCAGTGACCTCTTGATCTGGCCTCGCTCCCAAGGACAAGTTGAACTTGAGAGTGCCCTCAAACATCACACTCTCTTGCGGCACAAGAGCAATGTCATTTCGGAAGTCAGCTCCGGAGAAGTCGCTCACATTGCGCCCATCAAGAGTGACTCTGCCAGCTGAAGGTCGGTAGAAGCGCTCGACCAGTGAGATGATAGTGGACTTGCCAGCACCACTGGGTCCGACGAGGGCACCGAACTGACCAGGCTTGACATCGATATCAAGCCCCTTGAGCACCTTGGAATCCGGCCTCGAAGGGTATGAGAATTCGACGCCTTCAAATTGCACGCGAATACCGCCCTGGCCTGGCTTCTCAAGATTAGAGTGACTTGCCTCCACATCTCTTTCGCCGCCGAAGTCGTCATCCTTGTATGGACCTTTCTTGATTGCCTTGTCGGAGACGGTCATTGACTTCTTGCCGACATCTAGAAGGTCAAGAATCCTGGCAGCAGACAGCTTCGACTTCGAAAAGTCCGGTGCGAGGGCGAACAGCTGACCACAGGTCTGAGCGCTGAACAACATGGCAGGCAGCACGATGAAGAATGCCTGTTGTGAGTATCTCCCTTGGATAATGTTCTGTGTACCCCACCAGTATGCGAGCGCATACACCAAGTTGCTGACGCTGTATGCAGATGCAAGCCAGGCATTGCTCCACAGAAGCATCTTCAAAGTTTCCTCGTACGGCGCTTTGAGGGAGCGGTGATACACGTTGACGGCCTCTTCTTCTAGCGAGAAGATAGAAATGACGCGGATCGAGTTAACAGCTTCAGTAGCGTATCCAGTTGCGCTCGCAAATGCCTTTGCGTGCTTCTCGTGGAACTTGGCAAAGCATCGCAGTCGCATGATTCCAGCACCAAGCAAGACGGGCACGCAAGCCAGCAAGACAATTGCGATTCTCCATGCGATGGCGAGAGACAAAGCAACGCCCGCCACACTGTTCACAATGACAGAGAAGAGTGTACCCAGTACTGTTCCGGTCAGACCGGCCAGAGCCTGCGTGTCGCTGGTGATGTACGACAACAGTCCGGCAGGATCTCTCCCGTCAGATTCGTGCCAGTCGACATCCTGGCCGAGCAAAGTGCGTAATGAGAGGATGCGGACTTTGTATAGGGTGTTCTCCCCAACAAGACCGAAGGTTCCAGCCATGAACAGGTTGGCGAAGAATTCGATGATGGCAAGGATGAAGTACAAGAGACCCCAGAAAGAACCGGCAGATCGGATGGCAGACGCGGCGTTGCAAGAGCTGAAGCTGCTGACAGTGTGACCGAAGATGACAGCTTCACCAGAGTATGAACCTCCCACGATGGCCGATGCAGTGAAGGCGACCAGGAGGAAGAGTGCCTGCGAGCGTGTCAAAGTTCCCATGCCACGAAGTGTGGACAAGACGCCTCGACTGCTGGTAATCTTGTCGTCTTTGGCCTTTTCCTTCTTCTTGAAGAAGAAGAATCGTTTGCCTTCCTTTTCGTCTTTGGGCGGGTCGGCAAGGACTTTCTCGCTCTCTCCAGGAAGTGTCTCGCCCGGCATTGGGGTCTCTTCGGTCTTGCTCTTCTCCTTTTCGAAAGTGTCATCACTTGACCGAGCTTCTCCAGATGAGATGTCGTCCTCGGACTCAACGCCTTCTTGCCCAAGTGCCTCTGCCCCTTCATGCTTGCTCACGTTCTGTAGTCGAACCATGCTGGCGTATGTTCCATCGGCGGCAATAAGTTCAGCGTGAGAGCCCTGCTCCAAGATCTTTCCGCTACGCATCACGATAATGTTGTCGGCATCTTTGACGGTAGACAGACGATGGACAATCGAGATGGTCGTACGGCCTTTGGATGCTTCTTGAAGCGCACCCTGGATCAGGCGTTCACTGCGGGAGTCCAATGCAGAGGTAGCTTCATCGAGGAGGAGAATCTTGGGATCGCGCATCATTGCTCGAGCAAGTGCAATTCTCTGCTTCTGTCCACCACTGAACTGATTACCCGCGGAACCGACCAAAGTTGCGACACCGTGATCGAGACGGCTGATGAAGCCAGTCGCATCCGCGATGGTAGCCGCTTTCATTACTCTCTCAATGACGGCTTGCACAGCTGCAGGCTGCGACGTGAGGGTGTCCTCGAATGCTCCAGACTTGCGCACCTTCTCTGCAAAGTCTGCAATCTGGCCGTGCAAAACAGCGTCGATCTGATCCTGAGGGGCCTCGGAGTTGATCAGACCATGTGCAATGTTCTCCAGAATAGATCGATCTAGAAGCGCTGGGTCCTGTTGAACGGCTCCAATCTGTCCTCGCAGGTGAGCCACGTTCAGCTCCCGAACATTGACGCCGTCAAGTCTGACATTGCCCTCCTTGGGGTCATAGAGACGAGCGAGAAGTGCTGCAACGGTCGACTTTCCACTTCCTGACTGACCAACAATTGCCGTGTGTTTGTAAGCTGGGATGGACATGGACAGATCTTTGATGACGAGCGTATCGGGACGGCTTGGGTAGGCGAACGATACATTCTCGAACTCGATGCTGCCCTTGACTGAGTCCAGACGGCGTCCGTTCGATTTGTCGGTGCCATCAATTTGAGATGGTCTCACGATGGCCTTGTTCAGCTTCTCTGAGGCTCCGGCTGCGGTCCCGAAGATTTGCATGAATGGGGCAATACGACTGAGAATGAAAGAAGCTGAGCGTGTAAGTCAGTGATGGCAAGACATACAAAGCAACGGGTTCTTACCATCGATAAGGACAAAAATGACAGTGTACACAGCACCGACAGCTGCACCTCCTGAGCCAGACTCTACGGATTCAGCAATCGTTCTGCTTCCTTGCCAGTATGCGACCGCATTTGTGGAGTACGCAATGAAGTACAGCAGACCGAGCTGAACTCCAGAAGTGATTGTCTTCTTGATGCCTTCGGTGCGGGCGTGTCCGATGTATTCGGCAAACTTGGTTTCCAGTCGACGACCGGCACCAAATGCATGGACAATGTTGAGCTTGTTCAGAGCCTCGGAGGCGATCGAAGTAGCTTTCGCAATCTCGTCGGAAACATTGCCAGTGTACTTCTTAGTAAAGTGGCCTCCAACGAATGACATCAGGAAGTACGCTGGCACAAGAGACACCAAGATTGCAGCCAGTTTGGCAGACTTTAGGAAGGCGACGATGTAGGCAGCAACAAAGTATGAGATGCTGCTGATGACGATGCCGACTTTCTCTGAGGTGCCCGCTTGGATTTGCTCGAGATCATTGGATAGTCTTGAAGAGACATCGCCAGCCGGCAGCTCGTCGAAGAAGGCGAGTTCTTGTCGCAAAAGACTGCGCAAATAGCGTTCTCTCAGTCGGCGGACCAGGCGCTCTCCGAACATGGACCAACATGTGGTGTGAAGGTAGATGAAGCACCAGTTGGCGATGGTGACATAGATGACATAGAGCACCTTCTGCCGCACCGAATCTTGCAGAGCAGAAGTATCGGTGCCCGCGGATTCGGCACACGAGGACGAGTTGACATTATCGATGAGTTGACCGAAAAGAATACCCAGCAGAGGGAATGGCACTCCAGCAGCAATGGATCCTATGGCGCCTCCAGTCAGGAGGAGCATGTCCCAGGTGGTGTAGCCCGGGGTGAGCAGCAGGCGGAACCAGACAGTGGCCTGCTTGACGAAGGGCTCCTTCTCGACGCCATTCTCCTCGGGCTTGGATTGCTGAAAGAAATGTTAGCTCTGGTTTACTGAAGATACTGTATTTCGTGCTTGCCTTCTTTCTGAACGTGAAGCCCATGGTTGCGGCGCCTGCGAATCCCCACGGCCGCGTCCAGACAGTGAAGTCGACGACATGTTTGCCTCTGGGCCACCGGCCACCAGATCATGTGACGGCGGCGGCATCGGCGCTAGCGCCAAGGGCATCCCGCAGTAATTTTTCAGCGTAGCGACTGCCGCCGGACGCTTGAGTGATGTCGGTGGGCAACAGCTAGCGGGCAGTGACACATGAATGGCACGACGAAGACGAGCAAGCGGCCGCCAAGCTGATCATCCGTCGATGCACGCTTGCAAGCTTCACGATGGAACCTCGGGCGCACCACCCCTGATCCCAGCCTGCGCGGCCCGACCATATCTGATTGTCGATCTGCTGGGCGTGGAAAAGGAAAAATTTTATCTGATGGAACGATTCTGCAGTAGCGCTCACTGGGCGTGTCCACACATTCACTTGATTGGAGCCCACAGACCACCTGGCTCGCGTACGGCGTGGGGCAGGAGCTCTTGCTCGGTAATGACGGATCAGATACCACAATCGTCATCGCACCATCTGCCGCTTCGTATACCACGGCCCTTTGTGGCTCTTGTGTACATGGCCCCATGTGCAGCGTGACGTGAACGCGTGTGCGACGTCGGCTTCTGATCGAGCTGCTTTTCATCACGACACGCACGCCGGCGCCAAACGACCAAACGAGGCATTGGCGGGGACGGCAAGCTCTGTCTTTGCAAGTAGCACTGGACCTTGGTTGTTTGTTGCCGAAGGTGAGGAGTCTGTCTTTCTCTTGTTCCAACTCTCCCACCACCACCATGTCTTCATTAACGCTACCGGCGACCATCCGTCTGCCACACCCGTATCTCACCACCTACCGTATCTACGAAGTGAGCAACAACCAGGCACCTACTCGCTACGGCACCAAGCTCCTCCAGATTCGCTACGAGCCTCGCAAGTCGGGAAAGACTCCCACACAGCAAGATGCCAAATCACCGCCAGAGCAGCTGCACAGCAATGTCTGCTTCTCGAACCCTGTGCATGATCAAAGAGAAGACCAGCTTCCTCCCGAATCCAACAACTTCTTCTGGGGCCGAGTGAGGCGAGCTCCCAAAGCCGACTTTGTGTGGAATGAACCTTTGGCGCCAACTATGGGCCAGGTGTGGCTCGTCATCTACGCTCTTTTCTCGCTGCGACCAGAGCTGGAGTATTTCCGCTTAGGTTTGGTGGGCCTTGGGAGAGAACAACTGGCGGATGAGTTGAAAGCAGTCCATCTCGCATGCCAGCACCCTGTGCCAGAAGGCAAGCCCAGTACAGATCCAGATGCCTACGTGGACGAGTTGGTCCTTCTGCGAAGTACCTTCTGGCAAGGCGCTGGGTGTCCCTTCGGCCCTCGCCCAGTTTGGGCACCAGACACCAACCAAGTATCCGGCAGAGAGCTTGCTACCTTCCCTCTTCAACCGCTCGATTACACAGCAAGCTGCAAATTCCCCAATGAGCGAGTCCACGCTTTCCACCCACGAAGACCGCAAAAGCCAGCTCCAGGATCCATCATTTACAGCAGGTATATTCCTCACCTAGACGAGCATTTCAGCATGTACGCCCTCGACTACAACAATGACGAACATCTGCGGTTATTCAACCAATGGCAAAACGATCCCTTTGTGGCGGCTGGATGGAATGAGACGGGAACGCTGGAACAGCACAGAGAATATTTGCGGAAGCTGCACGAAGACGCACATACGATGACGGTATTGGCGAAATTCGATGATACGTTCTTTGCATACTACGAGATCTACTGGGGCAAGGTAAGTTCGGGAACGGTTGCAGAAGACTAGGAGAATGTGAGACTGATCTTTACATGTAGGAGGATCACTTCGGCGTCTACGCCGACGCAGGCGACTTCGACCGAGGCCGACACTCTCTCGTGGGAGACACAAGATTCCGCGGCAAGCACCGAGTCTCAGCATGGTGGTCCAGCATCATCCACTACCTTTTCCTCGACGAGCCTCGAACGCAGTATGTGATCGGCGAGCCCAAGATGACGAACAGCACGGTGTTGAGCTACGACTTGATGTGTGGTTTTGGCGTCATGAAGTACGTGGACTTGACACACAAGAGGAGCGCTTGCATGAAAGTGGGAAGGGAGCGATTCTTCCAGCTGTGTCCTTTGCATTTTGATGGGGAGACGAATGTCGGTGGGACGGGAATCAAGCTGTTTGCAAAGCTGTAAAATTGGATACCTTGGGATATTTTAACCAAAAAGTCGTTCAAAGGCGGCGACAGGACGTTTTCATTGCAAAGGCGTTCGTCAATTCACTCCATCCGCATTCTCCTCGTATCATGAGATCCACTTTATACCCCAGATCCTGGAGCTCCGGGATCAGGATGCGTATAAAGCCAGGCACTTCCCCAACCTGTTGAGATTCTCTTGACTTCACTTCGCTTGCACACGTGGCAATACTCGGCCGCCGATAGTCGACATGACTGAGATTCTCTACGAATATCCTCTGAAGCCGGTGTCGTGGAACGAGCGAGATTTGCTGCTTTTCGCGAACAGCATTGGCTGTGAGCCTTCGGAGTTGCACTTTCTCTATGTAAGCCACAGATACCTTGGAAAGTGGATGTGAAGGTGACATGTGAGGCAGGAACTCCACCCTTCATTCTCGCCCTTTCCGACATACCCGATAGTCCTCACTTTCAAGCACGATTACACTACGACATCATCCTTTAAGCGTCACTTCACGAAGCACCTGACTCCGCCGAAAAGATTCATCAATGGATTTCCGGCTTTGGACATTGAGCGGGTGGTAGATGGCGAGCGGACCTTTGAGCAACTGCTGTCAGTCACGTCCAAGCACTCCGTTGACTAGGACTGACATTCACCTCAGACCAATCCCAACTTCAAGTTCGAACCGCAACTTTGCGATCCGCAGCCGAGTGATCGGTGTCTGGGACAAAGGCGCAGGCAAAGGCACCATCGTCCAGACCGAGCATCAGCTCATCGAAATGTCCAAGTCGCTGTCAGCGATCGGCGGGAGGAAACAAGAAGCCATCTTCACCAGAATGTCCGAGACAGCAGTATTCATGGGTCAAGGAGGTTGGGGAGGTCCGAATGGTGCCGCTCCTGTCCCTGCACCTTCGCCTCCTGTAAACACACCGCCGACGAAGACGCATCGACATGAGATCCCGAAGAATGCACATCTGCTATATCGACTCAATGGCGACTACAATCCGCTCCATGCGACGAAGGTGGAAGCTGCGGTCGTTCAGCCAACACCGATCATGCATGGCTTGTATAGCTGGAATGTGGCGAGTCGAGTTATATTGGCTACATTTGCCAGTAGTCAACCGCGAGCTCTGAAGAGCTTCCGAGCCAGATTCGCAGCGCCTGTGAGACCTAATGATGTTCTTGAGATTGAGATGTGGGACTGCGGCGAAGGGGAGATCAGATTCACAGCGAAGGTTGGCGGAAGAGTTGTGCTCGATAAGGGCATTGCGATCTTGTCTCCTGATACTAGAGAGAAAGGAAGACTTTGAAGATGGAAGACTTGAAAGGTCTTTGCGACTCGAGATCAGAGCATTCATGACTGCAATCTCGATAGTTCCACGAGTTGACGTTGAGATTAGCTTTTGAATAGACTCATACAATGCATTGTGGTTTAATCCATGGTGGCTTGCTGTGCCGCAGCCTCACATTGAATCCACTCCCTACATCGACGAATGACACAACTTTATGAGAGACAGCATAGTCGATCAGATACCGAAGTCATCACTCAGTCCATGATTGGCCAACCTCACACGAAAATACCAAGGCCAGACAGTGGATCGTCACATGTGCTCCACATAGTATGAAGTGAATGACCATTAACCCGGCCGCCGTCTCCTATCTACCAAGATCCGCGATTCAAACGATGAATGAACGCTATGCTCCAGTGACCACGTGTGCAACATGGTACTTATCTTGTCGTTCGCAGATCAAGAGCTTCGTTGTGGATGCGTTCATGCAACGCAGCCTTATCCTTATCCTCCACCGCAGCCGACGAACTCCTGATCAGTGAACGCGTGACGAAGGCTCGGGAAGGACGACCACTTTGTTGGAGTTGCAAGATAGCTCTATCAACTGCCGGGCCATCTGTGACGACAGACATGCCGATGGACAAGACTGTGGATATGGTTCTCCGGCCCGCCGTCACAAGCGTGAGTGTAAGGATTGGATCTGATAAGGACATATGCCGAAGCCATATCTTAACTTCACCTCACCTCGTACCTTCGAACTACGACCGGCTAACAACGACTGACCATCAACGCCACGAGCGATAATACCACAGCACTAAGGGCCGAGGTCCCTGTTGGAGATGTCCACCACTGCAGCCTACTGACTATACTTCGACCGGATCTGACCAGACACAGAAGTACCTTTTGCCATGTGCTTGGCTTCGACGATCAGCAACTCTACACATCGATCGCCAAAAACACTACTTGAACGAGGAGAGCCGTAAAAAGAGGTGCGGTAATGTAGTGGAGAGTCTTTGTTGGTCACAAGGAGCTATTGGCGAGGCTTGCATTAGCAGTCTCACAGAATACAGTAAGAGACGCTTCCTGAACACAAACGCAGATCCCCTCAAACTCGCTTGCTTGCCGACCGGATGAGTACAGCAAGAGAAGCGCGGCTGAGCGCATGATGACGCCTTGTCATCCTGCTGGATTGTTCTTCTATGATGGAGATGCTCGCTGCAAAGACGTCGCCATCGGCGGTGCTTCTCTCGAGTGTTCTCACGTGAACAGCATCCCCATGAGCGCTCTTGCATGAACATTGAACGAAATTGACCCGACCCGACAGTCAACGCACCCTCGCCGAGCTCGGAGCCATCCAAGACAACCAAATCACACAATTCTCTAGCCGCTGAGTCCAATGCAGACCAAAGCAGAGATTTCCTCGTCTAGAGTTTCGTAGTAGTCACACAGAAACATTCGTCTCCGGACATGAGTCGGGAATGGGAGGGGAGAGAGTTTAGGCGTGGAGTTGGCGTGATCAGATAAGATTGATAAAAAATTGCCTTGTTCAGACCCACCGCCCACGCCGTCGGATGTTTTTCGAAGCACATCCATGCGGTGCGCGTTTAGGAACGCCGCCGGCGTAATGGCCAGGTTGTCTTAGCGGCGGTCGTGGGTTTGGTGTGGATCTCGAGACTCGGTTTCGCAGACTTCGTGTTTGCGTTGCAGTGAAGCAGGGATTTTGATGATGGTGTGTTTGGGACGGACATTTGCATTTGCCAACAGCGATCGACAGACTCATGTGAGAACTAGCAGCTGTGTACATGGGAGTGGGGAGTCGGGAAAGTGTACCTGCCTAGTGTGGACAGCAGCCGAAAGCCACGGCGTCTTTCATCTTGCATGCGTGGCGCTGTCCCCTGCTTGCGACCTGCGGGCGATGATGATGGCGTAGCTTGTGTGGGCCCTGCATGGCCGCATCATGCCCTGCGACATCAACAATTCCAGATGCTCAACTGCATCCAAGCAAGCACCCACGCTCTCCCGCTAGAAAGCGTTACATGACACTTTGCCTCGTCGGCGGACACATGTCGCTATTGTTGGGCCCTGATTTGATTTTTAGTGCCAGTGGACTAAACGAGTAGTCGGTTTGTTGGCGGTGGATTTTCTTGTGGCTTCCATCGATCCCAGTGTTGGTGGCCAGACAAGTGGTCGCATTCACGGCCGAGGTGCGGAGGGAGCTACAGCAAGACTGTCGGCTGGCTGGCGAAGAGTGAGGCATTGTTTGTGTGTTGAAGTGTGCGGTACCTTTCTTGTTTGCTTGCTGTGCCGCAAACATACAGCGGAAAGCCTTACTCCCACGAGCTTCCAACATCGACATAGGGCCAAGGAGCAACAATGTCTTTGGATACACATGAGCCCAAGAAGGGCCTCTCCCGCCAGAGGTCCTTCGACAGAAGACCCAAGCAGACAGACCAGCAGTTGACCTACGACCTCGTCTGCGTTGGATTCGGCCAGACAGCTCTTCCGCTCGCCGTCAACCTCGCCGACCATGATGCCTCCGCAAAAGTCCTGTTCATCGAACGCAACAGCCACTGGGAGTGGCAGCCTGCACATGTCTTGCCAGACCGACAGATTGGCTCTTCATTCCTCCGCGATCTGGTCACGACGCAGAATCCTCGCTCGCCATACACCTTCATGAACTTCCTCCATGCCACAAACCAGCTCATTCGATTCGCGAATAACTCCAAGTTGGCACCCTCTCGACGGTTGATGGGTCAATACTTCACTTGGGCAGCGGAGCAAATCCAACATCTCGGATGGGTGCATTATGGCCAGGAGGCGGTGCAGATTGCTCCCATCAAAGCACAAAATCAGAACAAGGTGGCCCAGTGGTCAATCCAGATGCGAAGCGCAAACACCTCTTCCACGCCATCCACGGTCCGGGCCAAGAGGGTTGTCATTGCAACTGGTTCGCAGCCATATATCCCCCAATCACTATCCGCTGCTCCCCTGGTCCTGCACTCCAGCGCATCCAGCAGCATCCTCTCCAATTTGCACACCCTCAAGCAATCTCTCAACATCGCGGTGATCGGAAGTAACCAAGAAGCCGCCGAACTCTTCGAACACCTCTCAACCTCCCGCCAAGGCACTCACACCGCAACAATGTTCTACGCCGACTCCGCCCTCCGCCCCAGCGACGAGACGCATAGCGTACAAGATATGCTTGAGCGTCCAGAATCCATGCCTGGCAATCTCCCACCCGAGGTCCGTGAACGCCTGCACGCCCAGCAGATGGGAGGAGCACAAGGACCCAAGGTGGACCTGCACACTCTCGAGTCTCTCTACGAAGCACAGTACACTCAAAAGATCCACGAGTCCGATTCGAGCAAATGGCGTTTCCAGATGAAGGCCCTCTCGGAAGTAGTCTCAACCCAGCGAGAAGGCGAGCGGGTCCGTCTCGTGGTCAAGAACCCTCGTACAGGCGAGACCTCGACCTCAGAGCGTGCATTCGACGTCATCATCGCTGCGACTGGATACAGCTTCTCCGTGTCAAAAGACTTGGTCGATGTCCCCGCAGCACTTCTCGATGCCGGCGCCGTCAGCGTCGACCGCGAGTATCACGTCAACTTCCGCCGAGATACTCTCGTCCCTGGCTGTGGCATGTGGCTACTGGGATCGTTGGAAGATCAATCTGCTCGTGCTGATGACTTCCGATGGATGGCGGAGCGAGCAAGGAGAGCGGTGAAGAGCATTTGCAAGGAGTTGGATGTTGATAAGCGGGAGCAACCGGCTCAGCAGAGGCAGTATGGCGAGAGAGCCATGTTTTAATTGATAATTAGAGTAGAGATGATGTTGTGTGTAGGCGTTGTATCTGGCGTTGATCTTATCTATTCTTTACCCTTCCACCGTGGACGTTTTAAAATTAGATTGAGTCAGGAGACGTCAGGGATGATGATGGGAGGTTGATGAGGGGTATGCGGCACAGTACGTCTCAACCGAAATGCATCCTATTCTCATCAAGAATTATGTCTTCGCTTTTCCCGCTCAAGGTACGGAGAATATGGTGGTATCCTTCATGAATCCTTCAAAAGTCAAAACAAGCCTCCAACTCCTCGCGCTCAATGCGAAATGCACACTCTATCGAAAATCTCACTCAAAGCTTGGCCTTGGGCTGAGCAGCCAACAACTCCTGCCCAATCCTCCGCATCTCAAACTTCTTGATCTTTCCACTGCCGGTGATGGGAATATCGGAAGTGACGCCGTCCTCGCCCAGCCAGAAGACGTGGACGGGGGCTTTGTGTCTACCAAGAGTCTTTCTGGTCCACTCCTGGATCTCTTCCATTGACGGCCGTGTATTTGCACTCTTGGCTCTCTCGAGGAAGGCGGCGGGGACTTCTTGATACTTTGGATGCGGCAGACCGACGACAATGGCCCGTTCGATGGCTGGATGCTCGACTAGCCGCTCTTCGATCTCAAGAGGGTAGATGTTCTCGCCACCGCGGATGATGATATCCTTGAAACGGCCGGTAATACTGCAGTACCCGTACTGGTCAAAGACAGCCTCATCACCAGTGTGTAGCCAGAGCACACCATTCTCGTCTCTCTCCATCGCTTCGGCCGTCTTTTCGGGGTTGCGCCAGTAGCCTTGCTGGAGCTGGTAGCCGGCCATGCAGAGTTCTCCACGGACGCCGACTGGGACGACGCGGCCTTCTCTGTCGACGATCTTTGCATGGGCATGGGGCATGAGGGTACCCACGGTTGTGAGTCTGCGGTCGATGGAGTCGTCGACGTAGGCGTTGAAGCAGGTTGGAGACGCCTCTGTCAGGCCGTAACTGCTGGTGAACTCTGTCATGCCGAACTCGTTTACGAGGAGCTCCATCAAGTGGCGAGGTACTGGGGCACCGGCGATGATCCCAGTTCGTAGTCTGCTGCAATCGAAGTTGGCGGGTCTGGGCAAGCTGAAGAGTGTGTCGAACATGGCTGGTACTCCATGCACAGCTGTACATCTCTCATCGGTGATGGCTTGCAACACCGAAGGCCCATCGAACACTTCAGACGGGTATACAATCTTCGCTCCATGCGTCATGACAGCAAGCAGTCCAAGGACCAATCCAAAGCAGTGGAAGAGCGGTGGTGGACAACACAAGACATCCTCTTCCGTCAAGCTCATGCGATCTCCAATGAAACGGGCATTGTTCAGCAAGCCATGGTGCGTGAGCATGGCAGCTTTCGGATGGCCTGTTGATCCGGAGGTGAACTGCAGATTGCAAGTTTCGTATGGGCTGATGCTTTCTTGCAGTTGTCTCACTGGTCCTTCTGGTAATCTCTCGCCAACTCGCACCGCGGTCTGGTAATCGAGAAGTTCGTTCAAGTTGCCCTCCAGCAAGATGATCTGTTGCAGCTTCGGGAGTGGCCCGGCATGTTTACTGAATCGGTTGAGCATGGCACGGTTATCCTGGCGGCCGATGAAAGGAGTGGCGAACAAAACCTTAGTTTCTGGAGAGTCTGTCAGTACGAATTGAACTCCCTCTAGAATCGGGCAACTCACCGGTGTAGTTCAAAGCATACTCGGCCTCTGGTGTGGTATAGGTGTTGTTCAAGATGACCAAAATGGCACCCAGCCGCATGCAAGCAAAGAAGACAGAAGCATATTCGGCACGGTTTCCAGCAAGAATAGCCACTCTATCGCCAGGTTGGATGCCTCGAGCATGGAGATATTTGGCAATGTTCAAGCTTTGCTCTCGCAAATCGTCGTAGGTCCAGCGGTCGCCATTCCACGGAATGGAGATACATTCCCGGTTTCCATGTCGTCGACACTGGGCATCCAGGAATTCGCCGAGGGTCAAGGTGACGAGGGGCGGGTCTGCTGGGCCATGGAAGAGCGAGGGGTAGTACTTGGGGATGTCGCTCACGTCGTCGATGATGGCAGCGGGAGTGACAGCCATGGCGGGCAATTGAAGCGACAAGAGATGTGTGATTGCTGTGCCGCATCAACAACAAGCAGAATCAGATAAGATTCTGGTGTGCACGTAGGATCGACTGCCTCCTACAACCGGTGGTCCTCGCACGAGGGAGATTCTGGAGGGCCCCTCTTTCGCGTACACACGCGTGCTGGACCCATGATTTCCAACGACCGCGGCACAGCGGTCTGCGTTTGCGGTCCCGACACCGGCAAAGCATCAGTGAATTGAGACCCGGCCAGGCGTGGGAGGGTTGCAGCCAAACACAAGTCGACGTCACCAGCTCATCGGCGGCGTTTCCTCTCTCACGGCACACTCTCAGCAGCCTTTGCTTGAGCTCTCTGGCTGGCGAGGAATTAATTGCTAGCGCGGCGACGTCACGCTGCGGCCACTAGCGCACCCTGAGCGAATGGGCCATCTCACGGCGGGTACTCAGGTACACGTTCCACTTGCGTGCAGCTCGCAGCTCGTGTAGAACGTGTTTGCCAGTCCGCCAGGGTCGTGCGTGCGTGCTGCAGCAGGGAACAAGCCATCCTAGTGCTGTCTTGCTGGAGAGAGCTCGGAGATGCACAACAAAAAAAGTGCTCGCAATTTTGCAAGTCCTGGAGACAAGAGGGCCCTGTGGATGTCTCGTGGACTACGCCAGCGGGACATTCTGCCAAAAACGCCACAGTGGTCTCGGGCTGGGGCGTTGGCTTGCCAAGCTGCCACCGTCGCCAACGGTTCAGCTGGGAGGCGGCCAGGATTCTCGGATAGATTATCTGATTCAACGCCTGATAACCATAATCGAACCTCATCGTGCGGGAGGGCAGTGAAGAGTTTGCTGCGGCCTTGTGCAACCATTCGACCTGATCAGACCTGCCTTGATCTCACCTGCTTCATTATGGACCAGCGCTAGGCGACATGCCCCGTCGCGGCAGCCACTACTCATAGCACTACTGTGCTGATGCACAAACACCGCCGATCGCGTGTGAATCGCCCTCGTCCGCCCGAATCTACGCTGCTGCTCTGCTGTGGGCGGTGCCCGCGCGGGTCGAGCTCCATGCTCTCTGCTCTCTGATCCCTCCTTCTCCCGATCGAATCTGCCACGCTTAGCTAATGCCATGTCCGCCAGCACCACCACCGACGTGCGCCAACTGCGCTTTCCTTCGTTTTGCCATGCCCACGCCCATCGCCGACTGCGGCCCTGCCACTCGTCCATCGAACGACGGGCGGGTGGCTGCCCGTGTCTGGAAACGTGCTGGGTCATGTGTTTGCCGTCTGTCTGTCTCACGCCCATGTGCGTCTGCGGGTAGCTCCTTCTCTTGGGTACTGCTGCTCTGGGGCGTTCCTGCCTTTGGCTTTGGCCTTGCGTCAATCATATCTTCCTTTGTCCTTTGACTGCCCTACCACCGCCGCCTATCCACTGCGCTGGCTCCGTCGCTGCTGTGCCGCCCACAATGGCTACCTCGTCTCTCAATGTGCAGCCTACTCCCTTTCCGCGATTAGATACCCTCGCCGCCGCTCTTCCGCAGGAGCCATCCCGACATGAGCGGCAACAGAGACTCCGCCGACGACAGTTCAGCTATGCCAGCAACCCGGCCGCTCAACCGAAGGGCAGGACAGCCTTATTGCGAGACTACTCTCGCTTCATCGCCTCCTTCACTGGAGAGTCCGATGTTTGTTTCCAGTTTGCGTTGTGCAATGACTTCCGAGCCGAGGCAAAGCCTGAAATAGTGCTCGCCTCTGTACTTGAGAGACCATCCAGCGCAAACCCAGGAATCAAGAATGGTGATGACTGCATCATCGAAACTAACAAGCAGCAAAATTTTGATACCCGATTCGACTTTGGATTGGAGTTGTTGTCTGATCCAGACAACTTCGACTCCATATCTGTGCTGCCAAGCTTAGACTGCGTGAGTGAATGAAAAGTCAACAGTAGCGTTGATCGGCAACTAACAAAGTCAACAGCCATTTGTGGTGCAATATCATGCCAGCGAATTGACATTGGTGCTACTTTACGATCCCGCCTACCTGGACGAAAGCTTCGCTGAGGTGGCATGGAATGTTCTGGTCAAGCAGCTATCGAGGAAACTCACGAGCCATACCGAGTCAGAGCAGAGATTGTCCGTCCTCAATCACCCACCTCTACTTCATCCTCCACCTTTGTCACAGATTTGCAAAGGCACTCTCCCCAATGGCCTACTCCATGCTGGATTTCAGAGGTCCGCAGCCCGGTGGCCCAACCGAGCTGCGTTGCATTTTCACACTGGATCGAAGGACGACATCTTCACATATGCCGAGCTGGACGATTTGACCACAGCTTTCGCCCTTCGACTCCGGGATCACATTCCAGCCCGACCAGACTGGCCTGAGAGCTCTGCAGTTGTGCCAGCGTATATGTCCAACTCCACTGCCTTTTATGTTTCCTGGTTGTCCGTGTTAAAGGCAGGGTTCGCATTTTGCCCTCTGCCAGTGGATGCTCCTCCTGAGCAACTTCGAGGCATCGTTGAGGAAGTGGGTGCTTCGCTTGTTCTCACCAACGGACCTCAAGTCGGCGGTCGACCTTGGGATGCCTGGTACTGTGACGATGACGAGCTCGCCACCTGCTTGGACGTGCAAGAGTTCATCAGGCGGTGGACTACCGAGCGACCTGCTACAACTCGACAACTTCCAGAGATCAGAGAGAATGACCTGGCATATGTCATGTACACCAGTGGCTCGACCGGCAAACCGAAAGGAGTCAAGATCCATCATCACGCCGCAGCATGCTCAATAGCATCACATTCGAAATTTATTCCGACATCATTCTTCAAGGACGGCTTTCGCTGGTTCCAATTTGCTGCACCTACGTTCGATCCATCCATCATGGAGATTTTCACCACCTGGTGGACTGGCGGCACTCTTTGCGGCGCTCCCAGAGATATGCTCCTGACCGATCCCGAAAATGCCATCAATCAAGTCTCTGCAACCATTATGATGGCGACCCCCAGCATGGCAAGCGTGTTGCGGCCTGAGAACGTACCCTCCTTACGCCACCTCTGGACCATGGGCGAGAAGTTGACGCCAAAAGTCATCCAGAACTTCTCGTCAGATTCACCCAGCAATTCACCATCATCAAGCCACACGCCCAGTCTTCAAAGATCAAGAAAGCTACTCAACGCCTATGGTCCGACGGAAGGATCGATCAACTGCAATATCGTGCCCGACTTCTCTTGCAACGAGCGAGGGTCAATCATTGGCCAACCAATCGACACCTGCTCCATTCTCATCATAGATCCGGCCTCTCGACTTCCATCTCCTGTACCTTTGGGCTTCTCGGGTGAACTGGCTATTGGTGGACCACAAGTCAGTCAAGGCTACCTGAATCGTCCAGAGCAGACCGCGGCAGCGTTCGTCACAAGTTCTGAGTTTGGCAGGCTCTACCGCACCGGAGACCGTGCTCGTGTCGTCAAGACCAAGACTGGAGAACTCACTGTTGAGTTCCTTGGAAGATTGACTTCTGACCAAGTGAAACTCAGTGGGCGCAGAGTCGAGCTGGGTCAGATCGAGTCTGCCATCGCAAGTACTACCAGTGTGACAGATGCAGTGGCTGTGGTCCATCAGCACGGGGCTGCAGGCCAAGGTAGCGAGCAGGTGGTCGCCTGCATCGTGTCCGATGGCAGCAAGGCTGACGAGGGCCTTATCTCGGCTTGTCGAAAGTCAGCTGAGACAATGCTCGCTCAATTCATGCAACCCTCACGATACTTTGTCCTGGAGTCAATGCCGCGATCTCGCTCTGGCAAGACAGACCGCAAAGCTTTGGCCGCGATCATCGAAGAGCGATGGGATACTGCGGATGTGTCAGCAGCTTCCTCAGACTCTGGTTATGATAGCGGCTTGGCCAGAAGCATGGTGGATGCTGCGACCATGTCGACCGTCGTGAACACGGTCGCTGCTGTCAGCGAGGTTGATGTGAGTGCCATCTCGGCAGGCACAGAGCTTCTCTCGCTGGGGATCGACAGTCTACGAGGAGTCAGATTGCTCCAGCAACTCCGTGAAAATGGTATTTCGCACCTCACAGTCGCAGATGTCTTGAGCAGCAGGACTGTTCAAGGCCTGGCGAATAACTGCGCACAGGGTGAAAGTAGACCTCCACAAACATCGCAGGTCGACTGGGATGCCAAGCTGAGCGAGTTCAGCCAGCGACACATTCAGCCTTGTGCATCTCACCTGGGCATTGCAGCCACGGACATCGCGAAGGTCTTACCTACCACGGCAACGCAATCTGGAATGATCGCTAGCTTCCTCAGAAGTGTCTCGAAACAGACGGTATCCCCTGTCCGAAAGAGATACATCAATCACAGCGTCTACTACCAATCTCAGGATGTCGATGCCACGAAGCTTGAGCAAGCATGGCGAACCGCTCTCAGCAGGCCTGAGATATTAAGGACCGTCTTCACTCCTGTAGATGACGAGCTTTCGCCATTCGGTCAGTGCATACTGCAGGCAGATGCGACTGCTGCCAAGTTTGAGATTCAGGAGTTTACGTGTTCTTCGCACGATGAGTGGATGAATACGCTGAAGCGCGCGGAGGCCGAAGTGGAAGCCTCCATCAGTCTGGACAAGCCACCCGTCGGACTGTCAATCATCAAGTCTCCAGAGCAAACAGCTTACCTCCTCTCCCTTTTCCACGCCATCTTCGATGGAGGCTCTCTGGAACTCATTCTTCAAGATGTTGAGGATGCATACTTCGGACGAGAACCGGCTTCTGGGACCGACATCTCAGCCGCTGTTCTGAAGCACTTCTCCGAGGCCACTAAAGACACCGTCAGCTACTGGAGATCAGAGTTCAAGGACTTTGAACTGATACCGTTCCCGTGCGTCTCCGCTTCAAAGCCAGAGACACAGTCGCCTGATGCTCTTGTCGCTGAGGTCATTGGCAATGTGACTCTCGACAAGCTTGCTCAGGCGGCGAAGAAGGCTGCGGTCTCGCCACTATCGCTGCTTCAGGCTGCTTGGGCGAGCGTATTGTTCGCGTACACTGGCTCGACGACTGATGTGTCGTTTGGCAGCGTTGTGTCCGACCGACTGGAGGACCACCTCAGCTCTTGCATCGCACCCACTTTCGTTGTGGCTCCAAGTAGGATCGCAACTTCGACTAAGAGCTCATTGCAAGTCATGTCTCAATTGTCGAGCAAGAACGCCGAAGCATTGCCATACCACCACATTCCGCTCAGCTCGCTGACCACTGCCGAGGGAACTTTGCCATATGATACGCTCCTGGCATTCCAGGCCTTTGACAAGTCCGTCGGGAGCAGTTCGCTGTGGAATAACGTCGAATACCCGCCCATGGAGCATGACTTCGCGATCATGATCGAAATCTGGCCGACTGAGGATGGTCCTCTCCGACTTCGAGGAACTTACACTTACCAGCACCTCGACCCCATTGCTGCCAAGACCATGCTGCAGCAGCTGGACGACATCGTCAACGTTTTGTGCGAGACTCCAAATATTCCTTTCCAGGATGCCCGCTTTGCTATTGGCGAGGAAGTCCGATCGTCTATTCAAGTGGCTTTAAACCCAGTCGACGAGCTCCCACAATCACAGCAACTCATCCATGCCGCCTTTGAGAAGCATGCTTTGGAAAAGCCAGATAGCGCTGCTTTGATCTTCAGACAGACTATGGACGGATCTCTGCTCGACATTGAGTGGACTTACGGGAAGTTGTACTCGATGGCTCAGGCCTTTGCATCCAGGATCGTTGGCGACTTTGGATCCGTGACCAACGAGCCCATCATGATTTGCATGGAGAAATGTGCAGAGCTCTATGTGGCCATCCTCGGAGTATTGCTTGCTGGTGCTGGATGGTGTCCCATTGATCCTTACTCGCCCCCTGTCAGACAGCATGCGATCATGAAGCGGACGGGTAGCAAATTGTTGATTCTCTCGCCGACGGCTTCAAACGTCAGCAAAGAGGCCGTTCCACAAGGCGTTTCGACCCTCACAGTCGACCTGACCAACCTCGAGAGCAACGAAGCCCACACGCAGCACCTTCAAATCGAGCGGGACCCATCTCACCTGGCATACCTGATCTTCACGAGTGGCACGACCGGTCTCCCCAAGGGAGTGCCAATCACCCACAAGGCCGGAGCTACAGCCATGCGTGCATTGGCTGATTCAATCTCGTCAGACGTCAATGGAGGTATCGTCCGTTGCATGCAGTTCTCGCAATACACCTTCGACGTCTTCGTCCAAGACCTGTTCTACACCTGGACCCTCGGCGGAACCGTCATCTCCAGCACCCGCCGAATCATGATTCAGAACTTTGCAGATTTGGCCAACGATACCAACGCTACGCATGCCCACCTCACACCTGCATTCTCTGCCACTTTGAATAGAAGCAGTGTGAAGACTTTGGAGGTGGTCACGATGATTGGCGAGAAACTGACCGAAGCTGTGGCCGCGGACTGGGGAACGGATATGCGAGCGTACAACACCTACGGACCCGCTGAGGCTACAGTTGTTTCGACTCTGCGGCAATTCACTGGGAAGAACGACACGTACCACAGTTCCAACGTGGGAATCCCGCTTTCGTCCGTCGGCACCTACGTTGTGCAAGATGACAACATCGTCATGCGAGGTGGGATCGGAGAACTCGCTCTTTCAGGGCCACAGCTCTCGCCAGGCTACTGGAAATTGCCTGAAGTGAACGCCAAGAAGTTCATCTGGAACGAGAAACTTCAGGAGAGACTGTATCTGACAGGCGATCTGGTCAGACATCTCGCCGATGGCACTCTGAACTTTGTCGGCCGAAATGACGACCTCGTCAAGCTTGGTGGCATTCGAGTTGAGCTTGGTGAGATCGCATTTGCGCTCAGAGACGCAGACCCACGGATCGAGAAGTTCGAGGTTCTGCATTGCAAGAGGAAGGATGCAGAAGAGAAGCTTGTCGTCGCTTTCATGGCCTGTCCATCGCTTGCTGGGAGTGCTGACAAGGTCGAAGCACTCACATCTCCAGCCGCCCGAGACCTTGCCGATGTTGCGAGAGAGTACGGTCGAAAGGTGTTGCCGCCGTACATGCTGCCCACAACATTCATCGTGCTCCCAAGAATTCCACGGACTGCTTCTGCCAAAGTCGATCGGGCTGCGATGACGGCAATCTATCACGGCCTGGATCTCGCAGCCTGGGAAAGCGCAGATGAACCGTCGAACGCTGCTTCGAAGGACCAGCACTCAGCATGGCGCGAGGAAAATGGCGACTTGCTTAAGATCATCGCCGACAGTCTTCGGGTGTCGATGACCTCGCTTCATCCAGCCAGCAGTCTGCCGGCTATTGGTATCGACTCTATCGGAGCGATCAGACTAATCCCAAAGATTAATGCGGTCGGCTACAATTTGGCTGTCGTCGATGCCTTCAAGTGCCGCACGCTCTTTGATCTTTGTGAGCTTGCAACCTCTACTGCCAAGCGTCCTGAACAGCAACAGCAAGACCAGCACCCAGACAAGATTCTCCAAAGTTTCGATGCTCGATACTACAACGCTGTCTCTGCCTACCTAGAGCAAGACGAGCTTTCCGTCATCCCGACCACAGTTCTCCAGGAGAGCTTGCTGAGCGAGAGCTTCAAAGATGCTCAAGCGTATTGGAGCAGTCATCTTTTCCAGCTTGAGAAAAATGTCGACCTCAACAAGTTAAAGAAGGCCTGGATCAAGGTGGCCCGACAGACAGAAGCACTCCGAGTTGGTTTCGTTGCGAAAGCAATGTTGAAACTGCAAGACGATGTTTCGTCTCAGGATGACCTCTCGTATCTGCAAGTCATCTACGAGGAGCCAGAATTGAGCTGGACGGAGCAAAGAATCTCGAAGCCTGTTGATGCAGCGGCCAAGGAGCGGGTGGCAGCCATCGCGACTTACCATCATCAGCAGTTGTTCAAACTCCCACTTTGGGCTGTGGACGTCTTCCACCAAGCAGATGGTACTTCCGTCATGATGATTACGATCCATCACTCCATCTACGACGGGCCCAGTTTGACATTCCTGGGGGCCGATGTGAAGGCTGCGTACAGCCGAGGCGCGAAAGATCCCCAACGCCTGCCGTTGCGAGAGGCTGTCGCTGCAAAATCTGCGGTCGATGCTGACAACGTGCAAACGAAGACATTCTGGAAAGAAGCTCTTCAGGACTTCGAGGCCGAATCTGGTGAGCAGGACATGGCCGACCAAGCAGCCGCAAAGCTGGAGCACAGGATTCTGTATCATCGCAGCACGACTCCGTTCTCGAAGCTGAGATCGTTGGCACAGGAGCTGGGTCTGACTTCAGTGGTCACCATTTTGCGTACAGCTTGGGCTTTGGTACTTACCGACCTTCTTGAAAGTCCTCAGGTACTCTTCGCCGAGATCCTTTCTGACCGAATCATGGATGGCAAGCTGGAGAATGTGATCGGCCCTATGATGTCCACGGTACCCAGCCTTTTCAAGCGCAAGAGCACTGCATCAGAGACTCTTCTTGAACAGGACAAGTTTTCGAAGTCAGCTTTCAATCACAGGAACATTCGTCCTGGAACGATTAAAGGCCTGCTGAACCGTGGCCCCGGGGCCCATGTGTACCCAGCCATGTTCGCCTTCCATCCCACTGGCAGCGATGAGTCGAGCGCTTCGCAGCAGCAGCTGTGGAAGCGACTGGAAGATGCAACGTATCTCCAAGTCGAGCATCCTCTTGCGTTTAATGTCTGGCAGGACAATGAGCCAACACCCTACTTCGAAATGGCAGTTGCCGACCATCTGATGACTGAGGACGAGCAGAAGCTTCTCTTGCGGCAGCTAGATGCTCTGGTCGCTGCCATGGTGCAGGCACCTACTTCAAGCTTGCCCGCTCTCACGGAGAACTTCCCAACAGAGCTCTTATCCCGGACGACGCCTCGAAAGGATACCAAGTGCCCGTCATCGCTATCCCCAACTTATTACGTCGAGCACTGGGCCGAAACCCATCCAGATTGGATGGGCGTAGAGATCGCATTGAGGATCGATCCCGACAGTAATGAGATTGAAGGCTGGACCTATGCTGAGTTCAATGCTGAAGCCAACCGTGTCGCCCACTGGATCTTGAAGGAAGGTGTGTCCAAGCAGATCATTGGCATGTGCTTGGGAAGAACGCTGCTCTCCTACGCCGTGATCATTGGCATCATGAAGTCTGGAAACTGCTACTTGCCTATCGATGAGAGCTTGCCAGCGGAACGAAAGGCGTTCTTGTTGGAAGACAGCAAGTCCGCGTTCATCATCACCGACTCCGAGCGCTTTGAGGATGTCGATGTTCCGGAAGGCACACGACTTGTGGATGTCGATACCGACCAGTTCAAGAATGAGATGGCTGCACAAAGTGACTCGAACCCGGTCATCGAGGCGGAGTCCACCGACAATTGCTACCTCTTGTACACTTCTGGATCGACCGGGAAGCCAAAGGGTGTACTCATCAACCGGATGAACATGGCCTCCTTCGTGGAGGCGCAGTGCGAGTTCATCTACGATGTTACGACTTCTGAGCAGACGGCTGGTCGTGGACGATGGATGGGCCTTGCCAGTCGAGCCTTCGATGTCCATCTTGGAGAGGCATTCTTGTCCTGGAGATTCGGAATTTCTGCTCTCACTGCTCCACGTGCCATGTTGCTGGACGACCTCGCCCTTGCCTTGTCATCACTGCACATTACCCATGCCAGCTTCGTTCCATCGCTTCTTGACCAGACTGGCTTGACTCCTGAAGACGCACCCGATCTTGTCTACCTCGGCGTTGGTGGAGAGAAGATGTCACCAAAGACCAAGAAGTTGTGGGCTGGTCATGAGAGAGTTGGGTTGATCAATGCCTACGGCCCGACTGAAGCCACAATTGGACTGAACTCAGCTCGACTGCTCCCTGATTCCGACATGAGGGACATCGGTTGCCCGCTTGGAGACTCACAGGCACACATCCTCATTCCAGGCACTGACAATTATGCTTTGAGGAATATGCCTGGAGAGCTCTGTTTCACTGGCAGTCTGATTGGCAATGGATACTTGAACCGACCGGACGCCAAAGGCTTCGTTGAGGACTTCCACGGAAAGAGAATGTACCGCACCGGAGACATTGTCAAGCTTGGGCTTGATGACCATGTCTACTTCTTGGGCCGAAAAGACGATCAGGTGAAGATAAGAGGCCAGCGTGTCGAGCTTGGTGAAGTGGCTGAAGGTGTTCGGACTGCCTCGCCTGTGGACATCAATACCGCAGCTCTGGTCGTCAAGCATCCAGAACTCTCCCGTGTGCAGCTGGTCGCTTTCATCGCCGCAACCTCGTCGAAGAACAAGTCTCAACTGCCACCAGAGATCCTCAAATCTGAGCTGCAGGAGGCAAATTCGACGCTACGCACCCGATGCCAGAAGACACTGCCAAGCTCGACCGTTCCAGATCTGATTGTACCGTTGTCGTACATCCCACTGGCAGCAACATCTGGCAAGGCGGACAACAAGTTGCTCGTCAAGATCTTCTCTGATGTCCCTATTAACGACCTCATGCCCCGAGGAGCAGAAGGTGGGCCAACAAGTGCCGCTATCAACAGGCCAATGAACGATGCCGAGAAGCAAGTCTGGGAGATCGTGTCTTCTGTCTTGAAAGAGCAGCCTCAGAATGTCACCCCTGGCTCGACGGTATTTGAGCTCGGCATCGACAGTCTTTCTGGAATCAGTGTCTTCTCCAAGCTGCGAGCTGCTGGATACAATTGCAGTGTCGCCATGGTGATGAAGAATCCAACGATTGAGCAGCTGGCCCAGAGCACCACACAACAAAACACTGACGATTCTGGGGAACTGGAGAAGGTCCGTGAGGAGCTTGCTGAGATCGACAAGCAGTACCTGGCAACTGCATCCAATGCTGCGGATGTTGAGAATGTGAGGCCTTGTCTGCCTCTTCAGGAGGTTTTGGTCGCACAGTCGCTGCATCAAAGTCTTGATGGTGAGGATGGAGCCTATGTCAATCAAATTCGGTTCAAGCTTGACGCCGATGTCGACATCGAGCGACTCCGTGCCGCCTGGGAGAAGTTGGTCCAGGACAACGACATCTTCCGGACTTGCTTCTCGACTGCCGACGACAAGTTTCTCCAGGTCGTCTTGAAGCCCAGCGCGTGGTGCTTAGACTGGCAGGAGCGTAGCACTGTGAACGACGTTCAAGCCTTGCAGCGTGAAGTTGGCAAAGAGATCGTTGCCAGCCTGACGACGAAGCCGCCGATGCGACTCACCGTGCTGCCATCTGAAGAAGGTCACATTCTCCTGCTGTCCATTCACCATGCTCTGTATGACGGAAACTCGCTGGAGATGATGATCCACGACGTGCAATCCCACTACGACAATCACAAGGTTACAACGAGGCCAGGAGCAGTACCACTTGTCGAATACATCGCTGGCCAAGACAAAGTCCGTCTTCAACAACATTGGACCACTTTGCTTGAGGACTGGCAGAATGCATCGCTTCTGACTGAAGATTCGACGAAGAACATTGTCCTCCACGAAGCAGAGCGACATCTGTCCGGCAAGCTGTCATTGATCGAAAGCGAGGTAGCTTCACTGAACATTACCTTCGCAACGCTGCTGCAATTGGCTTTTGCAGTTGCAATGTCACAGTCTCTGCAGACCAACGACTTCATCTTTGGCAATGTCTTGTCTGGGCGCACGATTCCAGTTGAGGATGCGGACAAGATAATGGCTCCTTGCATCACTACCATCCCACAGAGGCTGATCCTTGAGGATAGTGAGGCCTCCATCGCGGCTGTTCTGGCTGCACTGCAGAGTTCAAACTCAAGCAGTCTCGAGTTCCAGCATGTCTCTCCACGAGATATTCAGAAGTGGACCAAGGCCGACAGAGCGCTGTACGACACGCTGTTCTCCTTCATCCGCGTTGAACCTCAAGACGACACAGCTCAAACCGTACTCAAGCAAGCCGGCAGCGACATCGGTGTTGACTATCCCCTGGCCGTTGAGTTCGAAGCCAATGCCAACACCGACGAACTCATTGTCCGAGCTGGTTTCACTGAGACATTTGGCACCCAAGCAGATGCCGACTTGCTTCTTGAGAAGATCGAGATGCTGATCGACACGATCTTGCATCACAGCGAGACCACGGCAGGATCCTTTGGTATCCCTATCACTACTGGTGGAAAAAAGGTTGCTCGAAAGGAAGAGTTCGACGAGGCCAACTGGTCTTCGCTCGAAGAACAGGTCAGAAGCCTGATCAGCGAACACACTGGCGTCCCACCAAGCGATATTCACAAAGACACGGCCTTCATCCACTTGGGTATTGACTCCATCTCGGCCATTCGATTCGCCAAGAAGCTGCGCAGCTCGGGCTTGAAGGTTTCTTCTGCAGACATCATTCGACACAACCGAATTGGATCTCTTTGCAGACATCTGGATTCATCGTCAGGTACGCAGCAGGTTAATGGGAATCCTGAGGCTCCATCGACTACCCAGGAAGATCTCATAGCCGCTTTGACCGCCGAAGGGGTGACTGACCTTGAGGGCGATGTTCAGTGCTACGAATGCACACCTCTCCAATCTGGAATGCTTGCTCAGAGTCTGGCGACTGAAGGTGCGCTGTACATGCATCATCATGCTACTCGCTGCAGCTCCGGTCTTGACCTTGCTCGATTGAGATCTGCATGGAATTCCCTCGTCCAAGAGCTGGATGTCTTACGCACAACCTTCCACTGGCTACCAAAGTCCAAGACCCCATGGGTTGCCGTGGTCCACCAGGACAAGACGCCTTCGTGGCAGGAGATCGAAGTGTCAGATGCTCGCGAGTACTGGCTCAAGTTGACTGAGAAGTCGGACTTCATGGAGCGGTTGCAGAAGTCCGAGCCTCTGGCAGACGTTCGGGTCGTTAAGGATCGCGAAGGCGTCGTGCTGATCTTGACATTGCACCACGCTATCTACGACGGCATTTCGCTTGGAATGCTGTACCGGCGCCTTGCCCAGCGGTATCTTGACCAGGAATGCTCCAGCATCACTCCGTTCTACGAGGCCGCTCGAGCCATCACGCAGAACTCCAAGGCAGCTGTCAAGTTCTGGGCAGATCAAGTTGGTGAACATGAGGGAGCACCTTCTATCCCAACGCCCTCGGAGCCAACATACACCCTCTCCGAGCGTGTGATCAGCGAAGATGCTGCAGCTCTGGACGATAAGTGTCGAGCAGCCGATGCTGACATCAAAGACATCTGCGTTGCCGCGTTCGGCAAAGCCTTGGCTTGCCTGCATGGACGGCGGGATGTCGTCTTCGGCCATGTCATGGCAGCTCGTCACAGTCAGATCGGCGAGGGCAACGACATCATCGGACCTATGTTCAATACTGTGCCCTTCCGCGTTGCAATGAAGGACCAGCTGATGACCAACAAAGATCTGGTTCACAGGGTGCATGCTGTCAACACCGGCTCCATTGAGTACCAACATGCCTCGCTCGCTGAAGTCCAGAAGCTTTGGCGAACATCAGCCTCGGATCCAGGTGCACAGTTAATTGACAGCATCTTCGTGTACTCCAAGATCGAGGAACAAGACTCAAGCGCAGCGGAGGTGTATGGAAAGCCACTCGAGACAGACAAATCGCCGGTGCCGTCTGAGTACCGACTGAACTTCGAGGTCGAACACACAGCCGATGGACTTGTTGCTCGTGCGTTGTCGTCAACTTCACCCGAAGAGCTTGGATTGCTTCTAGACCACTTCAGGGACGCGATCCACGACCTACTTGACCAACCAGGTCGCTTCGCTACTGCATTCCCAAGCCAGCTACGAAGCCTCCCTGCAGAGACCAAGAAGGAGGCGCCAACTGAAGAGAAGTTTGATGATGCCGCCATCGAACGGTACGCAGATGTGATCCGTACCGCCATGGCTGAGGTCGCTCAAGTGCCCGCCGACAGGATTGCACCTAACTCCTCGATCTACTCCTTCGGAATCGACTCCATCGCAGCCATCCAGATTGTCTCCCGCTGCAAGAAAGCCGGTGTTCGACTGAGTGTTGCTGATATACTCAAAGGTGCTATGCTTGGCAGGATCTGTGAGATTGTGGCAGCAAAGAATGACAACCTGGCTAAGGACAAGCCGAATGTTGACAGGAAGCAAGCGGAACTGGTCACATTTAAGGATAAGACCGCTGCTCTTGCTACCTTGAGACCTGAGAGAGATGCAGTTGAGGAGATCTTGCCTTGCCTCCCGGGTCAAGAGTACCATTTAATCAGCTGGCTTCAATCTGGACGAACACTTTACGAGCCAGGATGGTGCTACAAGGCGACCGCTCGCCTCGACGTGGAGAAGTTGCGAGCTGCCTGGATCAAACTGAGGGAGCGCAACTCTGTTCTGAGAACGACATTTGCCGCTGTCTCGCCTACTCGTGCGGTTCAAGTGGTGCTGAAAGCTACAGCAGTCACGGAGGACAGTTTTGCGGTATTCGACGACACAAGATCTCTGGTCGAAGCAGTCAAAGACAAAGCACTTGAAGAAGCACGAAAACCGTCAGACTTCTTCAGTCTGCCAGTCAGGCTTCGCCTTGTCAGGGCCGGAGATGGCGACGCAGTGATGGTCTATGTGCATCACTCTTTGTACGATGCTTGGAGCATGCCACGTCTTGTTTCCGGGCTCGCCTCCATCTACAACGGCGAACAGGTCGACCAAGGTCCTCCGTTCGCACATCTCATTCGACATACAGTTGAGTCAATCGACCACGGCGAGGAACGTAAGTTCTGGCAAGACAGTCTCGCCGGCTGTGAAAAGGCAATCGTTTCTTCCTCGACAGAGCCGGCGGACGACTTGGACCGCAGCCAAAGTTTCGCCATGACAGAGTGCAATAGAGTGGCCGTCGCTGATCTCGAAAGTGCATGTGCCAAGCATAGCATCTCGCCACATCATGTCGTATTGCTGGCGTTCGCTCGAGCTCTCGCGCAAGTGACGAATACTTCCAGCCCGCTCTTTGGGTTCTTTCAGCTTGGCCGCTCAGCCGCCTTCGATGGCATCGACAAAGTCACAGGTCCATGCGTCAACGCTCTGCCTCTTGGGCTTCAATCGGTACTCACTCGCCCTGCGCTCCAAGCACTTCGCGAATTGCAAAAGATCCTTGGCGCCAGAGTACCTGTCGAGCAGAGCAGCCTTCGAACAGCGGTCGAAGCATTCGACCCGCCAGCCACGCAGGTTCCATTCAACGCATACATCAACTTGCTCTGGCACAAGGCCTCCCTCGTTGGGGAAGTCTCCGACAAGGACCTCTTCCAGCCCTTGTCAATCGGGGTCCCGACTGACTACACATCGCCACGAGCCCTGTCTGGACGTACGGCGGTGGATGCACTGGATACGAGTTTCTTGCAACCTCATCAGCTGTTCATCGATGTTGGACCTGGCGAGAAGGGCATTGTGTTTGGTGCTAGAGCTGATGCTGCTCTGATGAGTGCTGATGGCATCCGGGAGTTCATGGAGAAGGTGGAAGGTCAGGTGATGGAGTGTATGGAAGCCCTACGATGATTAGGGCATCTGAAGCTTTTTGAGTTCCCTGAGAGCGTGGCTGCATGGATGGTGAGGGAGGGCGTTCAGGGATGGTGGTAACTTTCGTGTTCGGATTGCATGGATTGCGAAAGCGCGGCGTTGGGTTAGGGACTAGACGGATCAAATGTGAGTGAATGTTCGGGATCTTTTGAATTAATGAGAATTGAATGTACTTTCTGCGTTCTAGGACTCGACAGCATCTCTCCGTTTTATGCTTGATCTCTTTCCCTGCTGTCGGTCGTCGGCCCCCAGGTTGGTGGATGACATCTGACGAGCACGCAATCCAGGTTACCATGCACACCATACTAAGCTGTGACAGGGTGACATCCGACGTCGTCAACACCTCAGCAGAGATGAGACCAATTTGTTCTCTTTCTATCCCATTAATACATATCTCATCATGGTCAAGAGTGTTGCAATCATAGGAGCTGGAGCCAGCGGTAAATGAAGCCAGAAGAAGACGACCTTTCGCTGGCCCTCAGCTGACTTGGTCTTCAGGTGCCGCTGCAGCTGCAGCAATCCACGCGGAGGACTACTTCGACACCATCAAAGTCTACGAGAAACGATCTTGTCCCGGAGGTGTCTGGAACTTCGATCCCGACCCAGGCGATGTTCCTTTAGATCCAGGGGCTCTTCCACCTAAGATCGATCCAGCGATACCAGTTCCAGAGCAGCTACCATGTACTCGACCTCCAGTAACACAGAATCGATTGGATCAAACACCTATCTACGATGGCCTACTTACCAACGTGCCTGATGTGGCGATGTGCTTTACGGATTTCCCATTTCCGTACGGACCTTTCGTGGGAGGACATGTTCCGAAACAGTACATCCAGAATTACTTCTCGTTACATCAGACGGACTCATTTGTGGTCCACAATACTACTCTGGAGGATCTGATAAGTCTACCTCACGACAGATGGAAGTTGGTCTTAAGGAAACATGATCCTGCTAGGAACATTGATGAGTGGTGGGAAGAGGAATTTGACGCAGTGGTGCTGGCGAATGGACATTATGCGGTGCCATATGTGAGTTCTTGTTGACACTGTTTGGGGTGCATCTTTGACTGCTTCACAGATACCCTTCGTGCACGGGCTCAAATCTTTCATGTCGAAGTTCCCCGATCGGATACAGCACTCGAAAGCTTATCGCACCGTGAAGGAGTACAAAGACCAGCGAGTCATCGTTGTGGGAAACTCAGCATCTGGATACGACATTGTTCAGCATTTGCTCCGTTCTGCTGATGTGATAAAGCCCTTCTACTTGTCGCGTCGCTCAAAGCGGCATTGGGACGATGTCGAACCACCAGACGGTCTTGTGTACAAGAGTGTTATCACTGAATATAGACAAGACGGGACTATTTTTTTCGACGATGGAAGTTCTCTTGAGAAGATCGACAGGGTCATATATTGCACCGGATACAAGCCATCCTTCCCATTCTGGAACGCACGTGCGAACGGTCGCGATCTCTACGACTACAAGACCAATCGTCTAATCAAAAACTATCAACATACCTTATTCCAGGACGTTCCAACTCTTGCCATCGTGGGATTTGCCAGAGCGATCACATTCCGATCTTTCGAATACCAAGCCGTGGCGATCGCAAGGCTGTGGTCGAAACGACATGCTCTTTCTTTGCCATCGAGAGAGGCACAGAAGAGGTGGGAAGCGCATCGAGCAGAAGAGACGGCGAAAAGACACACAAATTTCCACCAGCTTGAATGGGATTCTGGTGAAACGATGGAATGGTTCCGCTGGCTTTTCGAGTTTGCGGGACTTCCAATGCTTGAGGGACACGGAAGATGTCCACCTGTGATTGATGAGAGGACGAGATGGGCCATCAAACACATCAAAAGATACCCGGAAGGACCCAGTGGCGTGAGCGAGGTTGAAAAGAGTGGCGAAGGAGCAGAGTCACATCAGGAACGGGCTGACGCTTTGTGGTTCCTGTAATCTCCTCAAGAGCCACCTCATCTCGAGGTGTACACGGCTATTCAAGCGGCGCCGCACAGTGGAAATGAAGCGATTCAAGGAGTCTTCGATCATCTCCACGAAGAGCAGCCATATCCGCAAACGGACTGTTGCTCTAAAGTCGTGTAACATGGCAACTCACTTGAAAGCCATGCGCTACACATATGTGTAACACTCGGGAGGATCTGGGACTTGTCCACGGAATCTTGTACGTGGCAGCACGTCAGTCAAGACGATGAAGATCGAAAATGTGCAAGGTATAGTACCTACTACACATGATCGCTGCGGGTAAGAAGCCTTCCTGTCACCAACGTTCGAACGACGACGCACACAGCATGCCCATGGAATGTCGAACTAGTCGAATTCTGCGCATACTCTCGTTCAACTCTGTGATCCATCTGACTGGCTGTGCAGCGAGCTACCTTTGTAAGTGAATCATCCATCGCCCAACACATGAGATACGAATTCCACTTCGGTTGAAATCTGACTGCAGTAGTGCTCTCCACTGTAGCTGCTTGCATCGATGGCAACCAGCGACATGAATCCATAGCACCTATTGCATTGGCGTTTTCGAGCCCGCGACTACCGTTCATTTGCGTTCTTCTAGTGGTGTTGATCTCAGGGTCAATCTCGACTATCACAACGCTCTTCCCTATGCAAACAGCTATTCAGGAGCAGCCTCTAACATGGAGACGCCGTTGGAGGTCTTTGCACCTCTGTCTCGTAACGAAAGGAGTCAACCGAGATACCGTCTTACGTTCGGCAAACCAGGCAAGATCGTTGCTCGTTCTAGACCATCGTCTGCGATTTACAGTTCTGACCGAGCAATGCGCGAATCTTGATACGGAAACTTTGCAATCGGATGTCATTGCTGTGCCAGGGACCTACCGCAAGCCCAATGCACTGTATAAGGCAAGGGCACTTGAATACT
Source organism: Zasmidium citrigriseum (assembly GCA_002786025.1). Taxonomy (NCBI): domain Eukaryota; kingdom Fungi; phylum Ascomycota; class Dothideomycetes; order Mycosphaerellales; family Mycosphaerellaceae; genus Zasmidium; species Zasmidium citrigriseum. Next base: position 424,175 of record NHNW01000005.1, on the reverse strand, counting down.
TTCGAGAGAATCAGTGCCTAGGTCATCAAGACTGGGTGCTTCATCTGGACGAGGAGACATGTGTCAACGAGCATTGTATCCGCACGTGCATCCAGTTCATCGAAAATACACGCTTTGAATGGGGCCAAGGAATGATCATGTACAACACTGTCAACTACTGGAAGTCCGCTCTACTCACTTTCGTCGAGGTTCTCCGCTTTCGTGACGACTTGGGCCGCTTTCAGGTGCAGCATTCGCGGCTACACTACACATGCTGGGGATGTCACGGATCTTTTCTCCTCACTAGTGGCACAGTCGAGAATGCTGTCACTTGGGACACATCGTGTCTCGCAGAGGATTTCTGGTTTGCCGACAAAGCTTGTCGAATGGGCTACGGCGGTGGATGGATTCCATCGATCGCAAGGGAGCAGTGCGATATCACCATGCGAGACTTTCTTAAACAGAGAAGAAGATGGTTTTGCGGGATGTGGCAAGTCCGATTCTGGGGCAAGCTCATGGACATCACCTGGGCGTTGAGCACACTGGAGATTCCTCTGGCTCTGCTCAGCTGGGGTTTGAATCTCGACCTGCCACATTGGCTTGTTGTTTGGATGGAAGTATACTTCAGTGGGAATTTCTTTACTTCTATGGCAGCAATGTTGCTGCAAGACATCGATGCAGGCCAGTCCACATGGCAGATGACTTGGCACATCCTCCTCGCGCCAATCTTGTCGATAGGGGCTCAGATACTGCAGGCGGCGGCAATCCTGTATAGTCTTTGTTGTCCAGTTTCTTCTTTTTATGTAGTGCAGAAGAACTGAAATAGCAAGACCCCCGAACTTACGGCGCTGTCTGTCTGTTGGCTTTGCCCAATTTAAGACATTCTCGTTCGTTGACATATGTCCAGCCATTGCCACAATTGCCGTACAGCGGGAGTGTACACACATCATGAAACAATGTCGTTTCTCAAAGAGTGAAACTAGCATAAGTACCACTTACAGTCGTGCAGAGCTGTTCAACGACCGGTCGGGAACGCAGCCTTCTGCTCAAGAAGGCTGAAAGCCAGAACCAACTTCCCGACTCGTCCGAGGGTACAGGCCACCTTTTGTAAATCACCCGAACACGAGAGTAGAGCACAAAAGAGTATTATAGACATCTCTCGTCCTCTTTCTTCCGAACTCGCTAGCTGGAGCTACCTCTCATCTCAGCGAGAATACGTATATCGATCGACCGAAATGAGCATCCAACAGCACAAGCTTTCTCGTCCTATGTGGGTCTGGAACACCCATGACGTCCTGTCGTCCTACCCAGTCATCGATCAGCTCTTCCATTCAGCAGATACGTCATCTATAACCGACCTCTATCTCTATCTCGATGCGTCTCACTACAACAGATATGACAGCATGCTCAAGGCTTTCAATGGCATAGCTTACCGGCATGGAATCCGAATCTGGGGACTTGAAGGAGGAAGGGTTTATTTCAGCGATGCCGATGGGCCCGGTCATTTCCTCGAGGGCGTTCAAAGGTTGATCGCTTTCAACGATCAAGTGCAAGAAAGTGAGAGGTTCGCAGGCTTCTCTGCTGACCTGGAGCCCTACGCGAAGCACGGCCATCACGCATCATTTCACACCGGCATCAAGGGCTGCCACCTCAACCACTCGCCCGGAACTGGGCTCTGGAAGCATTCTCAGGCTGCAGATCGCGATGCTCTTATACGGGACTGGTTGGACATCCACAAGGCCGCCAAGGATATATTGAGTACGGCGGGACTGCCCCTAGCTGCAGCGCTTCCTCACTGGCTTTCTGACTATTGTGGCGAGCCGCTGCAAGTAAGATGGCCGACGGACGAGGACCCTCTCAGAAGTGTCATGGAGCTCATGATGACTTGCGTGGACGACTACTTGGTAATGAGCTACCACACCAATCCTGTCCTGGCAGCTGCCCGGGCTGCCAAAGCGGTGGAGTGTGCGACAGAAGTAACAAGATGTGATAAAGAGTGCCGTCCGCGAGTACTGGCTGCTGTTGAGACCACAAAAGGGGTTGGAGCTACCATTTCGTATGGCGACGAAGCTACCACGCCGTCCAAAGCTTTTGTCTTGAGGGATATTGAAAATATCACTGAGGCTCTGAAACATCACGACTCCTTCGGAGGTGTAGCTATTCATGCGTGGTCTGGCTGGAAACAATTATCGGATTGAAGCGACGCTAAAAGTGAAGTAGATGCGTACAAGAAGCCTTTCAGATTTTGCCAGCATCCCGAATGCCTGATACTAATCGAGAGCTGTTGTATCTCAGCCGTTCATAGCCACCTTTCGGCGACTGCAGAACCACTCGACAAGAGTTCCTTGAGCTTCGACGTCGCTGATAAGGCTGAGTTGGAGCCCTGGCTGATCAACAGCAACAACTATGTAGTCGAACTGCTGCAAGGTCTGCACATTCCAATGCTCTTCTTCCATCTTCGGTATCGAGAGGACAGCGCTCTGTTCGACGAGTGGATCGGTATACTCAACGTGAACATTGTAGTTGCTGAGAAGGTGTGTTGCCAAGGCCAGTCCCGGTGAGTTCGAGAGAACAGATTGACCACGTTTGAATCCTAGACCAACAATGAGGATACGAGGTCGCCCAGTACCGATAGACTCAAGCTCTCGCATCAATCGATCACCAATCCACGCGGGTCGCTCTCTCATTCGGGTTGTGCATGTTTCGAGTAGTGGGAAATCAGCATTGGACAGCAAGTAGAAGGGGTTGCAAGGGATGCAGTGGCCTCCAACCCCAAGAGAAGGCGTGAATGGCATGTAGCCAAACGGTTTGGTAGCAGCCGCACGGCATACCTCGAGTGGGTCGATTGAAGTGGTATTCGTTCCGTCTTTCATAGCCTGGCTTTCGGAAAGTGTTCGAGATAGCTGTACACAAGCATCGGCCATCTCGTTAACGTACGCGATACACACCATTCGCTGGCAATTTTCGTATAGCTTGGTCATCTCGGCCACCTCTGTGCTCGACACCACGACAAGGTTGGCGAAGACTGGTAGGTAAAGCGACTGGATCGACTGCAAAGATGGTCCATCTAGGCCTGAGATGATCTTTGGGATCGTTGTGTAGTGTGGGTATGTACGTCCAGGATCAACACGCTATGGGGAGAATAATGTCAGCACAAAGCCTGCGTTAAAACTTTACATTGTGAATGGACTTACCTCTGGCGACATTCCACATCTGAGATTCTTCGACTTCATCAAAGGTGACAAGAGATCTCTCGTCATACCAACGGCGACAGAGCTCTCAATCACAACAGTTGAGCCAGGGCGTGCATGTTCCTCGATTGCTTGGACTGCTGTTCGAAGGCAAGATGTATCGATTTTCCGTTGATCGTCGATGGTTGTGTTCACAGAAACCAGGAAATGAGTTGCTTGCACAAGGTCGCTCGCATTTGATGTGCACATGGTATTGGAAGGAAGCGTTTTCTGGATATCTTTGAGACGCTTCTCGGATACGTCGAACGCGATCACGTCGTATACAGCAGAAAAGGCTTCCACGAGATGGAGACCAACGTACCCGGTGCCAACGACTGCCACGATCGGCTTAGCGTCGAGATCATGATGTGCTTGAGAACATGAATCAAGATCGTCTAGGGATACCGTTGAAGTGGTCTTTGCTGTAGCATCGCATGGTGGTGTGTGAGGAGGCGTCTCTGGAAGGTGGAGACGCTGATGAGGAGCCAAATCGCTATCTCCAGTGGTCGTTGAAAGGAAAGATATCATGATAGCGGCAGGCAGGTATAGCACTTGGAGTACGAAGTATGCACAGACTGAGCTGTTGAACACGACGTTGGACTGACAGTCCACATCACATTATATCTTCGTTTACATGTGACCAGTATCCAAAGGAGATCAAGTCTGATCAACAGAACGAATGTCTGCAGACCGACGCCCTGGCGGAGCTATCTGCGATGCATAGAGGCGAAGCTAATTTATCGAAGCCACCATATGCGTTGTGTATTCCGGGAGCTGGGCATAGTAGAGACCAGCGGCTGCACCTGGCGGGCCAGAAAGCTCACAGCCTGACTTGATCGATCAGTATGCAAGAGGGTCACGTCGAGGTCTAGCCGGGGGCTGTCGACGCCAACCCACCTCAGACGACATCTGGTGGCGACTTGGAGCTCAGGGGCAGCATTTGTTGTGCCCTCAACTTCCAATTTGGGACATTCGTATCACGTTGCAGTGGCTCAATACACCACATGCCGTCCAACAATCTGTCTCACCTTGTGACGAAGGGAGATGAAGGGGGCAGCCCGAAGAGCAATGGAACTGGCGCCGCTTAAAGTGGCGATCGCTGTTCTTCTCCAAGCTCTTCAGCCATGTCCTCACCAACTCTTGCCGGCAAGCATGTCTCTGAGCCTTTGGCAAATGTGCCGAGGGCCTGCGCCGACGCAAGTAACTCGAGAGATGGTACTGTAGAGCAGCGTAATAAGTGGAAGATGAAGTATCCCAAAGGTTCTTCGAATTCATGTGTGAATGAGATCGTACCCGTGTTTGGTGAGGAGTCTCTTCCACGACTTGTTTTGCGTGTGGCAGTAAACTCCCTATGCGATTGCCCTCACCATGAAAGAGATGACTGGCAGAAGTCACTACCGACTGCCGTGGTTCTTTCAAGGTCGAGAGGGTCGGCAAATTACGATTGAATGAAAGCAACGCCTTCAAGCCGGAACTGAGCGCGAACAGCCAGCCTTTGCTTCACAACATTGCCTTGGGCGTTCATCTTTGGTTGGGCGAGCTCTAAGCGTTGTAGTACAGCATTTTTGGGCTGCATTGGTCTGCTTTATTTCAGGACATTCAAAGCAATCTCGACCCTGCGATCTCCTCCTACCTTTCGGAGATTCTGTTGTATGCATGCACAGCAGGTCTCCAAGACCATCGATTTTGCCATTGCCTAAACGAGGCACGATCGAACGCCCAATTGAGACTATAGCTCCCTATCGAAGCAAGGGTCAAGGCACCTCAACCTCTTGATTCGGGATCTACAGCAAGAGGGAGGGCGCCGTCCAGAGCCAGCAACATTCGTGGCTTTCTTAATGCAGGGTACGTGGCCTGCCGGACGGCCAGACCAAAGACGAGAGAATCCGAATAGGAGGAGTCCAGCCAGATCATCGCTCAGGGTTCGTTCACCCGATCCATCGTTGTTCGAAACATGGGGCTTGCGCTGCAAATTTTGAGGTGAGCGCCTTCTATACTTGCTCCTTTGACTCCCTGGATCTGCAATCACGGAGCAAGCGCGTGGCTGTTGGTCAGCAGTCATGAGGTTCGTCTGCGAAGATGTAAGAGTCATCGGCCACCCTTGGAGCAGGCAACGCAACTCACGACGACTGCCACCAAAAGATGGACGATACGAAGCTGATGATTGAAGAGCCAGAGCCGGCTCATCTCTCGTCGGTCTCCACATTTGCGGCCACTGACGAGGTCTCATCAACCAAAGACACAGCTCCGAAGCATCTTTCATCCTCTTCGACTCTGCCTGGCAAGAGCTCTGAACCAAAGAAGTCAGAGCAGTTCGACCAAGACCAAAGTCGTTTGCAATGCCCCGAGCCAATATATTGCAAAGCCGAGGACCCCTTTGACGACAGATATGTTTTTGGCGATGTCGACATCGAGAAGAGCAAGCTTGAAAGCCAAATCAGCTTGGCTCAACAGAGAAACAAATGGCTTACGCCACCCAGATGGTTCTCGGTGATACTGCAATTCCTGGGATACCTCCTTCTTGCAAGCGTCGTATACTTTTTTCTCGTCGGTCATCCGCTGTGGGATGGGGCTGTCTACAGCTTCTGGTGAGTAGACAGCCATACTATCTCTGCAATGGCCTTGCACTAATTTTCGAAGGTTCGCATACAAAGAGAGTCTGCATCTGAAAGCAGGTGGCGTTATCTTCATTGGCGTTGCATTGTTGTACGCCGTGGCACCACTACTCGTCACCTTCGAGCAACCGCCAGAGATAACGCAAAGCTGGCTGAGAGCGAATGCCGAGAAAGCCCAGGAGACAGCAGTGATTATCCCCTGCCACCGATCCGCAAATGTCATCCAGAGCACCCTGGAATGCGCCCTCAAAACGTTCCCAGCAGAAAATATCTTCGTGATCGCCAACGGAAACAGCGATGAACCTCTGGATGACACTGGCAAGATCTGTCAGGCAATTGGCGTTCGCCACATCTGGGTTCCGATCGGATCGAAGATCGCAGCTCAGTACGTTGGCGCAGCTGCAGCATATGGCTTCCGTTACTGCCTTCTCATCGACGACGATGTTGCTCTGCCAGACGTGTTTCCCCTCGTTACCGAGAGGATCCAATTGGGGCAAGCAGGCGACAAGCATGGCCATGCCAAGGTGAAGTGCATTGGATATACATTAGAGGCCACCGATGGTGAAGGCCAACCCGGGAATCTATGCCAGCAAGCACAAAACCTGGAATACAAATTGGCCGGCTTGACTCGAACGTTCTATGGCAAGCTCGGCAGCTCATCATTCCCGCATGGTGCTATCAGCTTGTGGGAGCGAGCATTCCTTGAGCTTTGCTTTCAAAGACATCCTGGATACCGCATCTCTGAGGACTGGTTCTTCGGTTTGATGTGCAAGAAGCTTGGAGGTCGCATCAAGTTCTGTTCTCAAGTCTTCGTCAAGACAGCGGTTCCAGCCCATGTTGTCCGAGGCGGCAAATCAGAGCGAGCCGGATACGGCGAGATGACTGTGACTGCTCAGCGTCTTTGGAGATGGAACTTCTTCCTCTTGGCCCGTATCTTTTACAACAGCTGGTACATCGTGTTCAACTGGAGGCTGCGACAATACGAGCTCTTCACCAAGCTGGATCAGTTTCAAGAGGTATGTTTCGGCATACTTATGACAAGTGCCGCCACTGACAAGTCTCGCAGGTGTACAGCACGCTGCTGTTATTCTTCTTCCCGTTCATCTGGCCGGTGGCAGTCGGCGTGAATCCTGGCTACACGATCGGCCTGACCTTTGGTGTGCTGTTCATGTACATCGTCGTCACCGCCATATTTGCGGAAGTTCACCTCCGCCTTCGTGGTGAGATGGTGGCGCGGAAGGTCGTGTACCTTTACTATCCAGTTTACAAGACTTTCCTGCGGCTCGTCAATGTGTTCTCTTGGTGCGTATCCTCACATGATCGGATGCTTCGTCCAGAATGCTGATTGTCTTGCGGTTTCGCGGCGCTCTTCAACTACGCTCGCTACTATAGCGTTCGACATCCGAAGGTGACTGATGATGAGAAATTGCTGCAGTACATGTTGAGCATTGTCAGTCCGGCACATGCAATGGGTCGTAATGTAGAAGATGCAGTGTAGTAATCCAGAAGATGCAACGTAGAGAGGAAGGATCAGCTCGTCAGCTGCCAGCAAGCCCCTTTTGACAGAGCTCTGATTGGAGGATCTAGCGAGTATGGCTCGTGCTCAAGAAACTAGCCCGTTTTCATCAACGACTGCACCTCCTCTGCCGTCCTTCTTCTCCTCATCATTTCGCAAGAATTGAAGCCCATCACACATTTGAACTGGCAATAAATCAGACGACGGAAAGGTGAAGAGTCCGTACGGCTGTAAAGTCTTTCAAAGCGGCCCCATCGTCGTGGTGAGCATACAGGAATGAGGCGCAAGCGGCTGGCAACTTGTAAGGCGTGATCAGAAGCTGCTGAAGAGTATTTAGATGGGCAGGGCTGTACGCCCGGTTCTGCTTACGCCCTTAAGTCTACAGAGACGACCACTTGCGTCTTTAAAACTCGACTTCTCAAACCTCGAATACTGCCCCCATACTGCAAAGATGTCCGACGCCAAAGCTGACCCTGTACAACGCCCATGGCTCCAGCGTCTTCCAAAGTGCGAACTACATCTTCATCTCGAAGAGACTATCAAACCAGAGACTCTTGTGGCTCTCTCCCAGCGACACGATACGACGCCACTCTCGCTGAAGGATGCAGAATCTTTGTACACCTATCAAGACTTCCTTGGATTTCTCCAGGCGTTTGGCCAGGTCACTCGACGCTTGCAGAGCTCCGATGATTATGAACTTATAACGTTTGATATGATCGAGTCGCTTGCAGACCAAGGAGTCCGGCATGCTGAAGTCTACATCAGCTTGAACCCCATCATCAAATCAGAGACGCTGAGCGTTGACTTGGTCATGGCTGCTGTGGAGAAGGGACGAATTCGTGGCGAAGCGCAATTCGGAACTACCGTATTCTGGGTTATAGATGCTCAGCGGCAGTTCGGGCTGGACGAATCCGCTGTCGTATTCCGAAAAGCTGCGGAGCTCAGAAAGCACATGCCTTCTATCGTTGGCATAGGAATTGGCGGCAACGAAGAGAAAGGTCCGGTCGCAGACTTTGTACAACTTTTCGATGAAGCCAAGACAGCCGGTCTGCGGGTGACTTCTCATTCTGGTGAAGCAGTACCTGCTTTCGCCGTGTGGGATGCTCTCAGCGCTGGAACTGAACGTATTGGCCATGCACTGACCGCAGCATCTGATCAGGACTTGTTGAAAGTCTTGAGAGACGGTCAAGTTCCGTTGGAGTTGTGCGTGACTAGCAATATCTGTACCCGGGTCTGTCAGTCAGCCGAGCAGCACCCATTTCGCCGCTATTTCGACGAAGGCCTCATGGTCACGATCAACTCTGACGATCCGCCAATGTTTCACACGACACTGCTGGACGAGTACGAATTGGTGCAACGGCAGTTTCGCTTCTCCAATCAGGATATGGTGCAACTAGCTCGGAACTCTATCACATCGAGCTTTTTATCAGAAAGTAGGAAAGTCGCCCTGGTTAAGGAGCTGGAAGATTTCAATTCGTCAAATTTTTGATCCTTCTTACCTAGCCATCTTTCCGTCTTCAATATTCATACATCGTTGCAAAGCAAAACTTTTGGTTGAAACTCATGTCATCATCTCACAGTTTCATAGCAGAACGCTCACGACAGGCCCGCGCTTTCCCACTCCGAACTCCATGTCTTTTGCGCGAATGGTGATCGTTTGCGGATTCTCTTTGCGTACAATCTGAACAGGACGGCAATCCCGCAAAATGCAGTAGCGAGCCCGGCCAGAACAAACAAGGCGTTGTTAGCCCCCATCGCCTTGAACATCCGCGGAGCGAAGAGCGGGAACAGGCCACTCAGTACGGCTCGAAGGAGAGCCACAGGTGCGTTCGCTGAGCTGGCGTAGGCCATGTAAGTGTCCGTAAGATACGCACAAAGGACCTAGGGGGGTAAGTGCTTCATTAGCATATGTCTCGAAGATCTGGAATGAGGCGATACAAACACTGTCGAACTCAACGATACTGTATCCCACAAATACGAGCGAGGCCACCGACACCCAGAACGAGATGCCATCCACAAGAGGTGGCACAGTGCAGGCAAACCACCAAAGGCCGAATGCTAGTAGAGGAGCGGCAATGTAGTACCCCAGAAGCTTTGCCTCCGGCTCCAGCGGGTGTCCCTGCTTGGCTTCCAGATCGGTAACATGCAAGTCGTAGAATCGTGGAATGAAGGTGAACAAGACTCCCACTCCGATGGACAGGAAAGTGAGAGAGCTGTGCTTCTCGTTGAGGCCGAAGCCCTCGTGATAGACTAGGTTCTCGTTAGCATCCGAATGAACTTCGAGTTGTGTGCCGCGATATGCATATTGGTGGCCCAGCTTCACTGGCCAGTAAAGCCCTAATCGTATACTTACCAACATGAAGAGCTTCAGCGAAGAGGTAGATGAACCCGAACGATATAGCTGCCATGAGGGCCACGAGGAATACCAACAGCTCTGTGAACCAGAGTTTTAAGCTAGAATTTTCTCTTCGTCAGCGATTGCCAACGTCAACACAGGGGCGTGAACGTACGGGAGTGTCAAATTCTGACGAACAAACTCGCTCATGGTTGGGAGACGAAGCTTATCGTCGAGAGCAATTTGATCGAACCCTGTTCTCTTTTCGATTCTTCGCACGAGTTCTTGCAGGACCAAGGCCGGACGACTCTCCTTCATCCAAAGACAAGAGACGGTTATGAGACCGCTTCCGATTGCGGCGCAATTATAGATCCATTCCCTGGAGATGGCTAACTTCAGCACATTGTCGCTTTGATCGTAGGGACTATTACATGACTTACCAGCCAATACTGGACTCACTCATGTATGTGGCAACAGGTGGCCCTAGCGCCAACGCGAATATGGCTACCTGGGGAAAGTCAGCGAGTTTTGCAGGCATGGTATTGTGCAACTTGTACGTACCATAACCCATACTTGTATCACCCATATGCGGCCTTTCACGTCCCACGTGTTTTCCTTTAAGATTGTCAGTAAGACTTGGCGTTATAGAAGTCCATTTCTCGAAGAGCAAATGAGACGGACGATGGAGCAACACTAACAATGCTTCCCACAGCAACCACTGTAGGCATTGCAGAGAAAACCCCGGAGCAGAAACGACCAATGATCACGGTCGGCAGCGTTGGGGCTGCTCCTATGATCAAACACGACCCGCAGAAACCCACAGCTCCAATTAGATAGATCGTCCGCCCACCAAAGGTCTCCGCAATCGGTGGAAAGACGATACCTCCCAGAGCCTGACCTAGGAGGTACAATGTTACGAAGCAGAAGATGGCCAGCTCCTGATCGATGCCGATGTCTTCACTTGCGTATCTCGCCGCTGATGATCCAGTATTACTGACAAGTGTGGTGAAGAACTCGAGGATGCAGATGATTGCTGTGTCGTAAAGCTTTCGTGACATTGGCCAGTTCCGCGGATGGGTGATGCTCTCCGGTCGCCATTGAACCACTAGGTGAGTATCGACATCGAGCTGCCATACGTTCAAGAGTTCCGAAACCTCACCCGGGAGCTGAGGTATCCCACACACCGCGATTTCCGATGGCGTTTGCGACCCGTCGGATGTTTTGATGGATTTCCAGATACTTGAATCACTTGTGCATTCTCGTATGTAGTGATGGTATTCAGTCGTGGTGTCCATGGTGTTCGACTCGAGTCCTGACGCCGGTAAGTCGTACAATCGATTGCATTTCCTGGACAGAGGCTCATAGCCGGGTCGCTGATATACAGCGCCTGGTGCTGTATCTGAGGACCAGAACGATTCCGAATTAGCCGAATGGATGTTCGCCGACTTTCAGGCTCGACATGGCAAGCAAACTGGTGGCAGCGCACGAGACCTGTGAAGCAGATCTATTTGTCGACAACAAAAACAAGCATCGACTGCATCAACGGCAGCAGAGCCGCCGTCAGGGAAGTAAGCCCTATAGAACACAGGTTAGTCTTCTAGAAGCCATTGGTGTGTTGGGATGTCTCAAAAACCCCTTCTCGGCGAGTTCCCGAAGCTTTGACATTCTCAGCGACTCTGAAATGCCTCACGACAAATGTTGTACTTCGAAATCAACATATAAATGGGAAAGGGTACATTCTGTGGCATCACAAACCGGCCGTATCATGGAGCAAAGCTGGCGAAGGATGTGAAGACCTTCTGCTGCAAAATTCCGAGAAACAATCGCGGAGCAAAGCGGTGGAATTTGTGCCAGAGAAACATCACATCGAGTCTCAAGATCTTGCCCAGAAACCGTGTGCGGCCTTTTCGAACATCCGCGAATATGCGGTCGCGGCAACAGGGTGTACGCAGCCTTTCTGAGGTGCCGCCAGAAGCCGCGAACCGTCGATGGGCTGATCATCGGCATTCCAGGGCTCAATCGCCAAGTAGATAGATGCGATATTCGTACTGCGAACAAGTCAGCAAAAGGTCACCAGATGGAGTTTCTAATACTCTACCGAAGGTAGCTCGCATGAAAATTCAGTATCTTCTGGAGACCACGACATCAAAGCCTTTCAGCCTGGTAAACCATCCACCTTCAACGTCCACCTTCTCTTCATCCACGAAGCGGAACTCATATCTCTTCAACAATTCTGGGACCAGCTTCGACATCTCAACCATGCTGATCTGCTTCCCAATGCAAATTCTTGAGCCACTGCCAAAGGCTAAATTGGCCCTCTCCATAGCCTTCACTTGCTGCGTGCTCGCTTCCAGCCATCGCTCGGGTCTGAAGTCATCTGCATCTGAGCCATACACCTCCTTGTCCCGGTGCACGATCCATGGATTGCAGCCAACGATGGTACCAGATGGGAGATAATGGCCGTTGAGCTCCACTCCAACTGGCGGTACTACTCGCTCTAACAGAAGCCCGACCACTGGATAGAGACGCATTGCTTCCTTGATGCAAGCTTGAAGATACGGCAGTGATTTTGTATTTTGCCACGAGAAGAAGCCGTTGTGAGGAGCTGCATCGATTTCGGCCATGAGCCTGGCATAGCAAGAGGGGTTCCGCAATAGGCAGTAGAAGACCTGTAGCATCAATGAGCCAACCGTTCATGTATGGGAGCGATGACGAAATCGAGTGCACGTACTGCTGATAGAGAGTTTGCTAGAGTATCAGATCCGGCGATGATGTTGTCAACGTTGTAAGTCCGTATCATGTCATCGTTGACAATGTCCGGAAACTTCTTCTTGGCTTCATTGCAACGAGTGAGAAAATCATCCGTCTTCGAAGGATGCCCTGTCCCTCGATCACTACACTCCTGCACTCGACGATTACGTTCGTCCATGCGCTCGACGCAGAATTTAACGACAGGGTGGACTGGCATCAGCCGAGCGGATAGCCAGTTCTTCAGGAGCAACTTGTCCAGGAAAGCAACTTGACCAGTACCTCCTCCTACTTTGAGCATCTTCTGGACATCAGCAATGATACCATTGACATCCGACGAAGTCTCCAGAAATCCCATCCTCTTGCTGAAACAGATCTCTCCGAGCACATCAAAGGCATACATCGCAATCCAGAGACTCAAGTCGAAATGCTCTCCAGAGGCCGCGAACTCGTCCAGACGAGCAATGAAGACAGCTATAGTGGAGTCGATGAGTGGCTCGAACTTGACCGTCGTGGGCAGAGAGTAAGAGCTCGCTATGGGCCTTTTAATACGGCCGTGGTACTTTTCATCTGTGGTGTTGAAGATGCTGGGGTAGAAGCCGCCCTTGAAAGGAAACATGAACGCTGAATAGAAGTCGCTTTTGACGAATCCTGAGTTGGGGCCATAGATCTTTGGTACCAGACTTGCATCAGATACCGCAACCGTGCGCGGTCCAATACGAATGAGTTTGGACGCATGCTTCTGGTGCAGCTTCAGGTGAACGTCGTGAGGCCGTCTGGTGAGGCTGTTGTGCAGTCGCCATAGGTCCGTACAGCTTGCCAGAAAAGGCCCAGGAATGCGGCGAAGATGCCTCTGAAACTTATTCCAGAGTGGATAGATAAGAAATAGAAAGAACAAGAGCCAGACGATGCTTGTACAGCAAAACTCAAAGATTTGAGCCATGTTGACTTGGTATCGAGCAGAGCGACGACAAAGTTGCTTGATATCAACGAGATATCGGGCTGATTCAAGTATCTGGGCTGAAGGAGCTGGCCTGCACCCGATCTTCGGGACCAGACTAGCATGGCGCCCGTCTTGATCAGGACATTTGCTGCGATGAGTAGCACAACATAGATTGAGGTGGGCATCAACCCGTGGTTGTGAGTATTTCAGCCGCACTGCCATGCCAATGTTGCCGGCCAAGAGAATGCCCCAGCGTCAAATCCCTGGCGATTGCAGTATCTTGGTATCAAATGGGCCCAAACCCAATCTGAGTCCTGAGATGTGCGATTACACAACCAGTGGGAAATACTTCCGCATCAGCATGCCCAGCGCATCCCCCCGATCTTTCAAATGCCAGTCTGCGCCCGCAAAGTGCAGGAGAAATATGCCTGGCTTCCAGGGACGGGAATCTCGCGGATCATAGCATTTCAACTCCTCTGGGTATGCATCGAACATCCACTGTGGAGCAATCACGCTTCTGTCAGCAACGCCAAATTCATTGGATACGAGCAGATCTCGCAGGACGTCTTGTTCGTTGCGGAGGTCACCTCGACTGTCCAGTATTTCGAAACCCGCGCGCCATTGCTCAATGAAATCCAAGGTCCAAGGGTGAACGCGAAGAAACATGCTGCCGGCGTTCAGAGGCTCGCAGTCCCGTGTCAGAATCAGATTGACGTTGTCTCGATTACCAGTCGCAGGAGCCAGTGCTTGGTCTATCACATCCGGTAATGGGATGGACATGTTGGTTATGAGGGTGTCGAAATCGAGCATCCAGACCCATTCGTACGCCTTGTCCCCGTGCAATGAGGCCAGGATAGCGTCTCGGGTCATGTTAAGCTTGTCCCAGACCTTGGCATATCGACGAGAAATCTCAAAGTCCCAGATGAGATCGTAGCCATGTTTCGATGCGTAGGTGTGTTTATTGCTGAAGGACTCGAAGTCGTAGGTTGTTCGGCCGGTGGTCATGCTGAGGATAGCGTAGCGAGAGGGCTGGGGTCGATGTTGCGTCGTAGCAACGGCATTCGGCCGTTCATACCACGTGTAAGGTCGTATGGAAATGAGCATGAAGAGTACAGCTGCCAAGTACAGGATGCTCCTGAGCAAATTCTGAGGAGACGTGATCAACTTCATGTTGAGGGCCTGGGCGACGAATGCGGGATGTACGAAAACGTCAAATCGTCGAAGAGCATTACCCCAAGCCAGATGCCAAGAGGACGTTTTGATAGGATATATCAGGTGCTGCTACCAAGGTAGTGGTCTGGCCAGACACGGAGGCGTTGTGGATGGCGGCCCGAGCGCCTCGAGGCTGCGCGTCAGCCAGCCACTTCTACGTCGAACTTCGTTCACGGTCAATCATGGTCCTTCGTTTCTACTGCATACTGCTCATAGCCACGTGGACTCGCATGCTTAGCAGCACGCCCTCGGAGTCTTGTTGGCGATGGTAGAGGGCATCGCTCACGCCGAGTGCCAGTAGGCGCTGCTGTCAGCCCTTCTCGGCCTCGGCCATGCGCAGTCGCTCTGCGACACCCTCGAAGGGCATCAACATCTGTGCCATCGGCGCTGTGCTCAGAAATGGGTAAAGCTTCGTGGGAAAGGGGGTTGAGATGGATACAATCGAAAGCGAAACGAAACGTGAACGTGGAAGAAATGCCGGTGGCCTTTGCTCAATTGGCTGACGTCATGTCGTGTTCTGCGATGACCCCTTTCCTAACCTCATCAACCTCACGTACTCTTTACATATATCTTTCGATCGTTCGTTCTGCCGTTGCATCAGCCGTACGACATGGTCTCCCAAGCACTTGACACCAGACGCCGTACGCTACCCACGTACTCTTTACAGAGTCACCCAGGAAGATCACCGCAACACCTTGAGAAAAGACAGGCCAGACCAAAGTCTCCTGTTTGCCTCTGCTAAGCTTAAAGAGACATTCAAGTTCGCTTCCCTCGGATTGAAGTATGCCTCCGCTATTGGGAGTGAGATGTTGGCCATCTGCATGGTCACATTCCTGGCACAGAATGGTTTGCTGACTGAAGGCGTGATGGCAGCTTCAACGACCGCTGTCTCCGTCGTCTCCGGCAATGCCAAGCAGCCGCAGGCCTTCTCGATGAGTCGAGAGCTGGATGTATCTGGTCGAGGGTTCTCTCGGAGCCAGTCGAACTCCGGGACCATGGCCTTCCTCAAGCGACGTGATTTCGTCAACGTGGCAACATGGTTGCCTCTTGCGGTCTCTTGCCTGAAGATATATATGAGCGCTGGCAGAATACCATTACCGCGGCGAACTTACGGAGACGAAGCAGTCACTGTTACGGTCGATTCCTGGGTCTGCCGGGACTTCTGTAGGTAGGCATTGCAGAACGTCGTAGCATGCGGTTGAGGTAGGAAGGCAGTGACTGCGAAGTTCACTGTTCCACAGCCGATGGCCCCTGAGATACTTTCAGGACGTGGCCTGCGAGAATCTGATCTTTGATCTGAGGCGATGCAAGTGATGAACAGCGGGAGTGCCAAAAGGGCAAGGATGTTGCTGGACAGTCTAAACATATTGACGCTGTATCGACAGATGATCGAGGTAGCACTACAAGGCGATCAGAAGAGTCCCAGGGACTTATACCCGTCCAAGACGCAGCTGTCCTGAGCAGCATGGTTGTGAGAAGGCAGTTTCCTATCACACTGACATCTCTACCGAAAGTCACTGGCAGCGTGGGGGTGCTTTCATCGATTGATTCATATGCGTCTGTTCAGCTCGACGATGTCAAGATACCAGCGCCACAACATGCCCGTCAGAAGTTGCCTTCTGCGTTTTACTGATCTGATGAGGCGTTCGATGGCAGCCCCGCAGCCACGCGACTTCAAGATCCGGTGGCGCATAGCTCTTCCAACTCCTATTGCTACAATCACGACACAGCCAGCCAAGCAGCTCTCTAACCCCGCTATGGGCGTTCGGTCAGTCCGACGGGAGTCAGTCTTCAGCTGCGTCGCCGGAATTCACCCTTCGACGCTCATGGCCTCGCCTGGACCATATTCTTGTGATTTTGGAGTAGACTGCTCTCACAACCTCGCTGGCGACCTTACTCCTCCCTGCTGGAATTTCTGCCGGCCGCCCAACAACACTTCCTCGCTACACGAGTCACTGAAGTATTCGATGTGCAGCACAAATCAAAGCTGATCGACCGAGATCCCAACTCTTGCTAGCAATATGGTGTTCGGAAGCTTTTCTGTTGACACACTACCGAAGGGGCCGATGATGATCAACGACAAACAGAAGATTGTGAATGATCGGCGAATCCAACTTGTTGGAAATCGCAGTCTCTATCGGATACTGGCGATTGGCATCCTCCTACGCCTCTTCGCTGCAGTGAACGGCTACTCTGGATACAACAAGGCACCGAGCTATGGAGATTTCGAGGCCCAGCGACACTGGATGGAGATCACGACCGCACTACCGGTCTCACAATGGTACTTTTTCGATTCTTCGTGGTGGCCACTCGACTATCCACCACTTACTGCCTACCACAGCTGGCTACTTGGAAATATCGGAGCAGCATTGAAGCCCGCATGGTTCGAATTGGACGTCTCCAGAGGATTCGAAGAGCTTTCTCTGACAGTCTTTATGCGATCGACTGTCTTTGCGTCTGAGGCTTTGGTGTTCGTACCGGCAGTCTACATCTGTATTCATCAACTTCAGAAGCTGTCTACAACCAAAACGGACGATCACCAATCACAAGTTGCCTTGCTAGCTCTCCTGACGCTACCTCCTCTGATCATGGTTGATCACGGCCATTTTCAATACAACGTGGTCATGCTCGGTCTGTTCCTGGCCGCTGTAGCCAGCTTCTTGGCGGATCGACATCTACTGGGCTGTTTCTGCTTCGTTGCGGCTTTCGGAATTAAGCAGATGGCTCTGTTCTACGCACCAGCCGTTGCTGCGTATCTGGCAGGAACGTGCGTCATGCCTACGATACGGCCTCTACGGCTTCTAGGGATTGCCGTGGCAACAGCGACCTCGTTTGCTGTGCTATACATGCCTCTGCTAGCTGGGACGGCTTACGACCTGACCCGACGAATTGATAACGTTTCAACATCAGCAATCGCTGATCAGCTGCCGGCAGCTCTTGGTATCCAGATGGCACAGACACTGCACCGAATCTTCCCTTTCTCCAGAGGCCTCTTCGAAGACAAAGTAGCCAACATCTGGTGTACGATCCAGTACTCAGGCTTGTACAAGCTCACAATGTACCACTCAAGTCAGACCCTTAGCATGGCTGCACTCGGACTCACAGCATCCGCTGGTCTACCGCCTTGCATCATCATATTCCTGCGACCACGCAAAGATCTGATCTTGCTGGCTTTCACAACATGCGCATGGGCTTTTTTCCTCTGCTCGTACCAAGTCCACGAGAAGAACGTATTGCTTCCGCTTGTTCCTATGACTGCTCTTCTTGCTGGTCCTAGGGGTTCGAATGCAGCCACGAAGGCTTGGGTTGGATTTGCCACGATCCTCTCAACATGGACTCTGTTTCATCTTCTGATCAAGGATAATTTGGAGATTCTGTATCTCCCACTGCTGGATGCTTGGAGCTACCTTCTGAAGATGCCGCCATTTGCATTGGGCCCATACCAAGTGCCCTCCGGTAGTGGTGGGCCGAGTCGGTCGACGAACTACACTCATCTGTGCTTCTACGCCGGGATCGTGGCATGGCATGTACTGGAGAACCTGGCTCCTCCTCCGGCCAGCAAGCCCGAGCTTTGGATTGTTGTGAATACGTCAGTGGGATGTTTGGGCTTTGTGCTGTGCTATTCTTGGTGTCTGTTGAGTCTTTGGCGGGAGAGCGGGCTCCAAGCTGACCTATCGATGGTTTTGAAGGCGCGTCTACGAGATGATTCTCCCTGGTTGAAAGTCATTGTACTTAGGTGTAGATCTTGATCAAGAATCAGGTCTTGACTATCTCACGCATAGACAACTTCTGCAGAATGACCGTGTCATATGCAGCTGTAAATTGCATAAATCGCCCTGTATTCCCTCTGCTGATCAACGTACCGCTTCACATGATCCAGGCGCCTCCGGTTCGAGTTTCCAAACCCCCACGTCCACGAAGACTGCATACTGAGGCGCTTTATGTGGCGCACATGTGTCGGCATCACCTTTAAACAAACCTTCTTACCGATTGCATGTCTTCTGAAGCTGAAATAAATCTACCAATACGTCACGACTTTGATTTTGTCATACAATTCTCAGTTTCGAAGGATTAGTTCAGCTCGCTGGGCGGCCGTGGATCGTTCGAGACCGCATCTCAAGCTGAATGGTGTGGTGCGTGGCTCTCATGAGGCTGTCACGAGGCTGGCTGGTATCCTTGGCTGCGGGGATTCAGGCCATCTCTTCTGAAAGACCTTGAACCATGTCTCAACCACTTTGGCACTAGTCGACCACGCATAATATCTTCAAGACTTCGTCAGTCTTCGGCGTGGCCGCTCCAGGCGTCATACACATCAGCTCGGTCAATGTGGTGGAGTATGTCAGTAACTCAGAGGTCATCTGTTCCACTACCTGGCGCCAGCCAGTCTGAATTCGACCTAGATATCTGTACGTCTAGCCAGCCCAATGCCACGGAGTGACCGCCGGTGCCTCAATGAAGGCTTGAAGGACCAAATCAGGTACATTCACGAAGCCAATGTCGAGCCAACAGCGGGCTGATCATGCATCCTCTTTGACATGTCCATGAATGACGGCGGTATGATGCATTGTAAGATAGCTCCGGGCCTGATATAAAAACCCATCTCGCCCCTGAGGTCCCAATCACTCACTCAAAGCACTCATCCCCTACCCCCCCGCAAGACCACATCATGCGCTTCACATCTTCTCTCCTGCTCATAGCTTCTAGCGCTCTGCTGGTTCTTGCCAATGCCAACCCAGACGCCTCGCCAGCAGCCCTCGCGGAGCCTTCTCCTGACGCGCTAGCGGAGCCTGCTCCTGATGCCTTGGCGGAGAGGAACTCACCATCCTCTGCAACATGTCCCTTCTGCCCACCAATCCTGAAACAAGTCCTCGCTCCACTTGCCAGCTCACCCTTCGCACAACAGTATTGCATGGCCAATGGAACCAACAGCACTAACACCACCGACTATTCCGTCAATCCGTAAGACAGCCAATCCTCTTCATCATCAAACACTAACCTAGACCTTGTTACAGAACATGGAAATACTACGGCGACCTCTTCGTCAAAGAGCCCCGTCAGTTCTGCTGCTGCCTCTTTCCCATGACCAATGGTTCAAGCAATTGCACAAACTCCACCAGTGGAGGTGGTGGCAAGAGGGGAAAGAATCGAGGACGTGGTTTGTTTCGGCGAATGTGGCGAGCGTGGAGCGGCGAAAAGGATGATTTGGAGCCCGTGACTTTGGTTGAGAATGTTACTAAAGATGTCGCTGTTTATGAAGGGAGAAAGGTTCATGGTGGCTCGTTGGCCAGGCATCGCGGCATTGCAGTCCAAGTGAAGACCCATGGGGATGTGGACGTTACGGTGGAGATTCCGAAAGATAGGCTTTAAAGGTTTGTCGCCGTCGAAAAGAGGGTGAACGCTTGGGGTGCAGAGATCTTGTAGATATTGGTACAAGGCCTGGGTCTGATACATGTACACCGTAGAGAGCTCATGGCAACAAATGCCACTCTTGCACAAGATGCGAATTCGGCCTGAAACGGACTTTTCCCTAGGGCTGTGCATGTAAAGACCCTCCAGGCCTGGCCTTCGAGCAACCACGGGCTCAGCTTCTTTTGGGCAGCGCTATTGATCTGATCCCATGTTGCCATTGGCAGACGTCGAGAACTGGTGATGTAGATAATTCAAAGAGCGAGGCCGAAAGCTCTCTACAACCTTAAGTCCCATTCGGCTCCGGCTGACATGCATCTGGTGCACTCGACGAAGAGGCTGCACCTCGCGACTGATTACTCCTCATACTTGAAGTATGGCTAAGAGAAGGCCGTCTCGTCTCGACCAAGACTGGCGCCACTCGACGTTTGCCTCCATTTGGAAACGTAAGCACACTACTTTGCGAGCTTTCCACTACTGGACTGCTACGTCCGGGGCTGTTGAAGTTCAGCAGCGGGACTTTGGCCTTTGGCCGGGGTTTGTCCAGCCCATCCTCCTTTGTCCTGCCTGAGCTCGCTCGGGCGGTGGTCTCCGGGGTAGTGGGTGGGACCATGCTCTTCATCTCATCGATAGCCTTCACGATCTGTGTGGAAAGGGCGTAGTCCGAAGCCTTTGGGGTTCCTGTCAACGATGACCGGCTTTGACTGGACAGCAATTGGAGCTGTGTCTGCAGATCCGCGATGTTGGACCTGGTCGTTGGGACCGATCGCAGGAATGAATGGTTTTCGTCCTCCGAGGAATCATCTCCCGAAAAATCGTTTTTTGGAACAGCCGGGGTTATTGCTCGCGTTCCCGCAGATGCTGTCCTTGATGGAAAACGGGACGTAAACCGCGAGCCCTGTACCGAAGAGATATCATGGCTTGATCGAAAAATTGGTCCGTCGGAATTACGAAGGGATGCAGGCCGGGGGCGAGGCTCGGATTTGAGGCTGACTGACGTTCTGGCACTAGGAGGAGGCGCTGTTGGCAATCCCAGATGTGAGGATGCCTGTCGTCGTGCGGCTCCAAGACTTCTCAGGTCAACTTGAACATCAATTGTGCGCTGGTCAAGTGCACCAAACGCCTTTTCTCTGACATTGAGAGCTTTTCGGAGTAGCACTTCAGCCTCGTCGATTTGGTCTAAACCCGCCAGCACGTTGCCAAGGTCGCGCATCGTCGTCGCAGTATCAACATGATCAGGGCCTAAGGAGTCCGACTTCTCTTGGCCTCTCAAGCAACGACGCAGAAGTATTTCTGCATGCTCAGACTGGCCATCGGCATCTTGTAAGAGGGCGTAGTTGCGGACCGTATCCAGAGTAGAGATGTGATTGAGTCCAAGGAGCTGCTCTTTGGCTATCAGCGCCAAATGAAAAGCTGACCTTGCTTCCACATTCCTCTTGGTGGCCATGCACGCGGATCCAAAACTGTCCAAGATGTCGCAATGCGCTGTGCTGCTGAGTTCACTGGGCGTGATGTCGCTGATCTTCGCCGTGAGGAATGGCGCGTCCTGCTGATATAGTTCGATCGCTTCTGCATAATCCTCTTGTCTCATCAGCAAATGCCCAAGGTTCCGAATTGACTTGAGAGTCGAGTGGTTGCGAGATCCGTATAGCTCAGACTTTCCGTTCACAGCTTCGAAATACATCGTTGCAGCCGATGTGTAGTTGCCTTGCTCAGTTTCGATCCAGCCCATGTGATGATATGCAGACAGCGTAACAGAACTCTTTGGTCCTAGAATTTTGATAGCTTCTTCCAGGGCTGAGATGGCGATTGACTCTGCTTCCACAAGCCGATCTTGTCGGATCAGAACTGCAATCATGCTGATCATTGCGGACAGCTCGCCTTCGCTCCTGGGTCTGTAGCTATTCTGCTCAATGCTGCGGTACAGCTGGAGTACGTGTGGTAATAGCTGACGGTCCGTATTCCTATGCGTGGAGCGACCCGTGGGCACCGAAGCTCCAACAAGCCGCACTGCAAGCCAGCACATCTCGACCCGATCGTCGTCGCTGCTCAAGTAAGGGCACCAGTTATGGATTACAGGATGTATAGCATATCCA
The DNA here is from genome assembly GCA_002786025.1 of Zasmidium citrigriseum. Lineage (NCBI taxonomy): Eukaryota > Fungi > Ascomycota > Dothideomycetes > Mycosphaerellales > Mycosphaerellaceae > Zasmidium > Zasmidium citrigriseum. The sequence goes on along the minus strand of NHNW01000005.1, from coordinate 402,095 downwards.
GAGTGCTTGCCATCATTCTGCTTGGCGTCGACCAGTGAGAAGTTGTAGAGGGTACCAATTGCTTCGAGAAAGGCCAGGTCGCTCTCGGCCAGAGATCGGAGCCAAGGAGGGAGATCGATGTAGGGTTTCAAAAGCTTTGCGGATTTGAACATGTCATGCTGGATGTCATTGCAGTCGAGAAAAGCCCAGAGCCTCATGATGGCAGCGCCGTTTTCGGACTGCTGAAGCACCTGGTCATACGACATGTTCCAGGTAGTCAAGATGCTTCTTTCGCCGTAATCTTCCAATGGGAACTTCGTCTGCATTTCCATCCAAGGATGCCACTTTCTTTGGTATAGGTCAAGGTATGTCGCTGTCGTGATGCCAGTCTGCTCGATGTAGGCACTGGCCTGGGCGAGCGCCAAGGGCAGGCCTGCCAGCGCCTCTACCAACGCCTCGGAGTCTACCTCTCAGCAGTGATCAACCCAAAAACTTCATGTAAGCACTCACCTTCTTCGCTCAGCTTTTGTTGAAGTATTGTCTTGGCGTCAGCATTGTTCATTTGAGTCAGCTTGATTCCCCTTTGGAACTTGGCCTTCAGTGCCACTAAGCGGGTGGTGATGATGATAGATCCATTATCTCCAGGGGGGAACATCTGAAGAACTTTCGGAAATGCAATCTCCGCGCTGAAGGGTTGTTCTTTTTCGGTGTCGACGTTGTCCACGATCATCAACCAACGAGAGTTCTCTGCTTGGGCCAGCCATCGTTGAGTCTCTCGTTCCACCACATCGTACTTGATGTCTGCCGCGGACTCTTCCTCAGAGACTTCTTGAGCGTTTGGTCGTAGTGCTGTGGCCAGATGTTTCGGCAGCTGCTCGATCGGTATGCGACTGATAAACGAGAGGAGTGACTGATGCAATTGAGCTCGAGAGTTGCCGTTCACCCATATCACAGCGCTGTAGTGTGTCCGGTGCTTTCTTGCGTACTGCACCGCAAGCTGCGTTTTCCCCATTCCTCCCATACCATAGACGACAAACACCGTTCTCCGACTCTTTTCAGTTGCTAATGGCTGTAGATCTTGTTCAATGGCGTTCATTTCGGCCTCGCGACCAACAAAATGTGTCTTGGAGGGCACTCCATCGAGGCTGAAAGGCACATTGAACTTCGACGTGCCTGTGAACGATGTCAGTCATGTACTCGGTCGACTGAGAATGACGGGCTTACGCTAATGAGACGTACTGGCAGCAGGAAGCTCCTCTACGCCAGAGAGCTCCAATTCGTTCAACAGCCATTTGGCGTAGGCTGCAGCTGTCACAGCAGCGTATGGCTGCCAACGTTTGTTCTTGTGAGAGTCGGCGTAGTCACAGATACCTCTGACGACCACGCAAGGGAAGGAGTCTGCGAGGCCGGCAGCTTCCATTTCAAAGCAAATGACGCTCTCCTTGGCGGCAATCGCATCTCTTGTCGAGCCGTCCTTCATGACTTCATCGCCTGAAGCGATGTTGCCGTAATAGATCGCAGGTTCATCGTCGTCTCGAGCAGGTCTTTTCACAACTCGACTAGTCTCGCAGGCTGCGCAATCCTCGCCGCTCCCATGCTGATAATCAGCTTCGAAAAGCTGATCATGATCGCTGCCCTGGAATGCAAACTTCTTCTTCATGCGAGGGTTCTGTACGTACATCTTTTCCATGTACTCCGGCAGCTTCGTGCCCTTTCGCATCTCAAGGGCCTGTAAGGACTGAAGGACACCAAGCAGCACTCTAGGCGGCTTGTTCAGCGTTCCAGTTCGGCGAAAGCTTCCACCCTTCTCCATCTTTCCAAAGTCCCACTGCACGACTCCGCCATGCATGTCGGTAGGCTGACTCACTACAACGTCTCCCAATCGAATATCTCGAGACTTCGATGGCACGCCGCCCGCGATGCCGACCATCAATCCGATCTTGATCGGAAAGCTGCGCATCATATCGCGAGCAACGGTAGCAGCAGATACGGTGCCCGTAACACCTGCTGGCAGACAGGCGATGGCGACATCGTGGTCTCCGATCCTGCCGAAAGTGTAGTCGTTATCGTCTCCATGCGCTCGTTTCGCTTTCTGGTGCTCCTCGTCCAACATGGCCTCCATGGCTGCCTTTTCTGTGGCCAGCGCACATATGACACCGACATGGTATGTCTTCTTCGGCGCTTCATTTTGGGCCATGTTCACGGCAGGTGTTGACAAGAGTCCGGAAGAGCAAAAGACGTGAGGTCAGCCCTGAACTTCATATCAGCTCGCTTGCTAGGCGCGTGGTGTGATGTGCGGCCTCATTGCTCAGCCGCCGCCACTTCAAGCAGCTCAGCTACTGCATTGGGTCACGTACTGCGCCTTTGTATACCGGCCGCTCCATGTCATTACCTCCGATTCAGAAACATCTCTGACCCCCTCTGCATGATTTCCTGGGCGGTATCTTTGCGCAGCAACGTCCTGTAGAGACAGAGCATGAGCTCATCCATGCTTCGAACCCGATGAGCATAAAGGCTGCCAACAGATTCGCTGGGCATTCCTTTACAACTCTGACAATGTGCTCGATCTGGCAGCCGTGTTGGTACCCAGGTGAAGAAGGCACAGAGGTGCAAACCCAAAGGATCGCTCATTGCCCGAGCGTGGATCGTGTCAAATGGTCCCTGAGGCCCTCTCTTTCAGCTGCGTTTCTTCTCAACTTTACCCTCGACCACGCCCAACCCTCCGAAGGCTGTGATCTCATCGCAAGTGTGATGGCATTGTGTGTCCCTGTAAGGTTCGTGACAACACATTAAGCCGCATGAAGATAGCTCCAGAATATATGTGAAGCGTATAGTACCGAAACTCCAACATGTATAGGTACCACGGCCAAATCGAAAGTGAACTTCGCTGCTCCTTGGCCGTGCGAGTATCGTGTCGAATCAGTTAGACTTCAATCTCATATGTGGCAGAAATTTGAACTTAGTAAAAGGTGTTGGAGGCAACTTCGAATGGCCGTGCAGTAGCATTCGGTGCGTTAACCGTCGAGTGTTTTCTGGATGTGAAGAGGTCCATTCCTGAGTCCGCCGCCCCGTGGTAGCAGAGAGTGACAACGAGGATGGATATCATCACGTTAGCCACAAGTTTCATGCAAAATATCCAGTGGCTACGGTGTGGAGAGTCGTCGATTGAAGGTAATGGTCCAGCTCCAGTCGCCAATAGATGACTGAATAGTGACGATGAACTTGAATACCCTCCTTCTTCCGCTCAAACTGGAAGATCAGCTCTCCGCGCGAGAGCACGCGAATCTAAGCTATTAGAGGGCTTGTTGTACTCTTAGCCCTTTTCGAGAAAGTTGGAGATTGCTTAAGGCATCTTCCACTTTGACCGGAACACCGAGGGTAGTCTCGCATCAACCACTGGATTCGATGCAAGACGACAAGGGTGATGTCGGCGGGCAAGGAAGTTCCGTGTATTGGACATGAATGAGAGGTCCATGGTGTGTCGGAAACCCCTTACGACCGGTTCGATATCATCTGCAGTGCAGTCAATGAAACCCTCCACGTAGACTTCTTCATTCTTCCTCTTCACCAACCTCCTCAACCCCCTCCTTCTCCTTCGGCGCCCTCTCCATCTGCTTCCAATACAACCCCGCCAAAAACCCATTCGTACTCGCCTCTTCAATCCCCTTATCCTCCCTAACCTTCAAAAACCTCGGAAATCTCAAACTCAACCCCCTCTCCTCGCTAACCAATCCAATAGCCGCCGTATACGTCGGACTGAGAGTAATATCCGCGAAAAGCATCTCCCAGACCTCCTGCGGCTCAAACCACACATCCGGCTCGCCGACATATTCGACGTACGCGGGGCGGGAGATGATGTTCGGACCGCCTGGGTCGTATTTGGCGCGGTTGGCTTTGTAGAAGGCGTCGGTGAAGCCGGAGATGCATTTGGTCACGACTTCGAGGCTGCCGGTGTCGGGGTTGCGGCAGGCGAGGAGGATGGGGGACCACCAGGCGTTTTTGCGGCCTTGGCCGTGCCAGCCTCCTACGGGGATGAGGTCGATGGTGTCGGTTTGGGTGTTGTAGTCCTTTTTGACTTTGAGCCAGGAGTCTAGTCGCTTGTCGGGTTCGTAGGTGGAGAGGAGGGCTTTTCGACGACCGGATTTCTTCTCTTCAGCATCGTCGGCAGTGTCCTTGTCGCCAGGTTTCGCCTTCGATTTTCTGCCCTTCTTGGGTTTTGGAGCAGGCTTAGCAGCAGGTGTCTCGTCAACCACCTCACCATCCATCTCAGCTTGGAGTTCAGGATTTGGTAAATTGTCGAGCACCTTGACCATGATGCCCTCGCACTTGATGTCGGTGGCCTGCTTGAAGAAGTCACTGACAGCGTCTCCGTCAGCCGAAGTAGCGTCGAAGCTTTTGACCCAGGTAAAGTGGTTCGGAATCTCAATGAACAGGCTTCGAAGAAGATTCCGCCTTTCGCGGAACGACCGATTGAGAAGCTCCTCTCCATTGAGGTACATAAGATCGAAGGCGAACAGACAGACATCGACTTTCACACTTTGAATAACGACGTCCTTTCGAGCTCGGTTGGCCAGAATCTGAAAGGGCTTCAAACCTCCAGACTCTCGGTCGACGGCAACGACTTCACCTTCCAGAATGAAGCTGCTGACTCCTTCGCCACGGATTTTGGGCACCAGAGCGACGAGATCAGGATACTTCTCAGTCATGACTTCCAGATGCCGTGAGAATATGGTGACTTTGCCATCGTCATCGCAGTGCACCTGAGCACGCTGGCCATCGTATTTGAACTCGCAGCTGAAGTCTCGTCCCTGAAGCTTCGTCAACATTTCGCCCAGATCTCGGGTGATGCCGCCTAACATGGGTCGTAGTGGAATATGTAGTGCCAGCCCGCAGCGGAGAAGAAGCTCATCATCTATGCCGATGTCGATCAAGGTGGGCACGAGATCGTTATAGTTCGGCCTTCGTGCAAAGCTGGCTTTGACCAATTCTTCGCCATGGGAGTAGACCTCCGCGAGATCCTGCTTGCTAAACTTCCTGAGTTCCTCCCGTGGCTTGGTCGCGTAGCTGGCACCAGGCGGCCTCGAAAGTAGGAAGGCGCGAGAGAGTGCAATGAGCATCGTAGTCTTCACAGCCCCAATTCGGAGGTGCTGTACCAGAGTACGTACGATATACCTGCTCTCTTCAGCCCCTCGTGCATCTTGAACAAGCCGCTCGACGATTCGTTGTTTGACCTCTTGACATCCTTGGCCTTTCGCATTCGCGATCTTGTGCAAGCTCTCGTAGACGCCCTTGATCGTGAGAGGTTTCGGCTTTCGAAGGGTCATGCTCTGCCGTTTCTTGGCTTCGAAAGCGACATCTCCAGCGTCACCATGCTTGTTGTACAGCGTCTTCAATGACGAGTTGTCCAGGCCACAAACTTTCTTCAGAGCCTTTGAGATGGCAGAGCCGCCCAGTCCTAGCTCGATGTCGATGTACGGCGGGGATATCGAGTTAGTCGCCAGCCAGACCGCAGGAAGCAAGGAGTCAGGATCTCCTTCAATCAGTATTCTGATCAGATTGACCAGCGTGTCAACGATCTTGATGCGGGACTGAGTACTGTTGACGAGTACGAAGCAGTGGGTCAACAAGGCGTATGTTGCCAAGCCGCCTTCAGGAGCCCATTGCTTCTTGAGCTCAGGAATATACTTCTGAGGGTCAAATGTGAGCGGCGACTCATCGAATGGGATCTCGTGAGAGACGGTGTCCTCTTCTGCCGTGGCTGACTGTAGAGAAAGCGTGTTCTTCTTGCCCATGGCTACGAATGCATTGTTGGTGGTAGGAGCTTCCTCTTGCGGCTCATCTTGACCATTGACAACCTGCTCAGGCTTCTGTGGAGACGGATTGTCTTCGCCAGTGTTCTCTCCAGCATCCGTCTCATCTTCTCGCCCTGCAGCCGCTTGCCCATTGGTTTGTTGGCGCCTGTCTTCTTCGTCCCATTGCGCCTGCAGCTTCCGTGCCAGCTCCTCATCCGTCAGCTCTTGATCCGCGTTCGGCAGAGCACCCACATCTTCTTCTTCTTGATGCCCATTGGGCTGCTCTTCAACAGGATTCTCGGCGATTGGTTTGGTCTCCTTCTCAGCTCGCTGCTTGCCGAAGAAGTAATCCAGGCTCTTGGCGGACCCGGGCGAAGCGTGAAAATCGTTCTTCTTGCGCCGCTTGTTGGGCGTGCTCATGTTGGCGACCTGGCTGCATGGCGTGTAAATCACATGTTAAGAGACGAGACGAACATTCACTTGGACGCGGTTGCCGCGAGAGAACGCGCCTGGCGACGTCATGGACCAGCGCACGGGCCATCAAAGTCACCAACCTCCTTTTCGACTTCCGCATGGAACATCGTCACGCACCTTACGACGTAGTAAATGGCCCCGTCGACCGATCGTCTCAATGGATGAGAACAGCTCTGGATGGTGATGGTGATACGGGGCCGTATGGTGCAGGGCTGTTCTCGACGCAGGGGCCGGTGGCTTGTCCGTATCAGCCTCACCTTCGCCTACGCTGACCTATCGACAGAGCAGTTTCGAGATTCTTACATACAGTGGATCCTTCACGGCGAAGCGTCAAGGGCATAACTAACAGCATCCATCAGTCTGCTCGTCGAAGCGAGCTGTATGCGATGACCTTCTTGCCTTGCAGGTAAGACGGTTGGAAAGAGTTGCGCCGGTCTCTACTTCAACTGCAGTTCGACAGCGTCTTGGATATACAATCCTGCGAAGTTCGCTCCAAAAGATTGCAAATCCAGGCCAGGATTCCAGCGGACCCGCCAGACCCAGCTTGAGCTCGCTTCGACTCGGCGGCTGTGGATCCCTTCATCTTCAACTTCACGTCCTCTCTTTCGCATCTTCACGTCCCTTCATCCACTCAACAGTACTTCATTGTCTCGCTCTAGCATTCGCTCTAGTATTCGCTCCCAAGCCCTCCTTCACCCGTACACGCTAGACCCTCTCGGCGTACAAGAGGTAAGCTCCAGCTGAGCTGACAGCTGACACCCACAAGGTGCGGCCTTGCAACATAAAGCTAATCACGACCCAGGAGAAGGGCTGTGTCTTTGCCCATTAAGTCATCAGAAGACTGGAATACTAATCCGGACATTTATCTTGCTCAGCCGTTCCATCTTCCACCAGTCTAAATCCAATACAAGATGGGTGCAAAGAAGAATGCCACCGAATCCGACGTCCAGGAGCTGAAGAAGCTTCTTTCTGGGACGAATGCTCAGGTATATGGTCCATCAGACGATGGCTACTCTGCTACCATTGAAAGGTGGTCGAGAGCTGCAGAGAAGCCAGCTGGAGTGTCTGTTGTACCAACCACAGCCGAAGAGGTCAGAAAGTCCAACTCTCCATAGATTTCGGGCTGACGTGCTCTCAGGTGTCTATCGCTGTCAAGTACGCCACTGAACACGACTTGGATCTCGCGGTCAAGGGTGGCGGTCACTCTACTGCTGGTGCCAGCAGTACCGATGGAGGCGTTTTGATCAACCTTGGACAGATGCGCAACGTCCGTGTAGACGCCGACAAGAAGCTTCTATACATCCAAGGTGGATGTCTCTGGCACGATGTGGATCAAGCTGCATGGAAGCATGGTCTAGCAACCGTTGGTGGCACCGTTGCTGATACAGGCGTCGGCGGGCTCACCCTTGGTGGTGGCTATGGCCATCTCTCCGGCTCAAAGGGACTCGTCATTGACAACATGGTCGGTGCGACTGTTGTCCTGGCCAGCGGCGAGATCGCCAAAGCGAGCAAAGACGAGAATCCGGACCTCTTCTGGGCACTCCTTGGAGCCGGCCAGAACTTTGGAGTAACCACCGAGTTCGTCCTCCAGGCCTACCCGCAAGGCGAAGTCTGCGCGGGAATGATGGTCTTCCCACCCACGCCAGACAACATCGAGAAGATCGTAGCCGCTGCAAACGATCTCTACCAGATCAAAGATGGACCCAATGGACCCGAAACCAAAGCAAAAGGTCGGTGCGGCTCTCTGCTGGCATTGGCAAAGCCACCTCCCGCCGGCGGGATGACCATGATTCTGGTAATGGTCGCATTCTTCGGCACAGAAGACGAAGCAAAGACCGTCCTTAAAGGCTTCTACGATATCGGACCAATCCAGAACACACTCGCGATGCATCCATATCCCAAAGTCAATGACATGGTGCCTGCGGTCATTGGGATGCGAAGTAGTATGAAAGGTGCCGCTTTTGTGCTCCCTCTACGAGCAGAGTTCGTCAGCAACGTGATTGCTAAATATGATGAGTTCCTTGGAGCAAATCAAGACGCCGCTCCCAGCTTGGTAGCGTGGGAACTGTATGATACTGTCAAGGTGGCCGAGCTCGACAACGGTAGTTATGCGAACCGAGGCTACCACTTGAACGGACTTGTGATGCCTACCTGGAGCAGCAAAGACAACGATCAAGCTTGTAGGCAGTGGGCTCGGGACATGTCGAACATGTTCAAAGAAGAGCTCCAGGTTCATGGTGAGGAGCCTGGAAAGGGTATTGAAGGCGGTGTTGGGAGGAGAGGCCACAAGGGCGCCGTGATGCTTTATGGCAACTATGATGTGAGTGATATCGGCGCTTTGAAGGGAAAATAATTCTGACCTGATCCAGCAATACGACGAGATCTCGAAAGATATATTTGGTGAGAATTATGAACGACTGCAACAAATCAAGGCCAAGTACGACCCGAAGAATATGTTTAACAAGCTCTTCGCCATCACGCCGGCGCAAGGAAAGCTTTAGAGAATCGATAGAAACTCGCAAAGCGCAGATAATCGTGCTCGACCAGGACCTTATGTATTTTCTCGTCCTGCTGACTGATTGTGAGTCGGGCATTCCCGGATCGCTCTCTTTGTCACCAAATGCGAGAACTCTCGCCCTCATGCCAAGCGCTCAGCCGTGACACGCGCGGTACGAAAACGAAGTCAGATGCTTTTAAGAGTCAGCACAGTCGCAAGTCTGTCGCATGCATTCATCCAGTCTCCCAAATCAGTCCCATAACGATCTCACGAAAGTCAATCCCAGCATCTGAACGACCAACCTCACAGCCTCGCAGATGTCGCTCCTCGCCCGTCCCCTAACAAACCTCTTCACACCCACAACCCGAAATCTCACCAATCGACGAACATACAGCACTCAACCAAAACAAGACCCCAAGCCCAAGTCAAAACAAGACGAACAGGAAGTGCACGAAATCCCTTCCTTCAGCCTCAAAGGCCTTGGCGTCAGTCCAGGTATCAGAGCATTTCTCTACGTGAGCTTTGGTGTCCTCGCAACGGCGGAAACGTATACGTATGGCATGTGGGCTTGGAGGTGGTGGGAGTCGAGAGAGAAGGCTGGGGAGGAGGGGGATTGAATTGGGAGAGGATGGTTCGGGTGTTTTGTACGATCAGATGGAGAGGTGAAGAATCGATCCCAACTCTTGTCACAATGGAGACGATTTTTATTGATGGAATCAACTCTTGTCAATCTTCGGACGTTGAAACTCGACGTCACACCCCGTCCATCAAAATCCCACCTCCCAAATCCCACCTCTTTTTAACCTCCCGGCACATGCCCCTTAGCGCCGGCGCGGCGGCAAATCCCTGTTTCAGCGGGCATCCCTGCCACCCATTCAACCGCACCTCCATCTGCACTCCTGCAACACACTTCCACCAAACTCCATCAACACGAGAAAGAATGACTTGCCGCGCGCCAGACGCATGCACATGCGTGGTCGTGAAGAATGCGTGCGAGAGTCAGCCCTACGTTTCGGGCCTTCGGCCCCTGTGTCAGATTTGGAGGTTGAGCGGTCGTACGTCACGCCGTTGGTTTGGGCGGTGATCTTTGAGGGTGGTGGCCGTGTGGCACGAAGAGGAGGACTTTTCTGGGTCATGCTGGTGGTCGCACTCAGAGGACCACAGAGGTGGCAAAAGCTCAGCATGGCAGTCGCTGGGAAAGTTTTCTTTGCGGCTGTCACGTGCGAAACACCAGCCGCAAGCTCGGTGACACCCAGCGTCTCCGGACAGTACAATCCGACAGTACAAAATTTGCTTGGCAGCCAGCGTAAATTGTATCACGCCTGCGTATATCTGAGAGCGCACACTAATCGAAATTCCTCGAGGAGTAAGCTGCGATATTAATACAACTTCTACTACCTCTACTACTACTATTTCTTTATATTTTGTCTTAGTTATAAGATAGTAGAAGATTATCTATATTAAGAGAATAATATATTAAAAGATAAAAATTTTCTAACTACTAGCTATCTCGCAATTACTATTAACGCTAGCTACTCTATCGTAATTTCCTTAGCTTCTTATATCTTACTATAGACGACTTAATATATAACTCCTTAGACGATTAAACGCTCGAATCTTTAAGTACTCTACCTTTATAGCTACTACCTACCTCTACTCGAGTTATTAACGATATAGACGACTCTTTACTATTTAAAGAAGACTTTAATTAGTCCTTCTATATATCTACGCTAGCTTAGTTTATATAGAAGGTACTAGTAGCGAGGTTAGATAAGCCTAATAATAGGACTCTTAATTAACTAGAGCTTAAAGAAGTACTATACTACTCTAAGCTAGCTATATCGATAAAGACGCTAGTAGGCTAGCGAACTAATCCTATTATAATCCCTAGTATACTAATTCTAAGGCCTACTACCCCTATTACTACTACTAGTAGTCTAGAGGGTACTTTTACTAGTCTAGAGCTTGTCTACGTTACTAAATAAGCGAGAATCTACCCCTTATAAGAGCTAGCTTCTAACGAGCTACTACTATAGTAGCTATACTCTCTCTTAGCCTATAACTTAATTAAGCCTCTAAGGTAGGCTATCCTTTATTTACTACTAAATTACTACTATAATCTAAGTACTAGAGAGGTCTTTAGCTCTAAGGAAGTATACTATAAGAGACTTTAAGATTAGGCGTTTACCTAAGGTTTCCTTATTATAACCTACTTAAGTACCTCTAAGCGAGCGATATATTACTATATATACTACTTAGATTATACGAGGAATACTAGGGGTTTAAAAGATAGTAAGAAAGGAAGGGTTTAATAGTATAAGAATATTACCTTTAAGAACTATCTATAGTAAGTAAGGCTTAGTCTAAAGGGTTATAATAGTACAAGCGTTAAGAAGTAGTAACTATAAGTAAGCGAGCTTAATTATTTATATAAGATAGTACCCCTACCTACTATCTACCCTACCTATAAGCTCCGTTAGCCTTTTATATAGTAGGCTATCGCTAAGATATATAATCTACGAAGGACTAGAGAGTCGTATAAGACGGCCTATCGATAGCTTAAAGTAGCTAACCTATATCTAAGTAAGAAGCAATATTATAATCTATACTATAGCCTACCCTTAATAAATAGCGAAGGCGCCGCCTCCGCGGCTAGCTCGGACGATATAATCTAGGCTCTACTCGTTATAATCGACGAGAAGGGTTTCTAGTACGCCTACTAGTAGTAGATAACCGTCGATTAATAGACTAGATAAGAAGTAAGGGTATCGCTCGAGTAGGTAGTATTTTAGACTAAATCTATAGAAGACTATAGTAGGCGCTTTATCGTCGACTTTAGCTTTTAATTAGACGTAACCTTTAATACTAATCGAGCCTACCTACTACTTAGTATAACGACTAGTATCTTAAATACTAGCTTATCGTTTCTAGCTCTCTACTTATTATAGAAGAGCGAGTTAAAGGAAGCCTACTAGTTCTAGCTTAAGATACTCTATAATAATTACTTCGTAGGTAGACGATTACTAAAGGTCGTTATCTTAGACTATAGTAAAGGTCTAATAGCTACTCTACCTAAGTTACTATTTACTAGCTATATATAGTAATATTACTAGTAGTACGCCGCCGAGGCGATAAAGAAGCGAATTAATTAAGGGTATATACGCTATAACCGATAGGTAACTTACGCGGCTTAGAAGAAGGTAGCTAATAAGATAGCTAAGTAAGTAGAAGTCGCTATAGCTATCGACTCGTCCTCTAAGACTAATAATAATACGCCCTCTATAACTAACGACGACGAATCTAGCTATAAAGCTTACTAAGCGAATCTTAACGAATCTTTAAAGGCGCGGCCGTTAAAGTAAGGGTATATAAAGGATACTAAGAAAGCTACTATCGAGCTTATCTAGCTATAGATCTAGTCTATTAATAAGGAAGATTTTACTACTAATATAGACGCCCTATTACTATTACTTACGGCCGTAGATTAGTAGTAGTTTAAGGACTACTAGGTTAGTATAAAGGAGCGATTAGTAACTACTTAGGTTAAGAGACTACCTAACCTTCGTACCTACTTAATATAGTAGGTAGAGTTAGGTAATAGGGGGGTTTAATTATTTATAAGCCTAAGCTTTAACCTTATCTAAGCCGTTATAGCGATCTACCTATATATTAAGGAGCGATTTACGACGTTACGGTAGACCGAGCTTACTACCTATAAGGGTATATCTTTAAAGACTATTGCTCTATATTAAGAAGTTAATTAAGCTATATTTACTAAGCTAGTAGTAGGTAACTTTATAGGCTATATAGTAGAGCGTATAATACCTACGTTTAGATAAGCGCTCGCTCGGTTTTATAACTAGTAACTTATAGTCTAGTAAGCTCTTAATACTAGTACTTAACTACTAGAGGTACCCTATAAGGATATCTATATAGATTATAGCGAGCTACTATAGGAAGGACTACCCTACGATTATCTACTTCTACGGCCTATTATAATAAAGGAGCGAATCCCTACCTATCTACTATATTATAGGTACGCTATATATAGTAGGAAATATACGAATATCGAGTAGTAGCTAGTATATACTAATATAACCCCTCTACTAGTCGATCTACCTAAGAGGGTATTAGTAGATAATAGAATCGTTAACTCGTACCTTCGTATTATCTAAAGGGCGTTATAGGTACTAGCTCTTATTAAGAGCTAGCTAGTAGATACTATTAAGAGTAGTAAGTTCTTATAAATAGACTAAATTACTACCCTTATACGTCGAATCGAGCTTATAGACAGTAATACCTTTTAGGCGCTATAAAAGCTAGCCTAGATAAAGCTATCGAAGACTTATAGCCCTTAAGTAAATAGAAGATAGTTAACGACTACTAAGATAGCTAATAGGGCGGTAAAGGAAGCTAAGAAGGTTATAAAGCGAGCGCTAAGGGAAGAAGTAGCTTCTATAGCTATTATAGTCCCTATAGAGGCCCTTATAGTTCCTTCTCGTCCTAAAACTATACTAAGATTAAGAGGGAATTATAGGTATAGATAGGGTAGAAGGGCTAGCTAAGGAAAGGTAATAGGAGGAGGTATTCTAAGAGGTAGTATAGCTAATATAGCTATATCTTTAGAGGTAGTAGATTCGGACGTATAGGAGCTACTACGACGCTCTAGACGGCGTAAAAATCGCGATAGATGTCTAGTAGTATCTAATTATACTACCCTTTTAAGGGGAAATTAATTACTTACGTAGTAGTAGTATAGTAAATTTATATAGGTTAATAGATAAGATTTGATATCATAAAGCCGAAGGAGTGAGGTCACGTGCTCTCATATTCGCAGGCGTGCTGATATATACGCTGGCTGCCAAGGAAATTTTGTACTGTCAGATTGTACTGTCCAAAGACACTCGGTCGGTGACAATCCTTTGACCTTCAAAAAGACGATCAGCCTTTCAAAAGTCAACAGATCAGCCTGTCTTGGTGGGCCTTATCGATTTTTTGCTAACGCACAGTCCTGCCACGCCAAACGCATCCCGAACGGCTGCAAACCAGACAACACTGCAAGACCTTCACCGCACGTGTGAGCTTGACATGACCATGGCCGTCTCGTGGGCCACGAACGAAAGCAGAACCCGCGCTACAAATACGGCCTGCACGCTCCTGTTTCAAGATGTCGCTGCGGCTATTGTTAGTGGCCGGAGCAGACTCCAGCGGCTGCGTGTTGGTCTCACCTCCCGCCGAGCCTCCTGTCTGGCCCCCTCGGATCCACTTACTTGCTCTTCTCGGATTTAGCGCCTCATAGCAGTCAAACAAAAGAACAACTCCGCCCTGCACGCACGCACTCGGCCTCTTCCTGCATACACTCCTGCTCTGCGTTTCTGTTTGAATATTCTTGTCTCTTTATTGTTTTGGTCTCTGTACATATTCGTTGTTTCTCGTCACTCGTTGCACGCCCTTCCGCGGCATCACGCTCACTACCAACTGCGTTCCAAACCATCTTGACGATCTTTGCGATTTCCCTTTTCGGTAACTTTGGACTTACAGCCACGACTTGGAGAACAGAAGCACTCGAGGCCGGAACTCGTGTGCATTCAACCTCTTCGACCAGAGAATACACCGAACGAATTCTCAGCGGAGAGCCGACGTCTGGAATTGTTCTCTTTATCGCAGCCTCCACCGCATACCATCAATACCCGGAGCGCGACGTCTTTCTTTGGACCTGGAACCTTTAACGACTTTCTTCATTTTTCAACCATGATGAATACGATTCTTCTCCTTGCAGGCCTTGCGGTGCAGGCCCTTGCCGCTCCTCTACCCAAGCAACAAATTGAAGCCAGAGCAGAAGTGCGACCCAAAGTCAAGAACACTTCTTACGTGGCGAACGTAACAGATCCGTCTCTAAGCCGCGACTCGTGCGGGTCCTCGCGAGTTGGTGGCCGAGCACTGTGGACTTGCAGAGACACCACACTTTACGACACCTCCAAGAATGAGTGCAGTCTACCCGTGGTCACCAACACCGCCAGCTGGACGAATCTGGACATGACCAAAGGCGGGCCTTACTTGGAGACGGGACCTGTTGGCGCCGGCTCGTCAGGAACGAACAACATCTTGAAGATGTACGGCAACGATGCTTACAATCTCCAAACCTACTTTCCAGTCCTGGCGGACGAGTGCCCCGGATACGGCCAATGTCAGGACTCCAGTCGCTGGGCAATCTGGCCCGATCAGCCTCCAGTCATCACTTCATCTGGCATGGATGGCAGCGCGATAGGCTACACCTGGGTCCCCAAAGCACACCTCCAACAACTCAACAACCTCAACTCCAACCCGGCGCACACCCTCTACAAAACTACCTACTCTCCCGGTGCCGACAACAACGCCCTTCCGACTGTCAGTGTCGTCGCCGCCGATTTCTGGAAAGAAGGCGAGATCGGCTTCGGCCAGTACGGCAGCGTCATCCGCGATAACACTCTCTACCTCTACGGCCAAACCGCCACCAAAGGTACCGTCCTCGCCAAAGTCCCCATCTCCTCCGTCGAAGACCGCTCCGCCTACAAGTACTACGTCAACGGCGCCTGGACCTCAACCATGCCCAATGTCAACGACGCATCAACAGTCATCCCCAACGCCGGCGCCGGCGGCCAAGGAACCTTCTACTACTCCACCGCCTACCAATCATACATCTGGATCGGACAGCAAAGTCTCTCGAACCAAGCCGACTTCTACATGACCACCGCCCCTTCTCCTGAGGGACCGTGGATCCAGCCGTATCAGATTTTTCAGGGCAAGAACGGGGATAATATGATCGCTCCTGGGTATTCGTTGCAGGCGCATCCGGCGCTTTTACCGAGTCATGACGCGAGTGAGAAGGGGATCTATCTTACGTGGACGCAGCAGTCTGCCAAGGAGACGTATGCGCCTGTGTATAATACGCCGCTCGTGTGGGTGGAGTTTGAGTAGGGTGTTGTGTTTTTGGTTTGGAGTTTGGGAGGGATAGATAATAGATACCAATTTGCTGTATTAGATGCATACGTGCGTGCAAGCGAACTATAGAATGAGTGCGATTCTAGACGCGAGACGAGGCTGTTCTTCGCTCTGTCGACAATCATCTCAATTACTGAGTTTGAACAAATGACAGAACGGCAACCGGAGCAGTACCGTCCCGTTGATTGTATCTACCACAAGCGGACGATTGTCGGTCGACCGGACGACATACACCCTAGCACCTATACGTGCAACCGCCAGATTCGCATTCGTATTCCCAACGTGCGTCGTACTTGTCGTCGCAGTCGTCAATAATGCCGATGTCGATTTTGATGTCTTCGGCGGATTGAGACCCAGTAGCAAGTTCAAAGACTTGAATCGAATTCCTCTCATCGTTCGGAACCGATCCATCGCAACCTCCAGTTCAGACACCGATACACACATTCGCAAGTCATCGTTCCCAGAAAACCAGAGAAAATGAACCTCTCAGTCGTCGCTGCCGTGCTTTCTCTAGCCGCTGACGCTTTTGCTTCTTTCGTGAGCCCCTCACGCAACATCCACTATCGCCACACTGACGGCCTGCGGACAGAACTGCGAGCTGCCAACCGGGGACGCTGGGGACTCTGGTTCCTGTCAGTGCAACAATGGCGACAAGGGATGGTCCGCCTGTGTCGACGTATCTATCTCACACTTCGAACCGACAGATTTTGATTGCTGACGCTTGGGTGATATAGACTTTCCCGTGCAAAGTCCGTCTCAATGGATGTACTCCTATTGGGGATAGCTTGGCACTCTGCTATTAGGTGTCTTGTACCTCCTCATTGGAATCGCTGAGAATCGGAAGGGAGCTTATTGTGAGGCTAGAACAGAGCCGAGTTTGCTTGCCTACGTCTCTTTACAGACGCGGAGCATGGACATGATTGACAACAGCTTATGCATATTACTATTGATGATGAAATGGAATGCTAGATGGCCAAGTCTATATGACTCGATCCTTTCCGATCTGGGAAAATATGCTAGAAGTCCACTAGTCTCAGATCTATGGTTCTAGAGCTCCTTCGGCCTTGGGTTTCGCACTAGGCGACATATCTCGAACGAGAGATGCATCGCGACGTTTCCAGCTTGATCGATGCAATTCTCTACAAGCGAATGTCTTATTCATCTGCCTTTTACCTAACTGAAGATCCTACAAAATGCAACAGTCTCCGACAAGGTCGCTCTCCGGTTCCCTGGTCCAAGCCAGTCTCGATCACAAGCGGACAAATATCGGTCGGCCATCCAGCGACAAAACACAACCAATAGAACCCCTAACAAATCCGTATCATGTTCAAAACGAAAGCGTCACCCGTCCGCGCGTCGCGCGGGACTATAAGAATGCAGGTCGTCGTACGGTCCGCGTTTTCGTCTGCATCCCCAAAAATCGCAACTTCCTATCCGGGCAACGATCTGCACGACATTCACTCACCACAACCCTGATCTGTTTTCAAGATGAAGTTCACCCTTGTCGCGGCTGTACTCTCGATGGCCTCTGGCTCTTTTGCCTGGTTTGTGAGTATCCCGCCACCACGTCTTTTGAAGTCGACGGGCTGACTTTCCCTCGCTAGAACTGCGTAGCTCCGGTCGGCCGTGGCGATTTCGGCTCTTGCCAGGGTAACAACGGTGACGTTGGTTTCTATCCATGCGTTGACGTACGTCTCTCTCCGATTTCTCCAGCAAGGCAATGTTGGTCGCTGACGATGTTGGCGATGTAGACCAACCCATGCCGCACCCCTGGGAATGGATGCACACCCTTCGGTCCCAATCCTGGTGGTTTGGCCTGGTGCTCGTAGGTGGAACTAGGGCATTATAAAGTGAGGAGATGGATCTGCGTTTCTTGAAGGACTTGATCGAAAGGGGAACAAGGATCAAAGTGGCTGTGGAAAAGGACGAGATTGTTGGACGAAGACAAAAGGCACGCCTCCGGAAAGGCGTCATACGGACTTGCTCTTGTCTTGCATCCTCTCACTGGTCGTGATCCCAAACCAAAGCCCGGCGAGAGCCTTCGTAATCAGACGGAATCACATCGCGGCCGGGTACTAGCAGAGTGAGGCTTATGCACCACAATCAACTCGTATCCGGATTCACCAAACCAGACGGTCGAACTTCCCACTCCCATCGTTTTCGGCGGTTTCAGAAGCCTATAATCCTGAGATCCGAACCCACTTTCCTCCTCTCAAACCCACTTCTCGCAACTTCCTATCGAAGCAGAGATTGTCAGTCACCTTGCACCGGCTATCAAAATGAAACTCACTCTTGTCGCTGCTCTTCTTTCCTTGGCCTCTGGCTCCTTTGCCTGGTTTGTGCGTTACTCACCCTCCAAGGGACCACTCCATGTCGGAATACATTGCTAACGTCCATCCCCTGATAGAACTGTGTAGGCCCAGCAGGGACTGGAGACTATGGCTCCTGCCAAGGCAACAACGGAGATACTGGATTCTATGCGTGTGTTCAGGTATAATGAGCATCGACTCTTTTGTGGACTTTACCATCTCTCGTTCACTGACCGCATGTCATAGGACCACCCGTGCGCCAATCCTGGTCGTGGATGCTCTCCTATCGGCTCTGGGTTGGCGAATTGCTCGTAGTAGTCGAAAGTAGCATAGAAGAAGCGACGAGGCTTGGGAGTGGAATAAGGGTTCTAGCTTAGCTTATGTTGCGGGACAGTCTCAATATCCCGTTTCCATAGACGGGTGGAAAGCATCATTGCCTATCTGATAAGGATAGAGCATCGCGAAAGCCACCGCTTTCGCTAAAGTACTCGATTATTCCTTGACTTGTCTTACATCCCCTCAATACTCCCTACTGTGGTCCCGGAAAGACATTCGGGATGGGTGGTGCCAGTCACGGGTGGACAAATCCCGGCGGGCTATGTTGACCGGACCAGGAGCATCGGATCCTTATTCCTACATCATCTCCTCGTGGTCCTCATAGTGTTGTCCGCGGCTTGCGTGGAAGCTTGGGAATCGAACATGAATCCTGTTATAATTCAAGATCTGATCCACTCCTATCTTCTGCCAGCTCCACTTCTCACAACTTCCTATCCAGGCAAAGATCTTCACCCATTCACTCACGACTCCCAAAATGAAGCTCACCCTCGTCGCCGCTCTTCTTTCCCTAGCCTCAGGCTCTTTCGCGTGGTTCGTACGTATTCACATCCGGGCCAGATCCGACGTCGGCATACTGACGATACCTCAATAGAATTGCGAACTCCCAATAGGTGGCGATTTCGGCACATGCATTGGGAACGGCGATGATACGGGATACTATCCATGCATGAGCGTACGGCCACTCCTTCAAACGCACTGTTGACAATGCATGCCGTGGCTGACCTCTCCCATGATATAGACGAACCCGTGCAACGTCCTTGGCAATGGATGCATACCCTTTCCTAATGACGGTGCGCTGGCGGCCTGCTCGTAGCTATCATGGGTATGATTCGACGATAGAATAGAATTCGCGCTTTGGGAATCAGCATCGCTCATAGTCCGGTCGTCACTGGGTAGTATGACCGGCTGTAATGTTTCCAATGTAGATAGAGCATTGCTACGATGCATCCCTTCATCATTGCTGCTCCCTTTTCTTAAGCCTGCAAAGCGGCATCTTCTGCTGCGTAAACCAAACATTCCTCATCTCCCACTCCCTCCCCTCCTCAATCCCAATCTCAAACTCCCTCAAAAGCTGCGGCACAATCTTCCTTAACTCCATCATCGAAATATTCCTCCCAATACAAACCCGGCTCCCCGCCCCAAAAGGGAAGAACGCTTTTTCCATAGCCGCTAGTTCCTGCTCCCCTGTCTCAAGCCATCTCTCCGGCCGAAACACTTCTGGCTCCGGAAACACCGTCTCGTCATAATGCGGGACCCAAGGATTGATGCCGACAATCGTATCGCCGGGAATATACTTTTCGCAGATCGTGGCTCCGGATGGTGGGACGTGGCGTTCGATGATTAGGCCGACGGAGGGGTGCAGACGCATGCCTTCTTTGATGCAGGCGTTGATGTAGGGGAGTTGGTCGCGGGATTCTTTGTCTTGGATTTGGGGAGACAGGAGGGAGGCTTTCTCTGAGAGTTCTTGCTGGGCGCGGGCCATTGCGGAAGGAGTTTTGATGAGGTGGTAGAGGACTGAGCGGAGGGCGATGGCTGTTGTGTCGGAGCCGGCGAAGACGTTGCCGCTGAGGTGGACGATTGCTGTGAGGGCAATTAGCAAAATCCCACTTGGGTGGGAAGCGTGGAAGCATACCGTCCCTTGTACTCATCTTCAATGGGTCAAAAGCCTTCACTGCAGCCCATTTGGACAGCATGTCATTCCCAACCTTTTCGTCGTTCAATTCCAACTCGCCATCTCGGGACAGCTTCGTTCGGCTGTTGATGGCCTTCAACGTGAAAACGAGTGCTTGATTCCAACTTTCCATTTGCTAGCTCGATCGTCAGTGCTGAGTACATAGTAGACACAAGGTTTATACTCACAGGCATCAAAACCGGAAACAACGGATTCCCCAACAAAAAAGGATGCGCCTCAGGTACCTGTCCAATAGTGGCAGCATAAGTCAACATCCCCTGAATAGCCCCAATGATCCCATCAACATCCGTCCCTTTTTCCAAAAATCCAAGTCGACGATTAAACGTCACCGCTCCGACGACATCGAACGCTATACACAATCATCAGCATCACCATTGCCCAAGACGAGCTTGACATCAACATACCATAAAACTGCAACCACTCCCCCAAATCCACCTCGCTCCCCTCCTTCGCATACTCATGCATCTTATCAAGGAATAGCCTCCCACACTCATCGATCTCTTTCTCCATCTTGAGAAGACTTTCCAGTGAATATGCGTTGGCGACTTTCTTCTTCTGCTCGCGATGGTAGTTTTCGTCGCGGGTGCTGAAGAGGTTCATTTGGGGTTTCTTTTGCCAGGAGATGGATTGGATTGGGAAGAAAGCTGCCGAAACGGATCAGTATGTACTGCTCGCCTTAATTCTTGGTAGAGTTGGAAAACTGACCGGTTTTCGTGAAGTCCCCCTTGGTGTTATATATTACTGGAATCATCGCCGCATCGCCCACGCTCACGACATTCGGAGCGATTCTGACCAACGGTCCATATTTTTTGTGCAAGTCGATACTCTCATTGTGAAAGTTTCCCTGGCAGACTCTCCAGAATCTCCATAGCTTTGTGTATGCCGCGACTTTTGGTCCTGGGATGTCTCGAAGCGAGGAGTGGAAACGATTGCGGATGAGTGAGAAAACGAGAAGGAGGAGAAGTCCGTAGAGGACGGAACTGATGGGAGGAGCGGAGAGGGCCATTGTCAAAGATTCACCGTGAGGCAGGGCCAAGTGAAGATGGCCATTCGACGGTATATAGCTGGCCAGACTTCACATGCCCGTCCCTGTTCCACGGAGAGTCCGTACGTTGTGATTGGCTGGAGCGCTACCCGATTCTGTGCAACGCTCCATGTTTCATGTCAGCCTTGCGGGCCTTGCAAGTACGTACCTCAGCTGAACCTTCAGATGCTGACTTTGTTTCGCCTCTGTGGTATGAAAGTGTATTCGCTTGAGATGATGAAATTGCTGACCGCATGTGTGAGCATTGGCGGTGGGACCTTGTGAGGAGGCATTGAGGGGTTCTTGCTGTTGTGCAACAATCAGCATTGGCAGTCGCTGTTTCTAAATCCAAACCTGACTGAGGACGGCAATCGTTCTCCGCTGCGGAGAGAGATACCGATGATGTACAAGACCAAATGTATTTCTAAAATACAAGATTACCTCTATTGATCTATGGTTCCGTCGCCCGAAATCCGCTCACAAGAAACAGATCGAACCAAACGATCCCACACTTCTATGCCACAACCTGCGACACACCACCAACCCAAGGCACCCTCCCCTCCGGCACCTTCTCTCCACAAGTAAACCTCAGCGCCGGCGTCTTCGCAACGTCCTTCGCCCCACTGCTAATCAAATACCTCTGAACAGCATGCACAGACATGACATACCGATCCACAAACTGATGGATCCTCGTCTGCCAAGTCGCAGTCGCAGTCGCCAGACTCGCTCTCGCAAGTTCCGCCGCAATAGTCCCCTGTCGCGCCGTCTGATAAGCCGTAAAAGCCTGCCTCAGCTCGTCCTGGCTCGGTGCCGGAGAGATGGAGTGTAGCTCGTTGACCAAGGCGACGATGTCGAGCATCCCGTTGTTGCAGCCAGCACCGGTGCTTGGAGTAAACTTATGCGCCGAATCCCCCGCAAGCACAACCCTCCCCTCCCAACTCCAGTGCTCCAGCGCCCCCTCTTCAAGACTAACAAGCCCACTCTCCAGCCTCCTCTCATAAACATCCCTCAGCGTGACCTTCCGATCCGGCGTAACGAATAAATGCCCCCATCGTCCGACGAGAGCATCCTGATCCGCCCTCGTGTATCTTACTCGCTCCCTCGTCGGCTCTTCCATTCGTTCGTACAGGGCAATGACGCCAGATTCTTCGCCGACGAAGAGTTGCGTTGTGGCGTTGCGGCCGTGGATTTCGCAGGTCATGCCTTCGATTAGGCTGGCGTTGCGGGGGAAGCGGATCCAGAGGGCGCGGTAGGTGGTTAGGAAGGGCTGCGAGGGGTTCACGAGTGTTGAGCCGGCGGCGAGGGAGAGGTTGCGCATGATGTCGCGGACCATGCTGTGGGCGCCGTCTGCACCGATGACGATGGAGCCGGTGAAGGAGGAGCCGTCGGAGCAGGTGGCTGTGACGCCGGTTTCGGTTGGCGTGATGGTGGAGAGTTTTTTGTTGGGGAGGAGTTTTTGTTGATCGGAGGGTGAGAGGTTTTCGTGGAGGACTTTCATTAGATCGTGCCGGCTGATTACTCGAGGGGCCATGCCATGTCTGCACGAACAATTAGCACGATACCCTTCATAAGGTTGTTGTTGACTCACAAAGCCTCCAACTGCTCAAAGATCTCCACATCCCCCAAATCCCTCCCCGAATGGTCCAACCGATCGATTCGTCCCAATGGCGAACTGACTTGGTTAAGACGCTCGAGGAGGGACAGCTGGGCCATGGCACGGAGACCTTGAGGTGATAGAACGACGTTGGAGCCAACGTCCATGACGATCTGTTCCCGGCGCTCGAGGACGAGGAAGTCGATGCCGGCTTTGCTGAGGGCGTGGGCAGCTGTCAGGCCGACTGGGCCGCCGCCGACTACGATGACTTTGAAGTTATTGGAGGCCATTGGTTTTGTTGTGATAGTTGATAGGATGTTGGATTAGGTTTCGAAGTCTTGGTGTGGATGGTTTTGAAATGCTTGATGTTCCTGTGGGAATGGATCTGCTGTGATGATGTTGGTGTGATTCTGCCGACTCCAAACATGATGGCTTCGAGCATTATATGTATCTGCTGGATGTTTGCAGCCTACACGTCGTGCATACGCCCGCAAGAGCAGTGACATCTTAGATTTGGTCTTTCACGACAATAGTATTGAATTTGCCCGTCGCGAACGGAGGAAGATTGTGTCGTCGGACAAGAGAAAGCTGAATCCGGCGTCGCGAATCCTTCGGCCGTACGCCCACTACGTATTCGCCAACGGATGAAGGATGTCATTGGCGCATTTTACGGGCGAGTGCCTTTACACATCGTCGTAGGGTCTGTCTCATCAATAATGTCGTCAATCAGCATCGGAAACAACACCGCTCACATCTTCACACACTCAATAATCGTCGCCACCGTCCCCTCCCTCTCCCAATACCTCCTCACCCCCAACCCAACCCTCTCAAGCAACCCCTCAAAAGCCCTCCTCGTCCTCTCCTTCCCTGTACAAGCCATAACAAGCACATCCATAACGACGGCCGTCAACGCACTCTCATTCAACTTCTCCGGCAACACCGCCTCACAGATCAGCAGCACACTATCGCTCGCCATGGCGTCCGCAAGCGGCTTCAAAATTTCGACCGCGCGAGCGTCGACGTAGTCGTGAATGATCCAGCGCATGAAGTAGGCTTTGGCGCCGAGGATGGGTTGCGGGTTGAAGAAATTATGTTCCTGCAGTTGGACTTCGGACGGGAGTGTCGAGTGTGCGAGCGCGAGGGTGTCTGCGAGATCCTGGACTACGCATCGAGATGGAGAGATCTCTGGATGGGCTTTTAGGATCATCTCGACGCAGTGGCCTGCCCCACCGCCTACGTCTACGAGGATTGTCCTCTCGGAACCCTCCTCCTCGACCATGAGATGCGAGAAATCGTATGCGCCCGTTACAGGCGCCACGTCACTTAAAAGTGCCATTGCCCGTTGGAAGCTCTTCATCTTCTCCGGCTCGTTGCGCGGCCAAGCTGTCCAAAGGTTTTCGCCATCTGAGCCGGCGAAAAGATGGCAGGGGGTATGAGTGATGTCGGCGGGCTCGATGAAGGGATTACTAGCAAAGAAATCTTCGAAGATTGAGCCGAGGGTGGTTGGGGTGATCATCAATTCGCCGTGAAGGAGTCAGCGACGGGACAGCTTGGGTGATGGGAGTCTGAAACTTACAGCACGCCTTTGAGCCAGGCTCCGGCTTTGCCTCCCTTCGTGTAGCCTTTCGAGATGTGTGTGTGGAAGTATCGATCCTGTGAGTCTTGTTGGATGAATCTCGTTGCTACTAGGAGGCGAAGGAAGCGTTCTGTGGCGTCGAGCCATCAGCATCTCAGCAACGGAGTTGTCGGTGCGACCAACGAACCAAGCAACACCCCCTGGAGCCCCGTCTTCCCTGC
Source organism: Zasmidium citrigriseum (assembly GCA_002786025.1). Lineage (NCBI taxonomy): Eukaryota > Fungi > Ascomycota > Dothideomycetes > Mycosphaerellales > Mycosphaerellaceae > Zasmidium > Zasmidium citrigriseum. Next base: position 377,619 of record NHNW01000005.1, on the reverse strand, counting down.
AAGAGTCTCCAACTCCATTGCTTTGTCTTGGTGGATTGGAAGTGCTTCCAGCACGCCCATCCTCGTCATTAATCGGATGGCCACGAGTTCCATGTCCTGCAGCGCATGAGCACGTCTCCACCTCCTGTGGAGGGGCAGAGAATCGGACTAACATTTGCGCTGAGCTGCATTACATGCTTCTCCGGGCTCTGCAGCGTGAAGATCAAATCCTTGGCTTTAGATATCAGTTCGAATCTCTCCGCGTCTTTGGGGCTCCTGGAGACATTTTGTAACGCGGTCAACAGGGCCTGAATACTGCCGGATGGGTCCATTGCTGATGACTCTCGAAGCGTTATTGGGGCGACGGTTCGTAGTAGCTAGGCAAGTTCCCGTGAGAACCATTCTCATGAGGAAGACGAAGCATATGCTTATATACTCTGTGCCTCAGAACGGAATGTGCGGTGCGTGCGGAACTACCGACGCCGTCCGTAACGTCCTCATTCTTGATCCATGGAGCAAGGTCGTGACAGGCAACATCAATACCCCAGAGCTCGTCGAAATAGGGCGTTGTGAGAATGATCAGTGCGGACCCGCTGACCCGCCATGATTTGCTCCCTGCAGAGGCTGCGTATTCCTTCCCTCGCGCATGTTGACCCGTTTGGGATCCGCACACTTTCGCAATCAATATCCACCTCGTTCTCTTCTCTAGCTCGAGTCGTCATGCTGTTCTTCATACGCGGTTAGGGCATGGACGATACTGAGGCAGCTTGAACCGGGTTTCCCGGTAGGCAGGCATCTCGGTCGAGCAACCCTGGTTGTTTCGAGGCTTCGAGAGAGCTGGCTGCGAAACGTCCACTGTTAAGTCGCAGTTCAGAACATCGGATGAGATGTAGGTATCCTCGCCATTCGGGTGTGGTGCGAAGTCCACGGTCTGTCAGGTGCAGTTGGATGTCTCGCCACCGCTCGATCCGCTGACGAGAGCAGGACATTATAGGTAGTCGAGTGTTGGCTCCAAATGACGCTCTCCTTAGCAAGTCTTATGATAGCATTCATGTGCCGTGTTGTGAAGCTGTCGCACTCCAATCGCTCCATTGACGCTCTCATCCGACTTTCTCGTCCTCCAGCATGACCAGACACCTCTTCCTAACCTCATCAACCCCAGCAACACCTTGCCATTTATTCAGCACCTTCTCAACCCTCTCCCACTCTTCCCTCGCACCCTCATTCTCCCCCTCCTGAGCCATCCTCCCAATCCGATCCGGCGCACCCAGCACCCACCTAACCACCTTCCTCTGCTCCTCCCTCCTTCTCGCAGCCCCACCCTCCCCACTCTGGACATGCTCCCTCAAGCCCTTCTTCAACCCACTCGCCGTCTCAGCAATATGCCCAATAGCCGGACTGAGGGTACTCGTCCCGGGACTCAAAGGCTCCATCTTCTCCCTCATACTGCGTATAGTCTCCGTCGCCGCAATAAGCTTCGAGTAGTTGTCATACACCAGCGCTTTCTTCTCGCCATCCAGAGACCTGATATCACTGACTAGTCCTGCTTCAACACGCAGCACGCCCTCCAGACCAGACGTGGAGAGGAGGTGGGTTACGTAGGCTTCGGGGGAGAAACCCGGCTTGTCGAGCTCGGATTCTTGCGCGGCATCGAGAGTCGGTGTTGGGGGTTCTGAGGATACGGCGGATTGAGGGCCGGTGGCTTGGAGGTTGTAGTAGTCGCGGAGGGCGGCGCGGTTGCGGCGAAGACTGCCGCGTTCTGCTGCTGTTGCGGGCGCGGGTTTGCTGGAGGCGGAGGTGACGGTGTTGTCCGTGGAGGCCGAGCCGCGGCGGGAGGAGATTGAAAGGGAGGGTCGAGGCGATATTCGTGGCGAGGCGATTGTTGACATGGCTGTTTAATTGTGGTGATTGAGTGATCGATTAATCGATTGAAAGCTGGCTTTCACGTGAAAGCTTCGGTTGATTCTCGGAAGCAGCTGCCGAGCCGACCCGATCGACCTCACCTCCTTCTCTTCTTCCATCCCGCATCGACAACACCTTTCAAACTGCTAGATCAGGAATTCTTGTTGCCTATACTGACATATCAGCCGTTACGACTTCGTGTATCACTGCCAGGCTCTGAGATCCGCATGCAAAGCGGTGCCACTCCCACAAGCACGAGTGGTGAAGTTCAAGATCTGCATTTATGCCACCACAAATACCTTACCATACGGACACGCAAGCAATCGACATTGGAAGTGCTTACCACAAAGAGGCTCAATAGTGTTCCGAAGAGGCTCTGTGTCGAATGATTCCGACCCAAGCAATGACCTCTCTCACTCGGATCGACCGCCGGATCGTGCGGTCATCCATGCACATAGCCCTTGTGTCTACTGCAATGGCCGCATTCTTCCATGCACGAGGCTAAACATGGGTATTGGCAGCCTGGTCTGACAAACCCACCTGCCCACTCCGGTAATTCATCGTCGGCCGAACCCTGCTCGGATCGCACGATGCCGAGTAGATATAACAACTCTCATCAAGACATCTGATAACCCGTTCGAAGTCAAGCAACAGCACTGAGCAACATCGAGCAACACTCCAACACTCGCAGATCACATTCTCCAAGCAGTCCAGCCACTCACGATGTCAACCACCCACGCCGCCATCGCCCAAAAAATCAAATCCGCCCAAGATCTCCTCATCCCCTCAACCCCCCAACTCGACTTCGCTCTCTCCCACTCCGCCGCCAAAAACCTCCCACCCATATCCATAGGTCCCGCGCAAGGCCAGCTCCTCTCCATCCTCTGCAAATCCCTAAACGCGCAGAAAATCCTCGAAATCGGAACCCTAGGCGGCTACTCAACCCTCTTCTTCGCCTCCTCCGTCCCAGGAGTCCACGTAACCAGCATCGAGCTCCGTGAGCATCACCGGGATGTTGCCTTGGAGAACCTGAAAGGTGTTGAGAATGTGAATATTCTCCTTGGTCCCGCCCTCGAAATCCTCCCAACATTGACAGAAACCTACGATTTCATCTTCATCGACGCGGATAACGCCAATCAACACAACTACTTCTCTCACGCCGTGCAACTCGTCCGTTCCGGAGGGATCATCTACGTCGACAACGCAATCCGGCGCTTCACGGACTGGGCGAAAGACGACTCAGAGGCTATGAACTTAATCGAGAGGGTGAAAGGGGATGAGAGGGTCCGAGCGACCTTGATCCCGACGTTGAATTACGGGAGTGTGTATCGACAGGAGGAGACGGAGGTGGAGAAGCAGATTGATGGGTTCTTGATCGCAGTCAAGCTCTGAGGTCAAAAACTACCGACAAGGTATTTGAGCGTTTCGTAGAAAATGGAGAGAAACAGGAACTTAACCCCCATTCCGAGGATTTCTTCCAGAGAAGGTCGGCGCATGTGAGGCGTGATCGCTGCTAGGGATGCCAGGTCGGAGAGAAGGAATCCTAAGTCTCTTGCGAAGAGATGGCGCATGGAGAGGATGTTGTCCAGACCTTGGTCACATAGTGCCAGTATGATGTGGGTCATTGTCACCGTCACTGAGAGCTGCATCATCCCCTCCGAAGGCTCATCGCCAACAGCCATCAGACGGTAGCAAGCGTATGCAGAGATCAAATCCGTTGTGGAGAAGAACAGCTGCGTTGGCCAGAGAACACCTCCACCAGCATCCTCGTTAGTATCCCGATCATCCAGGAACATGAGGGCTGACATACCGATCTCAGACAATCGATGAGCATCGTTGATGTAATTGAAGACGACCCACCATCCATACACCTGCATCATGCCATCAATATTCCCCACTCCAAACAATTCCACGAGCAGGACGACTCACCAATCCATACAAACTGAAACTCCCCAACCCCAAAACTCTCCATCTCAGCCCTCCTCTCATATCTCTTCGTCTCTCCCTCACCGACACAACCAAACACCCCACCGCCCTCCGAATCCACGCCTTCAACAACACGAAATGTCCCGCAGACCAGCAGAACGCCATGGCAGCGGAGGGCGTGAGGTTGAAGTAGATGTGCCTGACGCACCAATCATCAGCTCACATCATAGAATCGAAAGAAAGGAGATCAACACACCGGTACTGTTTCGACTCCTGAAAATGCCGTTCTTTGAATCTTCGGTCGAAACATTCACAGGTGCAGCTTTTCATCTCGACAGAGTAGGAAGGGGCGGAGATGGCGTTGATGAGCATGAAGAGGACGACGGAGAGTGTTGTGAGTATCGTTGTTATGGTGTTGATGAGGAGGGTCGACGAAGGGGTCGTTGTAGCCAATGGCCGATGATATTGGTTTGGCTTTGCACATGAGAGATCCATCGCTTTGAGCGACGAACTATTCAATGAGGTTTTGCTACCTAGATCACCCAACTAGTTGTATGTTCTGTTCTCTAGGGGCCGTTTCATCCTTCTCGTTCAAAGCCAGCCTCGAACCCCGGGTCTAAGTCCGGCCAAGATCTGATGCCGCGACATTCGATGCACCACATCATCATTTTCTTGGCCTCCAAGAGCTTCCTTTCTTACCTGACTTCAATGCGGCTGAAGGATGAATAATATCTTGCTTAGGGCAATCGTTGCGTGGTGCCTTCCGTACTCGTAAGTCCGTAGTCGTACTCTATCTCTATTCTGATCGATTTCCCTCACAACCTAGGGGAAGAAACTCTGTCGCGACGTCAGCAAACATCATACAACTGGCCGATCCTCCTCATTTAAGACTCACCTCAATCCCCATCCCCATCAAAGCACATATCTCCCAACCAACCCCTCCACCTCCCCCTCCCCCATCTGACTTATCCCAAACATATCCCCCTCACTCTTCCCACTCCAATCACTAGCAAACCCCTCCCCAAAAGCCGTCAGAAACACAAAATCCATCATAGTCTCATCCTCTCCCCTCTCCACCTTCCCATACGCCTGCCTCTCAAACTCCTGCGTACTGAACTTCTCAACCTTGGGCTCAAAGCCCGGCTTGACCTTCTTCGCGATATCGAGAAGATCTTTCTGCGAGAGACAGGCGCTTTGAACGTAGACGGCGCGGTTGCGAGTTTCGTTGGGATGTTGCAAAACGCCCACGACGGCTTTTCCGATGTCTGAGAGGAGGGTTGTGCTGTGTTTTTTCTTTCCTTCATCAAGGAGCCTCGTGGTTCCCTATCAGCCCTGTGTCAACAAACCCACCTGCACAACCCCGACAAGTTGAAATGGGACAACTCACCTTCAAATCCACACTAAACCCACTCTCCAAACACCAATCCAAAAACAACCCCGTAACAACACATGTCCAGCTCATCTCCATCACCCCTGCACTCTTCTCTTCTAAATACCGCTGAATCTCCCTCTTCCCATCCTTGAAATACGGCAGCTCCGCCGTCCTGTCATCGGCCATGACATCCATCCCAAACTCCGAGGGCAAAAACCTCTTCACTCCCGCGGCGATCGCGGCGTCGATGAGGGGTTTCTGCGCGGAGTGGATGGGGTGGTTGGAGATGAAGACGTCTTGGTTTTGGAGGGCGGCTGTGAGGGAGGCGGTGGAGGTGTAGTCGACGGGGAGGGCGCGGGTGACGCTGTGGGGGAGGCTGGGGGGTGTTTTGGTGGAGGAGCGGTAGAGGATTGTTACCGTGAAGCCGGCGTTGACGAGGGCGGAGACGATGCTGGGACCTAGGTTTCCGGAGGCGCCGGCTATGGCGACTGTTTTGTAGGGGGAGGTCATCTTCGTAGGTGAGGGAGTTGGTGTGTTGGTTGATGGTCGGGTTTGGGTATCGATTGATCTTGCTGTAAGACTACGGGGCGGTCTCCTGGTATTACACTCCCAGGACGTCAGTTCATATTGATAATAATCCTTCTTTCCCAAGAATCACATGCATCTTGCAAGCCGTCGACATCATTCTTCTCTCGGGGAAGCCTCGGATGTTTCGTGAACTCCATGCAGCCTTCAGCCACGGATAGCCATACCAAACCTCTTCAGGCTTACCAAAGCCAGCGAAAGTCATCCTCTGTGGGAGAATATGCCTCGCATGGAGTGGGACTCCTTTTCTTTGGTGTGCAAGCAAACCAATCAGACCAGGCCGTTCCTTAGTGCGTCGAAGGATTTGGGCCAAGGAAAGCCAAAGAAAGACAAGACGAGCAAGACGAGAAGGAAAGGGATGTCGTAGTACTTCGTTCATTAGCAATCATATCGTCACCCTATCTCATTGGTATTACCCAGTTGCCCAGTTCCGCACCCGTCTACAATCCAGCCACCATCGTTGAGACGAGTAGCGTTTCCCAATGCGTCCTGAGTCCGTACAATTACACAGCGTCCACTCATCCCAAAACCCGAAGCCCCAAACCCAGCACCAAAATCCGTAGTAACGCAATGGATGCATCGCTGGCAAACGCAGCAACCTCTCCCAGAATCCAATAACATCGGAGTCGAATCGAATCGTCACCGTCCAGTGGGCGTCTTGCAGTCTTCCAGATTCCCCGTGTTCTTCATGGTCGATTAAAGCACCGGTCATTGGTGCATAGACTCAACCGCACCTCCACCGACATACGGCATGGTGGCTTCGCCTTTCACTCCAGCCAAGATAGCATTCTTCTCGAAGTCTTGGAACCTCGCGAGGAGTTCAGGGTCTTTCTCAATCAAGCCCCTATCGTCACATATTAGCACACATCCAGTTTCAACCACCCGCCTACACCTCTCGCAACTCACCACCCCTCAACATCAAAACAAAAGTGCGAAAGCCGAAGCAATGCTCACTTCGTAACCTCCTTCAACATGCCCAGCGCAAACTTGCCCATGGCCACATACGTCGGTTGATGGGCCAAGGGATCCGGTCCAGGCTTATCCATTTTGGACCTTCGGATGGGACAGTTCCAAGGGCAGGAGCCTTTGACGGAGACGTCCCTTCGTTCGCGGTCTTTGTGCAGGACGTGGCCTTTGACGTCTCTGTAGGAGCAAGGCTTGGTAAGGAAGCGTTCGTCGCAGCCGCAGGGCCAGACGCGGTAGCGGTAGAGGCACATTATGCGTTATGAGAATTAGAAGGATTAGAGGTGTGTGGTCGAGGTCTTCTTCGGATTAGGGGGTGAAGAAGAGATGACAAAGAGAAAAGGCCGTGACTCGTATAAAGAGAAGAGAGGAACAGTTGATCTGACCACCATCGAGGAGCATGTGCTCCGATACTTATCTTGACCACCCATGAATGAGTCGGAGTCCGACCTCGCCCACCATCGCCATAATCTTAGCGCCGAGGGGCCCAGCTATCGTGATAGAGCTCTGCCGACTTCCAAATTTGCCCTCACATGCGCCCTGCATCGCGATGGCACGGCAGCGGATGCCGGGGGCGGGAGACGGCGTCTGCCTGTCAAAGTCGGGGATCTGGGGTTTGGCGCAGTACTTTTTAAGGCGAGAGTTATCGCACCTCCGTGTCCCGTTGGAGCTCGGCGGGCGCGTATGACAAAGGCAAACACGTGTAGGCAGGTGGACCCTGAGGTGTGATAGGGTGCTCGCTGTTGGTTTATCTCGCGGGTTGGTGTATGTTTGATGTGTGTCAATCTGGCATATGCTGCCGGAGATAAGGTCCGCGCTGGCAGGCGGGAATGTCCCATGACGGGTCCCTTTGGTGGTTCGCGGCAGTGGGAAAGTTGGCAGGAGCTGGGCGATAGGGCGGAGCTGCAGCGCATCGCATCGTCTTGCTCGAGACGGCGGTTTCGCAAGTCGTCACCCCCTCACGTCGACGGACACGTGGAGGGGACACGCCATCATCGTGTGTCGGCAGTGCGAGTGCGAATATTTCTGATTGGGCAGCGAGCTTGGCAGGTTTGACAGTTGACAGCTATGGGTGTCCCTGTCGGCCTTCCGCCATGATTTGTTGAGTGCCATTGGCTGCGACGAACATCCCAGCGGACGTCGTTCCCAACGGCGAGCACGGATATGGCGGGATTGTGGCAGATTTCACGGCGGGCGAGGCTATCGGGGATGAGGCATGGTTGTCGGTCGATGGCGGTGTTCGTTGGGGATGTTGGGCTGACGCGGTGGTGGGGAGGAGGTGGTTTGAGGGTGGCAGTGAGTGTTTGATCAAGGGGCTTGGCGGAGTCTGGTAGTGTGTTGGAAGGGGGTGGTGAGTCCAAACAAGACATGTGCAGAGGGGAAGAGAGAGGTGAGGTAAGGATGGCAGAGCTCAGACCCTGCAAGTGAATGACTGATGGCTGCGGGGCGAGCCGAGGACTGGCAGATTGCAGACAGACAGACGCGTTTTCCGCGCCAACACATGCAAAGTACAACATCAGTCACCATGTGACGAACGAATACCAGCAGGATCGATACACCTCATGCCGGCAGACGTGCAGCAGATCGTCGCGGGCATCTCCGCCGCCCTTACCGCGAAGAACATCCCGCCTACGCCGGAGTGGACGCACACCTTCGCTCAGTCTGTCCGTCCAAACACGCCCATCCAGGCTCTGCAGAAGACGGCAGAATTCCGTCTGCTGGGCACCGACTTCGTCCACGCGCTGCAGTCCTCACCAAGCTCGACATTCCCGGCTGGCATCTCCAGTCCCGATGTCAAAGAACAGCGAATTCCAGGCCCAGTGCCCGTCCAGGTGCTGGATATTGAGGACATTGGACGCAGCAGATGGAGTCAGGTCGAAGCCATTGAGATGGAGGAGCGAGGCGAGACCCGCAAAGGGCACGAAGTCATTCGCGTGGTGCCTGACGAGGAAGACAACTCGGACCCGAATCCGCCTACAAACTCCACTGCGAGTGCGCCGTCTGGCCCTCACAAGCTGCTTCTGCAAGACGCGCGAGGGAACAAGGCTTATGCCTTTGAGCTGGAAACAGTCAATGGGATAGATGTGTCTATGGCCATCGGATCCAAGCTAGTGCTCAGAGACTTTGTGGTCGCTCGCGGCGTCATCATGCTTACTGCTCGCGGCACGACTGTCCTGGGTGGGAAGGTGGATGCGTGGGATAAGAAGTGGAGGGAAGATAGGAAGAAAGTCCTCAAGGAGAAAGCTGGTTTGATTGAAAACGCAGTCGGATGATGCTCTCGTCCGATGTGCTTGCCGAAGTCGCAAACATGCGTACGAACTTGCTGTTGTAAGCATGTGTCCTATCGTCAAACTCGTGAGTACCTGCTTGTACCAGCTCACAATTCCATATCTTGGCTGTACTGATGCTTGACAGGGGACCGGTCCGTCACGCGCCCCCGCCATATCTCCGCTGGAAGGCCGCTTGTCGGCGACTTCAGGACGAGGAACAGGAACGCTGCGTTCTGCAGACAGTAGCTGTTGCTATATCGGCGTGGAGGTTACTCTTCTAGAGATCAGGTCTGTACCCATTCTGTGTCTGCCGTACACTTCGTCAAGGAAAGTATGCGGGCGCACTTTCCCTTCTCTTAGCTTCCTTCTTTTCCTTCCTTTTCTCGATCCATCTCTTTACCGCACCCTTCTTCTTCGCTTCTCCATGCTCTTCATTCGTCGCAGCTCGATACGAAGGAGGTCCAACAGGCGCATCATACTGCCCGCCATACTGGTCGACAGCCTGACTCTGACTCCTGGGGTATGGCATTGGCCCACCATTCGCCAAAGACCTCATACCACCAGCACCATGCAAGGCAAAAGTGCCACCTTCACCAGGCCGCACGTACTTCTTCTCTTCGGCCCACTCTTTGAGAGACTGGAGGCGCTCCTCGGGACTCATCTCGTGTACATGTTTGTACATGCGCGGCTCAGTCGAGCTTGCTGTGGACGATGATGTTCTCGTAGTCATTGCGACGGCCGTCGATCTGCTGCGATGCCCAGCCTGATGTAGTTTGGGATGGTTCGCGCCAAGTGGGCTGGCCCAAACGAGCTTCGTCAAATTCAGGCGATGCCCGCCAGCTCTTTCATCTAATACTCTCGATCACTGGCCTGATATGTCCAAGAGTCGACTAGAGGCTTTGCTCCTGTCGACGATGACGAGTCAGCGGCCGCTCATAGGCCTGTTCGGACCAGCGCAGAGTCCACAAGCGATGAATATTTTCGCTTTATCTGGATAGCGCAGGCCTTCTCTAATAAGATAACGCAGTGCCTGGTGAGTTTCTATACCTTACAGCTTATGCACTGTTACGCAAGTGGCTTTGCTGATTCTCCGCAGCTGTCTGATTGGTCAATACTGAGGACTCCTTCCATATTCTGCTGTCTTCGATAGTTTGTTGAACGCGGTCTGATCCAGGACTTTGACCTAAAAGACACTACAGTATACTAGACAGCACGATGTCTGGCCATGATCCGGTTTATCCATTCTTCTCCAGCCCGGCAATTCTCACAGCCGTCAGGTATAAGTGTGAACGTCGCCATCGACCACATTCCGCCCCTCAATCCAAACGAATACCATGAGCATTGCAATCGCAGCACTCCTCATATTCGGAGAGGTCGTCTCCGGCTTCTCCTTTGTTACTTCAGCCTCTCCTTCAAAAGTTTCCGTTGATCACAACACCCCTCTGCCGAGAGACTCCAAACAGTGTCCCAACCCGGCGGATGCTCAACCAGCTGTTCCCTTTAACCCCGACTTTCCTTACAATCATGCCCGAGAAGGACTTCCAGGTACAGGCCTGGGAGGCTACAAAGTGCCTGCCGACGGCGACACTGACCACGAATGGAGAGCGCCAACGGCGCAGGATATTCGGGGGCCATGTCCAGGTTCGCTCTGCCGCCATTGCATATTGTCTACGTCTCGACCTGACCATAAGCTCCCAGGTCTCAACACTCTTGCAAACCATGGCTTCATCAGCCGTTCGGGACTCACAGATCTCGTCGAACTGATGGACGCGCAGCAAAATGTGTTCAACCTTGGCTACGACATTGCCCTGGGTCTCGCCCTTGTGGGTATAGTCGAAGACGGCGATGTCATTACCACGAAGCTTTCCATCGGATGTGAGTCGACGCAACGGACGTCGTTTAATCCTATTCTCACGGGGAGTGAGCCTGGCTTGAACGGACATAACAAGTAATCATCAAGCATGCCAGTAGCCTCCCAAGTGGTCGTGACTAACGGCACATAAAACAGGTTCGAGATGGATACCTCCCTCACGCGGAACGACTACTTCACCTCCAACGGAGACAATTTCAGCTTCAACCATACGCTCTTCGATCGAATGGCAGAAGTGACGCGTGGTAATTTCGACGTCGCAGGCCTGTCTCTCTACCGCAAGCAGCGATGGCAGGAATCTCGAGTCGAGAACAGGAATTTCTTCTGTGCGCACCCTCCCGAATTGCACGGGCTTTCGCTGATGACAACAGTCGGTCCCTTCGGTGTGATCCTCTACGGCGCCGCAGTCTTCCTCTACGAACTAATGCCCTCCGGCACAAGAAATTACACACCCGATCTAGAAACGATTCAATCATTCTTCGTTGACGAGCGGATCCCCCCGAATTGGACAAATAGAGCCACAGCACTACTCGTAAGTCCTCCCCACAAACACACACTTATATCCCAACCCCTAACACACTTACATAGGGCCCACCCTTCGCCCTCCAAATCCTCGACATGTACCGCCGCAACCCGGTCCTCATCGGCGGCAACACAGCAGACGGCACATTTCTGGCTTTACCCAACGATCTCGGTCCGATCAAGAATGGGACTATTGCACCTACGGTTCAGCCGGCTGAGTTGCTGTGTTTTATTTATCAGCTTGCGAGTTTTGCGGTGCCGTCGTCGTTGAATTCTGTGCTGGTGCCGTCGAGGGATGCGTTGGCGTTTTTGGCGGGGAGGTTGGATCCTGTATTGGGGAATTTGGGGTGTGAGAAGGTGTTGATGTAGGAAATGTGAGGCGGCGATGGTGGAAGAATGGAAGAGCGGACGTTGATGGTCCGTCATGTGTCTGTCCAGGTGGGCGATGCCTGAGGCATCAAAATCAGCATTCAGATTTCTTTGTCTACCAGGTAGCTTGGCTTCCAGCTTCCTCCAGTCATCAATGTCATCAACAACATGCTTGCATGTGTCCAGAGGACCAGCCTTGGATGCCACGGGATTTCATTGCCCACGATGACGATGAGTGCCGTTTCGATCGATGACCGCGGGGTGGAGAAGCACACGGCAATCCTTCAGCCTCAACGGGAATCCAGACGTCAGAATCGCACTTCACCGCATCGAAGACGGCTTCCTATCCGAACCACGTGCTTATCAGCTGCGATATCAACTGGCTGCTGTACCTGAATGGTCTTTAAGCCATTGCGTATGCCCAGGACCCATTCTTTCCATTGACGCCGCACTCGCCTGATAAGCTTCGGCTGGGACGCAGGTCCGAAGCTTGCTACTGGGCAAGCTATATCATCGCTGCTTGACCCAATGCTTGGGAAATTGTGGTAGGTTGTTTCAGCATACCGACTGCAACCATGCGGTCTTCGTTTGGAACAGCTGCTGCGGCAGTACTCGCTCTCTCTTCCCAGGCTTCGGCGTTGAACATCTTGCTCGGCAACGATGATGGCTTTGCAGCTGCCAATGTTCGCGAGACCTACCGCCTTCTGAAGGAGGAAGGCCACAATGTGGTCCTCGTTGCGTCCGCCGACAACCAGTCTGGCATGGGAGGTCGAGCTGTCTTCACCAACAATGCCTCTCTCGTTCAGAATTCCGAGTACAATATCATCCCAGCGGGCTCGCCGTCCATTGGAACTGATCCAAACGACTCCAACATTTGGTATTACAATGGCACGCCAGCTGCGTGTGCTTTCGTTGGTATGTCCTCACTCTCCAAGCCCAAATGAACAACTCACTCTAATATCTCTCCAGGCCTCGACTACGTAATCCCCAACTTCACAAACTTCTCCGAGCCCGACCTCATCGTCGCCGGCCCCAACTTCGGCACCAACCTCGGCCCCTTCCTCTACACCCTCAGCGGCACCGCAGGCTACACCTACTCCTCCGTAGGCCGGGGCTACCCAGCCATCGCCTTCTCCGGCGGCAACTCCGAGCAGCGCTCCTACCAATGGATTAACCAGACCACCGCCTCCGGCCACCCCGACCCAGCGACCATCCAGGCCCAGCTCGCCCTTAAGGTCGTCAACGCTCTGATCAAGAATACGCCTAAGGGTGAGAGGTTGCTGCCGCTGGGATATGGAATCTCGGTGAATACACCGTATATCACGTCCTTGACAAATGATACCTGTATCAACCCACCCTTCGTCCAAACCCGTCTCACCGGCGGCGCAGACTACGACATCGCAGCCTGGAACGCCACCTCCAAGACTTTCCATTACGAGAACATCGTCCCGCCGGGTGGAAACACCTGCATTAACGGCGACTGCTCTCTTCCCGGCGAGACGGACGTGTTGAGTACGGGGTGCCAGAGCAGTATCAGCGTCTTTACGGTGGATTATGATGCTCCGCTTGGCAAAGCGCAGACGGATGTTAGGTGGAGATTGAGCAGTGTGGCGCCGTATAATGGTACGGGGAGTGGGAATGGGAATGGAGGGGGTCATCATTGGGGTGGTGGACCTGGGGGTTGGGGACCGCCGGGGCATCGTGGACCTGGGGGGTATCCGCCGAGGCATCAGTGGAGTGCGAGGTGGAATTTGGAGTAGAGGGTAGATGTGTAGACTTGGGAGCTGTAGCTCCTTGAGAAGATAGTGCTTTGTACATATGAATAAATGATAGACACGATGAAAAAGGCAAGAGAGCATCAAAATAGGCATTTTTGCGGTGCTCTTGAGTGGGAGACTCGGTGTATACTGTCAGTACAGAAGTGAGTTTGACTTGACAGGAGCCACTGCTCATGTAAATGAATCGAAAGACAAATCCATGAAGAGAAGCTCATCGAAGAAGAACAGGGTATATAGCAGCGAACGAATGGTATCTCATGATGCACGTTACCCTGTACCACACAGCCAGACAAACCAAAAGACAACCCCATGCACACGCACTCGCAAGCAGAAAGACTTCTGTCGATATTGACCTCCCCTCTCTAGAATCGTCCCCCATTCACAGCCCCCATACTCTTCCCATCCATCAAAATACTCTGCCGACTCACCGCAAAATTCCCCTTCGCCATCATAGCCCGATACTCCATGAGCTCATTATTCTGCTGCTCCCACTCCTTCTCATGCTGCGCGGCCTCCGCCCGCCCCTTCTTCCTCTGCCCAATGAAATAGAAAGCAAACGCAATCAACCCGATAGCGAAAGCTCCGAGGACGCCACAGGCGATTCCGATTTTGGCGCCGGTGCTGAGGCCGGACCATTTCTTCTCGACTTTTTCGGTGGTGGAGAGGGAGTTGATGGCTTTGTAGGCTTCGGATTCGCCTTCGGTGACTTTGATGGATTGGTAGGAGCCGCTGTGGTCGGAGTAGGAGTAGGAGGAGGAGTTGGTGGTGCCGTCGGTTATGCGGAGGGATTTGACGTACATTACGTAGGGGCTAGATATATCATGTCAGTACAAATGATCAAGACATTCTGGGGATAGGAGATGGTTCTTACGCATCGTCGAAGGTCGTATCTCCACCAGCCCACTGCCTCGTCCCCTCACTCTTCGAGCATCCACCACACCAAAGCCCAAACTGAATCCTGGCCGGCGTCTGCGGGTACAGTCCTGGTTCCTCATAACTCGCCTCGCGGACGACGTTATCGTTCAAAATCCACTGGATCTTCTCTTGCGTCCAGTTGATCGTGTAATTATTATAGTTCTCCTGCGCCCCATCGTGAGCTGGGTACTCCGCATTGAACTGACTCGTGTTTCCCCAGCCGTAGTAGTTGTTCTCCACAGTCGTGGTGTTCCCGCCCATGATCTCCCAATCGATCTCGTCAAGGTCGTCGGAGAGCAGGATCACCGTGCTGATGATTCCAGTCCCTGGGGCAGCTTTCATGACAATCTCGACGGTGCCGAAGAAAATGTAGAAGTTTGATTTCACCGTAACAAGATCGCCGTCTTTGTGGATGGGCATTTCGACGCTATCGTCGCCGAAACTGACGAGCGAGGTGCCGGCGGTTACGTTCCAATAGGTAGGGTCGAACTCGTTCATGGTTTTGTTGAATTGCGTGGAGAATGTGGTACCGAGGGCTGGGTCTTCGGGACATGTTGCGTTGAGCGGGTTGCAGTCGGTCGAGGTCTGCGCGAGGGCTGTTGTCGCCAGCAAGGCGAGGGAGAGGAGGGTGTTGCGGAACATGGCTGCGACTGTCTTGTCTCTGTCGTTGTCTTGGGCTGTCGATTAGATAAGTCGTGTGTTTCTGATCGGAACAGGGCCGGCCTGCCGACTCTGCTGTTTCTAAGGATTGACTGAAGTGAGTTGTGTCTCTGAAATGAGTGACTGCGCGAAACGACGAAAGCAAGAAACAGGAACAAACAGTTCGCGACGGCGATGTTGGAGGTTGTCGTACAAAAGGTCCCCTGGCGCGACGGCGTGCGGGAGGTTAAGGGGAGGCGGCGCGCTTTGGTCGCCCATTGATCTTTTTGGGCGATAAAGCTCAACGGTTGGCTGTAGCTGCCCCGGCTAATCTCAATCATGCAGGTACTAAACGCACCCTGACGTAGCGTGTCGAACAACACCTTCACCAAAACATCGCCATCGACCTTCAAACATTCGCCGTTAACGCTTTGAAACGATGTTATGATCTTGCAGGGCTGGATGCAGCATTGGAAAGATCGTTCTTCATTTTGATCGGGCAACGCAGACTTCTTCATGACCTCCCCCGTTGATAGGACACCAACCCCACTGATACTAGCCAAGGATCCTCACCTCTAGCAGGTGATGGTTTTTGCACAGAGCTGAAAATACGAGAAGACTCATCAAACGATCGAACAAGCGGTGATGTGAAGAGCGATACCAAAGCTTTTCACGGTTCTCACGAGAAGCCAAGTCTGACCACGTTTGCAAACCAAACAAACATACCAAGCAAAAGACATCATCAGCATGCTGATTTTTGAGTCCAACTCCAAGGTCTCCTGACCATTTTCCAGCTAATGAACCGCATCGATGCCGGATAGATCGTGACGACCACCGTTTGCCCTCAACTCCGAGCGCGCAGATTCGACTTCGTGAAGCTCACGTACATCAGTGGTCATCCCCGGCGCATCGAACATGTTTGCTTTCTCTTCGTACTCCTCGAGCTCGGACTTCGGCTGCCGTTGTCTCTCTCGCCGCTTTCGTCTTCGAAGCAAGAAGACTATCAATCCCGATATGACTGCCACGGCTACCACGACCGCGATTACGATACCCGCAATCTCACCACCAGTGAGACCTGAAGACAAATGATCATCCTTCGTAGAGCCCTTTACCAAACCGGGCACTCCCGAGACCGAGGACTCGTCACGAGTTATAGACACAATTTCCCGCTCATTCTCAACCCTCACCGGCGCCGCCTGCGCAATCCAAAAAGCGGACGCCTCGCTGTAATCCGCCGCGACATACGCCTCTTGTAGCAAGACCCGGCCTAGGATGTACTGTGATTCGTTCGCTGCTCGATTTAGGGGGAAGTAGTACGACGTAGTGTTGACGATAGGTGCCCGGACCTGTAAGTCAAAGGCCGCGTACGGAAGAGTGATGTTGATGGCGCTGGTGTCTGATCCGAGCGTGAAAGTCAAGGTTGGGTTGCGGGTGAGGAGAGCGGAGCGGACGGTGTCGTTGAGGAGATAGAGTTCGAGGGTGGAGTTGTAGGTCAAGTTGAATTGGGATTCGAAGGTGTCGCAGATGGACTCTGGGAGTTGGAGTTGAGAGATTGTTGAGTCGATCAAAGCTGAGATGGTGGAAGCCAGGAGTGAAGATGAGGTCCCATTCTCGGTGGATGTTATACCTTGGACTTGGACGGTGAGGTCTCGGGCGTAGTCGTTGGCTTGATGGAGGGGGATTCGCAGGACGGGCTCTTGCAGTCGCTTTCGATCGTAACCTCCGAGCGTCAAACTTGCATACGTCGGAGGAGTGCTGTACGATCTTCCAGCCGTATAGGCCCACGAGAGGCTGGGGATGATGCCCTCGACGGAGTATAGCCTCTGCAAAAGACTGGAGCGGGTGGACAGATAACTACTAAATGGACTCAAAGGAAATACCCCCATAGGCGCACCAGCCGCGGCAGATATGTCGCCGAGGAAGATGTGTCTTGACCCGACTGAGGCGAAGCTGATGTTGGTGGTGCCTTCGGAGCTGATACTTCCTTGACCATTGTATGCTCTTTTAGTTGTCCCTCCGCCTTGATGGGTGACGTTTGTGGATTGTGTTGGGTCGTAGTAGAGGGATACTGAGCGGCAGGTCGCTGAGTTTGTGCCTGGGAGGACGTGCTCTAGTACGGCTGTTTGGATGAGAGAAAGGATCAGCAGATGC
The DNA here is from genome assembly GCA_002786025.1 of Zasmidium citrigriseum. Lineage (NCBI taxonomy): Eukaryota > Fungi > Ascomycota > Dothideomycetes > Mycosphaerellales > Mycosphaerellaceae > Zasmidium > Zasmidium citrigriseum. The sequence goes on along the minus strand of NHNW01000005.1, from coordinate 360,378 downwards.
ATTCGGGACTTAAGAGCTTTGGCTCATTGACTTACGAGGAAAACCGACTTGTAGAGAGAATGTGGACCAGTTCCCGTCGCTTCCATGCCTGCAAAGGTTAGTGGTCAATATTTCTCAGCCAGTTGGTCTAAATGACTTACCACCTTCCATCAGCTGGCACCGCCAACGCTGCCGCACTTCCTTTGGACATCTTAGACAGACAAAGATGAACAGAGGAGTTGTCCCAGCCTTTCGCAACACGCGGGGCCTCATACTTATTTGTTACCTCACCAAGGCCCGGTCCAGCTCAAGCACACCGCTGTGCCGAGCGCCTCTTTCGCAGCTCATTGGAACAGGCTCCCTGATACTTTATGAAAGGCATTCTCGCTGGCCTGAATGGTAAATTTTGATCTCTGTTCCGCGGCGCCATGTTTGGTCGAGATGCCTGTGTGAGGGCACGTGTGGTGCGCCACCAGAATCCTCTAAGGCTGGGTGAGATAAGGAACGGGCTGGATCAGCACCGCACCATCCAGGTCCTCGTGGTGTCACGATACTTGTATAGCAATTGTGTGGACGTGACTCCGGTGTCTTTGAAGCGGCTGCTGGTTGCTCTGCAAAGAAGCAGCTAGGGCGGTGGTGGTATGTCGACCGCGGAAGAAAATGCAATGCGGCTTGCAATCCACTCGACGCTATCATGTGTGAATGCCAGTTCTGGAGACAAGTGAACACATGTGTGGCTACTATGCAAAGCCCGGTCGAACTTGCCCTCTTCCTCTGCTAGACGCTGTAGCATGAGCGTATTCGAGCTCCGCCAGGCTTTCAATTTCCATCTCCCGAGCCTCTGGAAGAGCCCGGCTTCTTGAGAGCGGGTTGTCTGCAATGGCATCTGCCAATGCAACAATGCTGTAGCAGGCACACTGTAGATGCCTACATCTTGGCCCTAGACACAAGCACGCTGCCGACCTTGTCGGTGTCATGGTCCCTGCCGCTGTCAGGAGCTATACTCCGCTCAGTGCGGTCCCACGCCGCCCACGCCTCCTGGTCTCGCCGAAAGTACGCAATCCGCGTCCGGCCAAGCTCGAGTACCAGGGCGATCGCAGAAAAGATCGTGCTGAGCACAAGCGGAAAGCGAAGATTATGCGTGGCGTTTTGGAGCGGGGCGCTGGCGACGTAGTTGACCCAGACCTGGATACATCGTCAGCAATGGCTGTTGTCAGAGATTAGAAGGGGGTTTTGGGGGGTAATCTTTTACCGTTGCGCTGGATATGATGTACTGCAGACTGAACCAGCGCACTTCATTTGCCGGAGGCACCATTTCGGAGAACAAGACACGGAAAGAGGTTATGGTGATGATTCCCGAAAGGGAGACGAGGAATTGTTGCACGTAGAATTCCCAGCGTTCCTGCTCTACTGGTCAAGAGATTGTACGAGTGAAGTCGGTCTCGGATTTACTTACCTTGTAGCCAAAATCTACGTCCGCGAGGCCGATACATCCCCAAACACCCGTGATCAAGAGAATGGAGTAGCCGACCAGGAGCCAGGTCTCCAGGCGGATAGGGATGTAGGGTCGAGCTAGCAAGAAGAAGATGCTGCATAGCACGCCACAGATTGTCGATGCCAGGGAGTAGAGGGTGTATTCGAGAGTTCCGGGTTTGACTTCGGCGTAGAAGAGTTGGCCGACGACAGAGGCGACGGCGTATTGCGTGTCGATGCAGATGGTGTAGGAGATCAAGAGAAGGGTCATGCTTCGACGCTTGGACATGTCGGCGAATGGCCGCAGGACTGCGAGGATGCTAGATCAGCTGACAGGTGAGAGATTGGTAGGAGGGGGGACGCACATTCGATCAGGGGGCCTAGCGAGCCTGCTCTTAAATCGGACCTGTCTTTGGAAGGCAGGCGAGGGAGCCCGAAGTAGCATACTGAAGAGGCTGCGACAGTGATGAAGCCGACGATTGTGGCGACGAGAAGACCCCTGATATCATTGACTGTTGGCTGATCAAGGCCTTTTCTTGGAGAAGAAGGCATACTCACGGACTGGTAACGTTCGTCGTTGTTTCCTGAATGATGATGACAATGATGTACATGAGCAAGGCACCGGCGGAATTAGCCACCGCACCCAAAGCGGCCATCTTGAAGCCATATGTACGTTTCTTCGAGCTCAAGTCGGCGGCTGACAGAGTATAGCTTCAGCCAAAGTCTTCGCGAAGGATAATCTCGGACCTTACCATCTGTTGCTGTAGTCGTCGCGGCGACGTCGGTCCGCATGCAGTAGGGAATGTAGATGTTGAGGATGGCAACTAGGATGTTCGTGAGGATGTTGAAGACGATGAGCAAAGCGGTCAAAGCATGAAAGTCACGGATGGTATAGCCTTGCAGCCAATAGACTGGGATCGTGATGACTCCGTAGGCGACGAACAGAGCTGTGACGAGGAGATGCTTTCGGGCTGAATGTGTTAATGAGATCTTCAAGCGGCGATTGGGTTTGCGTACACCAGTAGTCCGAGTAGGCGGACAAGAACAAGGTGACGAAGCCCGAGAGACCGGTGCTAAAGGCCAGCATATAGAGAAGAACAGAGTTGAGGTCCATTCTTGTGCCCGCCCACTCTACGATGCAGTAGTCGCCGGTGCATGGATTCCCTTGCCTGTCAGTACCGATGACAAAGCCCACGGTCTGGAGCTGGTATGTGGTGTAGGTGCTGAAGACCGAGAAGGGCAGAGAGATAAGTGTCTGAGCATAGACGTAGGTGTGCAGAGCGGTGTTGCTGGTCCACCAGGACCAGATCGATCGGAACATGACAGTCGAGAGTGTATGGTGCGTGAGTGCGTGTGACGATGGCGATGGATGCGCCAGAACTGAAGTATTTCTTTCCATGGCCATGGCTTGTGAGCGCGTTTAAGCTTGGTATCAGGTACCACATCTCGTATTCCACTGCGGTCCCACTAGATCGTTTATTTGCTCAGAGTGCACCGATTCGGACGATATGGTTGACTTGTCGCCACCCGGCGATACGGGACGGTACAAAACATCGCGTTCCGTCCCGTGTGAAAGTACCGTGGCCGGGGTCATGGGTAGTTGGCCTATGTCTTCTTGTGATGGCCCACTCTGCGCATTTGGCTTGTTGCTGCAACACGATGGACCTGTTCGCCATCTGATGGTAAGGCTTCAACATTTTGGTCTCGCTTTCTGTAAATGCCTGCATGGTATCAGCAATTCGTTCAGTCTCAGCTTCGCTCTACGATCAAACGAGATGATACCTTGCTCATTCACCTGATGCCCTCAGTTTCAAGGTACTAATGGTCTCCAACGACGTTTACGGCAATCGAATGGACTTGATTACGACGGCCCTGAAGGGGCTGCCGGTGGCCTTGGAGAGAAGAGGCCCTGGCGGCGATGACATACTGGCCGCTGGTGAGCTGCAGTGTGGCTTCGAACCTCTGCCACTCGAATTGCTTTCGATCGGTGAGAAATGTCACCTGCCATGCTTCGGCTTCGTCGATGCTAATCCCGACCTTTTCAACTCCGTCAAAACTCCACGCCCAGCCCCAGACGTGAACCTCACTTCCTTCAATGATTGCGTCCGGCTGCGGGCTCACGACGATGGAATTCGGTTCGATCTCCCACACCGGCCTCTTCTTCCTAGTTGGGTCCCCAGGAATGAACTCGTTGTAATAAAGTGTCGTAAACATCCCCGGCGACCGGCCTTTTTGCAGAGCCAGGGAACAAAGCCACTTAACACTGTTCGTCCCAAACCACGCGGGCACTACCAGTCTCACGGGTCCTCCCCTCCCAACATCCAGCGGTGCGCCATTGATCTCGTATGCAACTAGGACCTCATCTTGTAGTGCCTTGGATAAGGGAAGATCTTTCTGATACCGATCCGTGTCGACGCCCTGCCACCTTCCAGAATCCAGACCATCGGACCAGACGAAGTCGACATCAGGCGATGGCTTCGCTGTGGCCAGAAGTGTGGATAGCCGCACGCCTGTCCAGGTGACATTTCCGATTCTGCGGACAAAGTCGGTAGGTGGTTTCAGGGGACTGCCGTAGCACTCGTGGAAAGTGGTGACGGCCGTTGATGGCAGGGCTTTGAGTTCTTGCAGGTTGAGCGAGTAGGGATTGGAGACCAGGCCGTGGATGTGCAGACGCCAAAGGTCGTGATTGACGATGGCGGCCCCGCTGTGGAAGGTTTGGAACAGGTCGGTGTCAGGAGTGATGAATCCGGTGAGCTTGTGAGGATCTGGGGGTGGACGAAAGCGTTTTCCCCGGTCCATTTGGATGATTGAAGATCGTCCGGAGCCGTCGCCTGGGGTTGCTGATGCTGCCATGGTGTCGTGGTGGTCCTTTCGTGAGTAATTGAAGGCGGTGCTGTTCACGGTCAGAAAACATTTTGTTCTCACGCCCTACCGATACCCCTCTTTTGTACAAGCAATCATTCAAGCTTCCCTGCCCTTGCGCGTGCCAATCTACTGAATTGCCAAAAGTACCTAGTAGAAGGTCAACATTATTTGCAGATGGTAAGTCACTCTGTCTGCATTGCTTTCGAGCTCTAACCGTTCTTCCATTTATCACGAGTAATCTCTATAGCCTTGGCGTGTATCATCTATAGCATCAGCGCTCTCTCTATGTAATTCTGCAACTCACCACTCACAACTTCCCATTTCCATACACCAAGTCGCTCTCGGAGCTCGTAGGTGCATAGCCTCCCGCCACAGCCACATCCTCTTCTTGCATCAAGAAACATTCCTCCGTCTCCACAAACTTCGGATCAAACACAAACTCTCTCACCTCCGCATTCTTCCACATGTAGATGCTCTCGCCTTCTGCCGTCGCAGTGATCTGCCTGAGAATGTCGCCGTGTGCAACAACAACGATGTTCTTCTCCGGCCTCTCCCGCAAGAACTGACGCACCCACTGTGCTCGCTTTCCTTTGTTCTCCACGGCCCAGAAACCTTCTTTGGACGTCCACTCAGGCTTGAGACGGGAGAGGTCGAAGTCGGAAAATTCGGGGTTGGCTTCGAGTTCTTCCCTCGACGAGCCAGTGTCGCAGGGAAGAGGGTTGCATTCCTGCGCTTCGGGGAGACAGATTGCGTTCTTGATACCAAGGCGTTCGAGGGCGGGTCCCCAGCCTAGCTTGGTGGTTTGGAGGGTTCTTTGGAGAGGCGAAGTGACTATCAGGTCGATCTTGTCGTGGAGATGGCTGAGTTGGGGAGCGAGTGATGCGGCTTGCTTCTTGCCCAGTGGTGTGAGAGGGGCGTCGGGGACTGAATAGAAAAGTTAGCTGTCTGAATCGAAGAAGTAAACTTTGGCATGTGATCGTACTGCTGTAGTCCAAGTCGACATTGTGCTCGGCTTGGGCGTGGCGGGTGAGGAAGATTCGGGAGTTGGGTGCCATGTTGGTGTGACGTGATGCGGATGTTGGCAAACGCCCGCGAATCTCTCCTTGACGTATTTTGTTGATGTTGTGTTCGATGTTCGGTGACCAAGATTTTCAAGGTCAGGTTTCGAGTCACCACGTGCAAGAGCTCGTTGAGTCGGATCTTCTTGGCGCGATGACATCGTCGCTGCTTTCGGCTAAACATTCTACCGAGCTGCAGGGGAATGAAGCGCAAGGACAGGGGTTGTTTCTTTCGACGACACTTTGTCAACTTGCATCTGCATGATATGTTTGTAGCATCAACAAAGGACTCTCTGGAAATCAAAAGCCAACATTTTTGTGGTCAAAGGGCCCCGGAAATCTTCGCCATGCAAGTTCCGATTGAGCAAACATTCAATGGGAAGATCAAGAGCAATAGAAGACCGCGATGGAAGTTCCGTTGGGAATCAGTTCACGCTTCTTGACAAACATCAGAACAGTGGTCATGGTATCCAAGCGTCGAAAGGCCAACAAGAAACGAGTAACTGCTGCAGTTAAGCAACCATCTGGCACGAGGAGACCGACATTTGTCCTGGCCCTGGCATACGCAGTAGCCCGAATCGCGAGAGTCAACACCAAGATAGCCAGAATCTCGAGCCAGCTCAGAGATCTGGGGCATGATATCAGTATCAATCGCCTTGACCATGAACCAGATGCAGATCCACTAGCGGCGATTTTGAACTCCCTCAAGCTTGAGAATCGAGGCTGTGGTACAGGCCAGGAGGAGGATATCAGAAGACTGATGTGTCCTGCTGAAGTTCGGGAGCGTGCAAAAGCAATGGTGCGAATGTCTCGGCTCGGTCGGATCGGTCGACATGTGCTTCAGGAATGGTACCCTTTGACGTGGGAGCGATTGCTGCAGATCTGAGCAGGAAGTGAGAAAGAGTGTGATCATGCATGTGAGAGAGGGGGCGCCGCGACTCTATAGTCCCTCTTCATTGTCTGGCTTCTCCTCCAAAAATACCAACATCAAATCATCCACATCCTCGCCAACTACGACACCAACGACACCAACGACATTTGCACGATGGCGGCAAAAAGACCGAAGACCGAAGAACTTGTCAAACTGATCCACGAAAATCACCAGGTCCAAAGTCATATTGCTCCAGAACTACGCCCACGAAATGAAAGAGACCAGTCTCGGCATGAAAAGTCGTTGGAACAGCATCCATGACCTCCTGCGACCGAGTGCTTACCGGACCTACATGTGGCAACTCGCGGCCTACGTAGACCCGAGCAAAAGACCTTCCGATCTCAAGAAGTTTATGCGGGATGAAAATCGCCTCGACCTCGAAGATCCTCCGATGCTGAAGAAGGTCTGGAGAGAACACTCGGCAGGGACAAGTCGTACTCCATGTGCCGAGATGGAGACAACTCTGAAGAGCTTTTTGCAGAGCGCCATAAAGGGATCATTGTCGAGATGGGAATGCTCATTGATAACCACAGTCCTGGCGCACGCTGGCGAGCAGAATTCAAAAGTACGTCAGGCACTGGACAAGAACGAAGCGAAGCTCTTCCCAAAGGGGAGTTCACAGAAGAGGGCTTTAGATTTGACCGAAGATCAGGAAAGTGCTGAGCAGCAAAGCAAGAAGCCCAAGACTGCTGAGAACGGGACTGATAAAGCGGCGTCAATGCCAGTAACGAGCCGAATGGGCGGCGACGATGGTGTTGACAAGATGAACGAGCATGCCACCGTCGAAAACCAATGGCTGAGATTGACATGAGTCGTTGCATTTGAGGGCGTGTCTCGAGACAAGGAATATCGGAACTCGGCGGAGATGGACTGGCTTATTGAGGAGGGCATTTCATTATTCCGTTCTTAGCTGTCGATGTCAGACTTTCGGCTCTCAGGTCCCAGCTCTTGCCAGTTGTATCCTTACAACAAGCCAATGGTAATGTCACCCTTCACTCTGGCAGTCAAATGGATCTCAACATCCAAATCCAGCTCAATGTTGATTCTCAAGCTGCTGTCTTTCTTCTCCTTTGGAGTGACCTACAACAACACAATGTTAGCATCCACAATCGAGGCACTTCCTGGGTCAACACTTGCCGTGTTTCCGCCAGCTTCGCCAGGGGTAGCACCAGGCTTCCTGTTTCCGGTGACATCGTTCTTTGCTGGATCGACTGTAGAGAGAGCTCCTCCAGCTGGGTCCTTGCCCCTACTCATGGTCAGTACTTGAAGCTTCGCTCGGAATCTCTTTCGAGACTGACAGGTTGCCAGCAGTGCCGGTTGCGTCCTTAAGCTTGTCTGCCATTTTGTGCGCTTGTGGTGTAAGAGGTACAGTCCAATACTCCGTTTCCCCTGTACCTTGTCGGAAGAAAGTCAGAAATCAAAAAATGACAAGGCGCAGGTACCGATAGCTATTTACCTCTCCATGCACCGCAGCTCACGCAGCATTATGACAGATGGTGCACCGTAGCCGCCATTGGCATCTGCCGCCGAGGCCACTCGATCGATTGCTCCAATCCAATCAAACCTCGTACACCTGCATGAGTGGGTAGCTGTCGTTGCTGTGTACCAAACACCGGGTTCACGAACTACTGCATCCTCCTCACTCCAAGCGCCGATCTTGCACGGAAGGGGGAAATACACAAGCTTCAAATTGTCCGCGTCGTCGCCATGGATGGCTAGAGCTAATGCACAAATTCTCCGATGGGAGCTTTTGAGTTTGCGATGACGGGAGGAGTGCCGGGTGCTATTACATCAGTTCTTGCGGTGGGAGCTTGCGTGAGCTCTTGAAGACTAACTAACTTTCGTTTTTCGACGGTGATGGTATGTGAAGAAGGAGAGTCCATGCTCTTTGAAAACGACTGACGATTCATATCTGCAGGTGCTGGGGATTCTCACCGCCGTTGCAGCATGTCCTGCAATTATCGGCACCACTGAAGCCATCAGGCATGGTAAGAAGGACGACCCGAAATGGTAAAGGCGACGTGCTGACATCGTCATTTCTCCAGGCCAACGCCAAAATGCTCGAGAGGAACAACGGGGTCGCAAAAGCCACCTTGTCGTGTCGTTGTTAAACCGAAGCGCATACAGCCAACGATTCGATGGCGCTCCGATCGTGCTCAAGGACAACAAGCTCTGGGTAGATGTCGTCGGAGTCAGTCGGAGAGACCAGCTGCATCCATGTAGGCAACGATCTAGTTATAGTCTTAAGAGACACGAAATTGACATAATACAGTCACTGGATACTTCTTGCCATATCCCGGCGACATGGCCTCGACGTGGCGTGAAGAAGGCTACTACAAGGGCGAGGGTATGGTCACAACCATAGCAGTCGACCCGCCATTCCTGAACTGGGTGTACGTCGACAAACAAACACACGAAGTCAAATACGGCGTTCGGAACGATTCGCAGCCACACGCTGTTGGGCCGTGGGATGTGACCAAATACGATCGACGACTCACGTTCGAAGGATGGGAGGGTTTTGTCGCAGTAGAAGAGACGGAAGACAGTCCATTGTGGGCGCTTTACTTCGATCGTGATGACGATGGCTTGCAGAGTGAAGACAGAATCGGGACGCAGAGATTGCGGATGCTTTCGCTGGAAGTTTGGCGGAGGGAGCTGCGCACGGATCGGGAGACTGCGATTGAGACCAGGGAGGAACGACTGAGAGCTCGAGAGGAGAAGTCTTCGGAAGAGACGACTGTATCGTGAGAATCGGTGAATGATGGACCAAGAATGGATACCCTTTCACTGCTGTTGGCATCTCTATTGTCGCAACGTCAACATTCAAACATCTTCAACGTCGATACATTCAGTCGACTCCACCTCGTTCCACGCCGGATACAACTCAGAAACTGCACCGGCCAGTACAAGTGGTACAACGCCAAGAATGGTAAAGGATCATCCAAAGTAAATGTTCCGTCTTTCCAGGTCAGTAAGTGCGTGGCCAGCGTCTCACTGTGTTGTCGACATTCCTTAAAAGAAGTTCGCATGAGCAGGAGATGCCAAAATGGAACAAAGGATTTCTCGACCAAATCGTGTCCAATCCAGTAGTAGTTCTTCGGTCGTAAAGGTGTGACGATCTCGCCAGGATCTGCTTCCTTGTCCAACAGGCTGAGATATGCAGCCACCATTTCAGGCGTGTCGCTGAATAACACCACGGCTGTGTGGGCCCTTGGGTTGCATTCAATAGGATAGAGCCTGATCTTCTCCGCTTCTTTCGGGGTTGTGTCCTCGACAAGAAAATCGAAAGACAGGTGCCCCGTGAAGCCATGCCCATACGCTTGAGCAAAACGTTCTGTGAACCGCCTCATCGCAACATGCACCGGCGAAGTTACCGGCAATGCCCCATAGTGCATCAATAGCTCCGATGACGGGCAACTGACAAAGACCTTGACCTTGCCGTTAATCACCAATGAGTGAGTACAGAACTCCTCCCCACGAACAAATTGCTGCAAAATCCACGGGTTCTTCTTCGATATCTTCAGTCCGTTGACATGTTTCAGCGTCTCCTCCCAAGTCGCCTTCGGCAGTAAAGTCATGTCTCCTCTCGCCGAGTCGTCCATTCCAATGGGCTTCATGATGTACTTCTGTCCAAAAGCAGCATTTCGTAAGGCATCTTGGACTTCTCCGTGGGACGTGATGGTATGAGTTTCGGGGGAGTTCAATCCGAATCTTTGGACCTGCTGGATGAATGTGTGCTTCTCGTGAAGGGTCTGAGTCGTTGCCACGTCAAACTGGATCGCTTTGCATGTTGTTCTGTTTTCGATGATCTCTTTGGCTTCGCCGTCTTCCACTGCAGATGCAACACCTGAGCAGCTGACCCAAAGATCGACACTCTCTTTTCGAATGATGTCCAGCAGCCCTTGGATGTATTTACCAGATCCATGATTTGACGACGGCTTCTGAAGGCGGTAGAATCTTGCTAGGGAATTCGAGAAACGTCCTGGCGACAATGCCTCATTCGGTTCAAAGTCTGCTCCAATCACTCTGTGTCCGGCTTTGTGGAATGATCTTGCGAGAGTAAGACCTTTGGTCATGCCAACGCCTGTGACGAGGACGGTTTTCCGTTTTGATGGTGGTAGCATGATCGTTCTTGCGCCATTTTGAAGACGCAAAAGCTTCCCAATGGCCAAACTGAGCAAGACGGTCGTCAATGTAATTGGCAGGGCTACGATGTGGAGCAGGATGAGTGCGGCATTCTGTAGAATATGTGCCGTCCGTGAGGACGTTCCGTCCAGCATGTTGGACTTCTGATTGGGACGAAGTCAATGGGCTTTCTGAACGAATTCAATGCCGAAAGTCTCTCATGCATCACAAGAGGACCCTTCCTTGTGCCAAGCGAGCGAGACCGAACGCCCAGCACGTGATGGTGACGAGCGCGTGAAAGAGTGGAGCTCGATGACGCTTACATGGGCGGCTTGGGGATTGTGTCATGCAAGGTCATTTTGGCGCGAGAAGAACCAAATTTTGATGGATCTATTTTTCAGAGCTACAGACTACGTTTGCTTCAGTGCCGGACTTTGATACATTCGAATACTATACAGAGCCTGGTGATGGAGTGAAGTGAATGGGGAACTCAGACTCGTCCTCTTTGGGCAACTGTGAGATTTGCTCAGCCAATGGCCGTCGAGCAATACCAGGCTGCGAGATGAGCAAGTGCTGCAAGGATCACGACTTCTCAGTATCCTGAACGCATTTTGATATACCAACAGCATCCTAAATGGCAGTCAGCATGTATCAAAGCCCGAGATATCTTCTCTCTCACCTTTTCTCCACTCGGCTCCCATCCTTCTGCTAACCTGCTCTCATAGACAAGATATGGATTCCCTCTCTTCCTTGGATCTTCCTCCCTGTTGAACGCGGCCTTCTTCTCTTGCACATCCGCAGTAACGTAGCTCCAGTACTCAGGCTGGCCGGGATAGACGCAGTTATCGGCAACCAACATCGTGCCTGGCGAAATCAGACCCAACCTTTCACAGAGCTTGGTGTCTCTTTCAAACTCGATGTGGTCGATGAAGAGCATATCGACATGATCTAATTTCTTCTCGCGATGCAGTCGCTCCAGAGATGCACCGCTATCTCCCACCAAGACTTCGACCACGTCGTCCAACCCGGCGAGCTTCACCAACGCCATGATCACCGCGGCGAACTCTGGGCTGCTTTCGAGAGTGAAGTAGCGCTTCCCGCCAGCTTTCTTGAACTCTTCGCCGAAAAGAATGGAAGAGTATCCGATGTAGCCACCAAGTTCAACCAGGGTCTTTGGCTTATGTTCTTGGATGAGGTCGGTCACGATTTTGCCTTTATATTCTCCAATGTTCATGAGGTAATTCTTCGTTCGTCCATATTCGTCTATCGCTGCCAGGACACCAGATGGCGAGTTTCTAGTCTCTTCGGCTCGATCGTACACATAGTGCAGAAGCTCGACTTCACGACCATCGTCGAACTAGCTTGTCAGCATTCGATCCGAACTGCAAGCGAAGTTACGAACGTATGTCTCTCCCTTCTGCTGATACCCCTTCTCGTTGTCGAACTTTCTGCCAGACCGTTCTTCAGCCATGATTGATCTACAAAATGATGTTCTCGAGCTTTGCTGTTACCAAACACTGTTTTCAAACGCAAACACAGCGAGCTCCAACCCCTCATGTAATGATGCATGATTATGCAGGTCCCGCCAATCGCATACCTCGCCCTTGCAGCGTCTGAGATCTCGGTATTCTTGGCTTGGAGCGAGGGCGAGGCATCTGGTGGGGAGCTGGAGGAATGCGGAGAAAAAGCCTTTTCGTCGTGCAGATTCGATGACAGCTTCTTGATGCGTACATGTTGTGCAAGGTCTCCACATGTTGGCAGAGGTGTTTTGGACACTTGCACTTGGACTTCGAGTACATTTCATCATGTGGAATGTCACCGAAGGCTGGAAGATCGATGATCATATCATTATGAATCCTCTTTCTGTCCAGCATAAAGATTAGTGAAATGGAATTGTTCTCGCCACAACTCGGAATCGGTCTTGCACGGGATGTCCTCCGAGATCAACAAACTCAATCTAAGAAGTCTCGCGCTAGGATCTTGCAGATGAACACCTTGCCTGAAGAAGCAGCGACTAGCCGCTCGAAACTCCTCGCAACGTGGAACCGGCACGTTTAGGAACCCTTCGCCTCCGTTCCAACCCAATCACCTCATCCCGTTTGACTGCACCTCAAGCTGCCGGCCATCTACCGAGCATGTAATACATCATCACCTTCGATCGAGTGCATTGCTCGAACAGATCCAACACCCATCTGGCAAGCCTCCAAGCCATTGCGTGATTTTCACGAGACAAATCTTGGTCAGGACAGGGACCAGAGGCTGCACGAGTGAACCATCCCGCCTTGCTCATGAGGGGTCGTGCCTGCAAACGCCAATCAACCACGCCAGGTGGTGGGACTCTTGGGTCCTGAATGCTCTTGTGCTGCCGGTGAAAGTCGGCCGCAGGTAGTCGCGTCACGATTCGCGTTCCCCCAGCGAAGGGTCTATTTATTGGTACCTGGTACCTCTCACTTTTGTTGACGAGTTCCTGTCAACACTCTGATTTTTCTCTCTCTTGATTCTAGGTCTTCTGTCTTTCATTACAGAAGAACCACAACCGCAATCATGTCTGATATGAAAGCTACCGTGGCACCTAGTGCCGACGGTTTCCATGTGGAGGGGTACGAGAAGATTGAATATGACTTCAACTTCATTGACGGTGTTTTCGACAAGAAGAACACCGGTCTTGCAGACTGCTACAAGAGATGGGGAAGATGCTTGGCCGTAATGGACACCAACATCTTCAATCTCTACGGCGAGGAGATGCAGCAGTACTTTGAGCACCACAACATTGAGCTCAACCTCCACAAGACCATGATCGGCGAGAAGGCGAAGAGTATTGAGACGTTCCTTTCCATCGTCGACTCCATGACCAAGTTCGGTATTTACAGGAAGGTGAGTGATAAGCCTCCAAGTACACGAATGTGGTTGTACTTACACTTTTTACAGGAGCCAGTGCTGGTCATTGGCGGCGGTCTTGTTACCGATGTTGCTGGGTTTGCATGTGCAGCATACAGAAGAAACACAAACTACATCCGTATTCCTACGACCGTGATCGGCCTCATCGATGCCTCAGTCTCCATCAAGGTCGCAGTCAACTACGGCAACTACAAGAACCGCCTGGGTGCTTACCACGCTCCGTAAGTCAACAAAGCTGTCAGTGGCAAAGGCTTTTGCTGATGGATTCAATTGCAGCATCCGAACGTTCCTCGACTTCGGTTTCCTCAGAACGCTACCCGAAGCACAAATACGAAACGGTTTCGCAGAGCTCATTAAGATCAGCTCATGTGCTGATATCAAGACTTTCAATGCTCTTGACAAGTACTGCGAAGAGATCATCGGCACGGCGTTCGGTCGAACAGACAATGCCTCGCCTGAAGTCCGCAAGGCTGCAGACATCCTAAACCGAGACGCAATCCACGAGATGTTGAAGCTGTAAGCAGGACACAATTTTGACTTCGTGAGAATTGCACTGATTATCGATCCAGTGAAACACCCAACCTCCATGAGATTGGCCTCGACAGAGTCATTGCCTACGGCCACACCTGGTCTCCCCTCCACGAACTCGTTCCCGACGTTCCTCTCCGCCACGGCCACGCTATCTCCATCGACATGGCCTACTCCGCCACGCTGGCCCACATGCGCGGCAACCTCCCCGACGAAGACTACAAGCGTCTCCTCAACCTCTTCTCCCGCGCCGGCCTCTCCATGGACCACCACCAATTCAACGAAGAGATTCTTGAAAAGGGCACCCAAGCCATCCTCCGTACCCGAGATGGCAAGCTCCGTGCTGCCATCCCTAGCCCGCTTGGCAAGTGTGTCTTCCTGAACGATGTGAGCCAGGAGGAACTCAACGCCGCCTTGAGGAAGCATAAGGAGGTTATGAAGAGCTATCCTCGCCAGGGCGAGGGGATTGAGGCTTTTGTTGATGCTTCGGATACGGGGTATACCATGAACCAGATGCCTGTTGAGACGAATGGTGTTAGCGAGAACCTCAAGAAGTTGAAGGTTCTGAACGACGATACCACATCGAATGGCACTAATGGCCATGCTATCGGCCATGCCAATGGTGTTGCGGCAAATGGTGTCAAGGAGGCGAAGTACCATGCCTCGAGACCAGAGGGCGTTGATGGTACTCAAGGCCAGCCTAACGGCCACATCGTCAATGGCAATGGCCACGCCAACGGCGTCCACTAGATAGGCAGCGCAGAGCACTTCATAGATTGAGCTCGGGCTGTTGGCAAGACCGCGGCCGAAAAGTATCTTGGTAGATTCGTGGTGTGAATGGCTTTCCTCAGCCTCGCTTGAGGCGAGGACAAAATCTCCAACTCAAGCAAATGTTCTTTTCCCTCCCTGCAAATCTGTACTATTCTTGCCAGCATTCCCAAGCGCTCGAAATATCTATGATGTCACTAAGGATAAAACCTCGATTGTGTAGCCGTTCTTGACAATTGAACCTGTCTCTTGCAGTTTCACGTTCTTTTTCGTCACGTTTCTGTGGTCCAGCTTCCAAAGACTGCCCCTCCGAGCTCTCATGCCCCTCCATGAGATCGTCCTTCCACTCCCCGTACCACCATGGACCTCAACTACTTCATCTGCACCCTTGGCCAGGCATCCCGCCTCAAAACACAACTCACTCCCTTCAGCAACATACCCACCTTCATCGAACAGCAAGCCCGTGACTACGCCGATCTCCCAGCAGTTGGCTTCTATCACCCCAACGACTCCTGGAGAACCAAAGTCCTAACGTTCCAACAAGTCCTTAACGGCACCTCCATCTTTGCGTCAAAGCTTGCAGACAATGTCAAGGATCCTGAAAAGCAGACTGTCGCCCTGCTGTGTCCAAGCTCGGCGAACTTCCTCTTCACATGGCTGGGTTTGATGAGATTGGGCCATGCAGTGCTACTAATTGCACCACAGTGCTCGGCGAAAGCAGTTGTAGAGTTGTGCAATCAATGCGAATGCTCAACGATCGTCTACGATGAGATCTACTCCGAACTCGCCACAGCCTCGCAAAAAGAGTCAGGAACGATTCAGCTCGTCCCCTTACCATTCAAAGATAAGGGGATCTTTGAATCAATCGTTGAGCCAATCAAGGAGTCTCCAAAAACAGAAACCATCTCCCTCCACGACGTAGCCTACCTCCATCACACCTCAGGCACATCCTCCGGAATCCCCAAACCCATTCCTCAGACGCACAACTCCGGCGCAGGCGTCTACTACCCCTTCGACGGCAGCTCGCAAGCAACCTTCACCACGACACCTCTCTACCACGGCGGCATCGCAGACCTGTTCCGGGCGTGGATAAGCCATGCACTCATCTGGCTATTCCCAGGAAAAGAAGTGCCCATCACGGCAGGAAACGTGGTCAAATGTCTCGAAGCCTCCGAGAAGGCAGGGACCAGCAACGTGGAGTTCCTCAGCTGCGTCCCCTACGTCCTCGAAATGCTCAGCGAAGACCCCACCGGCCTCCATCACCTCCAAAAAATGACACTCGTAGGCGTCGGCGGCGCCGCACTCCCAGCCAGCATCGGCAACAACCTCGTCGAACAAAACGTAAACCTCGTCTCGCGATTCGGCAGCGCAGAATGTGGATTCCTGCTCTCCTCGAACCGATCCTTCGCCAAAGACAAAGAATGGCAATACCTCCGCGTCGACCCACAGGAAGATAAACTCCGTTTCGAAGAACGAGAAGACGGGTTATCTGAACTCGTGATTCTGGACGGCTGGCCCCATATGTCGAAACGGAATCGAGAAGATGGGTCGTTCGCGACGAGTGATCTGTTCCAGCCACATCCGGAGATTGAGAATGCGTGGAAATATCATTCGAGAGCGGATGCGCAGCTTACGCTTGTGACGGGGAAGAAGTTTGATCCGTCGCCGCTGGAAGCTGCTATCACTGCGTCCACGGGGGTGTTGAGTGATGTGTTGGTTTTCGGGAATGGGAGGCCGTATCCGGGGGCGTTGGTGTTTCGGTCGGAGGAGGCGAAGGGGATGGATGATGGGGAGGTGATTGGGGTTGTTGGGGGGAAGGTTGAGGGGTTTAATAAAGAGAGCCAGAGTCATGCGAGGGTTGCGAGGGGGATGTTGGTTCCTATGCCGTGGAGTGAGAGGCCGTTGGAGAAGAGTAGTAAGGGGACGATTTTGAGGGGGAAGGCGGAGGAGAGGTATGCCGATGAGATTGAGTCCGCATACAATCAGACGACCGCGTCGAATGGAGACATCTCCGATGACGAGATACCGAGCAAGGTTCTGGGAATCGTCAACTCTGTCATGAGCAACAATTCTTCGGAAAGCCTCGAGCCGGAAACAGACCTCTTCGCCTTCGGAGTCGACTCAATAGCCTGCGTCCGGATACGACAAGCACTGTCCCAACTCCTTCCCAAAGGCCATAAACCGCTGCCTCTGACAATTGTTCAAGATAGCGGAACGATTTCCAGACTCGGCCAACTCGTCCTCGACATCAGGCAGGGCCAACCGCTGAACTCCCAAAAGAACGAAGACATCGAACGGACAATGCTCGACCTCGTCTCAAAGTACAGCACCTTCAACCCCATCCACCCGCCACCACGGACAAACGGCACCAACGGCCACAAGAAGCGAACAATCCTCCTCACAGGCCCAACAGGCTCCCTCGGCTCGCACCTCCTCTCCCACCTCCTAACCCTCCAGAACGTACACATCCACCTCCTGCTCCGCGGCTCTACGCCCCAAGCCGCAAAGGAGCGAGTCCTCAAAGCGCTCACATCCCGCAACCTCCCCATCCCACCAACTTTCTCCTCTCAAGTAACAATTCACGTCTGCAGCCTCTCGAAACCTCTCCTTGGCCTCTCACCCGAAACCTACGACTACCTCGCGCAAGAGGTTGATGTGATATATCACCTAGCCTGGAGCGTCGACTTCGTCCTCCCACTCAAAGGGTTCAAGCAACACTTCATCGGCCTGCAATCCCTCCTCTCTCTGCAGCCCAAGCATTTCGTTTTTTGCTCCAGCACCGCATCACTCACCACCAAAACCCACCCGGAAAAGATCCTCACGGACCCGGAAAGCTGTGAAGGGGGTATTGGGTACGCGCGCTCGAAATGGGTTGCTGAGAATATCCTGCTCTCCGCATCGAAACACTTCCAAGAGATGAGGATCGATGTCGTGAGAGCGGGACAGTTGAGCGGGGATGAGGGGAGTGGGGTTTGGAATATGTCCGAAGCTGTGCCTCTGATGCTGGCGTCGGCGAGGGCGAAGGGGGTGGGGTGTTTGCCGGATCTTGGGGATAAAATGGGGATGAAGTGGGTTCCGGTGGATGTTGCAGCAAAAGCCTTTGTGGAACTGTGTCGGGATGATAGAGAGGGAGATGGGTTGAGGGTGATGCATGTCTTGAACGAGAATACGAGGACGAGTTGGAGAGAGGTTTGCGAGTGGGTTTGTGGGGCTGAGGAGGGGGTTGAGATTGTGGAGGCGAAGACTTGGTTGGCGAGGTTGGAGGAGTTGAGGCTGAGTGGGAGTGAGCATGCGTGCTTGAAATTGTTGGATTTTTGGAGGGAGGCGTATGGTGGGGAGAAAACTGAAGAGGGTGCCGTGCAGGAGGAGTATGAGATGTCCAGGACTTTTGAGGCGATGCCGTCTGTGGCGAGGGTGAAGCCGATTGACCGGGAGTGTGTTCTGAAGCTGTGGGGTTGGATTCGGGAGAACGTGTAGAAGCAAGTTCAATTCGTAGCGGTCTTCGTCATCGCCGATCGATTCAATACTATACTCGCCGCCTCCTCTTCTCCCTCTGCTCCTCGCCGTTCTCATCTGCTTCGCGCTTCTTCACAGCAGTCTCCCTCAACCGCTTTTCAAACTCCTCACTCAACAACCCCCCAACAACCACCTCTCCCACACCCCTCAACCTCATCAGCGGCTCCGCAATCCGATCATCCAGCGCAGCCCGTCTCGACGTCGTACCAAAAGAACGCATCCCCGTTCCATCCCTCAAAACCATGCGCAAAGGTTCCCCAGAAAGCTCCAACTGCGTGCTATATGATCGATTGTGCCTCTTCTCGGCTAAGTCCAGGGTCACGGCGAGCCGGCGGAGGCCGTTCGGCGAGTGTTCGATGTTGGATACCAGGGATTCGACTTGTACGGCGAGATCCTGTCGTTCCGAGAGGGAGCTTGAGCGTGAAGGCAAGTTGATGCATATCGTGAGGTCGGCAACGTGCTGCATCATGGCTGGTGTCAAGGGGAACGCTGGATTCGGACTTCTGCTTTTGGGTGTCCAGATGTAGTTCCACGAGAGGAAGTGCGAGTTCTCTTCCACATCGACAGTAAGACAGGCCCCTTCATCGAGTTGGACCTCAGAAGTAAGGTTTGAATTTGCGAGCTCAATCACGATTTGATTCTGACCGAAGAGGAGACCGTAGGAGACATCTCGCAGCCGATGAGAGGTCAGTGCCAGAGGGGAAATGTCTATACTGGGTTGGACACTGTCCGCCTGGCAGACCTGGTGGATGGAAATGGACGTCCCCGGCTTTCGTCGACACGCAGTAGGGCTGAAGTGAAAGATACGACCAGTAGGGACGATGTATTTCAAGACCTCGACAAGGATCTCTGTTGGTAGACTACCGAGGTGACTAGTATCTGAGTGCGCCCGACGGTGTTTTGAGATGGACTTGCGTTTCGTCTTCTTCTCCTCGGGCTCGTTTCGCATCCGACGAAGCTCTGCATCGATGAACTTGGATGGACGATTGGTGTCGAAGAAGGCCTTGGCATACAAATTGGGCAGGATAATGATACGCTGACCCGAGGACGACTTCTCACGATCATGGGGATCACGGCCATATTGAGGGCTGTAAAAGGAGTCTGAGGAGTGACGTGGAGTTTTGCGACGACCTTCGGCGTTCTCCAGCCATGATCCGGATTGTTCGGGTGGTGGTGATGTCCTGCGATTGTAACGTTTCATGATTCCAGACTCGGGCGAGAAAGCCTGGGCAGCAGAGAAGTAGATGAATGGGCGTCATGCGCAGTTTAAGTATGTCAGTGGAGCCGCATCACGTGGAGAGATCCTTAGCGCATCCATCAACGGGCGCAGTACATGCCCGCGGAGCCGATGATCCTGATATGCGGTGAAAAATCTGCAGTGAGTCCCAGCTGAGGCTCGTTCGTGGATACGGTGATGGTCCAGTGTCACTGTATTCAACCAAGTCCAATACCTGCAGCGAAAGCTTCCAGTAAGTTGGCTCGTGTCTCGTTACCGCTCTTGCGAGCCTCCTCGATCATGGCCGCGGGTCCGGTCTTCCGTCCAGGCTTTGGCTTGGCTTCTGATGTGATGCGTAAATATCGC
Source organism: Zasmidium citrigriseum (assembly GCA_002786025.1). Classification (NCBI taxonomy): domain Eukaryota; kingdom Fungi; phylum Ascomycota; class Dothideomycetes; order Mycosphaerellales; family Mycosphaerellaceae; genus Zasmidium; species Zasmidium citrigriseum. The sequence goes on along the minus strand of NHNW01000005.1, from coordinate 340,655 downwards.
TTGACGCTGGCTTCCAGAACTTTGACGACGTCTTCGTCGATCGCAGAAGTGTCCTCTCGAGCAGCTGCAACGTAACAGAGCAGTAGAAGCACGGCCTTCTCCGCGAGTCGTGGCCGGTCTTTCTTTGACATCTTCTCGAGCCCCTTCTTCACACATGCAAGAGCTTTGCTCAGAGCAGCCGGGAATTCTGCAGACTGCGGATCCACGGCGAAGAGCTCACGCTTGGCGTCGCAGATGACCGTCGCAGGGGATGAAGGAGCGGAGGAGTGCAAAAAGTCGAGAATGTGTTGTAGGATGGTGGATGTTGATGGTACGCCGTCGAAGGTTGCAATGAGGTCGAAGAAGGCTTCGGCGACATCGTACCCGTTTTGCTGGAACTGCTTCATAGCAGCGTCGAAGATGGCGATGGGTATCGCGCCTGAAAATGCAGGTGCACTCTCCAATCTCTTCAGCGCATCCTCGTTGACCTCTTCGATTCCCTTTCCGGCATCTGGGTCGATGTCTTCTGCAGTAATTGTCGGCAGAGCAATCATATTCTCGTCCTCGTCCTGCTTTTCCTCCCGGCTCTCGTCCAACCCCAAGATTTTCCGTCTAGCAGCGAGCTTGGCAAGGTAGACCATCTCCAGTTTCGCATACTCCAGGTAGAGCTTCCTCTCATCTTTGCAAAACCGCAAACCTCTCTGCATGTATGATCGCGCCGTGCCCATGTCGCCCTGAAATTCAGCGTAGTGCTTCGCCGCCAACACCCACAAGCTCCAATCTCGCGGATGCAGTCTCAAGACCGATGTGAAGACTTTTCCGAGCTTCTTGTTCGCCTGCTCTTTCTTGCAGTAGTTGATATACTGCATCCACAAGCCCATGTCGCCAGGAAATTTCTTGGTCGCTCTGTCCAGAACGAAGAATATTGTGCGCTGGCCGTTGAAAGTCTTCGACTTGACGCCTAACCGCTTGCATCGCTTCTTCCGTAGACTGTCCAGGTTCATCTCGTAGGTGGCATATCGGGCGTAGTCGGCAGGCGTGGATCCACGCGCATTCAGAGTGTGCTCGAAATCGCTTCGCTTCTTGGTGATGGCGTTGATCTCTTCGCGGGAGAAGATGCCCTTCTGCTCGTACTCCTGCAGCTCCGGCACATACTGCTCCAGATAGAAGCGAGCCTTGTCGCTGGCGGCCGCCATAGTGGATGTGTTGAAGAAGAAGTTGAAGCTGGAAATGTTCTTGATGTCGTCGCGAAAAATCGGCGGACCGAGCCGGACGGAAGGGATCCCGCGGGAGCCGAATGCCAGGATGATCTGCTGGCTTCACGTCTCCTGCTTGAACACGCCCAACACACTTCCACGTCCTTCATTCACCCCGCCCTTCTCTTTCGTTCCTTTTCGTTCATTTGATGGGCTTTTAATCAAAATGCCGCCCAAACACCGCGACGGCGACGTCGTTGCCGTGGTATGTAGCAATATCACACCTCTTGTCATCCCTCCTGAGACGGTTTGGCTGACACGCGAGCAGATTCCCGGCCAATGGATCTCCCACGCACACACCGCCGCCGCATATGCCGCCTTCCTGGGAGCATTAATCGTGGGCATGTGGCTGCATTACCACAAGATTGTCCAGAACGAGCACTTCGGCTACCCCATTGAATGGTTCCCCTCCGTCAGCGCAACCATTGGCGACCGCTACCCCGAACGATCCGTCTTCCAGGTCTTCATCGCCATCTGCTCTGGTCCTCGATTTGCTTTGTGCTTTCTGTGGTATTGCTTGGCCAACAGGCCGGGAAGCAGCTTGCCCAAGTTTGTTGCAGGAGTTGGAGTCTTTAGGACGTTGACGTGTGGAGGGTGGACATATGTGACGAGTACCGACGACCATGATTGGCATGACATTTTCATGATTAGCTACTTGGTGGCTACTCTGCCATGGACATTGGGTTGTCTGGCACTGAGTCCGCCCAATCCGCAGGCCATCAAGTACCGCAAGTACCTTGCTGGTGCTTTCTTTGGCACTCTTGTGCCCCTGATCTACTTTTTCATCCAGCACAAAGTTCACCGCGTGCCTGGAGGTATGCCACCCATTCACTACCATACGGACATGTTCTTACATCATCCCAGCTTACACCATCTACGCCTTCTTCGAATGGTCCCTCGTCCTCCTCGATGTCGCATTCGATGCGGTCACTGCAATGGACTTCAGCAGCTTCGAGCTGGTTGTGAAAGATGTCAAGGGCTTGAGCAGAGGGTACGTCCAGTGGCTCCCGAAGTAGCTGGTACGATGTGGCCGCTCCGTGGTAGATTGGACACATGACTGATAGACACGCACAGTGACAAGAAACGAGTCGCCGATGCTGTGCTTGAAAAGCAAAAGGACAAGCAAGTTGGCCAAGTCTTTGACGAGCGTTTCTCGTGGGACGAAATGATCGATGCTTTGGCGGATGTCTATCTCGGCGTAAGTTCAAGTTTCAACTTGGAAGTGTTCACGGCTGAACCTCGCAGTTCACCTTCTGGACCATCCTGACTGGCCTTGGCGTCGTTGTCTGGTACTTCCCACTCTGGTACATGGGCATCTCTGGCTACGAGGTCGCTGTCATGTGTACCATCTCTCCCATTCTGCTTGAGATACCTCCAATTCGACGAATGGTCTCCAAATCCTTGCCCATGACTTTCCTCACCACCGTTGTGGGCCTCCTGGCTTATCTCGTCAAATCGCCCGAACTACGTCTTGGAGCTGTCAGTCTTGGAGTCTGGCAAGGATGTCTGGCCTGGACTGCAGCTTGGCACACGAAGCGTAACAGCCCTGCAATGCTGGAGTCCAGAATCTCGGCCTGGCTCATTGGCTTGAGCGCCAGCAGTGTTGCGAAGTTCGCCTTCTGGACCAACAACCCGCTCTGGCCAATTATGAACGAGAACAATGGAGGTCTGAACAAGACCGGACTTCTTCTCTTCACATTGGCCATCCTCCGCACCTTCCAGAAGCAGTCGAAGCATATCGACAGTGTACCGGCTGAAAAGCCCAAAGGCCCGTCTTTCCTCGCTGGCCTTGGTCTCACTGGTGTATTCTTCGGGCTGCACTCTCTGTACTCTGACTCGAGCACTATGATCTCATGGGTGTGGGAAGGATTTCCTGTTCGTGGTCCCCTGGCGGTTCCCCACGGCGCTGTCACGATCCTTGCCATGGGCATTGGTCTTCTCTTTGGTCTGTTCTATCCAAACCTCGCACGCGGATGGACTGCATTTGGCGTTGGCTCGATTGGCGCCGCTGTTCTTACCACTTTCTCCCACTGGACTGGCTTCTATGGTGGCCTCGCCCTCGCGTTCTACCTCATGGCCGTGACCCCAGCGCTCATTTCGAATGCCGTTCGGTTCTCACCAGGCCGCACTTTCTTCGTCGGGTTCTTCTTTTACAACATTATGGTCCTTTTCCACGTCTGGGTTGTCGCATATGCCTTTGTTCCAGGAGGTCCCCTGGTGCGTGAGCGCACTGATTGGGTGATGGCCACCACCATGATCATGATTGGTTGTGGTGTCTTCTCGGCCATCCAGAATAGCAGTCCGGCGAAGCAGAAGTCTCTCAGCCCTCCACCAAATCCTGCCGCCAGGAGACAGAGGAGCTACTTCATCTACATCTTGATCGGTCTCCAGCTCCTCAGCGCGAGTGTCGCCTACCTGCGATTCCCGAGCTACGACTACAAGCCATACCACCCGGACAGCAAGATGATCACTGCCGGAATCTGGACTATCCACTTTAGCATCGACAACGACATGTGGAGCTCGGAACGTCGTATGGAGTCTCTGATTCGCGAGACTGAACTGGACGTCGTTGGTCTTCTCGAGAGCGATCTGCAGCGCATCATCATGGGCAACCGCGATACGACACAATACCTCGCCGAGGAGCTCGGCATGTACGTCGACTACGGCCCAGGACCCAACAAGCACACTTGGGGAAGCGCTCTGCTCTCCAAGTTCCCAATCGTCAACTCCACCCACCACTTGACGCCCAGTCCAGTCGGTGAACTGGCCCCTGCCATTCATGCCACCATCGACGCCTACGGCGAGCTCATCGATGTCGTCGTCTTCCACTCTGGCCAAGAAGAAGATCCTGAAGATCGAAGACTACAGACCGAATATCTCACCAAATTGATGGGCGACTCACCGCGTCCCGTGATTCTGCTCTCATACTTGGTCATCAAGCCAGGCCAAGGCAACTACAACACTTGGGTCTCGGAGCGCAGTGGCATGAAGGACATCGACCCAAGCGATTGGGACCGATGGTGCGAGTACATCATGTACAAGGGTTTGAAGAGGACGGGATATGCGAGAGTGAGTAGGAGTACCATTACGGATACTGAGTTGCAGGTAAGTCGCCACCGAACACCCACGCATGATGAGTATTTTGAGACTGACGTTATAACTCTACAGATCGGCAAATTCCAAGTCGGGCAGCCGGAAGACCTCTCGAACCAGATGATCTCTGAGGAGCAGGTTCCTTATGATATGCGTTTCCCGACTATGTTCAGGGGTCGTGGTGTCAGGGATCATAGGTATCATGTCTTTGATGAGCCGAGGTATTTTGCTTAGGTCATGAGGGCGAGGGTATTGAGGAGGGGTGAGGGGAGTGTATAGTATGTAGAATACTTTGTTTGTCTGAGATGGGATGTTATGCTGCTGTATCGGCTGTTCAGCCGCTTCTTCTATCTTAGGATCTCGATGACGAGTATATGGACTATCGACATGCTACGGGAAACATGCTGTGAGAATGTATGTGTTCCAAGATCGCTTTCGGCGAAGAACTGACACTCATGTTCAGAAAGTCTTTTCCCGATGCGAGCCGTCTTAGAGAGGATGCTTTTTGAATCAACAATGTCACCCTCTGGCGGCTCTCCTGCAAATGACTCAAAGGAATATCGGCTTCCTCTGGCTGTGATTCGAAACCATGAAGTCAAGCCGGCATTGACGGTCGCAGCCTGCCTGACCCAGCAATCGGAGCCTGAATCCCGTAACGGAGCTTGTTTCTCGACGTATTTATCAGTTGGTGCCGGACGAGACACGCCTGTCGAAGACGCCGCTTCAGACTCCCTTAAAGCAGAACGTAGCCCAATGCTATCTCTTTTGTCAGACCTGTGCGAGTGTGCACTTGCTCTTAAGGGGTGGGTTGATGTTGTGCAGACGTACGGTCGGCTTTTGCGAAGCGCCTAAACACGGACGCAGGCCCAATGTTCTCGTGTAACATGCCACACATTTCCGTATCTGATTATGCTGAATGAGGAGGTTGGACGAAGGTCTCGCCTTCGAGGCGCTCGGTGTCCTCCCGTAACTATCGAGACTCGAGTCTGATCCGATACTAGGTCACCAACGGCTTGAGAAAGGAGTCGAGTGTTACTGGATGGAACGACGAGAATATGGCAGTTGCACTTAATTGGCTTTTTACCATCGCATTCCACGACCGGACTTGTCTATCAAAGATCTGGGCTGATCTACCGTTCCATCCTGATCTTGACTTTGAATAACGAAATTTATACGTACCCAGCTGGCGTTGGGTGGTCAAGCCGGTCATCCGCTTGACGGCAGGCGTCAGCTTGAACGACGTCGTTTCGAACCCTTTCTACTGACGAGAGGATGGCTTTGTCTCGAACTATCTACCATTAATGATCCCATTCGCCATTTCAGTCCCGCCTTACGTGGCGGTACCTTCTGGCAAAGCAGCCCCAGGAAGGTATATCCTACCTCCTAAATCAGAACGCTGCGGAAACTAAAATCGGCGGCTTTTTGTGAGGGTGGATGTCGCTAAGCGTCTACCCAATAAGGGAACAGCTGGTGGCTGGGGGAGCGCCTGACTAGGGAGGTAGGGTATATCGTCGAATGGGAAGATTTGTCTTCCACCAGGTTTCTGATCCATCCTCGCTTTACAGGCGGCGAAGTTTCGTAAGCGTGCCAATATCCTCGCTTTACAGGCGGCGAATCTTCGTAAGCTTGCCAATCCAAGAGTCGTACGGTATGATCGCTTGACGCGGATGCTATGAGCCGCCCATCTGGCGAGAACGCAACCGAGTTCACCTCAGCGGTGTGGGCCTTGAACTGTTTCGCCTCCTTATCTGTCGCAGATTTCCAGTCCCAGAGCCATATCTTTCCGTCTTTGCACCCAGATGCTATAAGTTTTTCGTCCGGCGCGAATGCCACGGAGCGCATTGGCGTCCACAAGCCGCGCTGGCATCGCCTCACCTCCTTTCCTGGTTCAGCCTGCCAGTCCCAGAGCCTTACAATCCCGTTGTATCCGGTCTTGCCGTATCTGCCGAAGTGTGAAGCCGATGCTATAAATTGCCCGTCTTGAGAAAATGCCATAGATGTTTCACCCTGTCGAGCGTTAGGGTGCAGCTTCTTCACATGCGCTCTCGTCGCAAAGTCCCAGATGACTATCTCCCTCTCCTTAAACACTGATGCTACGAATTTTCCATCCGGAGAGAACGCCACTGACTGTGGATACTTGGGGACGTGTATGTGGCCATAAGGTGATTCAAATCCACTCTCTTCCCGCCCGGCCTCAACATCCCAGAGTCTTGTAGTAGGGTTGTCGGACGCGCAGGCTAGGAATTGTCCGTCTGGAGAAAATGCTACCGCATTCAAATGAACGATTTTCCCCTCAAGCCGCTTCCATTCTGTCCATGTCCTGGTGTCCCAGAGCCGTATAGGCCCATTTGAGGACCCAGACGCTAGACGCAGTCCGTTCGGTGAAAATGCAACCGAAGCTTCAAGGTGACCGTTGAGACATCTTATCTCCTCCCCTGTCGTAATGTCCCAGATCCGTATACTTTTGTCCGCCGAAGTCGAGGCCACGAGTCGTCCGTCCGGTGAGAACGCCACAGAGCGCACCAAATTTGTGTGACCCTTGAGCTGTATCGTTCCCGTCCATTGACTTCGGTGTGGCTTCGTTGGCGGCAACTGGGACTCTGCAGCTGATCGTGGACGCCCTATGTTACTCAGTACTGTCAGTTCTCTCCCAACGTCATCAGGCTCCCCGGTCAATGCGCTCCATCTTGCAGTCGCCGAGCCTGGTGTGTCTTGAACAGACAAAGCGTTAGTTCTCCGGACTCTCGCTGTGTCAGACGACATTCTCTGGAACATTCTCTGGAATCTTTGAATAGCAGGTATCGTAACTTGTACTGTGCGGTCCTTCAGTTCTGTCCCAACGTCATTAGGCTCCCCGTTCAATACGCTCGTCCATCTTGCAGTCGCGGAGCCTGATGTGTCTTGAACAGACGAAGCGTTAGTTCTCCGGACTGTCGCTGTGTCAAACGACATTCTCTTGAACCTTTGAATAGCAGGTATCATAACTTGTACTGTGCGGTCCTCTGACACAACGTCTTTCAGCCACTCGTGATCCAGGGCTTCCGTGGAATTCGGTCGGTCGGCCGCTATGGGTTGAAGCAGTGCCTTGACAAACCCAATACCTGCAGGCGAGATTCGTTCCAGTTGCAGAGGGTGGTCAGGAAAAGCAATCTCATTGTTGTAGAACTTTTGCATGGCAATTGGCGAAGAGAAAGGCACTCGGAAAGCATGCATCTGATAAATCATGATTCCGAGTGCCCAGACATCGACGGCTTGCGTATATGCGTGACTTGCAGCGTCGCCGACAATCTCAGGGAACATCTCCGGGGCCATGTATCTTGGTGTTCCGATCACTGTTCGGAGCTCGGTGTCGTTACCTTGCACCCGTTTCGCGATTCCAAAATCTCCGATGCGAACTTGCCAGGCTGGCGGATAGCGGGCCTTCACGAACACATTTTGAGGCTTAATGTCCCGATGCGCGAAGCCCAGATTATGCATGGCCCGCAGCCCATTAAGCAGCTGTCGTGCGAGGTCTCTGACTTGGTCCTCGTGCATTTTCTGGTCCAGATCAAGATATTGCGACAAGTCTCCTAATGGAAAGTAGTCCATCGCCAAGAAAATGTAGTCATCGTCTTCGTACCAACCATGGAAATAGGCGAAATACTCTTCATGTTTCCTCAACTTGGTCATTGCGATGATCTCTTTGCGGCAGTTGTCAGCGGTCCCGTATTTCTCGATATGCTTCACAGCTCTTGTCCCTGAAGGTCGTCAGCATAATCACAATGCAGGACATATAATAGGTCGACGTACGGACGCCGCCAATTCTCCCACCCTCCTCCTCCTCGAGCCAAACTGAGCCAAAGCCACCCTGACCAAGACGTCTGACTTTGACCCATGTTTCAAGCCCTCCCTGGTATCGACTGTGTGTTGTTCTCTTCCCAGATATCTTTGTCCGTCTGTATCGAGTTGCATCCAAAATATCATCCATTTCATCGAGTCAAGCGCTGGCCAAAGACCTTCTCGCCGCAAGGGTACTGGCTTCGGTATGGAGAGGGGGTAGCTAGTAAGCCTTACGACTCGAGTGTTTGAGCATGCCGCATAGTTTTTTCCTCGAAGCATGTGTTTGCGATGAAGGCGATTGAGTCATCTGCCTGCACGATATCTTTGATGCTGCACTACCGTCACCGCTCTTGAGCGGTCAGTGACAGTTGTGGGCGAGAGTCGGAACGCGAGCAAGGCTGGAGGTTCTCCTCAGGGCCCTGCTCGTATCACGTGTTTCGTTCAGCCACTGTCGTCAAGAGGCGACCTCGGGGTCCTGCCGCCTGTTAATCTTTCGTTCCGTCCAGACTTTTGTCTTCATGCAAGCCACATGCACGCTCTGCTGCGGCCCAGCTTCCGCCCCTGCCCAATGAACAACATCACTTCGAGCAGCCTCAGTGCTGGCTTTTGTCTCCAATTCAACCTGATGAGCTACGCCACCACAGCATGATTATCGTTGATGTGAAGTGAGATCAGCAAGCCAACCGGGCTCTCAAGCGAAACAAAGTGGTAGCCTTGCACGGTTCTACAAGCTTGAGACCAGAGGCCGCCCTGCAGCTGCGCCCCGCGTCAATGTTGGGGGCGGCGCAGCGCTCGCCCTTTCCAGTTCATTACTTTGCCGTCGCCATTCTCAACAACTCCGAAGACAGAGCGTGACGACAGGTCTGTGAAGAATCAATCGAAGCCATGGAAGTCGCTGGTGCCGTGGTTGGAATTATTACGAATGCTTCTAAGTTTGTCCTCTCCGTTCTGGGTTTTGCGGTTGTCATATGGACTGACTTATCCAAGGCTCGGCAATGATCTTGTCGAGGTATACTTCAGAATCAAAGATGCTCGCCAGGAGATCACTGAGAAGATCGTCGAAGTACGAAGCCTCTGGAGCCGAACCGTTGTTCAGCTGGAGTTCCTCCAGCAGACGTGGTCGTGTCTGAATGAGGAACATCTCGCTATGCAAGAAGAGACTTTGAAAGTCCTTGTCTCGAAGCTGAGAACTGCGATAGACAGAGTGAACAGCCTCGTCAAGAAACCAAAGCCGCCTAATCCAGAGGAGAAATTGCAAGTTCGACGTTTGAAGTATGTCTTTGTCAAATCCTACCTTGACGAGACTATCAAGAGCCTAGGAAAATGGCAGCGAATGTACGACCCGTCCTGGCACTTGATTTTCAGGATCGCAAATCCCATTATAGACCGGGAATTGAAGGCGAGGCGTAAGGCATGTTCTCCACAAGAAAGACGTGTTATCAACACGGCGACAGGCATAAGGCATGCCTTATACGGGGCTGTCTCAGCAGAGCAGCATATATTCCTTCCAAACGCCGGACTCGATGGCACTCGAAGCTACGAAATCTACCAGTCTTCGGCTGTATACACCAAAAGGGCAGACAGCGATGAATGGCTCATCGTCGACCCGGTACCTTGTCTCCCAGGTTCATACATTGGTCTGATGACGAGTGACATCCGATCATTAGCTCAGAAACTCCAGCATACAGATCCATCCACATTCGGAATACTCCAGTGTCGCGGGGTCGTTAAGCACAAGGCGATTAACAACAGGGTGACATCGTTCAACATTATCTTCAAAACACCGACTGCTGGTCGCCCACGCACACTACGATCCTGTCTTACCCAGAATACGCCGCACAGCCTGACTGAACGAATAAACCTCGCAAAAGAGCTGGCGAGATCCGTCAACTATGTACACACACTCGACTTTGTACACAAAAACATCCGACCTGAAAACCTGATTGGCTTCACCGACGGTGACAATGCATTGGGCTCCTTCTACCTTATTGGCTTCGAGCAAGTTCGCAGCGCTGACGGGAGAACATATCTACGCGGCGATACGGACTGGGAGAAGAATACATACCGGCATCCGTCTCGTCAAGGTCTTTACCCAGAGACCGATTATTCTATGCAACACGATATCTACAGCCTTGGCGTATGTATGCTCGAGATTGGCTTGTGGAAGAGCTTTGTGATCTACGGAGATAATGGGAAACCTCGTTGTCCAAATATTGAAGTCCTCGGGCTCTCGATCGAGGAGCTTCGTAGGAAGAAGCCTGGGCAGATTAAGGATCTGCTTGTGGATCTGGCGAGGCGAGAGTTACCCGCTGTGGTGGGTGAAACATATCAGGAGGTGGTTGTTAACTGTCTCACTTGCCTGGACGAGGACAACGCGGACTTTGGGAATGAGGAAGATTTTCAAGATACCGATGGTGTAGCTGTTGGTGTGCGATATATTGAGAAGGTCAGTCGACTGTGGTTGCCCTCGGAATATGGCTTACTGACAATGAATATAGGTGCTGTTGAAGTTAAACAGTATATCAGTGTGAGAGGACAATTGCTGCCGCACTAATCTGAAGTAAAGACTTTCAAAAAGAGTCTGACGGGTTCCATAGCACAGAAAAGTGGCCATGCGGCAGCTTGTTGGCGGGTCTCGCTGCTTGTCAAGAGAGACGCTCCGCATTGTCCGAGCTGTTGCGACTGAACGTTTGTTGCCTGAAAACGTGGCATTCTTCAAACATTATCTACATGTCGATCTTGGATCATAGGTCCGAACGCTCAATCAATACCCAGGAGCCTCCGCAACAACAGCATCACTGAAGGTGCCCCTAATATCCCTGCTGCTGAATCCAACATGGAACTCAAACTCGCCGCTCGGGATAACCCAGCCCTGCGAGATGATGTCCCAGTAGCTCAGATCACGACGTGTGAGCTCAAAGGTCGTGGTCTTCTCCTCGCCAGCAGCCAAAACGGCCTTGTCGAATCCTCTCAACTGGCGTGGTGGAGTACCAGATGGCGTAGAGTCGGGGAAGGTAACGTACAACTGTGGAACAGCAGCGCCCTCGACATCGCCGGTGTTGGAGATGGTTGCGTTGATGGTGTAGATGACTTCCCAGAGAGCTGGGTTACCACCTGGAGCCGTGGGGAGGGCCTCTGGAGTGGCAGTGATGGCATCGACGACGGGCTCGCCGGTGACATCGCTGGCTTCGAAGGTGGTGTAGGAGAGACCGAAGCCAAACTCGTAGCGGACGGAGATGTTGTGGGCGTCGAAGTAGCGGTAGTCGACTTCGAGCTTCTCGTCGAACCACGCTTGCCAGTCCTCCTTGCCGGTGGTGTTGACGTTGGTGGTGATGGGGGCGTTGTAGTCGGTGGCGTTGTAGGCGATGGTGTATGGGAGATGGCCGGATGGATTCACGTCTCCGTAAAGGACATCGACCAGTGAGTTGCCGCTCTCTTGGCCTGGGAAGTGGGCGGCGAGGATGGCGGTCACGTTGGGGTGGTCGGCGAAGGGGAGCACGTTGATACCGGCCGAGTGGGTGACGACGACGGTGTTGTTGCACTGCGATGCGACCGACTCGACAACACCGTTGCCGTTCCAGTCCAGGTCGAGAATCTCACGGTCGGCGGCCTCCTCAGCCCAGCCCTTCAGCAGGACCAGGCAGACATCAGGCTGGCCGGGGTTCCATAGGCTGCGCACATCGGAGTTGGCGATCTGGGTGTTGTTCAGCCAGTATTCGACCACACCACCGTCCTCGGTGACACGATCCTGGATGGCTTCAAGAGGAGTGACAATATAGGTCCAGCGGCCAGTGCCTGATCCACCTCCGGCAACAATGGTGCCGTACTCGTAGTCCTGTTGGTTGAGCGATCCCTGGAAAGGCTTCGATGCATCGTTGCCGAAGACGGCGATCCTCTTGGGGGCAGCGAGAGGGAGAGTCTTGTTCTCGTTCTTGAGGAGGACGGTGGCAGCGGCTCCGTGCTGGCGGATGTACTTGGCATGGTCGCCACGGACGTCACGGCTGGACTCTCCAGTCAAGTTCCAGTCACGCTCCCAAGTGCTGATGGGTGAGAAGGTGTTCAGGTAGCCGGTATCAGGGTCGACAGTGGGGAAGTCTTGATCTTGGCCGAGCCAGTAGTACGGCGTCATGATTCTGATAATCATATCGTCGATCCTGGACTCAGGGACGGTTCCGTTGGTGACCATCGCGGTGATGTTGCCGCCGAAGAAAGAACCAACTCCCGTGGTCATCCCGTAGTTGCCGAGACCACCGGGCATGTTGAGATCAAGACCAGACTCTACCGTAGCGACACCAGCGTGAACGGCGCCCCAGTCAGAGACGACGTAGCCCTCGAATCCAAACTCGGTCTTCAAGATTCCATTCTGGGTCTTGGTGTTCTGACAGCCGTAGGAGCCGTTGATACGCTGGTAAGAGCACATAATACCTGCAACACCAGCTTTGACAGCATCTTGGAAAGGCCATGCGTAGATCTCGTGCATCGTTCGGTCGTCCAGGTTGCTAGAGAGGGCTTCGAGGGAGAGGTCCGTGAGGGTACCGTTCTCGGCGTAGATCGGGTTGCGCATGATTTCCTGCTCGTTGGCGATGTAATGCTTGCCGACGGCTTGGACGCCAGCATCCTGGTGGCCCTTGATCGTCTTTTCCATGGCGATACCGGTGAGGTAAGGATCGGCCGCGAAGCCTTCCCAGTTGCGACCACCGTATGCAGAGCGACCGAGTGGACCAGCGACGGGCCTGTCATTGTCAGTGGTAAATTCAAGCGACAAAGAATGGCTGAACATACGAAAGGGCAATGTGAGCACCCTTGCCCTTGAACTCCTGTCCCATCAGGTAACCTCTCTCGTAGAGGATGTCCCGGTCCCAGGAGCTGGCCGCCGACACACCAGCGGAAAAGACGCTGGCATAGCTTGCGACACGAATAGCAAGCGGACCATCTTGCAGGCAGAGACCGTAAAAGCCAAGGCGCTCAACAGCACGAATGTTGCCGACGCAAGGTCCTGGCTCACCAGTGACCATATACGACTTCTCTTCGAGGGTCAATTGGGCAACGAAAGACTTGGCCTTCTCGAATGCATCTTCCCAACCTCCCAGGCCGGTTGCATTGGCTGTCTTCGATGTTAGTCTGATAATCTATGTGAGAGTACAGATGTGAAGAGAACGTACGAGATGGCAGGACCTCTGGAGAGTCTCCGTACTGGGTCAGGATGGTGGTATTCAATGGCTGGACATAGCTGAAAGCGCCCTCGCCACGGGTTCCGGCGTCATAAGCCTGAGATGCCACGAGAGGTGCAAGCAAGGACAATGCCCAAGGCACGGATCCGAGGGGCGCCATGTTGGAGAGAGGACGAACAGAGGGTGACGGATGACGGTCGATCCGTCGCGGGCAACGACTTACCTATATAGAAAACCTGGACATGACCGTCTTCAAGCTAGCGGCAAGTGATGGCATCGTCATTTGCCGTCAAGAAGCAAGTGCCTCATCACAAAGCCGAAGGACTGGCGAACGGAAGGCGGGTTGTACTAACAAGAAATCGATCTGGCCTCGAGACGGGGACGGGGATCCGGACCGTGTTCCCATGAAGTCGCTGCAACCACGGGAAGGGCCGCTGGGAGTGATACCGCATACAGTCATTGGTGATGAGAGCGATGAGGCTACCCGAGACCGATATTCATGCAATGCCAAGGTATCCGTTTCCTTGGATGTGTGTTCGTTCACTCGGCGCCCCGCATCGTTCAGCCTCCACGTGGGTGAAGCAGGTAACATCGGCCCATCGAAGCCCCACGATGGAGAGCTGGAGGCGGAGAGATGACGGATCATGGACGGCATTCTTTTTCCCCCAAAAGCTCATCAGCTCTCTCTTCAAGCTGACTTGATCGGGAGCTCTGGAAGACCTTGTTACACTCTGAGCCTTTTCCAGTAAAGTCCATGAGCGCTGCGGACATCTACCAGTTCAACCGGAACACCGACGGCAGAAGTGTCAAAAAAGTCCATGTCATGTGGACCACATGGAGGCGCTCTCCACATGGGGACCGGGGCTCCGCAGTGGCCTGTCAGTACTGCCGACAATTGAGCGAGGCTATCTCCAAAGTGGGATCAATCACCGCGTTCGCGAGAAGAAGTTCTCGGAAGGGGCTCTCGTGTTGCGGCATTTGACATCCGCTCGGTCCTGCAACATGAGGCATCTGCCTTCTTGATTGCTGACATGTTGTGATTCTGTATAGCAAGTAGAATTTTGTCCACGGTGAAGAGTACAAGAGGATCGAAGAGAAGTGAAGTCTGAAGACTTGGCGACTTGGCATAAAATTTTCGGTCTCGTAATTTTTCGGTCTCGTGACGTCGCGGCTCGTGACTCGTGCGCAGATCGATCCTTGTCGCTGACATATCCGAATCAACGGGCGTATTTTCGGGGTGATTGTTCTAACAAGATGCATATACATGTTATGCATCCATGCCCCGTTGTGCTTTTGCCCTTCTTATGTATCGCTCATCCAGCTTATCAACTCAATCGATCTCTCTCGTTCTTTTCTTTACGGCCTGAACAAAGCAAACCTAATCTATCCAATCTTCATGTGACTGCCAAGCCAAGCCGTAACTTTGCCTCATCAACCGAAGTCTCACAGGGAATGTTGCCCGCTCCTAGTTCTGAAAGCATGTTGGGACTTCTGTCAGCCCTTCACCCATCCGAGAGCCCAGCATTTTCAACCAGGAGTGAAAGAGTACGAACTGTCTTTTAAGCCGTTCGAATAGAGAGACGGAAGCTCATGTGACTGGAAGTCAGTCGGAAATCTTCGCTTCTTTGACGGACAAATGAGGCGAGATCTGCGACCTCTAGAAGAGAAAGGCAGAAAGAATACATCGACCAAGTATGCTTCGGATATGCTTCTTCTTGTTCCTCTTACCAACATGTGAGGCTCGGCATTTGAGCTTGCAGGAGTGTAGGAAGGCAGAAGGGATGCTGGCTGCGGATTCAAGTCCGTTTCCTCGCATGTCTGAAAGGCTATTCATCGATTGGCTTGCTTTCCAAAGTGGCGGCACTTACGTTTGAACTGAACTGCGACCGAAGCCCCACGGTCCCGACACACTGGATCAGGCTCGCGCTAAAGGCTCCAGGTCGCACCAAATTCTCTTGTGTCTTTGAAAATCACATGTAGTGCCCTATATCTTGCTTTTCTTGGTCTTTCATCGATCTAGCTATGCGGGCAGATCTCTGGTATGATGCTGATGAAGGACTCACGTAATATCATCTGTGACATGATATGAGTCTAGCCTGGCCTTTTCCCCATATCCAAGACTCCAATCGGAGTCTACTCCCGTCTGGGTGTCACAAGCTCAGCCGCATGAAGCACGAAGACCTTTAAGATCTGCTACTTGTCGCACATGTTGGCGCGAAGGATCATTCTTTGACGCTCGGAGGCTAGAACCCAGCAAGGAGTGAGAGGATCTCGGCCATCCTGACCGGCTCCGCGAGTCTTGATCGCTCCATGCCAGGTAGTCGGCCACGTCGTGGTAGCACATATCTCAGCCTCACGCAGAGCTAACCGCTTCGTTCTCTACACACAGTAGCACAAGCTAGCATGGATGATTCCATGGCCGCTTTGATGCCCAAAGGTTGCGAGGAGAGCCTCTCGATGATCGTTCTCGCCGCGGATTTGCAGTCTATTCGTTGTGATTGAATGGCGAGGTCCAGCGTGAAAAGATAAAGGCTCGTGTATCGTCTTCTGTTCTCGTTCTGATCAGCTAACAGCTTCCCTTGATCGTACTCAATCGAATTCGAGCCTATCTAATCAGTCTCTAGCTACCATCACCATGAAGCTCTTCCAACTAAGCATCTTCATGACCGGCCTCACGCCCTTTCTAGCCACCGCAAGTCCAGTCGAAGTCACTCAGCCCCTGGACGTTGAGAACACCATCTTCAAACGCGGCGTCGACATCTGCAACCGCAAAGAGCCAGCCGGCAGCCAATGCCGCTGGGGTCCAGGAGGCGGCCAGCCACATGTTTGTGGACAGAACGATCCACGAGCCATCGTAAGCAGTCCCCTCTCTGTCGATCAACAGCGATTGTGCTGATCTAAAGGATAGCTCAATTGTGTCAACAAGAAATGGAAGCTCGAGAGGAGGTGCAAGGTCGGCTATCACTGCGAATGCACTTTCGACGATGATATTATCTGCTCGCCCAATCCTCGGCCGCCGATTTAGAATTGAATTGCCGACAAGTGTGCGGGAACATGGAGATGATATCCGGGTGCGTCGGTGTGCAATTTGAGACCTCGAGGAGAAGGCACACATATTTTCTGAATTTCGCTCACATAGGGCGAGCGGGAACTTACTGTTTCATCCACTCATTTCCACTGGCTTTGAAAGGCAGCTTTGATGTTCTCAATGGAGTTGTTGGTGGCGTTAAAACATGGGCAGAGATTGAGGTCAGTACACATATGTCAACCGCAGGCTTCATGAAGATTGTGAGACTTCATCACCGAAATGATTCGACGCTTTCATACTCTATCTACGCTAAGAAACCACAAGAATCATGAGCATCATTTACTGCGGCGTCTGCGTTCCAGAAACGTCATCACCAGAGTTGTGGTTCTTTGGGCAGCCCAAGTTCGCCGCCATTGGGGCAATCTTCGACGCAATAGCGCTCTCAACAGCAACGGGAATGTTGATCAGCTGGCCGAGCTCAGCTGGGAAACCACCAGTCAAAGTCTGGTAGATCAAGCACATAGCGTTGTAAGGGGCAGAGGTGTCGAGCTGGCCGTTCTGGATGTAGGTGGTGTAGTTGAGGCCGAGGAAGTTGTTGCGGCCGACGTTGCCGCCGAAGAGGACGGGCTAGAAAGGATGTTAGTGTTTGGCTGGTGAAGGAGTAGTGAGTGACACTTACGTGGAGCAGGTACATGGCAATGATTTGACCGCCGACCTTGTTGTTGTCGTATGGGTCGACACGCGCAGCCCAGTTGGGTGGGATTCTCTCGCCGCCGTTCCAGACGTACTTGCCGTCGCTGGTCTTGTCGGCACCGAAGAAGGACATCATGGTCTACAAAAGAGTCATCAGTCTCGACATGCTTCGTGGAAGATCGTTTTGTTTGACTTACGGCCTCGTCGGCGATACCGCCAGCAGTTGGCATAAGCTCGTAGAGGAAGGAGGCGGCACCGTAGAGGAGCAGAGAGCCGGGGCCGAAGAAGAAGTTGCCGTTGTCGGCCTTGCTTGCGTAGTATCGTGCCTCTCGGTACTGGTATTCATGTCAGCGGGATGAACATACTTGATAGCCTTCTTATGAACACGAACCTTGGCAAGAGCCTGGAGATCACAGTTGCCGTTGCAGTAGCTCATCATCTGGGTGAAGAGCTGTAAGATTGTTAGCATTGAGCTCTGCGAGGAGGTCTTGGCTTCAGGCTTACAGTAGCGTTCCATCGGTAGTTGTCTCCGTTGGCAAGGAAGTAGTCGTTGCGAGTCAATGAGGTGTCTGCCTCAAAGTGGTTGTGTCCATTCAGGCCCAACTCGTCCGCAAGAACGTTGCCGGGGGTGGCAGTGCGGGAGGTGGCATCACAGCCGATGGAGAGCTTGGTGGTGCCAACGAGGTCTCCATCCAGACCAACACCTGCAATGGCCAAGAGGTTGGCGAGATCGTATCCGACATTGTAGAGGTTTTGTTGGGCATCGACCAGCTCGTTGTCTGTGAGAGCATCATTAGTGATGTTAAAGACTCAAGATGAAGGTTTTCATACAGGTGGTGATTCCGTCTCGAGCAAGGAAACCGTGGTTGGCGGCGGTGTTCAGACCTTCACAACGTCAGCTGCCATTAATCAAGCTCTTCCTCGCAAGTCTGTCTCACCTGGGCAGGGTCCACGAATGTCGGTCTTTGGGTTTGGCATTCTGAACTCGTGCTCGGTGTCGCCGGGTGCTGGCACAAGGTATCCACCCTTTCCGTTTCCTGGCTTGCCATCCTTGGCGTTGTTGTATGGATATTGAGCAGTGACCGGAGCGGCGGGGACGTGGTTGGGGTTGAATGGGCAGTCTGGAGTATCACGCTCGACGGCTGCTCGTCTGAGCATCGTCGAGTCGACACCAGCAACGTTGGAAACCCATGGGTAGGCATAGGCGCCTTGCAAGGCAGCGAGTGCGAGAAGAAGCATGATGATGGTGGTAATCAAAAATCGTTTGGCTGTGAGTGATGTCCGCTGATCTGGGCGGACAACCACTGGCTATTTACGTTGGAAATACTCCGAGACCTCCCGTCGCGTTGAATGCCTTGGATGTCAGAGGCGTCGTTACCTCTTGCTGCGAATGCGAAAACAGCAAAAAAATATTGAGCGAGCGCACATCAGCCACACACATTCCCCTCATCGTATTGCAAGTCTTGCCTCGGATGGTGTTGCCTGCCGCAGAAAGTGCGTGTACCTTGACAGGCTATAAAGTCACTTTCCAGCAAACGCAAACCAGCCACATCCAGACCAGAAGCTGCTTTTTTCCGCGTTGGGTAGTTTGATGTGTTGATCTGTTCATACCTTCCCCTTTAGGACAGCGCATCTCCGATCAGGCTTAGCTGTTTTGCTTGAGCTAAGCTTGCACGTGCTAGTGTCGCAGCGGGCCAAGGCCAGTGTGCCGTCCCTTCAAATCTTGTAGGCGGAACTCGGGGAACATTTGACCAATGAAAGAAGCGGTAATGGTACGGCGACTTAAATACATCTCACTACTGTGAGAGACTTCCACGTTTCGCCAGATCTTTCCTCTCACTTGCATGGTAGACCGTGAAGCTGAGCCGTCTGACCTCTCGTGCAGCGACAACAACTTCCTCGGTCTCCAGGTTTGGTAGCGTTCAAACCTGCATACATGTCCACGTGGTGATCTGTCACGGTCTAACAGCACAACGTCGAAGTCAAACAAGGTGTTCTGGAACAACTCTACTTCCAGGTCAGTAATTGTAGGCCGTCTACTGTCAGGGAGAGAGGAAACGGAGATTTGGGGGATTTGAACAGTAGAGGTCGTGGGAAACAATCATTCAAGTCGTCGATCAGTCGATGACCAAAATAGTGGCTGACTGTACAGCCCCCGGAGAGTGAAGTCCTGAGAGCATTTATTAACATTTTAAGAATTCACCTAGTTCATGCTTGGCAGTAAGCTTCATGCCGCCCCAACCGCTTGTGGCAATGAGCGCGACTGGATCCTGCCGCCTGCTGCATGCCGTGGGCCGCCACCTACAGTAGTGGCTGGCATCTTCCTCAAGCGCTTCTTTTGCTTCGAACCCCATGCACCGCGAGAACTCCAAACTCCAAACTTCACTCTAACCGCCCACCCCTTCTTCTCCATCAACTCTCCCTCACCTTGGAACCTCGGCGAAGTATACTCAAGTCCAGCGGCTACTCAGTCACAAAGCCTCACTTGCATAAGATTTTAGAGCAAGACATGGGGAAGAGGGTCGCTATTGAAGGGTATTCTGCTCAGAATTGCACGCCGTCCTTGGGAAACTCTTGGAGAAGCTCTTGGGATATGGAACTTGCCATGTCTACCCCATTCGAACTTCAATGTTGGAGGACTACAAATATGTGACCACCATGCCGTCAAATTCCACTCTCATCTCCAACTCCAATCTCGATCTCAACCCACCAGCTCAACTCTTCATCATCAAAATCCGCCACCATGCACTTCCAAAACATCGTCCTCGCTCTTGGAGCCGCCGCCATGGCGTCTGCTGAGGTAACTTTACCCGAACGCATTGAAACATGAATCGGAACCGAATGTCTGACAATTGATCAGATCGTTGAGCGTCAAGCTGGTGGCTCAGCTGACGGCCATCTCGGCCCCGCTGAAGGCACCATTGGCGGCGATTTGAACAATGGAGAGCCCTACGGCTTTGCTGGAGGTGCCATCAACGGCCAAGGGACAACTGTAACCCTCGCTGCTCGTGCAACCGGCCTCGTTGCACGTCAAGCTGGTGGCTCGGCTGAAGGCCATCTTGGTCCAGCTGAGGGTGCCCTTGGTGGCGACTTGAACAACGGCGAGCCTTACGGCTACGCTGGTGGCGCTGTCAACGGCATGGGCACGACCGTCACTCTTGCTGCTCGTGCAACCGCACTCGTTGCTCGTCAAGCTGGTGGCTCCGCGGAGGGCCATCTCGGTCCCGTTGAGGGCACCATCGGTGGCGACCTGAACAACGGAGAGCCATACGGCTTCGCCGGCGGCGATGTCAACGGCATGGGCACGACTGTCACTCTTGCTGCTCGTGTTGCTCAAGCAACTACTTCCATCGAGATCGGTGGTGGCCTGGCTGGCACTGAGGGTCCATTCCAGGGTACCGCTGGTGGTGCTATCAATGGCCCAACTGGCTTCGTTCAGGGATGCCTTGGAGGTGCCATCGGTGGTCAGGGCACGACCGCCTGCTTCCCAGTTGCCACTGCGCCTGCGGAGACTAAGGTAAGCACAAAGCCCGAATATTATGGTCATGAATGCTGACTATATTAAAAGGGTACTGTCGAGGGTGGCAACGCTGTTGGAACTTTGGGCCCAGCCTCTGGATTCATCTCCGCCCCAGGGGAGTGCTATGGTGCCGCTGTCGGCAACAACGGCTTCACCACTTGCTTGGTCCCAACTGCTACCGCATAGACTACATCATGAGCCTTGAAATGATTGAATGAATTCTATGTGCTCGTCTCACATCTCGTTGCTTTCAACAACCATCGATCATTCCGGGATCCGAGAGGAAGCTCTCACTCTAAGTTCTCGTCTGGGTGAGTACCGGCCATCCGTCACTTCCAAAGGTAAGGTAGTTCCAGCCCCAACCTAAGAACGGCCCTGGGCTCGACCTTGTCAGGTCCGTGTATTGATATGTCATGATCAAGCCCTCTTTCGGATCCGATATGACACTGACACTTCCGGGCTCCCAATTCTTCTGCACAGGATACAGGATTGTCGATCCAGCTCGGCTAGTTGGCCCATTGGAACAATCGGCTCCATCACGATCGTAGTAGGGTCCTTGTGGAGTTGAGGCGCTGGTTCGACAGACTTGAGTACGGTAGACGCTCTGTGGGTCAGCATCTCCGCCAGAGCAGCAGGAGCCGCGGGAGTAGAAGAGGTATATGTAGTTGCCACGACGGAGCTGATAAGCACCTTCGGTACGGTTGCCGCCCTATTTGCGAGAAAAGTTGTCAGCTGCTGTTTCAAGCAAACAAATTGGGGAGATAAGAAGACGACATACCGGTTGATCCTGCGACTTGATGAGCAGCTTTGGCTCAACGTTCTTCGCAGTCAAGTAGTCGCTGTTCAACTCGATCCCGTAAATGCCGTATCCGAAGCTGTTGAAAGCCATATATGGTGAGACGACTCCTTGAGGGTCACTGACATCAGACAAGATGTTGCCATCGATTCGTCGCCAGGCAGCGAAGTTTCTGTTCGGAAGCTTCATTGTGCTGCATCTTCGTCAGCCGTGCACTGGCTCACAAACAGCAAGTCAGAATTTACCCGTGATCTGTCCAAGTTCCAGCGTCCATCGAAGGGCTCGTGGCAACACATTGATCGAAGCAGGAGCCAGCAGCCTGGTCTTCGACGGTGTAGAAAAGATAATATTGATTGTTGAAGAAATGAACTTCCGGTGCCCAGCGATTGAGGTCAGAGTTCGAGAAGTTGGAACTCTTGTAGGTGCCGCTGACACAGTCTGACTTTTGAATGTCGCTGAGCTGGCCTAGGATAGTGAAGTTCAAATGCCTGAAGCAGTCAGTGGAGTGTCAACACTTGGATCAGTTTCGAGCATACCATGGTCCTCGCAAAGTACTGGACGTAGCTACGTTCATGCCATCTCCTTCCGATTGTTAGATCAACTGAGCGTTTGAGTGACAAAGCACATACCTGGATGATCACCCTTGGAAAAGCGAAAGTAAAGATCGCTGCCACCGTTCTTGCCAGGTCTACGAATGATCGTGTTGTCCTGATATCTCAGGTTGTCGTAGGTTGGATCAACACATGCGTCGCCCAAACATGGCATCGGAGTCGGCTGAGCTCCATAGTATGCGGATTGAGCAAGGACGGTTGAAGCCGTTCCTAGAGCGAGGGAGAGCAGTTGGGTAGCCTTCATGATGTCCTGTCAGAAGCGACAATCTGGATTGTGTGGAGATGTTATCGAAACATCTGGTGCTTCTTTATATTCGCCTCCGCAACAGCTGAGGCTGGACTGGGAGCGAGTTTCGCAGATGTATGCAAGTGGAGGACCCGTGCATAAGGGCGAAGTTGGAGAACCACCAACAAGCTAGGGCGTGTACATTGCGACATGTACCTACACACTAGGGCATGTATAGCACCGGAGCCCTCATGTGTCGGCAAATGATCAAAGAGTCAGCGGAGTGAGAGGCCGAGACGAATGGCAGCACCCTTTGCGACCACCGCAGCCACAAAGTTCGAGATATGACGTAGACGAAACTCTGCAGGATTACGTATAGAAGGCAGCCCCATTACATTTAACAATGCCCTGCAACTGCCTGGAGCAGCGAAGAGGTATTGGCCTTATTCAGTACATCTCAACCTCATGAGGTAGAACGTCGTTTGAGCATCGATCCAGGCTGGCGACGACTATCACTCTCTCTGTCAGGGCCAGATTTTACTCCAGTCTACCATAGCACTGAACCAACCCTTCCAGGAACGGGCTGGAGAAATACCCAGCTTCATCTCAAACATGCTCAACATGACTCCGACGGTAATAGGACCAGGCTGCTCATAGTCTAGGAATCCACCTTCGCTGGTCACATAAACCGGTACAGTTCCATCAGGCTTCATCTGCGACCAAGCAATCTTGTTCGCCGTCGTGCCATTTGTTGTTGCTAGTCGCTTCGTGCAATGTTCTGACTGGAAGAACGTCCCATTGTCAGGATCACTAGCCATGATCGCTGCGTTTCCCGGACCTGAAAGAAGCGTGAAGTCGTCCACGCCGGCGAATGTCAGATTGTTCAGGATTTCGATTGGCCCGACTTGAAGTCCTGAATTGGACAGACGATATCGACCAAAAGTGTTTTGCTGGGTGTTTGTAAAGTAAAGGTGGTTGTCTTTGGTGTGGATGCCATTGACGCCAAGGCCAAAGAGCGTAGAGGTTGTATTCGACAGCAGGGTGTCGTTGGCAGCGACATCGTAAGCTCCCGTTTCAGGATCGACACGCCAAACGACACCGCGTTGTGAGTCTGCAACAAGAATCTTCCGTGGCTTTTGCGTGGTCGTTGTAACCCCATTGGGAAGTATGGAATCTTTCAGGGTCGATATTAAGCGAAGGGGGACTTCTGTTCCGTTGAAGCCGCGGAGTGAGAAACTCCAGACTTGGCCTGTTCCGGGAGGTGAGTCGGTTGCAAGACGGCCGCGGTGGACTGTCGCAAAGTAGAAGACATCGGGCTCGAGTTTCACAACACCAAGAGCTCCGACTTTGTTGTTGGGGAAGCGGTGAATGACTTGGACTGTTGCAGGACCTTCATCTTGGGGCGTCACGAGCACGTTCTGGCCAGGACCGCCCTCGTAAAGAGACACTATGATCGATCCGTCTTTGCGAATGTATAGATTCTCCGCCCATGTGCCATTACCGAAGTGCACCAGGGTCGTCAAAGGGCCGGATGATTGGGCATTGGAGCAGCCTGATGTTGGGCGTGGCCAGAAGCGAGCTGCTTCT
Organism: Zasmidium citrigriseum; assembly: GCA_002786025.1. Classification (NCBI taxonomy): domain Eukaryota; kingdom Fungi; phylum Ascomycota; class Dothideomycetes; order Mycosphaerellales; family Mycosphaerellaceae; genus Zasmidium; species Zasmidium citrigriseum. The sequence continues at coordinate 316,876 of NHNW01000005.1, read as the reverse complement.
ACAATGGCTACGAGAGTCCATGAAAGGACAAGAATAACCAGCATCTTCACAATCATCTGGTCAATCAGCCGTTCAGGTAAATGGAGTGGGCTTCTATTGGTCGTAATGCAATCTTTAGCCTGACTTCTGCTCCAGCTTATAACATGACTGACTATCTGACTTCGTCATCGTCACAACGGACGAAAGCGCTAAGGCCATGGCTTATACATATGAAGCTCATCGATCAAAGACGAACATGGCTTTACCAATCGTCGAGGATCTTAAATCAGCAGAGGTATTCGGCAGGATGGTGATAGAAGCCGTTGGAATTTGACCGGCCCGATGATGCCGTGAGCCACGGGAAGAAGGCATATGTCAGGCTGTGTCCGTCGGACCGAACCCCCTGGACATGTTCAAGCATGTAGGGATGAAACACACTGTGCGTTCCTCAATCCTCCAAGTCGACGGCTTCATAAGGCTCCGGAATTACACAGCAGTACTTAAGTCCGGCACTCAATCACATGCAATTAATGCGAAAACATCTTGCTTCGACACTGGCTTCCCAAACGAAGATACGAGTGGATCCGAGGAATGCGAAGAGAAGCACGACATCAAGGCAGTTCTCCATCTCTGGAAGGCGAAACGGCATCGCTGCTACTTCCAGCAGTCTACGACACCTGATCGACCATCAAGCCCTTGCCGATGTTGCTCGAAACGTATGCCAAGCCAAATGGCTCCATCAAATAGATAAGCTCTCTTCTTGGCTATGCACGTGGGACTAGAAACCTGAAACATGACGTTTGAAGTCAGCAGGTCAATCCAGTATAGAAAATTTTAGGTTTTCTAGTGGGTCTTCTTTTTCCAAATCTAAAAGTCCATGGAAAATTTTAGTGTTTCAGCGATGTATTGTTGTTACTGATCAGCCTGTGAAGTTTCGATGCCTCATCGAAGTGTGAGGATTGACCCACTCCTGATCGACCTTCGATATTAAAGCGCTTCGGCTATGAAGCGGAGGTCTGATGCTAAACGGACATGAAAGAGAATGAGTTAAGCGCCGAAACAGGCGAAGAGGGGGCATCACTGGCCACATGCGAGACAGAAATGGTATAAGATAGTCTTGTTTTGTTCTCGAGCCATTTCTCGTATCCAACTCATTCCTTCAGCCTTCTCATATCACCTAGCTCAACATGCAGCTTCTCATCGGTCTTTATGCTGCCTTACTGGCGCCGCTGGCGGCCGCCGCACCTTCTGGCAAGGTTGCAAAACGTCAGCTCTCATCCATCGTCAACGGGACTCCAATGGGATTCGCCTCCGCCGTAACTGGCGGTGGTAGTGCTGAACCAGTCTACCCGACGACCATCGAAGATCTCATCTCCTACCTCGAATCTGCCGAGCCACAGAACATTGTCATCGACGGCGAGTTCGACTTTGCCGGATCCGAGGGCACCGAGACGTACGATGCCTGCAACTCCTACTCGTGCACTCCCGAGAACGGCGGACAGGCGTTGCTGAACACCCTCGATGGATGTGGCGACAATGCGTTGTACAGTGTCACTATCGATGCTGCAGCTGGAAGAGGAATTGATGTTGCATCCGACAAGACTCTTGTCGGCACGAACGGTGCAACTTTGAACGGTAAAGGCCTTCGCTTCGCCGGCTCCTCCAATATCATTGTTCAGAACATTGCCATCACCAACCTGAATCCTGCGTATGTCTGGGGCGGCGATGCTCTCACATTCAGCAACTCGGATACCATCTGGATCGATCATGTTACGGTAAGCCATAGCATACATCCCTCCACACTCTTTGCAACACAAAGATACTAACTGCTTTCCCGTATCAGACTTCGAGCCTAGGCAGACAGCACTGGGTTTTTGGACAAGATCCAAGCAGCTCCATTACCATCTCGAACAGCTTCCTCAATGGCGAGACCGCACAGTCAGCCACGTGCGACGGCCACTCTTACTGGGCTATTGAGATGGTGGGCACTGACGATACCGTCACATTCTACAGTAAGATCAAACGGGTCGATCGATTTGCTACACCAATGGGACTGACAGACGATAGGAAACCACGTCTACTACACCTCCGGCCGCACCCCAGCGCTATCCGGCGGCACCCTTCTTCATGCAGTCAACAACGTCTGGTCTACCAACACCGGCCACTTGATCGAGGGCGGTGGCGAGTCCAGGGGCCTGTACGAAGGCAACGTCTTCATCGACGTTCCAACCCCCATTGTCGACGGCTTCGACGGTCAGTTGTTTACATCGGACGAGTCGCAGGTTGATCAGTGTACTGCTTCTCTCGGTCGAGCATGCGTTCCTAATGTTTTCACCAACTCTGGCACTTTGAGTAGCAGTGACACCGGCTTCCTGTCCGAGTTTGCATCTCTGACGGCTGTGGAGGCTGAGGATGCGGCTTCCATTCAGGATGCTGTGGTTGCCGATGCTGGCAACACCCTCTAATTACCAATTATCGTTGTTGAGAGATGTATCCTAGGCTGGAGAAAAGCTTCGTTGATCGATGACGAAGATCAACTTCAACATAGTATTTCCAACGTAGCGTTGATGACAGAGACTCAAGTAGCTGTCCATTTCCGCAAAGTTTCCATTCCTGCCCTTTGCGAATCGATGAAAGATGAGCCGTACATGGCAACCACCATGCCAATCAAGAATGCAGCCACTGTAACAACCACTAGTGTACCCATTCGTACCCTTGCATCCCTGAATCTGGTAAAGACATCAAATAGTCGGCTACTCAGTTTGCACGAATTCGATCCTAAGGTAGCTGTCGGGGCATAGGGGCCGACCTGCACGGATACTAGTCGTTGCATGCCCATGTGCTCTGTTGTTCAATACTTGCCATCTTCTTCATCGGTTCCACCTTCTCCCTGAAACCCGTCTCAATAGCGCTCGCCAAACCAGGCATCCCATTCATGCTTCGAGCGTTCATGTACGCCCAGAATCTGGACTCCGTCAACCAAAGCTCCCACCATCTGGAAACTCGACTATACTTTGGCATGTTCATATTTGACTTTTCATTCTCGTACGCCTTGATCTTCTTGTCAAACACCTCATGCAACATCGTTCGGTGAGCCTTGAAGTCGTAGTAGGGTACTGAGAATCCGCAGGATGAGCCGACTTGATGGATGTCTACGACGATGATTGCTCTTGTTGTCAGTGTCGTTTGGATCGAGTGTTTTGTAATGAAGGCGTTGAACGCCGGAGATTCTCGCTCGAGTACTCGTCCTGCTCATGGTCGACCAGACAGCAGCTCCTGGGAGATTGTTACAAGGAGGTCGACTGACCATATCCCCACAGCCTCACAATCCGTGGTGCACCCACAAAAGCTGGCAACATCACCGTGATCCTGCCAATTCTCTTTCAAGTGGCCGATGGTCTCACATCCGCTTCCTGTGAGGTCCATGTACCAGAATTGCTTGCTATTAAGGAGCCCAAAGTATTGCCCGTCCTTTGGCGAAACGTTGACATGCCTCGAAGCCGACAGCGGAGCTGTGCTGACGAAGAACATCTTTTGGTTCAGGATCCATTGATAGATGTTTTCTGGAATCTGTTCGTAGTATTGCCCCATCTTGACATCCAAGTGAGGAAGTTTGATGGTACTGCTGAGAGGAAAGAGCTGCCATGGTTTGGCCGTACGACAACCGAGACATATACGACGAACTATACCCTATCTACCTATGACTCTTTCCACGGATCTCCTTGATCAATACTTGGCTATATCTGATTCAATTCGGCGTGACATCCGATGATTGTGTGTAAGTGCGATTGATCGACAGAGTCCGTGGAGTGTCCGGGCTCCTTCAATCCTGTCGGTCTTTCAAGTCTCCTCGCAAGTTTGGCCTTATTCGTCGAATTATATACGACATGCTGTTTTCGTGACTCGTACACCAGCCATACGCAGCCCAGTGGTGCCGCATATCATATAGAGAGCCTATTGCTGCCTGTCTGGTCAGCAGGAATATAAGAGCATGCCGGGCAGCTCCCACGAGGCTGCAGACGTTTCCAATCAACGAGGATAGATCGATCCGGGCATGAAGGAGAGGAGAGCGTCTATATCAACGATCTCTCGATATGAGCGCTCAACTTATGTACGCTCTATCCTCAATCACTATCAGAATCATCGCTGTCGTAGTCCCCAGCGCCAGCGACTTTCGGACGACGATGCAGATCCTGCTCCAAAGAATCGAAATCTCTCCACAGAGCCTTGACTTGCTTGTGCAGGATTCTCATAAGACGGCTCGACTGTAAATGCTCTGGGATGTCGACTTCTGGGCAAGACTTCTTCGGTATTGCAGCTTCGGCTTTAGCTGGGGTTTCTGCCTCGTCATTCGATTCGTGGTCGCTCTCATCGTCGTGCTCGTCGTTTCTCTGATCGCTGAGTTCGTCTTCCTCTTCTTCGATATCGGCTCGACCTCCCACGATGTTCAGCAAAGCCTGCACAAAAAGCTCCTGCAGATACGCAAAACTGAAACCCTCAGTCATCTGCGCAACAACCCGACAAATCTCCTGATCAAAGTCCATCTTGCCTTGCAATTTCTTCCGCCAGTACTCGCAATACAGCACCCTCTCCTTCTCTCCTGGAAGCTTATAGTAATACTTCCGATCAAACCTCGAAGGCCGCTTGCTGATCCCTGGATCCAGCTTCTCCAGATGATTCGTACTCCCAATCATAAGAATCCCATCATTCTTCTCCAATCCATCAACTTCATTTAAGAAGTAGCTTCGGACCTTGTCAACAACCAAACTATCCAGATCCTCAAATATTAACAGACAAGGTGCCATGATTCTCGCCTGTTCGAAGATCTCCCGGATCGAATACTGCGGTCCTTGCCTGGCTTTGAAAGACTTGACATACAAGCTGGCAACATTTCGGTCCTGGAGACTATGCATCAGAGCCTTGATAGTGATCGTCTTTCCACATCCAGGATGGCCGTGAAAGATGATGCCTCGCTTCCATTGGACTCCATAGTCCTCGTACATGGATCTATTGTCGAAGAAGCTGTGCACGTCGTGGATGATGGCGTCTTTCATGGCTGGGTCGAGGATTACGTCGTCCCAGGAAGCGGACTGGACGGCTTGCCAGAGTTGAGAGCTTTTATCCCAGTCGCCGCTGTCGAAGACGTAGACTTCCTCGTGGAGGTCGTTGGACCACTTCCCCGCCTCCGTGATCAACTTGTCGGCGATTGGACAGTGCTCCTCCTCAGTGAGGGGAGTGAGAATGTAGTAGATCCGCTCGACACTGCCGCAATCGCCGGGCCACTCTACATTGTAGACGAGAAGTTCGTGACTATCGTAGGTGAAGTCGTACAATCCAAAGACGATGTCCTCTCCGAGAAGTCCATCGCCACCTTCCAGTCGTGTACGAGGTGGACTGTATGTCCGATGCGATGAGACTTTATTGTTGTGTCGTCGAAGAACAGCTTTAGCATGTCCAGCCTTAGCAAACCCGATGAGGTCACACCAGTTTCCGATTGCTGTAACGTGCTTGTCTGGATGAATATCTCGAACAGCTTCCAGAATGTTGATTCGTGAACACTCTCTGGCAGCCCCGAGATGCGATTTGAAGCGTGGGAAGACGGCGTCTCGCCTGCCCGGGGTGCGGCTCTCAGATCTGCCGCGATCGCCCATAGTGATGTCGAGAGGTGCACACAGGCTGAGTGATGCTGAAGAAGAGGAGATGAAAAGAATTGAGCGTATATATACCTTCTTCGAGCAAGGCAGCAGAGGCCTGCAAGGCAATCCAAGTGACTCACATGAGGGTTTTCTTACACCAGGCTGTAGGGCGCTTGCGATTGGCAGCCTTACGTCTCGAGCACCGGTGTATATATGAAGTTAAGGAAGTCGCAGTGGTCGCCCTCAATGTGCGAAGGTCAGGTGCAGGTGGCGGCTGTGTCGTTCGGTCTCTCCTGAAGTTCAGGCCGGGGCGACGAAAGGAGACACCGCCCAGAACACCGCTGGCCACGAGCAGGTTTCGGCAAAACACGCTCCTTCAACACAAGCTTCTCCACCGCCCTGCGAGAGACCTATCAGGGTCGCAGAGGCATCGACGAGCATCAATCTCAACAACGCCGAGTTTGAGAGCCATGCGACTTATCAGCGGTTTGGCCGCTCTCGACCTGGGCAGAGCACCAATGCATCTGTCAAATTAGCGATATCAGGTCAGACATCCGCTCTCCAAAGCGTACTAAAAGTTTGTTACACTCATCAAGTCTTGCATGCGGTCATGGCCAGACAACCTAAACGGCTCAATGGCAGTATCTCGAATTGACAAATCTTTCAATCCCTGCAAGCAGACAAGGCTGAGTAAAGACGGCCTTTATTCATACAGAGTGCAAACGCAGGGCCAACATGGTATGTTCAACAAGAGGAGTAGGACTCCGCGGACCTTCAGGAAAATTTCGACCTCACCGCATGCCGAATGATGTAATAGCAATCCTTTCTGTTGATCAAAATGGAACAACCAGACCATCGCTAGAAACTCCCCATCCAACCCTAAACCACAGAAATCAAAATGGACCTCCCCCCATCCCTCAAAGAAGCAATCTCCAAAACGTCCCTCCCACGATTCCTCCAAGACCCAATCCCTCCCTCTGAAGATTCCCTCGCTCGCTGGCGCCACGCAACCACCTCCCCCTCAACCCTCCCAGAAGAAGACCGCCTACTCATCCTTCGACGCTGGCCAAAAGAAGACTTTGACACAAAATGCCTTACGAAGTGTGGACTAACGCTCGAACAACTCCTCGACAAAGCAATCAATGACCAAGACTCTCTCACATCCACGGAATCCAAAATAATAACAAGTGGCGTAAACCTCGCGGAGCCGAGAGAGAATTATATAGCGACAGATATCCTGAAATGGTCAGGAGAAACTCGAGACTTATACCATGCGGCACGAAAAATCGTAGAAACAGATCGTGAACGACAGGCGAGGGAGAATGCGGAGAAAGCTTCATACCGCTGGTTTCAAGTAGAGCAAAACGCGAAAGCTCGTCTGAAGGACGACGACACGAGGAATATCCGGCTGACGAATCGATTGAACTGGGCTGCGGACCTCGATAGAGAACCTGAAAGACCATGGGGATTCGTGGGGTTTCGGACTAGTTTTGGGGATGAGGTGGCTTGGGAGGGGTTTACGAGGCATTTTGCGGATTGCGTTGAGACGGCACTTTTTGTTGTGAGGGATTCGGATCGGATTCGGAAGAGGTGGCATGTTGAGTGGGTGGAAGATAGGGAGTTGGAAGACGCATCGCTCGAAAGACTCTGCGAGTATGCGCTTCAAAAGATTCGTACGTTGACAAGACGGCAAAGCTAACATGCATCCACAGAAGCTTCCGCTCCTTCTCACCCACCCTCTCTCCCGGAATCCGAACCGACGTCTTCCTCCAAGCAGACACCTCAGCCCTCGAATCCACAAACGACAAAACCCTCCCCGAAAGCGGCTGGATCTGGGCCGTCGACCCTACCTTCACAGAAGCCAAAAAGAAAACCTACCAACACGGATTCGAAGGCTCCCTAAAAGTCTCCCTAATCCACCTCTTCACAACATTCTTCGCCCGGCTAGATCAAAACGAGCCAAACCCTCGACGAATGAAACAGTCGTTGGAGACGATGTTTCTTAAAGCTGGGTATGGGAAGGACGAGAGGGTGTATCCGCCGGCGAGCAGGTTTAATAGGGACTTGGCGATGGGTTGATAGACTCCGTTCTCATCTCAAGACACCGCCCATCGATCTTCCTATGAACAACTCGGACTCCCACTCGGCGCCTGTACCCCATTACTCGGATTCGTCTGTCCACAGCCCCTGACAACGCCCGTCAAGGTATCATCGACCGCAGCATCATACGCAGCGCCACAGTTGGGATCACTGCTTCCAGTATCAGTCCCCAACCCCCAACAAATCAAAAGAAGAACGTACCTAGACCCGCCACTAGCCCCCTCAAACCACGAACAAATATCATGCGAGAAGCAATCCTGCGTATACGCATTCCCGACCGCGGCACCTGAGCAGCCCGCTCCACAACGGCCGTTGCAGCTATAGCTATCTCGGGCATTAGCAAGAGCTTGGTGCTTGGGAGGAGAGAGCATGGCTTACTCTCCACCGTTGGCGCTGTTGGTACCAAAGTTGCTTCCCACTGTGCCCGTCCAAGTACATGTCTGGCCGGCGGAATTCGTCCATCGTGCGGTCGCTGTTGAGCCGACGGTGAGGCAGGTTACGGCTCGCTTCTCGAGAGGGTTGGCTGTTGCAAGGCCAATCAGCAAAGCAGTCAGTGACGATAAGAGGAGAGTGGTCTTCATCGTTGCGATAGTAAGAAATAATAGCAATGCGAGAAAAGGTGAATTGGCGGTTGGAGAGTTGACTTGAAGATGAAGTCCAGAGATGGATGAACGCTCTCAGCCGAGGATCAGGCAGCGCTTGTACATGTTGCAAATGTCGGCTTTGATCGCGTGATCGTCTCGTTCGGACATTGTGCTGGAAGGAGATTGATGGCCGGGGAAGGGAAGAGCTTAGGGCCAGATAGTTAGTCGCAGTACGGGACCTGCAGGCTGTGAAGCGAAACCAATTGAGGGATTTGTGAGGAGTTCAGACGTGTGTAAGTTGATGCACTCCGCAATCGAGTGTGCGGAGAACATCCTTGTCTAGTCTCGCACAGCCTTGCGATGGACCGGAGAATTCGAGGGTGTTTAGCCGGACGTCGACCTCTTCCAGCAGACGGTGCGCGATCTCAAACAAGCCTCACGTCAACCTCCTCCCCGCCCTCCCACCACTTCCTCCTCAGATTCGTCACATTGCCCACCCTCTCCCAAGCGCCGGGAACATCAACACTCGGCGTCACAAGCAACCCCACATGATCATAGTGCCCGAACCCCGTCTCTCCGATGCAAAGAAAGGCAACGTCCATATCCTCGCCGTCAAACTCCTTACTCCTCGCTCGGCACACATATCGGGATCCCGGCGGGGCATGAGGGTCTCGGGGTGTAAGCAGGCCGTCGGACACGAAGTGCTTTTCCTCCGAGACGGAACCGTTGGGCTCGAGGTAGAAGACACGGCAGGCGGGTTTGTAGCGGATTTTGCAGGGGCGCATGCGGGCGCGGAGGGTGATGGACGCGTGGGTCACGGCGCCGAAGGGGTTGGCGGTGGTTTTGGGGCTGACTTCTGCGTGGATGAGCTGGGCCAGGGGACGGAAGGAATGGAACTCGTTGTAGACGATTGCCCGGTTGAGAGAGGCCCAGGACCACGAGGGTGCGGTGAGTTGGTCTTTGGGGTAGACGAGGACTTCCGCGGGTGATGGGTTTGGTTGCCAGAGGAGGTCGCGGAGGAGGCTTTCTTGCCATAGACCGGCGAGGTAGGGCGTGCGAGGGGCTTGGGGCGTGAGGGAGGCGATACCGGAGACTGCTGGGAGTTTGTCGCTGGCGTAAGTCAGTTCGCGAGAGGTGTATTGTTGGACGACCATGCGCCATTTCAAGCCATCGTCGACCTGGCCCAGGATGTTGGAATGCATTTGTGGATATGGGGGAAGCTGGTCCTCGCTTCGACGATGCGTTTGGCATTCGAAGATGATGCTGCCAAGCGAGTAGTGGAGGTTGCGAGTCGCGAGATGAGATTCCTGGAAGCACCAGGCTCGCTTATACAAAGGACCTTTGCGTCGTGAATGAGACCAGAAGTTGGTGTGAGCGGGTTGATGGAGACCCTGTTCCAGAGGAGCTGCTGCCATGTGTCGCCGGCGAACGGTCAATGGAATCTGATATCCGGTTCTTGGTGTCTGAAACTCGAACTCCTTGGGCAGCCAGTCCTCATCGCGTGGCCCGAGAAAAGGTGTGTTCGGATTTGGAGACGATGCGGCACTAATCACGACCAAGGCATGTGAATACACCAAGCCCATTTGTGCCGCCTCGCGTTCCCAGTCAAGCTTGTCGTTCTGAATGATGCAAAGCGAGTCGATCCATAGATACTCAATTCCGAGCTCGCGACAGACCCGCATGGCGTCTTTGAACGTTGCTGGAAGCTCGTCCACCGGTATTTCGGCCATCAAGGAGTCAATGTTGTCGGTCCGCAGAGAGAATGGGTTGGCACCACCCCAGCAATGACTCAAAGCCGCCCATTGGAAATTGAGACCCGTAGAAGTTGTCTCAAAGAGTCTTATGTCATCGAGTTGCTGGCCAACGTAGATCAAACGAGTCGGCATGAAACTGCGTGAGGATGTCAGAGAATTCCGACATCTCGGATGGTGATGCCAGCACTCGTCCATGCACTGTCGAATGAAATCCATACAGCCTGGACTAGAGCTGTCTTTCGATCTGAGTCCCGATGGTCCTATGGTGGGAGCATCCACGACGTCGGTGGACACGGCTGTCTCCACGAACATCTCCAGATCAACCCTCGATGTATAAGTGCTGGAGTCCCACTCAAAGTTGAGGCATTGGATCACCAAGGGAGTGCCATGCTTGATCATCAACCCCACCATGAAGGGCAAGCCGCTCATGACGTTGTTATCCCATCTATCCGTCTCGAATCCGAAGAAGTGATCGAATACATCGCAAAGCAGTCGGCAATAAGGGCAATTGCTCTTGGGTCGGCCAGTCTTGGGATCAGTCTGCCGTGATGCAAGGATGTCCTTGGCCGGAACTTCCTCGATGACTAGTGTAGGCGTCTTAGCCAGCTCTTGTCTGTCAGCCCAAGGGCGTTGCTCGCCTGGAATCTCAGGTTTGCCAAACGTTCTCTCATGGTCGTAAGGTTGGAGATTATTGCAAGTCTGGCAAACCCCGTTCCAGGACGACGTTACGATCCGCTTGACCCAGTTTCCGCCAAATCTAGCTGACTTTCCGACCAGCTTTGCGATTCGGAAGGCCTCCTGGGCGTCAGAGGCGATGTTCATGGCTGCCGTGGTCGAGGTTCTCTAAAGTCCGACTTGACAAAATGGAATGATGAGAACTGACCTCAGCAGTGCGCAGCCGCGCTGAAATGCCGTTGATATCCTAGCATGCCAGCTCATAACTGCAGACAGGCTTGGATACGAAGCTGATCGGTCTAGCCGAAGCCACATGTTCCACTTCTGCATTGAGTGGCCTGATCCAGTGCTTGGCGAAATCGAACATGGCGAGTCGGCATGATTGCACTTCCTCGTTGGAGAGCATGGTTGCGACGGGTTTGCTCGGTGGTCTGGTAATCCAAAGGACTTTGGTGTGGCTCCATTTGAGCAAATTGAGCTTGGGAACAGAGGGAGGCGGGCCAATATAGCGCTGTAGATGTCTTCTTGGCTTCTGTCAGCGACATGTTTCTATCAAACGGTCCCGTCCCGAAGAAGGCGAAGGGCATTGAGTGCCACATAGCTGAGAGGGGAAAGCACCGCTAGTCCGATCGGACGCAGCGTGGATGACTTTCGAATGGCTTTGGATCGGAGCCAAGAGCGGTTTCCTGGCCGAGTACCTGCAGTAGCGTGCCCGTTCTTGACCCTCGACTCAACCCTCAATAACAATATCCGATCTTGGATGGACCGTTCAAAGCAGGACTTTCAGAGACAAACAGAGATTCCCAATCGATGAGCAAAGTGGCGTTTTGATCATGATATGGAGCCGTGTGGCCGCGAAGCACAGGGATGCCCCGTTGGCGGTGATGTCATTTTCAGGAGGTCAACACTCACTTGCGTGGTCCGTGCTGCACCTTACGTATCGACCTCACACGACCACCTGCAGTTAACAACATTCACTCAACTCTCACTCCTTCCCAATCCATCTCCTTTCAAACTACATACGAAATCTATGTCCTCACCAATCCCAATCCCCACCATGACAACCGAAACCCGCAACTGGATCGCGCTCAAAGGCATCGCCCTCGCCGCAACCTTCTCCATCGCAACAACGCAAAGCACCACCTCCCTCTTCGTCATCCCCTCGCTCCTCCGCCCCCTCGCCAACACCACCTCCCCCTCGACGCCCTCCTCCCGCGCCCCGTCGCGCCCCTCCTCCAGCCTCCGCATCCCAACCCTCGCAAGCGAAGAATCCGGACGCCTAACCCCCCAGCCGCAAGAAAACAAAGTCTTCAACTTCTCCCTCGGCACCAGCGGGACCTACAAAGCCGTCGCGCAGCAATTCGCGCAATTCGACACCCTGAACTTCCGCTTCTGCGTGCCCGTCGAGATCTTCGCCATCGGCGTCTTCGCTATCTCCGCATACCGCGCGAAGAGCGTGAATAATGCCATGTGGATGCAGTGGGCGGCGACCGCGGGGGTGATTGCGAGTGTGTTTCCGTATACGGGGGCGCTGATGGCGCCGTTGGTGCATAAGGTTAAGAGGTTGGGGGGCGATGAGGAGAAGATTGAGCCTTATGAGGATGCGCCGATTGATCGGGAGGCGGAGAAGAGTAATACGGTGGAGTTTTTGGGACAGTGGGGGTTGTTGAATGCGGCGAGGGCGGTGGGAATGTATGTTGCGACGGGTGTGGGGCTTTATGCTTTCGCGATGGAGTGAAAGGAAGAATTGATTGGATAAGAATCGATGATCGTGTGGACTGGAGGGGAGGAGGTTGCCTCATCGTTTCCTGCTGGCTGGGAGATGGCATCCATACCTATCTGGCCATATGAGACAGGATGGCTTGAGGGCATATCTTCGGCGATAGCGGAGACAAATGAGATGGAAGACCAGCAATACTCGGTGTCAACAGCACAGCTGCCATGACTAACCTGACTGTATCTAATTCACTACGTGTATACATCTGTACTTCTACCATCCCCTCCCCTTTTCTTTCTCCCCAACTCACCAACTCCTCCTTCTCTCAATGCACCATCCCCATTCCAACATGCCTCCTCACCAACTCCCAATACTCCACCCTCTTCGTTTCCCTCAACCTCTTCCCATACCAAATCACCGGCAAAAACACCGCACAAGCCGCCATTCCCACAAAAGCCGCACTGATAAAACAGTTCTGCGGTCCCAAACTCAACCAGGGTGTGATCCTGCCAAAGAGAAGGGCAGAAGGTCAGTATATGTCTCAGACATGCGAGGGTATGGCTTAGACTTACCCATATCCAATAGCAAACGACATGGTATTCCGAATAATAATAACAGTCGTCATCCCATCGCCTCCGATCTCTCGGTACGAATCCACAAGATAGTTCACAGACAGTGTGATCCCACAAGCGTTACAGAACGCCGTCCCGCACATAGCGACGATAAGCCCGAACCAGTGGACATGGTGGGCTGCGCCGACGCCCCAGAGTAGAAGACTCGCCGGGAGGACCAGGAGGCAGAGGGAGAAACCCCAAAGTCTCTGCTCAGGTTCCATGATTCCGTTATTCCGCCTCGCGAGGCGGATTGTTAGCCGGTCGGATAGAGGGCCTGTGTAGACGCTTGCGGCTATTACGCCGAGACAGCAGGAGAGGTAGGAGAGGCCGACCATGGAGGTGGAGAAGTTGTAGGGGGCGCTGCCGAGGATGAGGGAGGCGGTGCCGTTGAGGACCTGAGGTGAGGTTAGTGGGTGAGGAACGGTGGGTGAAGAGCCGGGCTTACGTTGAACCAGATCAGATACGAGCCGTAGGAGAACCCGGCGTAGAAGATGACCGGCCAGCTGAGAAAGCGGAGGGAGAGGAGGGCGCGGTAGGGCATGCGTTGGGGTCGGGTGGATTGTGCGTCCCAGAGGGCGAGTTTTTGGAGGTAAGTCTTTGGCGTATGCGTCCTTCCCACCTCGACATCAGCGTCTTCTGCAGCGGGCTGCTTCTTCTCTGCGTCTTCCACGGGAGGAGTTTGAGCAGGCGAAGCATCACTTTTCTCAACAAGCCCCACGGTCTTTCGATCATGATTCGTCTCCTCCATGAAGAAAAACAGAAACACGAACGCACAACCACAAAAGATAGCAGGGTAGTAAAACACCCACTTATACCCCTGTCCATCATTGATAAACCCACAAATCACCGGCGCGAAGAAATTGCTTCCTGCGAGAACGAAGGCGTAGACGCCCATGTATGTCCCTCGCTCATGGCTGAAAAACACATCGGAGACGGAGATCTCGGGAAGGGCTTCAATCGGGGCTGCGAAGAATCCCGAGAGGATTGATTTGGCGATCCATTGGCCGTTGCCTTTGGCGTAGGGACCCCAGAGAGTTAGGGCGACGGTTGCGAGGGTTGAGATGAGGTACGTTGGACGTTTGCCGTATTGTAATGCGAAGGGTTGCCAGAAGAGGAGGCCCCAGCCGCAGAGGAGGAACTATGCACCCGCACATCAGCACCAACAGACAGAATGTGAAGGGATAAGAGCTTACCAAATACCCCGTCCCAGCATTCAAATCCGCCACACTCAACTCATTCGCCTCACTCAACGGCACCAGGACGGAATACACCACGCTGTTGCAGATTCCGGTAAACCAGACGTAGACGCACATGCAGATCAGAGAGAGGAGTTTGCGACGGGATGTCCAGTTGAGAGGATCATCGGGGTCTTCGCTGGGTGTTGGGACGAGGACTATGTCGGTGTGAGCTCGGGAGTGTTTTGTGTGGAGGGTGTGATCGAGGTCGACGAGGTGGACTGTGCCGGGGACGAGGGTGGTGTCGATGTGACCGGAGTGGATTGCCAGAGCCTGAGATGGAGAGGCCATGGTGCCGACGTTGAGGAGTAGAGAAGGGTACAGAGAGAAAGAGTTGGCCTTCTACTATACCTCTAGTTGTAGACATGCCTATCTGCTTCGACTTGAACGCCACGCGGCTGGTGATAGGCGACGTGCATGCTTCCCTCTTGCAGCTTGTGCTTCGTTGCCGTGCTTCCATGTCACGTCGATTGGAAAGCATGTCTCTCACACGGGTCATATCAGCGCTGACTCCAAAAGCGAATTATCGAGAGTGTTGAATCTAGTACTCGGCGCCCCTGGACCCCCATCTTCGATTTTGTTCAAAACACTCTCATGATGATTTTGCGAAGTTCGCAGTGTATAGCACGACAAGGTGACGTTGGCCGGCGGCGTGGCAAGGGACCCGGTTCGAGATAACCTTGCTCATCCTGCGAGAGGAGAAAGATAGAGATAGCTGGAGATCGTAGGCGTTTAGCCAAGCCTTATCAGCTCCAAGCAATTGATAGTCCGATGCTTCGCTTGATGGCGATAGAATCGACAGAAACAGTAGGATCGTGAAAGACATTGGCCAGCCTCCCTGTTTGCCCTGGCGCTGAGAAAACATGTCGTCTTCGATCACAAGTGTGGCTCCAACTCCCTCTGTACCCACCCCCACAACTCCTCGCTGAGCTTCTCATCCTTGCTAACCTTACTCCCATCCAACTTCCCCACCGGCCCATAGTACTCCCCATGCTTCGCATCCGGACTCACCGCCGCCCAAATCTGGCTCAGCGCTCCCTTCTCCACGCTTGTCGCAAAGAAAATCGCCGCATAAAGAAACGGCCTCAGAAAGAAACCCGTACTCTGGTGATGCAAATTCGTCCTCACCATCCCGGGATGCACGCTGATGCACTTCACAGCTTTCTCTCGACGAGCCAGGGCGGAGGTGTAGTGGATGAAGGCGATTTTGGAGATGGTGTAGCGCTGGGTGGTGGGACGGGAGGCAGCGTCGGTTTTGAGCTCGGCGAAGGGGTAGAGGTCGGCTGTTGGGGCCATCTTTTCTGAGGCGGACGAGAGGTTTACGACCCGAGTCTGGGGATTGAGAGGGACCGTTGCTCGGAGGGTGGGGAGGAGGAGTTGCGTGAAGAGGGCGGGACCCATGAGGTTCGTGCCGATTTGGATCTCGTAGCCCTCTTGGGTGAGACCTGGGGGCGTCATCATGATTCCGGCGTTGTTCATGAGGATGTCGAGGCGGGACTCGGAGGCGAGGAAGGTTTGGGCGGCGGCTTTGATGCTGGCGAAGGAGGCGAGGTCCAATTTGAGGAAGGTGATGGGAGCGTTGGGGGTTTCCTTCTTGAGCTCTTGAATCGCTGCTTGGGCTTTTTCTGCAGAGCGTGCGGCGAGGTAGATGCGGGACGGGTTGTGTTTGAGGAGTTGGCGGATGCTCTCGTACCCTAGCCCAACATTGCCGCCAGTGACGATGATGACCTGGCCGGTCAGGTCGGGTATGTCCTTGTCGGCGTTGAAAGAGACGCCGCCCATGGTTGGGATGTGAGGCTGAGGCAGATTCGGCGGGAAGGAGTCGATGGTCGGAGGTGGAAGATGGTCTGGGACGACTTTAAAGGTGAAATCAGAGCGGCGGAAGCGGCCGAGACGGATTGTTTGGTGGAGAGCGGGTGTTGTTTGTGGCACGAAGCATTGGGAGGTCAGGCTCGTATATTCGTATGCAGCGAGCCAAGGCAGCTGCGCGCGGCCGCAAGCCGGCCTCAATATTTGATAGCGTGCCACCCAGACAATCTCGCCTACAACTTCAGCACATGAAAACACAACTCGGAACTGGGACTGACCGAAGTCTTAGGCAGCAGCATTCTGACTGTTGCAATCTTTCGCGGCTTTTACAATCACAGTCGTTCCTTACTCCCGACCCGCTGATATTGCGATTTCTAGAGCCCGATGGACCTCATTTCCTATTCGGCAAATTTGAGCAGACTGCTCTCTTCATGCCATCGCTTCTCGACCTCCTTCACGAGCCGATCAGCGTATCCAAAGTCAGGCTCCATGCTGTCTCTCCGGCCAAACATTACACGATATGGCACAACATGCCAGCAATCCCACGCCAGGCCCGGTCCATAGATCTGCAGTCTCTGCTCGCACTTTCTATGGTGGCAGGCGACCTTGAATGTGCGGTATGGCATGTCGACCTTATTCGCCCAGTGATTTTCGATCTTCACATCTCCCCATTCGCGGATCCATTTCCGACCTTCGCCGGCCTCGAGTTTGACGTGCCAGAGAACAAGCATTGGGTCGGACTCCAATGCCTGCAGAATCCCAAGAATACTCTCAGCCTGAGTTTCAGGTACGTGAAACAGAATTTCAACATCCTCAACGGTGCGAAGCTTGGAGTGGTTGAGGATATTGCAGAACCAGGGCTGGACAGCATCGTGTTCCCACAAAGATGGATAGACCACAAGAGAGATTGTCAGGTGCGGAGGCCAGACCTGAAGTTTGGATCCATCCAGCATTCGAAGCAGGGAATCGTTCATCCTGAGATTATGGCATTCCTGGCCGATGTGGAGATATTTGAGATGACTAACGTTAAGAGCTGTCAGTTGGTAAAGGAAGCCATAGAGATCCGGCCGATCGGAGTGACGGTAGAAGGTAGGCTCTGCAGACCGCCAGGCGAACGAGTTGGCCTCTAGCCAGATGCGTCTACATGATCGCAGCCAGGATAGATTCGTCCTCCACACCACTGGCATTCGCAGATACGTCAGGCATTGTGGGCCGGTCTTAAGGTCTGAGGGATGAATGTTTGGTCTTGACGCGTAGTCGTATATGAGTTCGCGGATCTCTACTGGTAAAGAGAAGAGAAGAGACTGCGATTGGGAGTGGCACTTGGATAGATTGGACGCATCTTTCCCGTGTTCGATGGTGATGAAGCGCTTGGTGCGTTCTTCGAGAGCTCCTACGAATGGATGGTTGGTCGGGCAGTGACCCCGAGCTGGACGGGCGAGCATGATTGCAGCCAAACTACAATGAAATGTTAGAAGACCATGATGATGTGGAGGAGAGGGTCGATGATGTCTCGTCAAAGTCAATGGCTGTCGGCGGGGGGGGCATGGCGCGGGCCACAAAGCTTGGGCTCGGGAGCGGAGACTAGCGCCCGCGTGGCTCCTGCAGCTCGCAGCAAAATGCAGGAGCGTGAGTGAATGAGTAACTCGTCGACCGACTCACCACTCCCACCACCTCTGAGTGCATGCAGCGTCGCTTCCTCCGTCTGGCGCGCGTGACTCAATCGCAGCTTCTCAACAGCACAAGAACGAGCGCCTTCCGCGCCGCATGCGCCGTCCCTTCCCGATCGACATCGACATCGCACAGCAACATGGGTAAAGACAAAGCTCCCAAGGAAGGCGGCGATGCTCCTCGTCCGCTGGAGATGAACCCACCTCCTTCCTTCTTCGCCACCCGCAACGCCCTCTTCGACAAGCGGAAAGCCGAGCAGGACGCATGGAAGGCGCAGCAGCCGCGCGAGGACATTGAGATCACCCTCGAGAATGGCAGCAAGAAGGAGGGCAAGAGCTGGGAGACCACCCCAAACCAGATTGCACGTGACATTTCCAAGAGTCTGTTTGAACGTACAGTGATTGCACGTGTGGACGGCGAGCTGTGGGATCTGGACCGGCCGCTGGAGAAGAGCTGCAAGCTGGAGCTGCTGGACTTTGAGCATCCCGAGGGCAAGAAGGTCTTCTGGCACAGCAGTGCCCATATTCTGGGCGAGGCGGCAGAGAGGAGGTTCGGCTGTTCGCTGTGCATTGGTCCGCCCGTCGACGATGGCTTCTACTACGAGATGGCCCTGCCCGAAATGGCGGCCGTCACCGAGGCCGACCACAAGCCGCTGAAACAACTTGTCGAGAAGGTCGTCAAGGAGAAGCAGCCTTTCGAGAGATTGACCCTGAGCAAGGAGGACCTGCTGGAAATGTTCGCCTACAACAAGTACAAGCAGCACATCATCCAGGACAAGATCCCCGACGGCACCAGCACCACCGTCTACCGATGCGGTCCATTGATCGATCTGTGCAGAGGACCACACGTGCCTCATACCGGCAGGATCAAGGCGTTTGAGATCATGAAGAACTCGGCCAGTTATTTCCTCGGCGATGCCAAGAACGACAGTCTGCAGCGTATTTACGGTGTCTCATTCCCAGACAAGAATGTATGAGTCTGCAATTCCTTCGGATGAACAGATGCTAATATATCGCAGCAACTCGCAGAGCACAAGGCATTACTCGCCGAAGCCGCCAAGCGAGATCACCGCAAGCTCGGCCAAGAGCAGGAGCTTTTCTTCTTCCACCAGATGTCTCCTGGCTCTGCTTTCTTCCTCCCTCATGGCATGATCATCTACAACGCTCTCCAATCCTTCATCCGTGAGGAGTACTGGAAGCGCGGCTACCAGGAAGTCGGCTCCCCCAACATGTACAACTCCGCCCTCTGGAAGCAGTCTGGTCACTGGCAGCACTACCACGAGGACATGTTCACTTTCGAAGTCGAGAAGGATACGTGGGCATTGAAGCCTATGAACTGCCCGGGTCACTGTCTGCTGTTTGGACACCGCGAGCGAAGTTACAGAGAACTGCCAATGCGCATTGCGGACTTTGGTATCCTCCACCGTAACGAAGCCTCAGGAGCACTCACCGGTTTGACCAGAGTACGTCGCTTCGTCCAGGACGACACTCACATCTTCTGTATGGAGAGCCAAGTCGAGCAGGAGATCAAGGCACTGTTCGACTTCATGATGGCTGTCTACGGTCTCTTCGGCTTCAAATTCCGCATGAAGCTGTCTACCATGCCCGAAGGCCATCTCGGCGATGTCGCCACCTGGGAGCGTGCTGAGGCTCAGCTTACTAAGGCTCTTGACGACTTCAAGGAGCAGACTGGTACCCCTTGGGAGCTCAACCCAGGTGACGGTGCTTTCTACGGCCCTAAGATTGACGTTACCATCAGCGATGCTCTCAGGCGTGAGTTCCAGTGCGCTACCATCCAGCTCGACTTCCAGCTTCCACAGCAGTTCAACTTGGAGTTCCGCACGGAAGAGCAAGCCGCGAAGGTAGAGACAAACGGCGACAAGGCAGCGGAGAAGCCAAAGGAGGAGACCCTCCCAGTTCGCAGTGCACCTGCGCCGGCACCAGCACCAGAGGCCGATGGAGCTGCTGCTCCCAAGCCAGACGCCGCCGCTGCACCGAAGCTCGACTCATACCGCCGCGAGCTCACCCCCGGCTGTGCTCGTCCTGTCATGATCCACCGTGCCATCTACGGCTCCTTCGAGCGTTTCATCGCCATCTTGACCGAGCACTTCGGTGGTAAGTGGCCCTTCTGGATCTCGCCCCGCCAGATCCTCATCGTCCCCGTCATGCCTGCCGCCAACGACTACGTCCTCGAGCTCCAGCAGCTCTTCCGTGCGCAGAAGATGCACGTCGATGTCGATATCACTGGCAATACCATGCAGAAAAAGATCCGTACCGGACAACTTCAGCAGTACAACTTCATTTTCGTCGTTGGTGCCCAGGAGAAGGAGTCCCGGTCGGTGAACATCCGGAATCGTGACGACCCTGCTACCCAGAAGATGGGCGAGTTGATTCCAGTCGATAGAGCGGTGGAGTTGTTGACGAGATTGAGGGATGAGCGGAGGCTGAGCAGCTCGCTGTCGGCATAGAAAGAGAGGTCTTGAGCATTGGGGTTGGCGTATGAAGAGGGATGGAACGGATTGGGGGTTTGCATGGCGTGGATGATGGGAGACCACCCAAGAAGGTGACGGTTGGGGTAGGGGCATGTTCACGGTGTGGTCTGTTCTCGCACCTCCTTTGACGTCGTTGTAGCTGCTGCTGATGGTAGACGAAAGACGAATCGCATCACGTTCCAATGACATGACACATTACTCTTTCGACATCATCAATACTCCATGCCACTACTGGTACCTGCCGTGGAGCTTGCCATTATGGTTGTTGGTTGCTGTGAAGGCATGTGGAGACGAGTGGCGTTCTGCTAAATCAACCTCTTGGCTCAACGAAAGGCTGAAAACGTACCTTCCTATTTCGGCGAACCTAAGCCCAAATCTTGTTGCTTACCGCCCGACGTCTACGGGACTTCTGCCGAACCATTCCGTTGGGACGAAGGGACAGACTTCGACTAAGTAAAGCTCTGGGAATGGCGAGCCACTGGTGTGATGATAGATGGAGTTTTTGCTGATGTGTACCACTGGCGGCTGGGTGTACTTTTGGGACTTTGCAATGGCGAGGCTTGTTGTTGAACATCGAGAATCAAGGAGCATATTCAGCCAGTCACAGATCCAGGAGCGAAATACATCGATCGATGTCCCACTGAGGTCTCAATGGAAGATTTCGGAGCACTTGATGGCATCGTCGACGCCTCCCATGCATGTGAATACCGCAATAGCCAGCAGAGAACTCAGATGGTAATTGCGGTATCTCCCATTCACTGCCAGGGTCCAGAACATTCAACTAGAGCATAGAGTATCAACTAGGAGAACAGCATTCGACCAAGAAATAAGGTCTTACACTTGGCGAGCTCTCAAAGCCATGTGATCGAAGCGTGAAACTCTGCCTTTTGACTTCTGCTAGCTGCGTAAGATGTCGGTTCTTGGAATCTTGGAATTTCTAGCGTTGCGAAGTGTGCATGTAGAGGTGAAGTACCGCGGCGATCATTTCCTTGTCGTGTTGGGGGTTTGGAGGGTTCCCATTCTTTGGCAGATGGATTTCCACGTTCTTCAACGGGGAACCGTCGTGGACGCATGCGAGCGTTTACGGCTCGGTGAGTGCGGAGATGTTGGATTGTGGAACGTGGAAGATCTTTTAGGGTATCACTTCATCGCGTGAATACATTATTCATCTAGAATATCTACATCTCCCATGTCAGCTGGGCTGCCAGCTGTCATTTCATTCCTCTTTCAAATTCGTTGTATATCATCATCCATCCATCATCAAGAATCCGCAAACAGCAAAGTAAAGAACTCATCTTTACTTGGTGTACACAGCCTTCTTGGTGTAACCAGGGAACTGCTCCAGCTGGCTCTCATCAATAGCCTTGAGCTGCGGGCAGCTAAGCGGGGCAATAAGCTTGCCGATAGTATCGGTAAGAGTGTCCAGAGCACCAAGAAGAGCATCAGGCTTAGCCTGGGCAGAGAGCTGGTAGACGAAGCAACCAAGGTTGTTACCCTGGGCAAGAGTCTGAAGGTTGAAAACACCACCAGTCAAGTTGCTCAGGTTGACACCAGTGAACGTGTTAACCTTGCCGGTGTTACCGCCGATGTTGAGGAACTTGGGGTGCAGGGCGGCGGCGTTGAGGAGGTCGGCGAGGAAGTACTCGACTTCGTAGGGGTAGGCTTGCGCGCGGCGGTACCAGTTCTCGGGGATGCGTTCGGTGCCTTGCACGGCTTTGTAGTTGCCGTTGGTGCCTTGGATGCCGAACCAGGAGGCGATGACTTCGTGCGAGAGATAGCCGATGGGGTTCTCGGCGGAGTGGTTGGCCATGTAGCGGTAGATGAAGGTGTAGGCGGCCTGGGAAGATTGTCAGTACTTGGTAGTCAGATGGCATGATGATTGATTCTTACAGGCTGCACAGCAACACCAGAGAAAGGACCGTTGAAGAAATATGGGTTGTTGGCAATCTGCTGGTCGAAACGGTGCGAGCGGAAAGAGGTCAGGCAGTCGAGGGTGACGGAGTCAGGGCAGTAGTTGATCAGGTCCTGGAACTGGCTGGCCTTGGTGATGTAGTCGTTGCCCTCCTCGTAGAGGTCAGGACGAGTGGGCGAAGCATCGCTCTCGTACTTGTTGTGCGAGCCAATCAGGCCGTTGCCGAGAGGACCAGTGAGGCCACCCTGGGCAACAGTGGGCGTGCCGCCCATTGACCAGGCTTGAAGGTCACCGTCGATGGCGGCGCCGAGGACGGAGAGGAAACCAGCGAGCTGGAAGCCCATGCCGACGACTTCCATGGTGGCGTTAACGTATTGCGAGATGGTGGCGTAGCCGTTGTGTGGCAGGAAGCCTGGAGGAATGTCAGATACAGATCCATTTTGTTTAAAGTCTATGTTGATGCATACCGTGGTTGGCCATGGCATTGAGACCAGGGCAAGGCTGCAAGTAAAGGGCAGAAGGTCAGTAGATGTCTCGGACATGTTGCAGGATGGCTTCTGCCCTTGAGTTTGGTTACGTACACCACGAAGGTCATTGGGGCCAGGAGCAACATATTCGTGGCCGCTGCCAGGTCCAACGTTGATCAACTGCTCAGCAGCGTTGAACTGAGGGATAGGCTCGAAGAGAGCAGTGGCAGCATCAGCACCAGCCTGGCGGCCCTCAAGGCTCTTGGCGAGCGCGATGGTGCGAGCAGCAATCTCCGGGTCGTTCACAATGGCATCGTACATCTTCGCTGGGAAGGCGTAGGCCAGAGGGAGGACAGCGGCCGAAGCCGTGACGCGCGAGGGGAACTTCATGGTCGAAGAGTTGTAGAGTTGCAGATAGATGGATGGATTGCTGGCTGCTGAGAAACTCCTGCACGCCCACTCGCCGGCCGTAGCCCCTTCTTATAGACCCCCAGATCCATCCCTCGCATGCTGCTTCGTAAAGCACTCGCTAAGTGCGTGTGCTTGATGGCCTTAGAGCGCAGTCCGGCGCAAAGCCAAGGCATGGTTAAACTTGAGCCTCAATCGTGCACCGCTCCGTGATGGCGTCCCTCGCAGCCAAGACCCACCACCAGCACTCCCATAGGTCACGTCCCCCGTCTTGGGTTGCCTTTTGTGACTGCTGCGTGGAGAGTTGGTAGGCGATCAGCAGCGGGGGAGTCGACCGGGGAAAAGTCAAAGTCGGATTTGCAAAGTCTGGGGAGGCCAACCTCCTCGGTGAGATGAGGCTGTCCAATCAAGCGGGAGGTATTATTCGGCTGCTCGGTGCACTGTCCTCAGCATGTGCGCATGTGTCGACAGCGTGCCCGTTTGCAACTGCTCGTTCTCGGAGACCGACGATCTGGGTTCATGCGCCGTGGTCGTGGCGCTGCGAAGACTCCCACTTGGGTCAGGAGGACTTTTCGAATAGGCTGCTTGTTGATCTGGATGCTTGTCCCACGGCGTCATGCCCGTTTGTGCGTTGTCCATTCGTTGGGATGTCCAGCCATGTCCGGTGCAACGGAGAAGGCGAGAAGACCATTGCGAAAAAGTCGTCACTGTGGCGTCCGCCGTTCGGAGCGTAGCATACCGAGGCGCCACCACCACGGGCAGTTTGGTCACTTGGCGCACTTCGCATCCTGCGGGTGTGCGGTATGCTTTGTCCGTCTTGTGGTCTTGGGTGTCGACGGCGAGGACGAGTGACGTGGGATGCCGACGCATCGGCAGATGAGTGAAGCTGGTGGCGATCCGTACTGCAAAGCTGGTGAGAACTGCATTAGTGCATACTACGTACCTGACGTATGCGGATAGCAACCACCACAACGTCACAAAAGGCATTTTCCATAGGCGGCGTCGTTCCATCCCTCAGGTCGGCGTCCCAATGACCAGGCTATCTCCCTGTCGTCGATCCAGCGTCAGCGTATCTGTCTCAAGAAGAAGCAACGTGCACAACTCACCTTGTCTGGATCATACTCTCGAACCTCCCTCAAAGAAAATCCCGCAGCAGCAAACAGCTCAGCCCATTGCTGCTTCGTCCTTTCGAGAGACCCGCAGACAGACATCATGACCCAGTCGTAGTTGACCTGATGCCATCTCGGTACATCGCCAGCGACGACGGCATCGTCAATGATCAAGACCGAATCATCCGCCATGGCCGGGCGCAGCTGTCGCAAGATGGTGAGGCAGACATCGTCGGGCCAGTCATGGAGCACATTCCGAAGGTAATAAACCTTGGCGCCACAGACGGGTTGTGGTGTCGTGAAGTTGTGGGCCATACGTTGGATGCCGAGCTTCTCCATTTGGTCCTTGTCGACGAGGTCAATAGTGTGCGGTAGATCTTGCAACACGATGGGTCCCGGGCATTCTGTGTGTTCGGTGCGGAATGCGATAGATTGATGGCCGCTGCCGCCGCCCACATCAACCAGAAGAACACGACCCTGTTCAATATCCTGATCCGAAAGCGTGAAGTCCTGCGTCGGGAAAACATCGCCCCTCCTGATCCAACCAACTTGATCCGCTCTCTGCGCAGCCATAAGCCCAATGGCAGCATTCAAGTCCCTCGGGTGCGATCCAAGGTACGTAAACAAATCCTCATCGGTGTCGAAAGCCAGCTGGAAGGCAGTGTCGTTCCCACTCGTCGGACACTTCTTCCCATGTCGCAACAAGAAGTCGGGAAACTTCTGCATCGATGGCATGACAGTCAACACATTGTGCATCACACCCGCCTCTCGACCTGGTTGCGAGAAGAAAAGTGTCGTTGCATTTGAGCTGTATGTGCCGTCCGGGTGGCTGTCAGCCAGCCCGTACGCCACCAAGCCTCGCAGGACCCTTGCTGTAGGAACAGGTCATGTCAGTATGTGGCACGGGATAATCGGACCGATGGACTGACTGAGTAGTAATTCTTCGCAGTCGAGATATTTGGCCAGGTCGTTCGGAGAGCATGGTGTGCCGCCCTTTTCGGCGAGTGCTCTGAAGATGCCAAGGTCGATTGCGATGTTGGCTATGTAGAGGGGGAAGCCCTGGATAAGTTAGCATGTTTTCTCTCTTTCTGATGGCGGCATACTGACCCCGTAGTAGATACGATGTTGAACATCGTGATTGCTCTCGGTGCTGTACATTAGCTTCCTCGCAGCATCATGGAGTGCTTTGCGTTCCAGAGGGTCGTGAGCAGGATTGGCAGCTAGATTCAGTATTGCTTCCGCCATGGTGATGCAAGAGAATGTTTTGCAAAGGGAGATGTGAGTGAGGAGATGAAGTCGACTCGGACCTACCGGCAACCATATTTGTGGCCATGATCCCTGTCGGTCAAGGCATACCTTGATATCGCATTATCTCGCGAAGTTCTTCAGCTGAGCATTGGTGACGGCGACCAACACTTCAGCTCTTACGACGTGGCTGCTTAGGCGAGAATCGTCGACACGCTGTCAAGGCGCTGTCATTCTCCACATTCGGGGCTGGGGCTGATAGCTGGCTAGTATGTCGGTGAGGGCAGTCGCGGCCAAGAACTCGTCGATGATGTCTCGCAAATCACCGTCGGTAAATCAGTCGGTGTCACGGATTATCTCCGCAGTTGGCTGAGATGTTGCTGTTTCGTCCAATGGCGGGACTGATGAAGATGACCGCGAGTGACGTTCGTCGCAAGAGTCGTAGCTGATTGCAGGAGCGTTCGTCTTCTTGTGGAGCCCAATGTAGTCAATGTAGCCTGAGATCGGTAATAACATCTTGTTGCAACCGACAACCGTCGTGAAATCCGCATCTTGAAAGAAGACGACATCTGCCGGGCATGAGGTGTCGCAAAGAAGAGCGAACGCAAGCACCAGCGGCACGTTGGGTGGCTTGGGAGGCAAATATATATGTATCCTGCAGGCGACGATCTTGACACGGCTCGGGGAGGGGAAGGCTTCATCATCACTCTTCGTCCCGCTGGCGTGCGACCGCACTTGTGAATTATACGACGCTCAGCGGCAAAGTCCATAGGAGGCACAGCCAATTCGATGTGCTGAATGGCATTCTTTGCAAGCGTGGACCGCGACTTTTGTTGTAGCCAGGCATGCCTCTCGTGGCACAGCTCATCTTGTCCGAGGAGGGATCTGGTCCTTCGCCATGAGTTTGAGCAAGACGTGACCGTTGGCCAGCGATGCGATCGTGATCGTGCAGGAGCATACTCCGAACATTCAACATGAGAGGCGGTGTTCCTTCGTTCGCTGTGCGATCTCTACTCGCGTAGCCGATTCCGGGTGCTGCAAAAGGTATCTAAAGTGTGGATGAGGCAATGCTTGACAGTACCTACTTTGCTTTCGTGGTGAGAAATAGTTGCAAAGATCTGTACTTTGACCGAGAGTGATGGAGCTCTAACAGAAAAGATATCTGAAATTGAGAAAGGTGAACCGCATGCTTCATATAAGTATCCTTTGGTGACGGGAGGTCTGGTACTGTTTGAAAGGGCAGGAGGCGCGAGGAGGAAGGAGTCCATCGCGGGGCGGGCTTACCTGTGTTGCTATGAATCTCATCCCTTCTGCCTTCTTATCCATCTTGGTAAGCCATTTTGGACTCTTCTAAGACGACGTTCGGGCCGATGAAGCGCAAGATTGTGAATGACTTCAAATGTTGTTGTTGATGAGAGAAGAATCAGTCATCTTCGGCCAGGATCTTGAAACTTTCCACGTACGTCAGCACAGACCACCCCGTCGACCCCGTCCAACCGTCCCGTCTGCGGTCTGGACTCGATCTCAACAACATCCTCACATGTTTCCAGTAATGTCCTTTCAATGGCACCGACCATATGTCTGATCAAAAGCAAAAGGAACCACAGCGTAATGAAACCTCGCTGGACATCCTCACAGCAACCTTCGAATCCCCTCCAAACCTGATCCGGAAACAACTTCCCTCTCAAGCCGGCCTCCATCTCGAGGACCTCTCTAAAATCTTCGTCGACAGCTGGGACTACGCTCGTACAGATACCTTCTTCCAGCAACCCATAGCCGCCCACTTCGACGACGACTTCACGGCGACGTACGATGGATGGGGTGGAAGAACGCTGGATGACTTCCTTCAGACTCATCGACAAAGGTCCATGATATTTCCAGACCTCAAAATCTCGGCTCTGGATATTTGCGCTCACATCGCTGACTCTGGCAATCGTGCTGATGTGTATGTTGTCACTGAGACCACTGGTGCTCCCGCTGAGCTCAGACGGCATGGTCTTGGCATGTTGAAGTGGCGGAAGAGAGATGGCGTGTGGTATTGCTATCGAATGCAAGGGTTGAGAGGGCTTGGTGGTGTTGTCTGATCGACTTTTGTCTCCGATTGTCGCAGCTGAACTCGCGCTGCGAAAGATTGGGAAAGAGCTTGCCGGGAGGAACCGAGATGGATGGCAACTGGGGAGGTGATCCTTTGCATGGCGACCTCACTTTGCCGTGATGACAGAAAACATCTAGCTCCAATACTCCCCTCCTCCTCAGAAGGCCTTCACAGGGTGGCATACACCGATCCTCTAAAATGGCTTCCACGGACTCAGGTCCCGCAGCAGAGCAAGCCACTCCTCAGCCGCAAACTCCAATCCTCTGCATGGGAGCACCGCGAACCGGAACATCCTCTCTTGGAGAAGCCCTTCGCATACTGGGCTATGAACGAGTGCATCATGGCAGCAACATGATGCCCTCAGATCCGGGATGGGAGATCCTCAGCCGCGCAGCAGACGCAACCTTCTCAACTTTACCAACCTACACCGACAAGCCCTTCACTCGCACTGACTGGGATGAAACAATTAGAGACTGGGATGTCGTAACCGATATCTTCTCTTACTACGCCAGGTCTTTGATACCAGCATATCCCGACGCCAAAGTCATTCTGGTCGAGAGGGATCACGATGCCTGGCTCAAAAGCTGGAAAGAGCAGAAGAAGACCTGGTATAGCCCCATGGCTCACCAATTCGTCAAGACTGTCGAGCCTTTGACGGGGACTATTGCCGGAAAGACTTCGTTCAAATTCATCACAGGCTGCATTGGTTCGAATAAACGACAAGACATCTTTGACAAGGCTGGTGAGGCTTATGTACGGCACAACAAGTTCGTGCGAGAGTCTGTTCCTGTCGGAAATCTTCTGGACCTCAAGCTCAAAGACGGGTGGGGACCCTTGTGCAGCTTCCTTGGGAAAGATGTCCCTGATGTGCCGTTTCCACGATTGAACGATCTGGAAGCCTACCAAGCCAAGTCTCGAAAGGACAAACAAGCCGGCATAGCTCGAGCCGTAAAACGAATGCTTGGAATGAACGAGAAGCCATCAAAATCTCCAAACCAACGATGACGGACCAAAAGCAAAAAATGAACAACGCACACCGCCACCAAGACCAGGAATCGAAGTTACTTGTGGGAGAGGAGGAAGAGGCGGCTGTAGTAGCCCGGCGGGTCGCAGAGCCCGGACAGTTGCTTGAGGGCAAAGGAAACTCCTCAACAGACCTTGCCGAAGCAAGTCTGCATACAACCGGAGCGAGAGAAGCCGAGCTGGAGCAGTGCGGGAGCAGGAGAGTCGCTGCGTCTCGGTGGTGGACGGTTTCTGTGTTGTTTGTTAGCGGGTGCTTGCAGACTGCATGGGGGTGGACTGGTGGCGGTGTGGGTTGTTTGGGGGTTGGACCACTGGACTATGGTGGTGATGGTGAGGGTGTGGAGATTCTATTCCATGATATGACCTGGACCTGGACACTACAGACGGACGAAGCCCGGCCGATTGGCGCCTGCACGGGATCTCTGCCAGTCACGATATCCCAGGTCAGTGACCGTCTCAGCCTCTGGCTTGGTGGACGTCGCTTGCACTTCAGCGATGGCCCTCGGAAGACGTGTCATTAAAATTGCTGCGAAGACATGCCCTCTCCCTTTGATTTCGGACAACAATCAAGACACCTTGCGGAACTCCGAACTCGAATCGGTTTCCGCTGGAAAGTTGCAAGTACACTCCGCTCATCTCTTGCTCTTGTATAACGCCAAATATTTTCAGCGATGCAGATGGCGAGGCAGAATGACAGACGTTGCCCAAGCTCTGCACCGCCGCCTCGGACGCCATTGCCTTGCTCACGTAGGGCGTTTTCCTACTGAGGCGGTTGTTGTTGATTTGGCGGCGGCTGTTGATTTGGCGGCGGCTGTTGATTTGGCGGCTGCTGTTGATTTGGCGGCTGCTGTTGATTAGGCGGCTGCTGTTGACTCGGCGGTGGCTGTTGATTCGGCGGTGGCTGTTGATTCGGCGGTGGCTGTTGATTAGGTGGTGGCTGGGGTGCTGGAGGTTGCTGTACATTGACGAAAAATCTTGGATCCAAAGTCAGGCCTTGCCTATTGTTCACCCTTTGCTGAAAGGTCAGCAAAGTCGTGCGGACCTGCTGGTAGACCCTCGCCCTCATTCCTTCGGCCGTCTCAAATGGGGCGAAAGCTGCGGCAATAGCATGGTTCGTGAACGTCTGGGCTCGTGTCTCCAACTGGCCCATGAAATCGTCCAATACTGGGTCCCACCAGGCTTGTAGTCCGGGTACCGGATGGTTCTCCGCTGCCATGGCCGTTTCGATAAAGCCCAGCTGGGTGCGAGCTTGGTTTCTGGCCATGTTGAAGCGCTGGATGAAATTGGGATGATTCATGTATTCGAATATTGCGAAGGCCTAGACGGAATCAGTGAGCAGCACGTTACCAAATATACTGTGGTGAGAGCCACTTACGATCCTTACTGACTGGAGCAGAAGGTCCATGTCCGCCGGGCTGTCGCTCTTAACTGCAGCCTTTGCCTGTTTTTCTATGTTGTCCAAAGAGATAGGATCCTCTAGCTTCCACAGCTTGCCCTTTGGAAGATTGATTTTCGCGTCCGTGGGTAACAAAGGTGCTGGATAAAGTTTAGATCCCATTGACTCCATCAGTCGATCGTTCGGCGTGATAGGAACACTCCCTTTGGGACCACCAACGGCTGGTGCATTATTAAGCCCATGCAGAGGGTGATGCCAGTACATGGCGATGTTTGCGGCGTTCACTGCAGGCATGGGTGGAACTGGCGGTCGGCCATTGGGACCTCGAAGTAGTCCCCACGTTATGGCCTCCAAGAAGCGGGCAATGAATTGCGGCTGTCATGTTTGTTAGCCTCCGTTTTGCAAGCCTTGCCTGGCATTCTCACCTCTATGGGGTGTTCGGTATGGTCACCCACTAGTCCAGGTGGATCAGGGCCCGGTCCCACCGGTATTACGTCGATGGCCGGTGCGATACATTGCCCAGGTCGAAGTCGAAACTGTTGACGTAAGATCTGCCCGGCATTTGGACCGGCATACAGATGCCTTATGGAGTCGACCAGCGCAGCCAAGATCACGAGAATGACTCCATTTGGTAAGAAAGCTTCAAACTGGTCTTGACCGCGTCTTTCGAGACTAGAAAGGGCCGTTTCATCGTCAATTTGTGCGACGTCCCTTTTGGTGGCAGACGTGCTTTCATCTGAGCAGACACCCGGAAGCTGACACAAATCTGCGCTGCATATTGCAGGCTTCGCTGGGGCTGTCACCACAGTGCAACAGACTGGCTGCTGCCTGCCATCTACCATATGTTAGCCTGGAAATGAACGACACAATGCACCGGGACATACAAGCACATCGAACATTCTCACCACTGCCGCCGTTGCTTCTGGTGATCTCGATTTCTGTGGAATTGCACTGTGCGTTCGAACAATCAGAATCAACACCTCCACCAGTCTTCGTTACCCAATGACAGTCGGCGAAGGAGACCGGAGTGCGACAGCAGTACTGTTTCGCGCCGATCCAGCAGTCTGCAGCGCTCGAGAAGATCGCCTGAGACCCAAGCGCACATGAACCACCACTGAGACCATTAGCAACGGAGAGCTGTCAGCATCGGGACTTCTAACTCACCAAGACGTATATCCACACCCTTGAGTTAGCTGCGAAAATCCAGGATCTGGACAACAGAATGATTTATATCCTCGACCACACTTGTTTGTGTTGCCATCGTTGGTGAAGCCACCTCCCCACGAAGAGCGAATTCCGGCCATGTTGACTTCACCTGGCCAGCATTGAGCGTTGCAGTCGGATGAAGCCCCGTTGCCATTGTTGTCGCCTCTCCACTTGCAATCTCTAGGCGCACTGGCCGTTGGACAACAGATAGGTTTTCCGCAATGCTTCGATTGTTTAGCAGACCGACAATTGTAGAAAGCAGATGGCCGGGAAGCACACTTACACACTTCTTCTTTCCACATCCGGCGTCGTCCCAGCCAACGACCGTGTTGCCTGGGCCGCAAGCATCTTGCATTGCTTGATTGTCGTTCAAATCCACACACGACCCAGTATAAGCAAAGCACTTCTGTCCATTGAACGAGGCTACACTTTGAATGACTGCCTCGGGGTCCGACTTGGCCAAATCAGCTTGTACATCGTTGGTCGTTGGCTTGATCGTTCTTTGAAGTAATGCCGAGTGGGCGGTGTACTTCTCATCATCTACGCCATTGTCAGCTATTACCCTATCCACAAGCTTGTGTTCAAGAGATGTACCAAGGTCTGAAGCCCAAATCATTGCTCCGCCCAGGCCGACCTCATTTGCCCAGTCAGACTTCTGTTGAAAAGTCGTCTTATCATCGTAGGAGACCCATTGATCGTCATCAAAAGTGAAATGCATGACCGCAGCTTCTTTGTCGTGGACCGGCTTGATCGATGAGTCTTTGGCCAAGATACTCATGATCTCGTAGTAGCCCAGAATGCCTTCTGTCGCCGTGCATGGTCCCTTCTTGGATGCTTCACTGAACGGACAGCCGACTGCCGTGCAATCTGTGGAGGCTAGCGTGAATGATCGTCCATAGAAGCCAAACCCCATCACGACTTTCTCTGGCGAAATTCCAACTCGCCAAAATAGCTCGGCGGCTAACTTGATTTCCCTAATCACCATGTAAGAAGGATTGGCTTGATGGGCTTGGGCTAGCTAAGTACTCACGTGAGATTTGTGTGGCCCTGAACAATAGATTCAATAGGATCTGTAGCATCCCAGGCTCCATGCAAGTCATAGCTGCCACGGTCAGGCTGTGTGTCTTTCATTTGGTATTGGCTGAGATACTCACGTCATTAAGTTCGTCCAGTCCGCATACTTCATCATCTCGGCAAGGTCAAACCAGCGAAGGTACCAGTAGGACGAAGGCGTAGTAAATGTTAGACCGTACTTGCCTCCGCTAGAATCGAAAGCCTTTCTCAGAGTCTGCATAAGGAGCACATAGTTTGCAGTATCCTCAGCTTTGCCTCCTCGATCGGGTGCTCCTGGATACTCCCAATCCAAATCGATTCCATCGAAGTCTATTGCGGATCTCGTGATCAGCCAACAGTCATGTCAATCATTCTAGAGTTCGTTGCAAAGAGTGTAGTCTCCAGTTTATACTGACCATACTGGCGCATGAATTGAACCACTTTGTCTGCAAACATCTCTCGCTTTTTTGAGTCTGCAGCTATTTCACCAAAAAGAGGCTGCGTCTTCTGACCGGCCGTTAGATATTGCAATTCAAGTCTTCGGAGCAACTTGCCGTTTTATTATCTGAGAACGACCTTAGCTCGAGTCAGCATGGCCCTTCGACATCGATTGCGGTGCTACTCACCATCCGCCCAAGCTAATGAACACAGTCAACTCCGGCTTCAGAGTCTTGACATTGGTGGTCTCCGTGAACAAGTCCGCATCTATGGTCGAGTTCATGGTGACTATGGAGTAGGTTCCCGGATCGATGTACGCAAAGGCGTAATTGATGCTACCGAGTAGGCTCAGCTCTACTCAACCACCTGCTCTGCTACTCCGACCTACTGTGTTAGGGCATCAAGGGGTAAGTCAGTTGGCGAGACCGCATGGCATGACTTCGTTTTTGCCCACGATTCGTAGTAACCGATGACTTTGTTCTGCAAGATTGGTTTGGATGAGCCGCCCTTTGGTGGATGGGGCTCTAGAATACAATTGCTTTGGCACCCCGCTGTCTTCGATCAGCTTCTTGCAGTCATTGTCGGTGATGCGCGTGGTACCTCCACAGAAGTCTTTCGTGGTGCCGCACTTCAAGAAGTAAGTCTTCTGTATCGAACTTGGAGATTTGGACACTCACAAAGCCAAACTTGCTACAACAAGTCTTGAGAGGACACTCAGTACCCGGGTGCTGAGCGAACTGGCCACATTCTGCAACGGAATCACAATTGGAAACACAACCGTTTCCACAGTATTTTGGACCTGCTTCTCGTGAGCATTGAGAATCGACAGCAAGGCTTCATGGCGGACAACCGACCATAGCCACAGTAGCCACTCTTGCCGCAGCATGCCCCGTTACTGCATGGCTTGTCCGGCCCACAGCCATATTCGTCCCGCTGTACTAGCGTAGCGTTGGAGATATCGTTGGAGAGGTGGGTGAAGGATACGTCAAGTGTTGAGAGGTCTCTTGGGAAGAAACTTGTCGAAGATGGTACATTTCTTGGGTTGAAGTTGTGAAGAGCGAATGTCCAGAAAGTGACTGCGAGAACGAGGCTCAGATAAACTGCCCAAAATGGACGCGCTTTGCGAGCACGATCCTCAGCCATGGTTGCGACCGGTGAGGAAGTGATGTGAAACATGAATACGTTCTCAACCAATGTTCTCAAGATCTTTCAAATATGACGGCTTTTGCGAGAGTACCCCTAACTTGTGCTTTGCCAACTGCGCCGCATTCTTGCAGCCAGCCTCGGCGCCTGTGTGCATCAAGCACCCACGGCGGCTACATTGAACATTATCGGTTGCTCGCAGTTTATAACCTGCAAAGAGATTTCTGATTGTCTGTATTGTTCTATCGATCAATCATAGGAAATTTACACCTTATATCGATACCATGTCCGACGAAATTAGAGACCTGAACTGCACACATGTAGTGGAGGACGAATAGCTTCAACGTGGTCTGTGTAGACGCGAATATTTCCTACTTGAGCTGACCGGAATGCTAAGTAGCCCATTTTGGATCTGCTCTTCATGGCGGGCGCCTACTTGATCATCGGTGAACAGCGCCTACTTGCAGATGAAACGCTAACCTTAAACCTAAAGCTCGATTTGGAAGGAGTGAGAGCTTTGTTAAGCGCTACACACGAGTTGGCGGCTCTCAGCAGATGTTGAGACAACGCTTGACGATTGACATTCATACGGCGCATATATCGACCAGTGACACAATTGCCCTTGCCACCAACTGCCTGGATTAGCACATCAAAGTTCCCAGCCTCGTCCAGGCCATGTTGTACACGCCTGGAGCCGCGACTTTCCTACAATGAAACTTGCGATTTACGCACCATCTCTCAACCTGCCCACTGACTCCATTCAATGGTCAACCACGAAGTAGCGCCCTTGACGCAGCCCGAGATTGCAGGCTCGTGTTCAGTACCAACACGGCGCATCCGGCGCATCACAGAAGATCAAGTTTAGCCATTTTATTTCCGGATGTTCGCAGAAATTGGACGGCCAACCCCTGAGCGTCACTAGCCTTCATAGTTCTACCAAACATCCCAGACGTTCTGGAAAGACGTTCAGGTCAATCGTTCATTCTTCATTCTTCAGTTTACGGTGGCATCCCTCAGGCTCTCCCAACGTTCCTCCTGGAGCTCACCTCATACAGGATGGCATTCCTACTTTTTGGCATGTTTGCGGTGCTAGATGCGCAACAACTCCAGGGCCCGCCGATGGCAATGCCGTACAACGTATCAACCGCTTGCTTGCATTCTCTTAGTACCGCGGTGTCATGCCCAGGCGCTCTTGCTGACCTGGCAGCCTTGTAAGTCATGCAAAGCAAAATCACCGCTTTTGACGCTGACTCTTGTACAGTGGAGGCAGTATCGGCAGCGACGGTGTGACCAGACTCTGCACCGACTCTTGCCAGTCATCACTCCAAGATGCACGTTCTGCCATTTCGTCAGCTTGTGTCCACACGGACGTGATACCTTACAACGGTAACACGTATCCTGGTATGTCAGTTGACCATGATATCTGTCATCTGCTGAAACTCCACAGCAACGTTCTTTACCGATTCGTACATGTATGCGTACAACCTCGCGTGCCGGCAGGACAGGTACGACCTTCTTAGCACGAGAATCCTCATGTAAGCCTAAGTACTAATACCTTACAGCATCACCAAAGAGTTCTGCGATCCACTGATCTCCAGCTGGGCCGTCAAAACTCAGTTGAAGTCCACTGAAAGCTGTTCTGACTGTTGGCTCGGCACCCAAGCGCTTCAACTTGCAAACCCTCTCGGATACGATGAAGGTCTTGCAGCCAACTTCGCCTCTCTCACTTCAAAATGTGCGGCGACGAAGTACAGTTACACAACACCAACATCATATGCTCTAACAGCATCAGCCACTACAGCATTCGCTCAAACGACCTCTGCAAATCCGCCGCCAACTTCATGCGCGAGACAATACACCGTGA
The DNA here is from genome assembly GCA_002786025.1 of Zasmidium citrigriseum. Taxonomy (NCBI): domain Eukaryota; kingdom Fungi; phylum Ascomycota; class Dothideomycetes; order Mycosphaerellales; family Mycosphaerellaceae; genus Zasmidium; species Zasmidium citrigriseum. Next base: position 281,252 of record NHNW01000005.1, on the reverse strand, counting down.
GAACAGGTGATACCTGTCTGTCGGTCTCCAAGAGTCTCAACGTCTCGACGTACGATCTTCTCGTCCGAAACAAACTGGATATCTACTGCCAGAATTTCGATGCTGCTATCGGAGGAGACATCTGTTCACCACCTACATGCAATATCCATACCTGGAGAGCTGAGGACACATGTCCAGGCGTTGTCAAAGCAAATCCTCACATGACTTTACAACAATTTCAAGCTTGGAATCCAAACTTCGACAAGCTGTGTCAGAACTCCGTGCACTTCATCGGATATCAAGTTTGTATTAGGTAACTTCCATGGATGCCATGATACTTTGCAGCACAGCTGATGATTCTGTCCAGTGAGCCCGCGATAGAACTGCAGGATCCATCTTCGAAGAGCAGCCATTCAGGTGGTCCTCCGATGACCACGATCACTTCAAGCCTTGCTGCTATCCCGACTAGCTCAGGAGACCACGATCGCCTTCCTCTTGCGCCAGGCACTCTGCCCGAGTGCTTTCAATACGTGGAATACAGTACAAAGCATCATACGGATTGCACAACGATTTCCAACGAGTACAAGATCACAACGAAACAGCTTTTGGCGTGGAACCCAAGTCTTTGCGCAAACGTGAGTGACTGCAGCCTTCAACCGGGCTATAGTTACTGTGTGCAGCTACAATGGCAGGAATATGCTCGCAGCGCGATTTTATACGCCATTCCGGTGGCATGCATTCAGGTTAACGGATCAAGGATCGATTGTATGTTGATGAGCAGCCGAACAATCGCATTCACAACTTCTACATCGAGATCTCATTCCACAGCCAATAAATTTGGACTCAAACAAAAACTTCCATACGAGAACTTTAGAATCTCCAAAAATGCTCATTGCTTCAATACCATGGGTATCCGTAAATGGCTGGAGGCCGTTGATAGGCAATCGCAAATCCATTACGATCAAAGAAGTCCACATAGAACTCGGTCATGACCCATGCATATACGCATCTCATCCATCCCACGTCCTTTTCTGTAATCCCTTCCAGCGGTTCGTAGTCATTCCATTGCGGGTCATCGCGACGCCTCGCGAAGCCAGGGTGGTTCTGAGCTCGCTCAGCGACAGGCGCCCATTTCTTCTCAACCACTTTCACCCACCCTGGATTTGTCTTGTCTCTGCCAGGTGGAGAAGGCTCGTTCAGAATGGACTTCAAGGACTCGGCATCGACTTGTACGCAAAATCTATAGCGCGGCGCGAGACCCTCGCCGGCGCTGTCGGGCTGTTCGGATTGCACTGCATGCTCGGTCCATTGGCGAAAATGTTGGCGAATTGCTCCTGTACTCATGCCATCGAAAAGCGAAGGGTCGTCGAAAATGGTCCAGGTCAACAAACCGAGAATGTCCTCTCCGTTGGAGTCACGCATAGTCTCTGTAGTCCAGAATTGGATTCGGCGAAGGACTTCGGCCCACTCTGCGTCGCTGTCGTAGGTAGTTCTGTATATTACGTATCCCCACGTGCGATGTCCAGCTTCTTGAAGGTGATCCTCAATTCGATCCGCCACGTTCGACTCTCGTGACATTCTTGGATTGCGTGAAGATGGGTTTGGAGGGCGGTAGTTCCGAATCTGAGCCATCAAGGCTTCTTCATCAAGCGTTTCTTCTCTGGAGGCCATTTGCGTGAGAAGTCAGTCGAGGAGCTCAAACGTAGCTGGAAGAGAGACGGCGCGAATGACGAACGGCTTCTATATACCTCGTCTTAAGCCTCAGGCAAACACGCATTAGCGGCGATGCGATACGACCAATCGAAGACACTCACCAGGCGCCTGTTGGCCACGTCCTTTTCATCACCACATCTCATCATCGCGCGCGCCGCCATTCTCATTCGATGAAGATAGCCAGTCATTGATCTCGTCAATTGACTCTCGACTCCAATCCAGGGCAAGGCTGGGATTTCAGGATCGAGGATGCGCTGCAGAACCTATCTCTTCCGTGATTTGCGGCGAGCAGATTTTGACCTTCGACACATCATCACAAAACCATATGGGGAATCGAGAATATTACGTTGCTCGAGACAAAGAAACATGGAGCTGCCCAGCAGCAACATAGGATCATGCAGGACAACTCTCGACCTGAGAGGCCTGGCAAGCAGCAACCGCGTTGGCACTCGCCGATGACAGATCACACATAGCCAAGCAAGCGAGACGAATATCACGATTGCCTGGTCCGTTCCTCTCGCATTTGATTCTGGAGAAGTCAAGGCCCAATTTGCCATTAGGATGACTCCTCTACTCCAAGTTCGGCCACTCTCAGCAAAATTTCCTGCCAGCTCTTGGGGCTTGCAAGATTGATTCTGATCAATGTTCGTCAGCAACCTTGTCGTACTGTCGTGGCATTTCCAGAGCAATTCCACAGATTTGTCATCTATCACGCACATAATCAGGAGCCGAATGCAGCTGAGATGCGTCAGTGAACTGCCAACGGACACCGCCCGGGACAAGACGGCTTTAATGCATTTACCGCATCAACAGCAGGCGAGCACGCATTAGCGATGGTGACACAACGTCAAACGGAGAGGCCTTATCTACCGCGTATGTTTTGTTGAAAACTGCGTCAGCCGATACTCCTCGCTACATTGTGGATGGTACACAAGCTCAATGTCACTTTACACGGCTCTCGACAGTGCAAAGGACGAGTTCCGACTCATTCGCTTGGTGGACGGGAATCATGAAGTGCCTACCTTGGAACTCGGGACATTCTCTGTGCACGACAATATCCCCTGGACAGCCTTGTCATACTGTTGGGGTGATGCGGAGAAAAGGGACTGCATTACTCTCAACGGTGATGCATTCCCAGTACGACCAAACCTTTACAGATTCCTAGAGGAGATGGCACTAGAATATCGACGGAATTGGTTCTTTGTGGATGCTATCTGTATCAATCAGGACGACATGACCGAAAGAGCATCGCAAGTAAGTCTGATGGGTCAGATTTATCGCAAAGCGGATGAGGTCATTTCTTGGATATCGCTGGAAGGCAACGGGCTCTTCCTCAGGATTGGAGCACTGCCATCTCTGAGGCATCACTTGAGAGCCGCCCAAGAAATGGAGGCTAACAAATCCAAAGTCGAGAAAAGGCCTCTGGAGAAAGCCCTTCGCGACGTCCATTCTCTAATCGACGAAATAAAGCTGCTTGTTCAACGCAATGACTACTGGTCACGTCTATGGATCGTTCAAGAAGTCTTACTGGCCAAGAAGCTAACAATTCGATACTTTTCGGTGGAGTTAGACTGGAGCGAGATTCAATTTGACCAATCTTCAAGACTCGAGGTAGACTCAGATGGTCGTCCTCTGAATCCGGGTATCGACACAGTACGTGCTGCTTCATTTCCGTCGTAACAATACGCTGTTGACTACTCTCTAAACTTCTTGCAGCAAGTCCGCGGGTTTGGTGCATCCACACTACGGAAGCAAAAGCAACTTGGTCTGGTCCAAAATGCTTCCATCGGCACACACCTCTGGCATTGGTCACGATATGCAGGAAGTGCCCTACAATCTGGGATTCTGCTTGACTTCCATGAGGCTGTGCATTTTTTTGCCTTGCAGAACTGCCGCATCGCTCACGACAAAGTATTTGGCCTCTTCGGCATCGCAAAAAGCTACATCCGACCTAGCTATAATATGTCAATTATCGAGCTTTATGCGTCGACGTTGTACAACTGCTTACTGTCGCATTGGGCGAAGCACCAGAAAGAGCAATCACGATCTGACCAAGTCGAACCCTGGGATCTTACCGACTCGCACGAGCTGCGTTCTATCATCGTGACACTCTCGTACGCTTTCGATCTGGATCTGTACCAAGAAGTCGTATTTCTTGTCACTTTCGAGGTTTTCCAACGCTTTCTCCCACCTCGCGAGGCATTCTCAGCGTACATGCACTTTGCCTTTCATTGGGTTCTATGGAGCAAATGGTCAGCCAAGAGGAGACACGTATTCTACGAGCCTTTGAGGCTCGCTGGCTGGAGGTTGCGTAGAAGTGTGACTCGCCACATAAAGGCGATGGCCGACCGTGTGTACGCGGCGGATGAGGATAATCTGAAGTTGAAGGCGTCGGGAGAAGATGCCCAAGAATTGTACATCTCCGAGTGGCAGCAGATGGCCAAGTCAACATGCAACGACATATGGGCCAGGTACCAAGCGGATGTGACAGTGCAAGAGAGCGAGAGACCATGAAATCAGCGGTGAGCATCGTCGCAAGGGTTTCGCCAGCATCGTCGCAAGGGTTTCGCTCGTCTGGAAGGATACAGCCTGGGGCATTCAAGAAGAAGGCTGAAGGCCCGTGCATCGTGCCAGACGACGTCACCTTGCCAAGGATGGACAACGCTCTTCAATCAACACGCATCCACCCTCTTTCATTGATACAAATACCATGGCGCCAAGACCATGTCCAGGCGCTACGGTGATGCAAAGCTCGTGGTGAGCAGGGCCAGTTTCGTCTCTATGGACGCTTAGCCGAAGATGCATTATCAGGCCCCACGCCAGCTGAACTACCACGACGACTCACCTTGACGAAGAAAAGTACAACAAGGGAAAACTTCGTCAAACATCGCCGTACATGAATCACAATCACCCATGGAGCTCTACTCCAAGCTCGAACACTCCCAGCAACAGTTTCGCCTCATTCGCCTCGTCAGACAGAAACCCCGCCGAATCTGGGAGCTGAAAACATTTTCCGTTCACGATGATGTCTCCTGGACGGCTGTATCGTACTGTTGGGGAGACTCCAAAGCGACCAAGTTCATTCATCTTGTCGGCGGTGACGAAATCGACATCGATTTCCACGTGCGGCCCAGTCTCAACGCTTTCTTCAAGCAGATGGCGAGGGAGAATAGGAAGGAGTGGTTCTTCATTGATGCAGTGTGTATCAATCAGACCAACATGGTAGAGCGGGAATCCCAAGTCTCCATGATGGGGGAGATCTACCGGAGAGCCACGGGGGTGATTGCGTGGATATATCCGCAGGATGGGGACGGCACACGGGCGAGAAAGGCAACGGAGTTCGATAGTGGTATCAGATCTCTTAAGGCACTTCAGAAGCTCGGTCCCGACGAGCTGGACAAGATTTCGGACGAGTACTTCGAAATCCACCCGACGGTGCTCCTTGACCAGATGACTGAGTCCACAAAAAGGTTTGTGCTGCATAATGACTTTTGGTCACGGCTCTGGGTTGTGCAAGAGATTTTGCTGGCAAAAAAGGTCACGATCCGTTGCTTCACTCTGACTTTCAGCTGGTCCGAGATTATGGACATTTGGGACGTGCGGCAGCATGCAAGTCTCTCACAAACAGGCACAGTCCGTGCAGTAAGTACATTGAGTCGTGCCCAAGGACCTGAGGCTTCAAAAAGAAGAACGAGACTGACCGGTTATAGGAATGGAAGAGGTTTGCCAGCTCCATGAGGAGCGAGGGACTGGCGGATCAGGTTCTGGGCAACGTCGAGAACGCCTTCGCCTGCGCACAGTTATGGCACTGGAGGACCAAAGCCGGACCGCTGCTCAGGGCGGGCACGCTCTTGGACTTCCACCAGGTCGTTGGGAATTTTGCCTTCCAAGATTGCAGTCAGATCCATGATAGCATATTCGGACTGTTCGGCATCGCGGAGACTTATATTCAACCGTCGTACACGATGTCGATTCCAGAACTCTACACTGCAGCGCTTTACAACTGCATCCTTTCCATCTGGAACAAAGCACATCGGCATCATCGGTCCCAGACGAGTCGAAGATTGAACGACGACGAGGTTCTCTGGCGAAATGGCCGGAGTCCTTCGAGGCTGCAATCCACGGGCCATGTGCTCATGCACATCTTCAACTTAGAGCCTTTCAATGATGTTGTATTCGTCATAACTTTAGAGATCTGTCGGCATTTCCTGCCCGCACAGCCGCGATTGGTTCAAAGGGAGTTGGCACTGTCCTGGCTCATGCGGCGAGATAGACTAAGGGGGGCGTACCTTCGCCACAAGGCGGAAGAGTGGCATATGTTTGACCACAAGCGACAGAACGAAAATTATCTGCGGGGCGAGGCCGACGACGTGGACTGGCTGACGGCTGCACAAGAGGGTGATCTAGAATTGAGCGAACCTGGTGAACAGGGCCAAAGGATGCGATATTCGGCATGGAAAAAGATGGTTCATTCGACATGCGACGATATCTGGAACAGATATCAAGAAGATATACGGGCGTCTGGAAAGCAACCAACGGAGAGTAGAGAAGCTGTGTCCTCCGAAGAAGACAGTTATGGCGATTCGTCTAGTGATGGCTCTGGTGTTCACCTCAAGGTTGAAGCGCCAGGGCCAAGATACCATGGAGAATTTCGTTCGATCACCCCTCGGGGCGACAGCGATGATGACACCAGTAGTTACGACTCTGATGTCTATTTGGGCGCTGAAGCATCGGAGCCAGGCTACCAAAGCGGCTTTCCACTGCTCGTTCGCAGTCCCACTCCATAATCCGGAGGATCTCTTTCAGCCTGCGCGATATCAACAGCCTCAGCAGGAATCATTCCCTTTCGAACGAGATGCCGGATGTAATCCATCGTCCACTCCTGACACCGTCTGTTGTTCGTCTATTGCTTCAAATCAGCAGCCATACTTCTAGGTCCAGGGAAGGTCTCACATCGTTCACTGGAGCCAGCACATTCCCACCGCGAGGAGGTCGAATGGCAGTCGCTTCTCGCTCAATCCTCCCGCAAGGTTTCGCTCGCTTCAAGACTGCATCAGGCTTCTCGGCTGATGGCAACTGATCTTGGATGAAGCTTTCGTCGACACGTCCAAGCAGAATAGCGGATTCAAGATCCTTTTCTGTCGTAGGAGAGAAATTCGACTGAAACTGCAGAGCCATCGCAAGAGGAGTGCCGATGACATGGATCCTTGTGCCTCGACACTCGTGAGCTTTGTCATTCGGATTGTGATCGGCAAAATCAGGGAAAGGTATGAAAATGCAGAAATGTGCTCGCTGTCGGGTCGTAGGCCGGATTTTGAGAAGCCAGACTGGACGTTCGTTCATCTTGTCTTATTGGATGGTCTAATTGTCTCAAAGACCGGTTTCTTTGCTTCTTTGGAGAAGAACGCCGAAGGTAGGCAAAGTGAGGGAGTGGACAGGGAAAGTCTTGGCACTCACATGCAAGCATCTGTTCTTTCAGAGCGCGATGTCAAATGGCCAGACGTGAAAGCACCTCCAGGGGTGTTTCCGACTTTATAAATGCGACGAACGACGACTGCTGTGCCTCTCAAGGCGCCAACACAGAACAGGCGGCACTGTATACATTGGTCTGAAACTCGGCGCCTAAATGCAGTTCGTATGTCGTGCGATGCCAAGAGACACAGGCTGGCTTCCAAAGAGAGCGATATTTTCGCACTGAAAGCTGAGATATCCATCTATGTGTCGTGGCTCATCATCATCATCCATTCATCAGTTCCCTCCCAATGCCTCGTCATAATCATTCACCATTTCTCCGATCGCCTGCTCGTCAAGCCACTCATGACTAGCTCCCAGTCAACGAATCTCGCCAACAGAGTTGCGATTTCATCACTCCTGGTATTGAGGATTTCAGCTCTCGCCGCTCAATCGCATTTTCCGACATAGCCAATCTACCATTCCCACCGTCGAATTCCCCAAACTAATCTACTTGTTCCCAATACCCCGAAGCTACTGCTCCGCCTAAGCAACAACATGCATAGGATTGAAGTCACGACGGAGCATCGCAACGATGAACAGAGCTGTTCCAGAATTGGCCTTGAGAAGATGAGAGGATGGCCTTCAATCTCTTTGGGATAGCTCTGCGCCAATGAGGCCCGGCGTCAAAGCCCCAAGTAGTCAATCAATCATACCCACAGCCGAGTCTCCAGGACTGATCTGCTTGTTCCCGATGACCTGGATTTGTTGTTCCGCCCAAGCCACAATATCCAAAGAATCAAGATCATTCCTCAACTGATCCGCCACCTCCGTAACAACGTTCTGACCAAACCCCTTCCCATACCAGAAATCATCCCCCAGCGGCGCCATCAAGACGCCCCAACACATCAGCGCCAGCAACGCCACTCGATCCTGGTTCTTGACGGCGATGGTGTAGTCCACCCCGGCACAAGTCATCCAAGCGAGGCTGAAGGTGCGGAGTTTCATCTCGAGACAGGTTTGGTAGAGATATTTGAGCCAGGCGATGGCCGTTTTGCAACCGATGTAGGGTTTTGCCTGGAGGGGGTCGCCGGCGCGACGTTCGTTAAGAGATGTGAGTTTTTCGATGACGATTTCCAGATCAGGGGCTAGAGGCACTTTCTCGAGCTCGAGGAAGGGAGGGACTTTTTGCCAGAGGGGGTGGGTGAGGTGGCAGTCGGGTTTCTTGAGCATGACGAGACTTGTTCCTCGGACGAGTTCGTGGTGGGAGATGGTGTGGTCGATTGTGCTCTCTCGGCCGGAGCCGTTGAGGACGGCGTTTGTTGCGGAGGCTAGGGCGAGGACCATGAGTAAGATGGAGCAGTATAGCATGGCGTCGTGGTCGTCTTCGGTCATATCCTGGAGGTGATCTCGGAAGTTCCGAAAGGCCAGCCCTTGGTACTCGCAAGCAGTATTGGTCCACCTGATCGCATCTCCAGGAATCGAATGAGCCATCTCGAAAGCAGTGATGGCAAAGATAGTGTGCATTAGGCAATCGTAGTTCATAGCCACCTCGGGTACTGTTCGTTGCCATATCGTCCAATCCTGGGCGATCTCGGTCCCAATTGAGAGGTAAGTATTGGTCGACCACCTGTGCAGAAGCTGCAGCTCTGTGGGCGTCGATCGTCCCACGCTCGAGCTAGGACTAGACCGATCCGACGCAGTGGGTATGCTATTCGGCGAGATACCCTTTGGTGGGGACCCCGTAGACACGAAAGAGTATTGACACTCAGTATCCCTGGCTTTGCAGTTGGTGCACGGTGGACCCGTCTCGTCACATTTGACTCGTCTACGCTTGCAGGTAATGCAGCCGTGACGGGACTTGTGGTGGGAACGTCGTGGAGGCATGCTCAATCCAATGGCTTGGGCTTGATCGACAATTCTTTTCCCGAGTGGTATGAGAGCTTTCACTCGTTGACAGATGCACCGTCGCCTACCGCTAGTTTGGCTCCAGATGTGGTAAGCGGTCCTTCTGTAACCTCTGCCGCAGCCTTTCGCTGCAGGAACAGAGTTTCTTTGAGATGCCAAGACGCCTTCTCACTGAAGTCAGCCAGCCTTGTCGAGGCAGCTTTGACGCCATTACCATAGAACAGGCATCACTTACCCTTGCTTCAGGCAGATGACTCCAGGAACCGAATGGGAATGTCGTTACCGGCGGTATCGGCCCCGACAGGAATGCTTCTCCAGACAGAAAGCCTCAATCGACAATCGTATACAGTCCTTGTTCCAGCAGTATACAAAACGACAGACAACTCCTCGCTAGGACTGCTCAACAGTGATATACGAGAACGAATTCCCACGAGCTGAAGTCAAACGCGTGCCGATCTCAGCCGCATCGCATGGCGCCGCTGCAGAATGACGACGAGCCTTGCCTGTTGGGGGAAAAGCGAGCGCTGGCGCTCCTTCTGCGAGTACGAAAGGATGCGCCTTGCTGTGTTTGGAAAGAAGTATTTGGTCGAAAGTGCGAGGTTTTTGGGTGTTACACATGGCTGTGTACAAGACTGAGCCATGGTCTTGGGGGTTTCGTTGTTGTGTGTTTGGAGCTTTTGTTAGTGTACGAGAACGATTGATCTCTCATCGTCACAGCCTCGAAAGTGATGATCTTGAAGTATTGGCATGACGATGTGTCTTGGTTTCCACATGGCGATGCGATATAAACATGTAAACGTCGCAGCGATGGAGGCATTAACTCGCCAGCAATCCTGCATTTTCAAGGACTCGTCAGCAAACTCAACACCTCGCATTTTATCGATTATAAAGGCCTCTCGAACGCGCAATGCGTACAGCAACTCTGTTATTCACAAGTCTTCTCTCAATAGCTTCGGCTGTTCCCCTCGGCACTTCCAAGCGCGGAAGCATCCACTGGCGACCATGCAATGAAACTGCATTAGAGAGTATGCAACTTGTTGTTCTGCAAAAGACTTACCTTATCACTGACCTCTTTCCAGGCAGCGTTCCGCTCGACTGTGGGACATTACGCGTCCCAAAAGACTACACCGCTTCGAACAGCAGCGATACAGTCGACCTCCATCTTGCCAGAATCCGCGCCGCAACGCAGCCTTCGAAAGGCAGTATACAGTTCAATTTCGGTGGACCTGGATTGACCGCGAGAGATGCGCTTGCTTCGCTGGGTCCAGTGCTGCAGGTCCTGACGGGCGGCGAACATGATCTGGTGGCATTTGATCCTAGGGGTACGGGCAAGACTTTAACGTTTCAGTGCATCGACAGCGAAGTCGCGGCTGCGCAGGACATCTTGCAAACGCCGCTTGGAAATGCCTCGGACGTTTCGGTTGGATCTTTGTGGGCGCAAGGCCAGGTCAAGTCTGCGGCATGTCAGGCCAAGCTGAATGAGACTGGAGAGCTGGTCGGTACTGCATTCACTGCTAGGGATTTGATGCAAGTCGCGGAAGCATTGGAAGAGGATGGCCTGTTGAGATATTGGGGTGAGTACATTACATCTCTTACGTGAACAGGAGCACTGACGAGATGAGCAGGTCTGTCGTATGGCACGACTCTCGGTGCAACGGCCGCGGCAATGTTCCCAGATAGGATCGAGAAGATGATACTGGATGGCGTCCAGAATCCTCACGAGTATTATCATGCGCTGGCGAACTTCCAGGAATGGACCGGTTCAGATGAAGTCTTCTCCGCCATTTTCACAGGCTGCGTGGCTGCTCCTGAGAACTGCACTTTGGCTCGAGGCAATGCGACCGCCGCGGAACTTGAGCAGAAGACGTGGGATCTGCTTGACCAAGTCAGAAGCATCTCTTGCCTGAATTCAAATCCAACGCTAACCGGACTATAGTTGAAACAAGAGCCTCTGGTCGTGGGCGGTATGCCCATTGACTACTCCGCAGCAAAGGGATCCATCCAGCAAGCACTCTACGGACTCACTAGTTGGCCCGGCATAACCACCATGCTGGACCTCATCTTGCGCAACGAGACTGAGCAACTGGCGGTGGCATTCCAGGAGCAAGTCAGTAGCGCAGTATCTGGAAGCCTGGTCGAGACGCTGTTGCCACAGACCGCTTTGTACGGGATCCAATGCGGTGATCGCACGGCGAGAGTGAGCGAGCTGGAGGACTTCTGGCCTGTAGTCGATGAGTTGTACAACATTTCCAGGATCTATGGCGATGCCACAGTCTGTGAGTGTGCCCCAACAATTGCTACCGTGCTCAATCGAAATACTGATCTGTGACAGCATCCATGGCGGTTTGCGCTCAGTGGCCATACAGCGCAAAGGAGCGCTATGAAGGCAACTTCCAGGTCAAAACGAAGAACCCAGTCTTGTTCCTTGGCAACACTGGTGATGCTTTTACTCCTTTGGTCTCGGCGTACAATCTCAGCTCGACCTTCGAAGGCAGCTCGGTCCTCGAGATTGACGGCATTGGCCACTGCTCGACATCCGTTCCTTCAAGCTGCAGCACACAGCACATCGCTGCCTACTGGACCAATGCCACCATGCCTACGAGTGGTACGCAATGTTCTGCTGGGGCGCAGCCATTCAATAATGTCAGCTGGGCGGATGTGTTTGCAATGCTTCCGACGGCGCCAAATGTTTCGACGAGACGCTGACGCGGCATCGGGTCATTTTCCAGTTCGGCTAAGGATATGAATAAGGACCGATGGTAGATAGCCACGGCCATCCGCCGAGATGGTGGACGAGGATGTTGTTGGTTGTTGATAGAGATAGAATTTGAAAACCGGTTCCATCCGACCTCCTTCACGTGCCAAATCGATCTAACCAGATGAAGCACCGCAATTCCCGGTCCATCCGATATCGCCCAAGCGCTGCCTTCGTCAATCTCACTTTCTCTTGGGATCTTCGATGTTGGGCACCTGTCAAGCGTTCTACAACGCAGCGATGGCTGCGAACTGCTTGGACAAGGAAACCTGAGCTCTGCAAAGCTTCCCACTGCCCTACGAAGAACAGCTTGGCCGTGAACGAGAGGGGCGCGAATGACTCGCACCGCAGCATGGAGCCGCACGAGGATACCACGAGCACTTCCTCCATCTTCTCTCAGGCTGCTGCCCATATATATGAAGCCCTCCGCATAGACCGACCTTCGCCGCCAGCGCGATAACGTTGCTGCCCGACACGATGCCGATTCTGCCGAATATACCAGGCTTGCGGCAAGGAAGTCCTAGCAAGACGACGTCGGCTACGTGTCAATGCCCATAGCATGGCACAGACAGACATGCGTCCGCAAGAGAAGTCTGATGTGATGAACGTTCAACGCCCGATCGCCACGGTCTTACGTGCCCGTTCACCCGCCGTAACCATCCTTTTGCAGAGTGACGCCTGTCCTACAGCCAACTACTGCAGCCCGCCGATCCCCGAAGTCGAGAACTACTTTCTTCCGCTCACCGCAAATGGGAAGCAGTCGACCTGGCGCTCTTTTGAGACTTGTCGCGAGCCGCTTTCGTGCTGACTGCCTGAACAGGCCGACCAGGTCGTCAAGCCGCCCAACATGAATTACGCCAATATGATTGAGGAGAAGAACCTCAAGGTAGGACAGCCGGGCAGCCAAGATATTGGGATTCATGTGCTCATGCGATGGTGATGATAGAAAGGATTCATCGTTGCGACGCTCATAAGCACCATCGTCGGTACTTTTACGGCGTCGATGACCTTGCACGACAAGCTCCAGGAGAAGCGCAACAAGAAAGCCCAGCAACAGACCGACGGGAAGCAGAACAATGAGATCAAGGAGCTCAAAGAGCAGATTGAGAAACTGGCAGGCGGTGGTGGTGACAAGAAGGAAGACGAGAAGCCACAAGACGCAGAGAAGGACAAGGGCAATGATCAGGATAAGAAATCACAACGCTCGCGCTCAAGATCTCGGTCAAGGTCAAGTAGCAGGCGGCGGAGAAGACGAGACAGCATGGACAGATCGAAGGCTTTAATCGAGCAAACCTATGCCAACCATTTGATGCGAGTGGGCGATCGTTATGCGGAAGGCGACTGTCAGTGACACCCACTCCAACTGCTCAGTGATTGCTAACATGTTGATCCAGTGGTAACGGAGAACAAACTCCAAGCGCAAGTCATACAGCTGCAGAAGACCGTGATCGACGTCCTACAAGATGCTGTGCAAAACGGCCGCCCGCTTACGGACGCCGACATGGACAAGATTATTGCTGCGCAAAACGCTGCGAGAGATGGTTCGCTCGGGGCTTTGAACGGCCAATATCAGCGCATGATCACGGAGCAGCAGCCGCCGGCCCCGAAGCCTTGGGAAGAAGCACCGCCTCCGTCCCGCCGCCAATCCCAAGCGTCTCAAAGGGCTCTTGAGCCTGCCTATGCAAACCCAAGGCGAGCTTCTACTTTGCCACAAGACTCCCCTGATTCGAAGCGAGCTTCGGCATATCAGCCAATCGTACCAGTCTTCGCGAGAGAAACTTCTTATCAGGCTCGAAGTCCAGGCCCATCAAGGAAGGACTCCGTCCACAGCGACCCGATCAAGCAGCGTGCTGTCGAGGCAGACGGTCGTCCTCGTAAAGCAGGCTCAGATCAGCCTCGTGCTGCAGAGCAAGAACCTCGACCCAGCAAAGCAGGCTCCGATCAGGCCAACGTCAACGGAAAAACCGTCGAACGACCCAAATCCGTCGCCGCTCGTCCTGATCCCGCGCCGCCTCCGACAGAAAAGAAGATGGATACTGGCAAACCTCGCGACAAGAAAGAGGACTCCAAGAAACCACCTTCTGACAGCAAGTCCAAAGCGCCTGCGCCCCAAGAGTCGAAGATCGTCCACCCAAGCTCCGTATCCTCGCCGCCGTCTGCTCCCCGCTCCGCTCAATCTGCGCGACAACCAATGAAAGCCCTCCCAGCCCCAGGTGACCACGGCCCCTTCTGCCGCTACGCTCTTGACCTCCAAGCCAACCCCCTACCCCTCCACCACAACTTCCGCTCATCAGGCAGTCAACGCTGTCCAGCCTGCGGCATCGTAATCCCCGTCAACAATCGCGACGTCTGGGTCTTCAGCCTCGCGAGTCCGACCCCTGGCAAACCGCCCCGAGACTACCGCATGGATGCCCGCTTCGTAGCGAAGTGTCACGCGAGCGATGGGAATTTCGCTTGTTTGTTATGTGAGAAGTATCGAACGATGGACTGTTTCTGTCGAAGTGTGGATGCGCTGGTGAAGCATTTGGGCAGTGCGCATACGGCGGAGGAGTTTGAAAGGGATGGGGATTTGGTGAGGATGAAGAAGGGGAGTGGGGTTAATGTTAATGGAAGGGAGATGGTCCTGGCGTGACTTGATGGGGTGAGGTAAGATTGTGGTGAGTTTGTTTGATTCTTTGTTGTTTTATGATACCAAATTGTATTGTGTTCTGCCTGCTTAGTGATGATGATGATGTCGATAGAGACATAGAGATTAAATCGACGGCCATGAATGAGCGCTATCGTCACCCTCCTATACTCAACATCCTCACCGGCACATTCCAATTCCCCTCTTCGCCTAACGCCTTCACAATCCTCTCAATCTCCCTCCCAAACCCCTCCAACTCCTCAATCCCAAATACCGCCCCTCTCACACGCAACACAACATCCTCCTTCCTCAAGGCCGCCTCAACCGTGAACGCCACCTCATCCTTCCTCGTCACCCCACCAACAACCTCCAACTTCTCAAACCTCTGCTCCTCAAGATCCCTCCCAAGCCAATTGAACATACACCGATTCGCCACCTTCGGAATCATCTCAGCGGACTCGTGGTCAAGGCCTGCCGTGATACTGTCCCAAGGCGATGCGGCGTGGATGTGTTGCTCTTCCTGCTCGACTTGCATTCGGTGCAGGAACTCGAGGGCTGTTTCGGTATCTGACGGGGCGGGTATGAGGTTTGTGACGACTTGGATTGTTTGTCCGCCGACGTCGCTGGCGCGGAGTTGCGGGCAAGATGCTGCGAGGGAGGCAGGGAGGAAGGGGAAACGGTCGCGGCCGGAGTCGAGGTGGGAGAAGAGGGCGTAGGTGTGGGATGTTTTGCTGAGGAGGAAGAGGGTGAATGCTCCTTTGAGGATGAGGGAGGGTGTGAGTTCGGGGTAGTGGTGACATAGGCTGTTGAGGATGGAGGCTGGGAAGCTGTGGATGTATTCGATCTCCCCGGGGTTAGCCGGGTGAAAGGGTAAGTCTGAGGGCGGCCAGATGTGCTCTCTGTGCAGACGCAAGTCTTTCAGCTTGTCGACGTGATACTCAACCGCTTGGCGAGCAGCCGGAGAGTCTTTCAGGGCGAAGAGGATGTCGCAGTACAGCTTGTATGGGACGTGAGGTCGTAACGGCTGTCCGCTGAGTGCGAGGTCCAGATCCTCGAAGATGAGTTGGCTGAAGGTTGCGTCAGCGACGGCGTGGTGCATGTTGTACAACATTGCTGCACTTTGGGTTTCTTCGATGTAGTAGAGGGTGGCATGAGTCAATGGGCCGGGCAAGGCTGGATGATTGGCGAGATTCGCTGCCTTTGCTTTGAGGTCGGCGAGTGATGATAGTGTGCCGCCGTACGAGATTCTAGACTTTAGAAAGTCTTCTTTCTGGTCAACTGTAATGTGCAGAGTGGTAGTGTCGCCGAGTGGAGCCTGATCCCAGACGAGAAAGGATGTCTGAATGGGATTGTTGGCGAACGTCTTCAGCAAGGCAGAGGCGAGTTGCTTCTGAGCGTTAGCCATGAATGGACGATAATCCTTGTTATGCAAACTCACATCAACACTATGTCCTTTTGTGATAAAGGCAATCTCATAACTCCAGCGATCAAAGGTTCCATCTCGCGCCAGAATCCTTGTTGTGTCGTAAGCCGGAAAGACACCCCTCACATCACTCCATCGCAGTCCGTGAGGCTTCAGTACTTTCATCATAGCTGCTTTCGTAGCCTCATGGTCTGTATTATTGCTCACATGAACCATGTCCTCGATGTTCGGCGAGCCAGCCACTCCTGCTACATCTGAAGCCTGATTGCCATTGGGGCGTGATGATCGACTTTGCAAGATATCCACGAGATCTTTTATCGTCTTAGCGCAGGTGATCTCTTGCAGAGATAAATTGACGCCCGTCTGTTTGAATAGCCTGTCTTTGACGCGCATCAAGGTGATACTGTCGCCCAGGCCTGCTATTTCGGTGGTCAGGCTGAGGTCTTGGACGCCCAAGCCAATGGCCCTCGCCCAGATCTGTTTGACTTGGTTCACAAGTTGCGAATCGTGGGATTCGGTGTTTGAAGTTCTGTAGTATTCTCGTACCAGACTTTTGAGTTTCAATTTTTGGATCTTGCCAGTCATCGTCTTTGGAAAGTCTCTGAGGCCGAGATCTTGAATCGACAGAACTTCATCGAGAGCATAGCCATTGCCCATCGAAGTCGACACGGTATGCTTCATCTCTCGAATTTGGTCAGTAGTGGCAGGTGTTGCAGTGATGCCGACTGGAACTTCGCCAGCTATGGCATCGGCCACGCCGACAACGTGCAGCTGTAGATGACTCAAATGCGGCAATTTGGCGGCAATGCAGGAATCGACCGCAGCAGGAGAGATGTTCTCCCCGCCTCTGATGATGATATCCTTATATCTGCCTGTTATGAACAGCCGTCCATCGGGATGAAGCACAGCCTGATCGCCGGTGCAGAACCAAAGCTTCCCGTCTTCCAAGTAGAAGTCGTCTCTCTGTCGATCGGTATAGTTGTTGATGAGTGCAACAGATTGATAGTGGAGTTCTGCGGGCTTTCCAATAGGTGTCGGATGTCGGCTTTCGGGATCGCAGATTTTGATCTGACAGCCTGGGAGACAGCGGCCAACGGACACATTAGCCCCATCGATGAGTTCCTCTGGGCGTCTTCTCCCTGAGCCGATAAATACACCTTCGGTCATACCGAATATGACCTCCACGCCTTCCGACCCCAGAGTCGCCGTGCATTCGTGGAGGATTTCTGGAGAGACGACATCGCCTGCTATCATGATGTGCTTCAAGCTCGTAGGTCGATACCCCTTAGCTTTGATCACATCACTGATCGATCGAATCATGGTCGGAACCGCAACAGTATGCGTGACTCCCTCTTGTTCAACAGCGTCCAGAAATGTCTCGGCCTCGAATGAGGGTCCTGGAAATAACGCCGTAGCTCCACTGCGTAGAGCCATGAGCAGATAGAAGAAGCCGAGGCAATGATTGTTGGGTGCGATGATTGCTGTGACGTCTCCGTTCTTCTGTTGAAAGGCTTCACCAGCTGCATCTCGCATCGCGAATGAGGCTGAAGGGGAATGAGGGTAATGCCAGTGACAGCCTTTGGGGAGACTGGTCGTTCCGCTGGTGAACATGATTATGCTGTCCGTGTTCTCATCAGGACGAGTTCTACTCAAGTCGAGAGCGTGTGGAGGCGGAGCGCGGTTTTCCAGAAGGCTTCCGAAACTGTGCCAGCCGGGACTTGGTGACTCGTCGAGGACGATCTTCAAGGAGTGAGAGAGCCGTTGGATACTATCAAGTCTCTTGGCCACATCTTTGCTCGATGCAATTACGACGGCAGTCTGTGATTGACATTTTCGTAGAGCAACATCAATCATATGCTCCAGCTCTTGTGCATAATCCAGCTGCCGTACATTCAGCGGCACAAATGTACATCCCAGCGCCGACGCTGCCCAGTAGGCAAGGACATATTCGACACCATTTGCTAAGAAAGTAAAGACTGGCATTCCCATTGGGACACCCATGGAGGCAAGACTTGTTGCGGCTCTCGTCCCAGCCAGCTCCAGGTCCCGATACGTCCATCGCAAGTAATCTGCTGGTATATCTTGTCCAAGCTGTGGTCGAGATGCAATCCCATAGACATTTGCTTCCTGATGCATGGAAATCAATGCAAGGCTATCCGGATAGCGGTGTGTGGCGTCCAAAGTCTGTTGCCAGCAGCTGGAGTATGAGCCTTCGGGCAGCGGCAGGCCAGAAGCATAGCTCAAGGTGGTGTCCATTCTGCCGTCGTTATTGTCAGTCTTCGGACTTGTGAGGTGAGTAAGGGAAGTAGTAAATGATATAGTGCAACGAGTTACGCTCGCGCGATGGGAAAGCAATTGAACGGACATAACAAACGATGCAACGGCACCAGGGGTGTAGCCGTCGTTTGGACTGTTCTGTGGCTCATTAAGATGTCACGTAACACTGCGTTTTAAGATTGCCGAACAAACGCAAAGATTAGAATTCGCAGTAAGCTGGTACATGTTGTTGGACATTTGAGAGCCAAAACTCTAGGATTACATCGAACGGGATGTAACTAGAAGACAACTAGTATTCTGTAGGCTGCGGATGTATCTAATAAGTGGCGACTAAGAAGGGCAGCCTCTCGTCTGGCGGTGTAGCAACCGAACGGACATAGGAAACACAACAAACAACGCACAAGGTCTTCCGTAAGGCGTCGCATGTTTGTACAATCACCTTCTGCGTCTTCTGGGGAGTACCGAAAAGGAGCTGCATGCGCTGGTGCTCATCGTTGGCAACAGAAGCATGTACCTGCATTAGATCACCGTGTGGACTACTGGGAAGGGTATTGTTTAGGTAGTCATAAAAGATATTGAATACAGAAATGCCAGATTTCTGTCTCTGTAGTAAGATCTGTCGTAACGCATCTCTCAAGTCTCGCTTGACCGTCTCCGTAGCTCGGAAGAGCTCGCTTTTGATCAAGACTTCTCGTCTGCTTGTTGAGATATCGCTGTCGTCGTTTGAAACACCTAGAAACAAAACCATCAAGTGGTGACCAAGAAAGGCACCGATCCAAAAAAGCATCTCACTGACACTTGAAAAAGCAGTCCGACTCACGATTCGCAGAGTCCCCAGGTTTCGTGGAATCCAACCCAGCAAGCCCGTCGTCATTCTCGCGACCATGCAGATCCCAATTGCCCATCTGGCAGTAAGGAAACTTCGTGGGGTCTGGAGCATCCAATTGGCCGGTATCGTTGTTCTTGCCGATTATCCTCGACTGCCAGCTGCCATCTCGTCCATACCCGACGAAGACGGAAAGGTCCACGAAGTCCTGGGTCCATTTTCTGGTGGAGATCAGAGGAACGTCGCGCTTCTTGGGCGGCTCCCAAGTATCAGAGGTAGCGCCGAAGGAGGCGACGATGTCGTTCTGGAGCCCCGTATACTTTCTCGTCATCTTGAAAGTGTCGGCAAATGTACCTCCGCCGATGACCTGGCCCTTTGAGTAAGTGCCGTCGACGTATAGCTCGAGCTGTGAGTCGCTTGTCAGCGACCAGTCACCCCCTTTGTCCAGCTTTGTGTATTCCCGCAGATTGAGGCGACAGGTTTTCTTCGGTACAATCGTAGCCGCGTTGAAAGAATTCGTCGTCGAGGAGACAGCACTCCAGGTCTTGGTTCCCACGACGCAATCATACTCAATGATTCCATCATGGCCACGGGGTCGAGTAGTCCCTGGTTTACCGGCGCATCTGCAGCCACTCTTCAGGATCTCGCAACTCGGTCTTGGAGCATGCGGATTCTGCACGATGGAGAAAGCCTCCCACGTCTTGGTACCCACGACACAGTCATAGGTAATGAAGCCGTCTTGGCCGCGTGGACGGGTAGTCCCTGGCTTACCGCCACATTGGCAGCTACCACCCTTCACCAGCTCGCACTTAGGCGCCATGGTCGTGATGGGAACGAGTTTCGGCGTGGATGTTGCACTTTCTGCCATGCTGCCGCCGTCGCACATGACAGTCAGTCCAGCGTCTTTGCCCGTAACGGTGTTCAGGCCGCGGATATCGTCACCACATTGACAGAAAGTCGCTGCTGCTATTGTATAAGCAGGCTTTACTGTCGTCGTGCCGAGCATGTGTGCAGAGTGGGTCGTTGCGGGAGAACTCTTCAGTGTGCATTTCGAAGGGGGTGGCTTTCGAGTGACAGCTGATGTCTGCGGGCCACCGTTCTCGCAATAGTATGAGGTCGCACCATCCGAACCCGTCTTCGTGCGGACGCCAGCGACATTGTTGCTACACTGGCAGTATGTATTTGCAGCAATTGTTTGGGCTGGCATGACGCTGCTGCCGATCGTCCGAGGAGGCATTGTTGTCGCTGGTGCCGACGTGAGGTAGCACGTCTTGGGAGGCGGCAACACCGTTGCAGGTTTCGTAGGTCTCACGGATCCGTTGTTGCAGTACAGTGATCTCCTGCCATCGGTGCCAGTCTTGGTCTCCACTCCTGCGATAGTCTTTCCACACTGGCAGAATGTATTTGTTGCGATGGTCTGGGCAGGGAACTTCGAGGTACCAACCATATGCGCCGTGATTGTCGTCGCAGGAGCACTGGTGATCTTGCACTTCTTCGGCTCATCCTTGGGAAGGCCGCAGTACGGCCTCGACCAATCGATCTGGTTCTCCTGACTACGCTTACCGTTCTGCTGGAGATGAGCGAATACATTCGTCTCGGGTAAAGCAGGGAACTGGTCTTCGTAAATCTTGTGCCCAGTATCTGACCAAACTCGCACGATAGACTCTTGCTCGTAGCAGACGCCCTCAGGAGTGTGGACGGCGGCCAGTGACTGTTGGGCATCGAATTGCAGCAAGAATTTCCCGCGGGCTGTATTCTTGAACGTCTCTTTGACCTCTTCCGGAGTTCCTTCCAGCTGGTGATATGTCCGCACAATAGGCTCCACTCCGTACGCCTGGTGAAGCTGGTCCATGATTCTTGTGACGTCGGGTAGGAAACGCCACGGACGATCCGGGTCGCCGTAGAATGCCGGGTCAATGTAAGGCGTGAAGATGATCGGCTGGACTTTGTTCTTGGTCTGCCCATACGTCTCTGTGTTGAAGAGAGATTCGTCACCATCGCCAGAGAACTGATTCAGACCTGGAAACCACCCGGAGTTGTCGCCAGTAAACATCCCCACGAGGACGTCTTCTTCAATCGTATCACGTCCATCAGGCCCTGCCAAGAAGGTCGGCTTTTCCCAATGATGCGACATCCAGACTCCACGCCGCGAGACAAGCATGATGCTCGTGCACCCGTCCAAGTCTTTGACAGCCATGTTGTTGCCAGACTTTGTAAACTTCTTGACTTTCGCGGAAGACCGACCTCCAGTATCCGCGGGGCGATGTGGGACAAGGTTGCCTTCTGCTTCGGCTTGTATGACCTGCTGCACTGTGAAATGATCGAAGTCACGATATTGGCGCATCTCCATCAGAGTACGTTTCTCGACCGTAGTCTCCACATCATCCCTTTCCTTATGGGTGGATGGTGTAGCGGCAGAGGCTGAAGCAGACTTGGATCCAGACAAAGGAATTGTCTTTTCTGGAGCAAACACCATGCCCTTGCTTGTACTACAGTCTTTGCACTTGATACCACTGGGATTGGCTTTCGTTGTTGCTATGTTGCAACTGCCGGCCCGACAGCTGTCTTGTCCGCAATGAACAGTTAGTGTTGAGGCGGTGATGGATCTGGTGGTTGGCGAAGGGTCAATATCGCAGCCCGCGGTCTCTGTGAAGGTCGTCTTGCACGCTTGCACTGCCTTAGTGATGTCGGCAACGGGTACACAAGTAACGACCGCAGCCAAGGCCGTTGACGGCTTGCACTGCTCGGCAGTCGACTCTGCGAGCACAACAGCCTGTCCCTTACCAGCACCCTGAACCATGGGCGTTGTCTCGGGATGCTTGATCTGTGGCCGAGTTATGGCGGTCCATGATTGGGAAGAAGCCGAGCTGAAGATCTTCCGTTCGTCGAGTAGTTGTGAGGCCGAAGAGTGGCTGAAACTGGAGGAGAAATCCCACGTCGATGTATCGATGCTGGAGTTGGTCGAGCGAGAGGACTCAGATTGACTGCCGAGATTCTGCGGCGCAGACAAAGCCTTCCATGTGGCAAGCCCCAGAAGGAGCAGCCAGTGTCTCATCGTGAAAATCCGGTAACTGTGCTTGGGCAGATTGATCCTGCTCTGGAAAAGTTGCGACTGGCAATTGCAGGCCGATTTGCTATTGGGAAGACTTCAGGTTCCTGCGCATAGATGGTGAGTCGGATCCGTCGTCGTGCTGCATATGATGTTGTAGCTGTGTCGCTTCTTGCTGACGATACTCGCTGGATATGAACCTCTGTCTGAGAATTCGAGATGGACTTTTATCCGATGCAAGGTTTGATGGCCAAATGTGGTGTATTGAAAGTGTGTATGGTTCGAAACGATGGTTGAAAGTCGTCGCAGAAAGTAGAGGCTCCAGCCGCTGGTCGATGTGGTCACCAGATCCCTGGGTTTGGCGGCATGTGACTGATCCAATGCCGAACGGGATGACAAGAACTGGTGTTCGGGCAGCGAGTTTGAGTCACCGTGGAGGCTGTAGAGACTGCGATCCGACAGGATGGTGTACGGATGGAGTGTTGTATCAGTGTCAAAGCAATAGATGTCCGCCGCAGGAAGAGTGTAGGCTCCGAGACAGCACTCGCGGGTATTGTCGGAGGGAAAGAGCCAGTCGTGGCGGTCTTCCAGGCTGCCAATCCTAAAGAGTGCTCGCCGATGTGGTGTCCGATATTGGTCGAAGCCAATGGACCTTTGTTGAAGGGAGATTGTATTCTTCAAGACGACAGTCGAAAGTTGTCGCAGAGATGGAAAGGTCCAGAGGGTGTTCGTCAAGATCGAAGAAATCCTAATTCCCAATCCTTCGTAAACTTCTGGAGCAAACATATGAGGCTCAGCCGTGCATGTGTCGCATGTAGCATATGTGAATTCGGCACAAGACCGTGAGCTGCGGGATCTGTGAGCCCATCTGGTCGTGCATTGTCGATTGCTTCTCCCGAAGAGGCTAGGAGAATGCCCCTGCTCTAGTCATCGAGTGTTTCTGCAGGTATATCGTGAATGCCGGCTTCAGCGGCAGACACCAGGCTCTGCTCTCCTCAAACAGCCAGATTCAATTTTCACATGCCTCTTGGCGCAAGCTGGTCCAAGCTTGCCACGCCCGCTTCTCATTGGTCAGTGTCGCACCTTCCGCGAGTGAATGCAAACCTCACCTCGTCACTCGCACATGCTTGAAGGCTATCAACTCCTTCACGCACCGGCCAGCTCTTCACGCCGCCATGCCACTTCATCATAAATCCACCGTCCGCCCATGGCTGCCTGGAACTTCCTCGACCTCTGGTTCCCTCAGGAACAGCCGCCGACTCCGCCGCCGAAAGATCCACCTCCTGTACCGCCCAAGGACTCGATACACAAACCTCCGCCAGAGCCTCAGCCTGCCTCAACCATGGCCAACATAACCTACCACGACCCACCGCACCGCCTCCCACAGCAAACCTTCAACTGCTGGCTGACCCGCATCCGCATCTGCCACTCCGACCCAGACTTCTACACCTACACCGTGACATTGTCCGGCAATTCCTCCCTCGCCGAGTGTTACGTCCCGAAGGAGCGAGTAAACGACGACACGCAGCGCGATCTGCGCAACGGCCGCGACGTATTCATCGACGCAACCAACGAGAGCAAGGCGACCTGCACTGCCCGAGATCTGGTCGGCGAAGACGAGGCGAAGAAGGCGTACGTGCGAGAGATCAGGGTGAAGTTTCGGAACAACGAGTACGTTGGATTCATGTACATTGCTGCATCGACGGTGGAGGGGAAGAAATATGCGCGGATGATCAACGGGGAGGCGGTGAAGTCGATTGAGCCAGAAGAGGTGCAGCCGCCGCCGAGGCGGACGGTGGAGTTCCTGGGGCCAATAAAGTTGGGCAATGTCCGGACTGAGGTGTGGAGTCTCGATGGACAGAGGTTTCATCGGGGTGGGTCGTCGGTGCTGAAGGTGAAAATCAGAGGCGGGAGGAAGTACTTGACAATCAGGGCAGCGGTGGATCGAGGCGTATATGCGTATTTGGTGGGCGATGTGGCCAACGATGAGTGGGCGCGGTGTGCGAGGTTCCAGGAGGTGGACAGTCCCGAGAAGAAAGCTTCGAGCTTATTCAATATGCCGGATTGGGTGATGCGGCCTTGATGCTGGAGACGAAACCTGCTTGGAAGCCGCAAGAAGTACGGCGAAGCTTGAAAATCGCAGGTGCGACACGAAGGACAAACGCATTGGCAATCACTTTCCGGAGAGCTTGCCAAGTTCGCCCATGAGGTTCGTCAAGTTTTCCACGAGCGGCGGCAGGCCATTCCGGCTTTCCGGAAAGTTCGACTTCAGGATGTCTTCAGCAGTGTGCATCAGACCTCGCGAATTGTGCAGTGAGCAGAAAGTCGGCGATTCTGCCAAATTCTGCACCAGATCAAAGCCGGGGACCGAATTCTTCAAGCCTGGAGTACCTTGCCCAAGGAGCTTGAATGACTTCGCAGCTTTCTCGTCAGTATCATCCAAGAAGACACGATAGCCTTGGGTCAAGGGATCAGATTGGGTTGCGGTGGTTGGGAAGCGACCATTCTGAGTGGGCGTCTTGTCGCCGCTCTTGCGGACCGCATTGGAGGTAACCATTCCATAGACCCATAGAGTGAGCACAGCTTGATAAACCGCAACAGCATAGAAGTCTCTCAACTTTGTCTTCTCAAATGTCCGCGCAATACGTAAGACTTGTCCAGCATGCCACACGCAAGTCCTGGCTTCAGCGTCATGTGCCCAGTCTCGAATGCGTGGGTACACTTTGCGAGCCTCTTCCTCTCCATGCTTCCCAGAAAAGATCTGGATATCTTCGAGAGAGCCATGGAGAGCCATGATGAGAAATTCGACAGTGAATAATATCTCAGGTGGCAGGTGATCCTGCACTTCGCAGTAGGCACTCATGGTTGTCAAATTGTCAAACATATCTCTCTGCCGGTTCAAGTGTGTCAACCATCGGTCTTTGCGTCCTTGGTCCCTCCAGTTCGAGAGTAGGTGAGCTTGTTGCCGGAATTGCCAGACTTCGTACGCCATCGCATGGCAGGCGACAAGTATGCAAAGAGGTTGATCGATGACTTGTGTCAGTCCATCTAGCACGTTCAAGTTTCCGAAGACGTCCAACATTGACGGCAAGGCGCATTGCGACGGAGGTCGCTTGGAAATGTAAAGATTCCTCCAGATGTGTGCATTGGGGGCTAGCCAGAGATCCGACGACGCTGGCAGTGGCAGCATCATCTGAGCGGGCGCAAGAATTGGGTTCTGCATGTGTGCTATAGCCACTTGGGAGTCGTGGAGAAACGTCCGACATACCACACGCTTACGCCCTTCTTGCTCGAGCCAAGATCTCCACTTCTCATGGAGGATGTCGTCCGCATCGTCAGCAAGGGGCACAAAGTCCTGGTAGCGGAATTTGCTTAGCGAGTTAGACCAGGTCAACATTGTGACAGCAGGTTGCAAGAAGGAACATGCAATCTCTGTCTTACGTCGGAAGCCGCTCCACACACCGACACCAACCCATAAAAGGTAGGCCTGCAAGGGTTGTAAACGTCTCGTCGAGCTGTTGTCAGACTCGAAGACCTCCGAGACAGCGAGTCGTACCACTTCTTGGATCACAAGACCCATCTTCCAGACCGGCGTTAGGGCAATGTATCTGGATCCGTAGGCCACCATAGCTAGCAAGAGCTCAGTCAAACTCTGTCGGCTGTTGAATGTTGGAAGATGAACAAATGAGTCGATCGAGTGGGAATCTTGCAGCATGAAAATGTCGATCAGGTCCTCCAGCAGTTCGAGTGATGGGAAGGAGGGCATGGCTAGTCTCGAAGATGCAGTCTGTGTGACCACTCGAATCATGCGGTCTCGCGCTTCGTGTTCTAGCTCACAGTGTACCGACGGCTTGAGGCTTGGGCTTACATGCTGATCTGTAGCGTTGACTCTATCTTCTTGTACGTTGATTTCCTCTTGGCCGGTGAATGCTGTATGATTGCGTTCTGGTACCCAGTGATGCCACGACCAGGGAGACTTCTTGAATGTCTCAGAGCGCAGATGGGCATCAGAATGCGATGCATTGGCACCAGTCGATGTGTCGTGGGCTTCTCGCACTCCTTGAGGTGATGAGGGTCTTGTCAAGCCACTGGCAAGGAAGCTGAAGTCAAAGTCCAGAGCATCCAGATTGACATCTTGAGTAAAGGCGGATACATCCAATGGCATCATGACTTGATCTTGAGGCGCGGTGCTTGTCATGTCGGACATCATGATCTGTTCGAAAAAGTCTGGATACGTAAAGTCCGCCATTGTGATCTCGCTGCCGAAGGGATCGGGATCGATTTGGAACGGCGTCAGTCCTGTCGAGAGGCTGTTTGAAGAGAAGTTGGAATCTTCTGACTGGCGAGGAAGAGATGCCGGCGTAGCGAGCTGCGTGCTGTTGACTGTCGTCGTCTGGGCCTGGGCCGAACTTGAATCATCTCGAGCCTCGCTTCGGCCCTCAGTCTCCTGGCAAGGGATCTCTCTGGTCTTGCATCGATTACACGGCCGGTCATTGTCGCATTTCGTCTTTGCCTTGATGCAGGCCTCGCAAGCTCGTGGAGTCCGTTTCCTAAAGCCTTCACCAGCAATAGACTTGGCATGAGCAGCCCGATGCCGATTGAGCAAGTCTGCTCGATTGAAGCCCTTGCCACAGTCCGTGCACCGGTACGCTCGCTCGTTGTCGTGGGACTTGAGATGGCGGCTGAGATGGTCCTGCCTTTCATAGCTGCGGGAGCATAGGTAACATTGGTGACGGGTCCCAGTGGCAGGAGACTGAGGCTGGTCTTGCTGCTCGGCCTGCATCCGTACGATCTGATCTCGGATGGTGGCGATGGAAGGGGTGGGCGAGTTCGATTGGCTGGTCGGGAGACATGGGCATCCCGGAGCTGGTTTGGGGGAGCGAAAAGCTGGCTGTCTGAGCGCGTCTCTGCTCTCTTTCGTGACAGCCTTACACTGGTGGTATCCTGCGCGTCACGTATGATGGATCATGAGATATGGGGGCTCTTCACGGCAACGTGTCTGAACAACGTCGAAGAGGCGAGACTGGAACCCCACTCACCTCCGCACCGTGGCGCGAAACCGAGCTAAACCGATCCTCTTGGCGGTATACATCTGCCGGCTCGGCAGAGAAATCGGTATAGGAGATTGACAACATTATGTGAGACATGAAGAAGATTTGGAAGTGATTTGTGATATGGAAGTGAGGTTGGAGTCGTTGGACAGGATCATGATGTTGGCGGCAGGCAAGATCGATTCACTTCCCGCCAGCGGCAGCACCCGAAGCCGATCCCGAACCCGAGGTCAAAACAACGCGCTTCTCACGACGACGCTCTGACTCCCTTCATGTCCGCATAATCTTCACCCAACGTCTTGTCTCCCACCTTCAATGGCTTGCTTGGCTGCAGCACATACAACATCCTCGCCCACTTGCTATCGCTGATATTCCTCCACGCGTGCATCGTGCCCCTCTGGATGGCGATATCTCCCGGTCCCATCCGCCGCGTCTCGCCGCTATCCAGCATCAACTCAATATCGCCCTCAATGACAATACCATAGTCCAGCGAGACGGTGCGATGCATGGGCGAGGTCAAGCCTGGAGCAATATCGACGTGTCGAAGAACTGTGCCGCCGCTCACGACGAGACCTGGCGCTGAGGCGCTGTACTTCTGGTATGCCGCCAGGTCTTTGTCGTTGTTCATGTCGACTGGGAACTCCTCGGTGCAGTATGAGAGGAAGAAGAGGGCTTTTCCATCTTCGACTTCTGATGCTTTGGGCTGTTCTGGGATGGCGTCTGAGATGATTGCTTTGCCTTCGCTATTGTGGGTGGTGATGAGTCTGGTGGGAGCGGACATGTGGTTTGGGATAGCCATTTTGATTGATGTAAAGGTGAGTGATTTTGTCTTACGCTACTACTCTACTTGACTCTCTTGCCTTATATTTGGTCGTCGCCATCCAGACAGATGCGGCTTCGGCATTTGACTATCCGCCTTTCGGATGGGCGGGTCCACGGATGATGTGGACGACATTCTTGCGACATCCAGGAACCATGCAGGTACAGCGTATAGCTGGAATAAGTACAAGCCACGAGCAATGACTTGAGAATTTACGCACGACAACAATCATACTGAATGAAAATGACGACAACAACGCCTCTCTCTGGCTATAGCCATCACTTCGGGATTGAGAACATTCCTTTTGGAATCGCCTCCAGCAAATACAGTCCTCGACCATCCTGCGTCACGAGATATCAGGACACCGTCATCTTCTTAAGCAGAGTGACCGAGATCTTCGGCCATGGCGATGACACCCTCGAAAGTGCGCTTCGTCAACCCAGCCTGAATGCATTCGCTGCCCTGCCCAAAGCAACACTATCCACTGTCCGCAAAAGCATCCAGGATTGGATTCGGAAAGATGAATCGCTTAAGACATTGCCCGAAGATGCAGTCAAACACATTTCGGAGGTCACCATGCATCTGCCTATCGAAGTAGGCGACTTCACCGACTTCTCTTGCTCTCACCACCACGTCCAAAATGCAGCAGAAGCAATGACTGGAAAGCGCTCTACACCTCCAGCCTTCTTCAACATGCCAATTGGGTACGCCGGCAGATGCTCCAGCATCGATGTCTCTGGCACTCCAGTCCAGCGTCCACTGGGCCAACACTGGAAAGGAAAGCCGATGGAGAGTGAAGTGGTATTTGGAGCATGTGAGAGAATGGATTATGAACTGGAACTTGGCTGCATTATTGGCAAGCCTTTGCCCAGAAATGAACGGATACTGGCTGAGAATGCAGAAGAGCACATTTTTGGGTATGTCTTGATCAACGACTGGAGTGCACGAGATATCCAGGCTTTGGAAATGATTCCTCTGGGCCCACTTAATGGCAAGAATGCTGGGACGACAATGTCGCCTTGGGTCATCACGACAGATGCTCTGGAGGCTTTCCGAGTCTCTTCACCAGCTAGAGTCCAGCAGGATGCGCCGTATCTCAAGCAATCCGGGAACAGTGCCCTCAACATAACCTTGCAAGTCGACGTGACCTCAGGAAAGAACGGCACCACCCCTCAAACCCTGTGCAAAAGCAACAGCTCCTGGATGTACTGGACTCTCTCCCAATGCATCGCCCACCAAGCAATTGGCGGCTGCGGTCTTCGCACAGGAGATCTTCTCGCAACAGGGACAGTCAGCGGCGAAGGCGACACTGAACATGGCTGTCTTCTGGAATTCATGAAAGCGAACGCCACCCCACCAAGAGGCTATCTCGAAGACGGTGAAACAGTCACATTGTCAGGCTACTGCGGCGAAGGAGTAGGATTTGGAGAATGTGTCGCTACACTACTGCCTGCGAGAGAACTCTGACATATCCGTCGCCTGTCCCTCACTATACTTGCATCAAGAATCATCTCTACCATTCCCCACCAACTCTAATCCTAAAAATCCCATCATTCCACCTCCCAATCGTCTTCCTACAGACCCAACTCGCAGCCTACACGCATCAGCACTCCCTCCCCTTCGCCCACTAACAATTAAAAATCTCAAACTTACCGCCTGCAACCAAACACCCCCAAACATAACCCTAATAAAATTCCTCTCAATCTCATTATTCACATGATTCCGATCTCCCAGAATCAAACTCGGATCCACAGGTCTATAATCCGGGACTCTTCGCCATTGTGTTTCCCAGTCTGGTGGGTTCGTCGCTGGGGATGGGGTTTGGAGGGAGTTTGGCGAGGGTGCTGGTGAGGGGGAGGTGGGTTGGCTGTGGTGCAGGTCGTAGTCTGCGAGGGCGTGGCGGAGAGAGGTGACGTGGGCGTTGTCGGTTGTTGTTACGGACATTGTTGGTGTTGGTGCGGTCGTTGTCGCAAGATCGCTTCAGTGTAAGTCTTGACTGTTGTGTTTGAGTGAGGTGAGGTCAGACGGTGACAACCACCCACATGCTTCCGGCGACTGCCCACTTGGATCCGAAGCTCCTCCCCGGGGACGACTCCTGAGGGATCTGGCCTCCTCAGAGGATTCGCATTCATTGCCCACATCGGAAAATGGAGCAAGGTATACTTGTGTGAGAGCTCGGTCTCGCTCGCGAGACTGTTCTCCGGCCAACTTCATGTCTTGAATGCTGGTCCTTGCCACTTCCTTGAAGAACATCGAGTTGATGTTCTAGCATTTGAACGGCCTTATACAACTATCACAACCTCTGACCAAGAGCACTAGAGTCTCGATCAGCAACCATGGCACCCTCAGAATTCCCCAGACTCCAAGCCGCCGCCATCGACGGCCGCATGCACACCATCTACCACAGACAAGAACAGCTGGAACGCCTTTGCAAAGCCCTTGTTGATCACGTCAACGACATTAAGGAAGCGATATCTACAGACTACGGCCATAATCGAGCTGAGGTCGCTGTCGAGTACAGTCTCGCATTGACGGCGATCAAGAGATACTACGCTCTACTGAAACCGAAGGAGGCCCTTGAGAAGGAGTATCTGATCGCCAATGGCAGAGATGCGTCGGAGAGAAGAATGCCAGCTGGGATTGTGTATATTGAGCCAGCTCACCATACGCTGCTTTATTCGGTGGTTGTTCCTCTGGCTGCGGCGTTTGCGAGTGGGAGTTGCGCCATTGTTTTCGTGAGTCTCACCGACACTCTCAGGTATGCAAACTTGGAAGACTAACATGTTCGACAGCTGGAGAACAATCTTCGAGCGTTACCAAAGCTTCTCAGACAACTCCTCACAGAGGCCCTGGATGCAGACGTCTTCGCTGTGGCTTCAGCGCCCGTCAAAGACGAGCAATTGCTCAGTAACGCAGTGTGCGTCCTTGAGAATGGCGTTCAAGAGCAGCCCAGGATCAACCAATTGACGCACTTCTCGGAATCATCAGTAGTAGCGATAGTAGATCGAACAGCGGACGTCAACATCGCCGCGAGAGAACTCGTAGCTGCGAGATTCATCTTTGGGGGCCGAAGTCCGTACGCTCCAGACGTTGTACTGGTCAACGAATTCCGCAAGAAAGACTTTCTACAAGCCGTCGTCAGCGAATGCGTCAAATTCGGAAGCGGCGTGGATATGAACGGCCACACCAAGGGAAAAACAACATCCTCCAATACCGTCGCCGAAAACCTCAACGCCCTGAAGAAGCGTGACCCCAACCTCCGAACGATCATTCAGGAACCCAAATTTGCAGTCGTGGACATAACCTCTCGAGACGCCATCCTGAGCCAAAGACTCACAGCCCCAATCCTGGCCGTTCACGCCATCAGCAGTCTAGACGACGGCATCGACTTTATCGACAGCCGATCAAGCAAACCCTGTCTCGCGGCCTACCATTTCGGCACACCAGCAGCTGGAAAATACCTCTCGCAGTTCATCAACGCAAACGTTTCCTTCATCAACCATATCCCTCGAGAACTCCTCATCGGTCCAGCCTTCCCGCTCGGCCACCCAGTCGACAGGGCTGAACGATATCCCCTGAATCTCTTCACGATCCCGAGACCGGCTTTCATCAACCCAACGAAAAGTTCAGCAGAGCTGTCGGACGCACTCGCCAGTTCGACTACTTACACGGCACAGAAAATGTTGGCGGAGGCTGTGAAGCCGCTTGTTGAGATGAAGAGACATCCAGGAGGTAGTCTGGGATTCTTCGAGGCAGGCTTTTTGATGAATGCGGGCTTGATTCTGGTTAGTACGTTGACGGTGTCGATTTCGGGTGGGGTTTGGTTGTGGAGGCATACGAGGCCGATGTGAGGTTTTGGAAACGGGGTATGAGCGATATGTACGAGTGTGATAACATCTTCTTTAGCATACCAACAGCAACATTTCTTTCGCGACATTTCTTGATCTCTCCGACGCAGACTGTTGAAGCCAAAGCAACTACACGAGCAGCCTTCTGGCATCTATCCAAGCTTGCTCTTTACGAAAGCCAAAGCGTTCGATCCATACTCGTTCCCATAGCCTTGATGCGTGGCGGCATTGTTCCCATTGCAACAGTACGGATCTTTTGATCGTCAGTCCATCTCCATCTTCAGCGATAGAGTACCAACTCACCAGAGGCATCACAATACGATCTTATCTTCGACGCATACGCCGAGCAAGTAAAGCCATTCGGCCTCGGATCAAACTACATCATCCACATCAGCAACCACACCAACAACATCAGGAGGTAAATGTACTTACACCGCCAGCCGTACAACTCCCAACATGAAACGTCCCCTCCGCAGGCGAATTCCTCGGATTTCCCGCCCAAATCACAGCCTTAATCGCCGCACTCGCCGAACTCGAAATCAAAGAATTCGTATACGTGATCCCCTGATTCGGATCGCCACCTCCGCAGAGTGCATTGTCGCCGATTTGGGCACCCTAATCCACACCATCATTAGCCCTCCCCTCCCCATACACTACATCAGCCTTACTTACCTGACTATACCCAACAACAACCAACTTCGCCCCCGGACACTTCTGATTAAACGCATTGATCTGATTCGCGATATTCTTCGTCCCTTGCTGGACGGAAGAACCGTAGCTGTCGCCGCCTGCCGCTGGGTAGGTTATGGCTTCGGCGGTGGAGCCGGGATAGGCGTTTAGGATTGCGTTGACGAAGGTGGACGAGGAGCCGTAGCCTGCTGGGGCGGTGGTTTCGCGGGCGCCGAAGATGTGGATTGGGGGGCAGGATTGGCGGGAGTGGAGGGGGCTGGCGATTGTTAGGGGGAGGAGGAGGGAGAGGAGGGAGAGCGGGAGATGCATTTTGGAGATTGTGGTGTTGGAGTTGTGTGGTTAGATGCAAAGTATGGAAGGTCTTGCGATGTAGTAGAGGTTTGTCAAGGGTACTCAAGGACTTTTTATGGCTTGGACCATCTTGTTGCACGACAGGATCATGTATCGTTGTTGCAATTAGGCTGAAACCTCGCTTGCATTCAGTAAGCACTTCTGATGCATGCTTCCCGGACAAATGCCTGGAACATTATGTTGGAAAAGTGAAAAACGTTTGCATTGCACCACTCCCGTGTGAATTAAACCCACATACTCAATTGATGTGAGTGAGCTGTGGGGAAGGAAATGAGCCGGCTCCAATCAGGCTGTGTAACACAGCATGTGATCGATCAAGATGAGAACAATGTTGCAGCCATCTTGGTGGGTGCATTCAAACGGCACAAGCCAATGCCAAACATTGCTTGATGCATCCAAGCGAAGCTGTCTAGACCGCACTACGACATTCAGCCTGACAAGAAACATGCGCTGTACAACCTGCTGACTAGACAGCGAAGCATATTAGCGAAGGAGCACAAGCTACAATCAAACATGGACCATGAGAAGTGGTGTAGCGGTTTGATGTGAGCTGTACACTCATTGGCTGGCTAAAAGGTGTCTCAGAGAAAGTACCTTCCTGATTGGGACTGAAGGATCGGCCCACGAGCCAAAACTTAAGCTTAGTCGCAGCACCATCGTGAGAGCTATAGTAGATTCCATTTAGCCTGAAGTACAAGCCAGTCGTTCTCGAGATCGATTGCGTCGGGTCCAAGGAGATGTTGACTTCGACAGGCTAATTGCTGATCTGATGGCAAGTTATATACTTGCGGGTTCGAAATCTTCTTCAACACTGACTTCATATTCAACAGCCGTTCTGCATTTGACTACAAAATGCTCATCACTCCACTTCTGCTCACTCTGACTGGAGCAATCGGCTCACTTGCTGCTCCACTGACAGACATCGACGACTTTGCAGATGCAAACTACACCGTCTTAGACGCTCGATCAACTTCGCCTGGGACTGGAACGAATAATGGGTAAGTCATCATTCAAGTTCTCATCACCAAACGTCACACCCATTAATCAACCTCCCCCCTGCAGATACTACTACAGCTTCTACACCGACGGCGGTGGCACCGTGACATACAACAACGGTGCAGGAGGTTCCTATACAACCCAATGGACAAACTGTGGCAACTTCGTCGCAGGCAAAGGATGGAATCCGGGAAGTGCAAGGTACAACATCCATCCACTTCCCCACGAACCAGACTAACAAGACCTGCAGAACAATCAACTACTCCGGCACCTTCAGCCCTAGCGGCAACGCCTACCTAAGCGTCTACGGCTGGACCACAAACCCGCTAGTCGAATACTAGTACATCCCCCTCCCCATCATTTCTCCACCAACTAACCCCTCCAGCATCGTCGAGTCCTACGGAACATACAATCCCTCCACCGGCCTAACCTACAAAGGTCAAGTCAGCAGCGATGGCGGAACCTACAACATCTACACCGCAGTCCGGACGAACGCCCCTTCGATCGTCGGCACAGCGACTTTCACCCAGTACTGGTCCATCAGGACGAGTAAGCGAGTCGGAGGGACGGTGACGGTGGGAAACCATTTCAATGCGTGGAAAAAGTATGGGATGAATTTGGGGACGCAGAATTATCAGATTGTGGCGACGGAGGGGTATCAGAGTAGCGGGTCGAGTTCGATTACGGTCTCTTGAGGGGGAGGGAGCAGGGATGTGGGACCGTTCGTGCAATGGATGTTGCTTTGATGATACTGTTGGTCTCGGTGAAAGCTAGTAACAGCAAATGGCGGCAGATCTTTCCGCTGAAACACATTTTCGAAGCCACCAGCGATATGTCGTCCCATGTCCCTTTCGAGCAATTCCAATGTTTTCTCGCGAATGACCCCCTTCACCGTCGTTACGTGTCGGGGCCAGTAACCACCTCCTCATTCAACCCTCTCCAGAACGACTCTACCGTAACAGTCTTCCGTCCACTCCCATCCCAACTCAACGAAGTCTATGTCCAGATCTGGAATAGGACCCAGTTCGATGGTAGAGAGATCCTCGAATCGCTCATCTTCGAGCAGCAAGGAAAGCTGACACTCAAAGTAAAGTATCAGCTCATTCTCTTCTGGGGTGTCTTCGTACGTGGCGATGGAGAGGGTGCGCAGAGACACGGGGAGCAAGTCCGTGAGACATTGTTGCATGTCTGAGGGTAGATCGTCGTTGTAGAGGCTGTCGAAGGGCAGTTTGAGCGTCTTCAGTTGGGTCAAGGAGGCCAAAGAGCCCAGAGTGCCGAATGGTAAGTCTTCATCCGAATAGGCAGCGACGTGGAAGTCCAGTGTCTCGAGATATTGACCACGCTTGCGTAGAACGTCGCCCCAACCCTTGTAGTTACCGATACAATCAGTATAGTCTCCCTCCCACAGGAGTTCTAGCGAGGTGAGACATGGGCACATGCGGAGCAACCCGTCGAATTCTTCTGAGGTGATAAGAGATTGACCGAGCATTATGTGTCGTACTGAAGACTCGATGGCGGGCAGACGTTCGACCGACAAACAGTCCAGCGTGAAACATGTGAAAGATGTTAGGGCTGGAAGCCGAAACAAATACGCAATGTCGTTGAGATATACGTCGCCGTCTCCTTTCGAGGTCCTCAAAGCGATCGTTTTAAGGCTCTGGAAAGGCGTCGATTTATCAATCAGTCCACAGGCGCCCAAGGAGTTGACAATGTCATCCATCATATAACCGCTGTTGAGGAGGCCAAGACAGCGCTGGTCGATCCATTCGAGCTTGGTGCAAAGGCAGAGCAGCAAGGCCAACTCAGCCGCCTGGAGTCCTTCTTCGAGGTCATCCTGAAGCTTCCAGCGCCAATTGATCCAAAAGTCGAGTCGTTGCGACTCCCAGATGATGTTGTCAAGCTGCGACCGCGAGAATGGGCGCATCCCCTCATCATACTCTGCGTATGTGTCAAAGTTGGACACTTCGATTCGACGAACGTATTGTGCAAGGTGCGGCTGCTCGGTGATGAGAATTAAGACGGACCGCACTCTTTGCCAGCTGCGCATTTTGAAGTCCAGCGTGTGCAACATGACCGGTTGCGCAATGCGTCTGAGCGCTTTGTTCGACAGGCAAAGGCTTCCGAGGGTATGAAGATTGGTATCGTCAGGTGGTAGCCAGGTGGGTGGGAGCAGGTCGTTGCAAATGATCTGCAGCAGCTCTTCCGGGAGTTGCGCCATGGTGGATTGTCGGGTGTTGGTCGTGGTTGTGCGGAGTGAAGTTTGGTTCTGAAGTTAGAGGTGAAGTCAAGCGACAGGCAGAAGCGCGGCCCGAGTGGATGCATTTCTGCAGGGAAGGCACGCGCTCGATAAAGTGGGGCAACGGTACACTTGAGGAAGGAACGACTTGAAGCATCGAATTGGGAGACACCCGTGGGTTCAGTCTGTCCGTTCGGCTCAACAACACACGATATCATACGAATGGCTTTTCTTTGGCGTGAGTGGTTTCAGAGACGATTTCAAGAGCGAGTGAATGAGTCAAAGCCAGCTAAGCCCCAATTTTGACGTCATCCCGTGCCGCAACATGTGACGCCGCATGCCGACATTATCAAGTCCTGCGCCGCACCTAGACTTCTTATCATCAACAACGACTTGCATCGCAACTCCAAAAGCATCTGCCACACATGGCAGACATCGCCCAGGCCACGAAGCTCCTCGAGCGACTCCGCATCAAGAAGTTCGACAAGAAAGAGACTTGCGCAGTAATCCGAGGCGAGCGTCTTCCAGAAGGCTTCGGAGTACCACTACTGCGACTTTGTACCATTCGAGGCGTCCGCTACAATGACGGCTTCGGCCAAGAGCTGCGAGGTCTCCTTCCAGAGTTCACTCGAGCCCTCAATGCTCGCGACATCATGAGCAACCGCATTCCCGACATCACCAATCTGGACGAGGAGACGCCATACTGCATTTGGCATCCAGAAGTTGCCGCCGAAGACACATATCGACAGCTTGTCAAGAAGTATCCGCACATGTCCCACCAAGTTGGGCGGGCTTGTGCAGTGGCGGGATACACTGATCTCTTCCTCGAACTTGGTATCCTACCTGAGTGTCACGTTGCCGAAGAGGCTCGAGAGAGCGGAAGCATGGCTATCTACGAACACATCATGGCCCAGCCAGTCAAGTACAATGTGATGAACGACTACGATCGGACCATCAACAGCAAGGACCCTGAACCAGGTTACTTGAACGGCGACACAGCTGTTCGCTTGACCCTCGAGGACAAGCAGGCTTTCAGCGGACCCACAATCTACGATGACCACGATGATGAGCATCTAGAATTCGGGCTCTTCGACGACGATGGCTACACCGACAACATGTTCAACATCACCGAAGACATGAACATTCACCACGACGCTTACGACATCTACTTGTCCAACGAGGGTTCCGGAGAAGTCACTGCAGAGAAGCTCGCTCACAGCAAGATTATGATCGATCTGTTGACGAACCCACTACCGGTTGATCTTCCGACAATGGACAAAGACCCTCTCACCGCGATGGCGGCATACAACGGCGATATGGAGAGGTACAGCAGACTGCGACGCCCAAAGCTCATCTGGGGAGAGATCCAATTCTGTGTACACGGCATCTACCACAACACGATGTTCGCGGTATGGTGCTCGAATCAAGAACATCTTTCAGGCGACCCAAGGATTCAAAAGGCAGTATGCGCAAGATTCATCATGAACAACGTCCTTTCGAAAGTTCCGGCCCTGTTACAGAAACAGTATCCCGACTTCCCTTACCTGATATGGTACCCCAACACTGCATTACCATCCACCTACCGCGCACTCGCCAAGATGGCCCCGAAAATGATGCCGCAAATCCTTCGAGCTTGCATCTACGCCAACTACAAGGACCTCTTCGATGAGCTGATAGTCGAAGCCATCCCAGACGATGCCATTCTGAAAGAAGCTTCCATCAGTCCCAATGCCCACTACCGCGACACTCTCAACGCTCGGATCGAAGTCGTCGGAAAGACAGAGATCAGTGAACACGAAGATTGGAAGCTCAATACACATCGGGACCTCGACAATCACTACGTTCATGAACTTCATAAGTCCGCGGCCGTACTTGGTCCGGGCTATTGGGATCGATTGCTGTGGAGTAGTGGAGCCGGCTGTCTCTACAACGGGTACTACATCGATGGTAGCGAGACAGAACAACTTGTCTGTCTGCCCGAGGAGTGGGAGATACCATTGAATCACGACCTTGATTTTATCCCCCTGGATTACGTCAGGTGGCCGCCGCAGGTGAAGAAAGAAGACAAAGCTGTCATCGACACCAATTGACGATGCCGAGTCAATCTCCGGATTGCGAAATGGGCGACGATGGCATTTAATGGCAAGCGAAGAGATTGTTCGACGGAAGGTCTTGGAGATAACTACCAAGGAAGCTGTAGCGGCGTTGACAGTTTGTCCTTCGGTCCAAGAACAGGCTCTGCAGTCCCGATATCCCTGCGGCAAGTCAGCAATCACTTCCATTTCAGCCAAGAGCACAACATACCCAGGACCCCTCGGCGCCCAATACTCCCCAGTCCTCCCAATATCAAACCCCTCGATCCACTCAATCAAACTCCTCGCACTCTCATCCGGCGTCACCGCACCACCAACATCCCAAAACTTATCAAAGCCCACACCCCGCGTCATCTCCGTCCTCATGAAAGCAGGATGCACCAGACCAACAGCAACGCCAGCATCCTTCAGATCAAAGCTCAGCAGCTTGCCGACCATATTCAGCGCCGCTTTAGATGCATGATGGCCATAGTTCCCGCCGCCTTCGCTTTCATGGCGGAGGGTGATACTGCCAGCTTCGGAGGATACGAGAATGAGTTTTGTGCCTTTCTTCAGGAGACCGGCTTTGTGTAGAGCATGCGTGATGAAGACAGGTCCGATGGATGATGTTTTGTACATCTGGACTTCAGCGGCGAAGTCGGGCTCTTCGAAAGACTCCTTGCCGAAGTAGCCAGCGGAGATGATCACGATATCCTGAGGCTGTCCTTTGAGGCCTTCGGCGATCTTGGGACCGGCATCCTCCTCAGCGACATCGATACCAGTGATCCACTTGATGGAATCGGGGGCGTCTTTGGGAGTACTCGAGCGTGCTGTTCCAGTGACAGTGTGGCCTTTCTCGGCGTACTGCTTGGCCAATTCGAAGCCTAGGCCGCGAGTGGCGCCAACGATCAGGGTATTCGGCATTTTGTTGACGGTACGTGATCTGCAGTCGATGGAGTTGTTGCCATCTTGGCCGCGAGGATGTGACGTGACGTCGACGAGATGCATGCCGAGCTCCGAGGGCAGGACCCTTGGGCCCGCTTTCGTTCCCCCACTCCTTCCGAAGGAGCACATCCACCGGAAAGGGAGCTGTCAGCCTCGCCGCCCAAAGTCAGTAATGGTTGCGAGATTCGAGACCGAAAGTCCGGACAAGGTCAAGAGAGCTCAAGACCTCACCTGCTCACCAGAGCACCTTCAACCCACACTGTACAAGCAGAAACAACAACCACCATGGGCAAGTCCCCACAGCCTGATCCACTCATCCCCTACTAACACCACCCGCAGCACTAACACCAGTCCACTTCTTCTCCCACGGCTCAACAATGATGCTCGGCGAAGAATCCACCTCAGCAACCTACTGGAAAACCTGCGGCGACGCAGCCCTCACGCACAACATAAAAGGCATAATCATGATGGGCGCCCACTGGGACGCCACCGGCGACGAAATCCAAGTAGCCATGAATCCCGCCCCAGGCAAATCCCCTGTAGCCTACGTGCACCCGTCAAAATACGTCGACTACAAACTGGAACCCGATTTGCAAACCGGCGAGCGGGTGATCAAGACGTTGCGGAAAGAGGGGTTTAATGTCACGGGGAACGACAAGTTCGAATGGATCCATGATACGTTTTTGATTTTGATAAGGATGTTCCCTGAGAAATGCCCACCGACGACGATAATCTCCATGAACGCCCGCTTCGACCCCCACTTCCACACACGAATTGGGTCCTCCATCCGTCCCTTCCGCAAAGAAAACTACCTCAT
Source organism: Zasmidium citrigriseum (assembly GCA_002786025.1). Taxonomy (NCBI): domain Eukaryota; kingdom Fungi; phylum Ascomycota; class Dothideomycetes; order Mycosphaerellales; family Mycosphaerellaceae; genus Zasmidium; species Zasmidium citrigriseum. The sequence continues at coordinate 241,419 of NHNW01000005.1, read as the reverse complement.
AATCGGCACCGGCGGCGCAGTCCACAACCTCTTTCGCAACATCTGGTGGCCAATGCTCCTCTACAGAGATAACTTCGCCCAGCCCACGCCGCCCGAAGCTCGAATGCTGGAGTTTCGGCAGAGTTTCGAGGACGTGATGAGGAGGAATAAAGGGCCGGCGTTGAGGAGGGCGTTGACGAGACTTATGAAGCATCCTTATTACAGGGATGCGCATGCGACGGATGATCATTATATGGCGGCGTGTTATGTTGCGGGAGTGGCGGGAGATTGGGAGGATGTTGAGGGAGAGGGTGGGGTGCTGGGGGCGGAGACTTGGGAGTTGACGAATATGTGTAATAGTCAGTACACGATTGGGGGATGGGGGAAGGCTGTGGCGGCTCATTGAGACTTTATGATGGCGGGTGCTAGCGTTGAGGAGTCTTCGAATTCATTGTTCTTTCACATCTACGAGGGTTGTTTGAGATCGTCGACAGTGTGTACCGAAGGATAGTGTTTCCATGTGCACCTACATCAAGTGTCAGACTCTGATTATCCGGAGCAAAGCCAACGTTTGGTGAAGATGTATGTCGTAATAAGTACATCTCTCCCTTCCTATGTTAAACGTGTATAGAGTATTATACAATATCACTCATCAAACTCACGGAGTCATCCGACAACTTCATGGCGACTTATGCGGATACATGAGAGAACTAACAGACAAACATCCATATGCTATGCTCAAATTGAGTAGCTTCACGGTGGCTAATCATGCTGTATCTACAAGTTACTGTTGGAAAACCCCCACGCTCACGCTTTTCCCTTCTTCAGATGCTCCATCAACATTTCTGTCGAATGCTGATACTCATCATGAGCACAGTTGTACTCAATGAAATCTACACAAGCATCAGTACAACTCCCAAAAGCCCAGCACGGGGAGACTACTTACTCGCAAAGTTGTTCTCATCACTTGCAGAAGTCGAGTTCGCCTCGCCCGTCCTCCGAGTATTCGCCTGAATCTTGTGAGCTCTCTCATGTCTGCACCTCTGATAAAGTTGAAGGCGTTCAGGGATGGACGTAGCTGGAGTGCCCAACGGGAGGACGGCAGCGATGGAGATGGCGTCTTCGATTGCCTGGGCGGCACCTTGGGCGTGGTCTGTAGAGCGTTAGCATACTGTTAACTTCAGGCCATGATGAGTTGACCTGCGTGGTAGGAACGGATGCGCTGCGTCACCCAGAACAGCCAGCTTGCCATTCACCAACTTCGGCATTCTCTCCATGTCAAGTAAATTCCAGACTTTCAAGCTGCTCTCATCCGCCTTGTACAAGACTGCCTGAATTGAAGGTGCGAAGTCTTCGTAGATCTTGAGCATCCTCTCTTTATCACCGGTCTCTTGCCATGCACTAATGGAGCCAGCAACATCGTGAGCCGACTCATGGCTAGGATGCATGGCAACGAAGTTCATCATCGTCCCTTCCTTGCAGGGATACATAACGACTTTCTTCGAGCCTCCTATCCACATCACCATGTATCCTGGTTTGGAGACACAGTTCGCCGTGAGAGGATCCGCAGCCAGCTTGGAAGTCGGGATGAGAAATCTGTAAGCGCTGGTGCCAGAGTCGAAGGGCTTCAGATCGCCGCCTGGAATGGCCTTCCTGGTGTGAGAATGAACTCCATCAGCGCCAATGATGAGATCCCCTTGAACTTGGGACCCATCCTCGAAGAACAGCGTAGCAGTATCAGGATCCGCATACTTGACCCCACTGCCCAATCTCAACTTCACAGGCTCTCCTTCCCTCTTTTCCTCGATCGCCATCTCCCTCAAAGAAGTATGAAGAGCCTGGCGATGTACCAATTGCCATGGATGGCCCCAAATTTCCCTGGAGTTCCCAGAGGCAATTGTATCCTGAAGCTCCCCATCGGCCGTGTATTCGTCTGTACCGATCAGGTCCACAGCTCCGATATCTTCGGCTTTCAGGCCTAGTTTCCTGAGCAGACCATTGGCGTTTGGCGCGAGATGGACTGCTGCTCCGGTTTCGTGGGAGAAGCTGGACTGCTCAAAGACTTCGACATGGTGGCCGGCTTTTCGGAGGGCGATTGCTGCTGTGAGGCCGCCTATGCCGCCGCCGGCGATGAGGATGCGAAGCGGTTTTCCAGGTTGCTGGCTTGAGGTCTTTGAGGACATCACTTTCGTGATCTTGATTCTGGTCTCAGGTGTTCCCGCGGTTGCGATTTGTGTGCCATTTCGCAACCTCTCGAGAAGGCCGTTTTAAAGGCATTGTCGTTCAGTACGCAATGGCTGCTTCTTTCGCTCTCGGTCTCTGCTCAGGGGCGAAGTCACACCGTCGAAGATCTTCATACGACATCATGTCGGTGAAAGGGCAGTCAGTCCGATGTTGAGAGAAACTCAGTCGGTATGTTGTGCGCTCGGATTCGGACTCGCATTGTACACCAAACTTACGCGGTGGGGGCTGAGTCACAGCTTCCGTGTGGGTGAATGAACCTGCCCGCTCCAACCGCCAGAGCCTCTGCTCATCGCCTCAACATCACCACCTAGCGGCCGACAGAGCTCCATCATCGGAACATGTCCCTGAGCATCGGCATTTGGGAGCTAGACACGTCCGCCCACGCGTGCCGTCAAAACTGAAGGAGGGCCCAAGTAAGCACTCCTCGATCTCATCGTGGTTCTCTCCTAGTCCTTTCACTTTTCCAACTTCATCAAGATGCCGAATCATATCCAAGATCTCCACACTGTGGATGACGAGTCTTTTCCTTACATCTTTGAGCAAAATGCCACAGTCCAGCTCAAATCATCAGAAGGACTAGTTCGGGTGAATGTCTACCGCCCCAAGACGAGTGAAACAGTGCCTGTCTTGGTGACATATGGCCCATATGGAAAGGACATCCCATACGCTGAGTAAGGCTGCACACATTCATCCCGCTCTCAACGGCTGACCACGGCAAGCTTCCATCCCAAATCGTTCGCCGAAGTTAACCCCCAACAAAAATCCACTCATTCAGCATGGGAGACTCCAGATCCAGCCTACTGGACTTCGCAAAACTACGCAGTCGTCCGCGCCGATGAACGAGGGACAGGCCAAAGTCCCGGATTCTTGGATACCATGTCCAAAGGAACGTCCGAGGCATTCTTCGAAGTCGTTGAATGGTGCGCCGAGCAGTCTTGGTCATCCGGCAAAGTCGGTCTCCTGGGTATCTCGTATTACGCAGGAACTCAGTGGCGAGTTGCTGCTCGCCAGCCGAAAGGTCTGTCCTGTATAATTCCCTGGGAGGGTATGAGCGATTACTACCGTGATCGCTGCCGTCATGGTGGTATTCTGAGTAATCAGTTCATCTCATTTTGGTGGAATCGGCAGGTCGTCTCGAACCAGTATGGACGTCCGGGTCGAAAGGCTGCCAACTGGGGCCCAGACACGATTGAAGGAGATCTGAGTGACGAAGAAAGAATGAAGAATCGACAGGATCAGACGATCGATAACGAGAAGTTTCGCTTCAGGGATGAAGAGTATTACTCCAGCAAAGAGTTCAATCTGTCCGATATCAAGGTCCCTCTGCTCTCGGTGGCGAACTGGGGCGGCATTCTTTTGCATCTGCGTGGAAACGTGCAGGGATACCTCGGGGCCGGAAGCGACCTCAAGTACCTACGCTTCATTACTGGACGACACGACTTGCCCTTTTACTACGAAGAGGAGGTCGAACTGCAGAAGAGTTTCCTTGATGCCTTCCTGAAAGGCGATGACCGACTCGGCTGGTCTCAAAAGGGCAAACTTCCACCAGTCGATCTCGTCCTTCGCAAGGGCGACGTCGGCTTCAACGACGCCAAAGCAGAAAAAGTCTACCAACGCCGAACGGAGAACGAATGGCCGATCGCAAGAACGCAATACACCCGTTACTACCTCCACCCGGACAAGAGCATGTCACCATCACCACCCTCTACGACCGAGCAAAAGACCCTCTCCTACAAAGCCCTCGGCACAATGGACTCCCCTCAGACCATCCAATTCACAACCCCAGCCTACGAAACCGAAACAGAAATCACAGGCCACATCGTAGCCCACCTCTCAATCTCCTGCTCCAGCATCGCAGCCGACCAAACACCCCCTTCCGACATCGACATCTTCGTCACACTCCGCCACATATCCCCCGCAGGAAAAGAAGTCTTCTACACCGGTACCGCCGGCGACCCAGTCCCGTTAACGAAAGGCTGGCTGCGAGCAAGTCTGCGAAAAGTCGAGGAGCAGGATCCACGTCATAGGGAGTGGCTGCCGCATCGGGAGTATCGACAGAGTGATGTGCAGCAGGTGAAGGCGGAGACTGTTTATGAGGTCGATGTGGAGGTCTGGCCGACGAATGTTATTGTTGAGAAGGGTGGGAAGTTGGTTTTTGAGGTTGCGAGTGGGGATACGCAGGGGAGTGGGATTTTTGGGCATAATTCGAGTGTTGATCGGTGAGTACAGCATTGTTTGAGAGAGTATTTCCGGTTGCTAATTGATCGAAATAGGTCTGAGAAGGTGTTCGCCGGCATGAACAATCTGCATTTTGGAGGTGGACATGAGAACTATGTTGTCTTGCCTATCATTCCCCCAAAATAGAGTCCATGCAACTTCGCTCATATGAAGGAACTTTCAACCCATCGAAAGAGACGTGTATTTCGTACCTATCTACTATCACCAATTCAATTCTTGCTTCCCGTTGCTTTGATCCAACGAGATGCCCCCGATTGATCTGCTCACAGGGAAGCCAAGCACGCCATACACGCACATCGCACACGATCCAACCTCACTTCCTCGCCACCTCAGCAATTCTCGCTGGAGCTTATCATTGCCGATGACCCGTACCTGCAGTGGAGGTACTTGTATTCGGCGACCTATCACGGCAGTGGAAAAGACCCGCTACAATGTCGAGCAAGAGTGGGTGCATGGCGACAGCAGTCGGCACCTCTTGTATATACGGCAGGTGTGACACAAGGTTCCGACGTACAATTTGCCAGTCGAAGCTTTCAAGATGGTCGCTCAAGAGACCAGGGGAGGTGAATCGAGAAGCAATGCCAGAAAGTTGGGTATTCTTGGCCTGTTCAAGGAGATCTTCAATTGGTATCCTTCGAAGTACCCCAAGGAGGAGAAGAAGTATGGACACTCGGGGCATTGATAACAAAGATGCTGATCTTCTTTCAGGCTTCTGTTCAAGCTGGATGTGTCGATCTTGGTGTTTGCGTGCCTTTGCTGTAAGTCTGTTGACACTCAAGCCAGACATCAAATCTGCTGACATCTCGCAGTCTTCGTCAAGTACCTAGGTCAGCCTCTCCATCCTAATACACCCCCTCACACCTAACCCAAACCCGTCCAGACCAAACAAACATCTCCAACGCCTACGTCTCCGGCCTAAAAGAAGACTTCTCCCTCCAAGGCAACGAGCTAAACTACCTCAACATCTGCTACTTCACCGCCTACGTCCTCTTCCAAATTCCCGGCCTGCTCCTAATCTCCCGACCCAAACTCGCCCGATGGCTCCTCCCAACGCTCGAAATCCTCTGGGGCATCGTGACATTTGCTCAGAGCCGGGCAAGCAACATCCACCAGCTCTACGCCATGAGGTTTCTTGTCGGGATGCTAGAAGCCCCAGTCTTTGCAGCGACGCACTTCATCCTGGGTTCGTGGTACAGCGGTCCGGAATTGTTCAAAAGAGCCGGGACGTGGTTTATATGTAATCCGTTGGGGAGCATGGTGAGCGGGTATCTCCAGGCTGCGGCGTACACGAATCTCTCAGGCGTTGGGGGACTACCAGGTTGGCGGTGGCTGTTCATCATCGATGGGATCTTTACGATACCCGTGGCTTTACTCGGCTTCGTCATATTTCCTGGGATACCTGATTCCCCCAGACCGTTCTATCTCACAGAAGGAGATATTACCCTAGCGAAAGAGCGGCTGGCGAGGTATAAGATCCGACGTCCGGGACCTTTGAATCTGGATGTTTTAAAGCGCAGTTTGAGGAGGTGGCATATTTGGATCTTCGTGTTCTGTTACATGTGAGTCCTTCCTTCCCTCCAATCCGGGAATGCAGATTTGGCTGATGAAAAGGACAGTTGCATGATAATCTCCAACTACCCGTCGCAGTACATGAACCTCTGGCTTAAAGCTGAAGGTTACTCCGTCGTACAGGTCAATCAGCTACCAACGGTCATCAACGCGGTCACCATCGTGGCATCGTGGCTTGGATCGTCACTGGCTTCCATATGGCCGCCTTGGACGCTGTATACGTTTGCGTCGGCGTGTTGTCTCTTCTCGACGCTATGTATGATCATTTGGGACATACCCAACGCTCTCAAGTACGCATGATATTGGTGTTCATCGAAAACCTACGCTGACGCTGTGCTTTGCAGATTCGTCGCCTGGTACCTCTTCGGCGTGTCAGGCTGTCTCAGCCCGATCTTATACTCCAACGTCAACACAATCGTGAAGGACGATTCGGAAGAACGGGCACTCATCATGGTATTATCTTGCTTTTCATCCTGAACAGATGTTCGCTGACATCAACCCCAGGGCGCCATGATGACCTTCGGCTACAGCTTTAACATCTGGGTGCCTCTCCTCGCTTTTCCAACAGCAGGCCCTGATGGAGCACCACGTTGGCGTAGAGGTTATCCCATGACGTTCGTGTTCTACTTTTTCCTCTGGGCTGGATTCATTGCGGCTGTTGTGTTGTATAGGCGAAGGTACGTTCCAGCCGTGTGTGGAATGCAAGACGAAAGCTGACTATCACGTAGACAGAAGTATATCAAAGCAGCGACGACGGTCGAAGGCGAGAGAGACGACATCGAGCCTGAGACAATCACCATCAAAGAGCCACTGCAGGCAAAGATCAAGTCGTGATGTCTTCGAGCACGGCTACGTGCAACTAGGTAACGACTGGCCAACAACAAAACTCAAAACCCATCCTCATGGCTCGCATAATCCTCTCATCAAAACAGTCCCCGTCGATCTGCGCCCTCCCCATCAAGCCTTATAAGGAATAAACACATCCCCCGTACAAGTATCACTCCCAAAATCATCCACACAAGCCTTGACCCTCACCCCCGTAATCTTGTGTCCGCCACCATACAACGTCTTGCCGTTCTTCCCATTATTAACGGAGCTCCCATACCCCTTATTATTCCTCACTTTCTCCCAGTCTTGGCCTTCACCATCGAGGTACTTTTTGTAGGTGCCGTAGACCTCGTGATGGTCGTCGTCGGTGTCTTTGACAGTAACTTTGATGTTGGCTTCTTCGCGGTCGGACCATTTGACGGTGAAGCAGGCGTAGACGCTGTTCTGGTTGCCGAGGCAGGTTGCTGAGAGGGCCGGGGTGAGGAGGGTTGTTAGGAGGAGGAGGGATTTGAGGGAGGGCATGGCTGAAGTCTTCTTGTGTTTGTGGGTCGATTTGTTGGTCTTGAGTTGACTCTCTACATCTGGAGCTTTGCAACATCTTCTCATATATCACAAAGTCACCACACCCTCTCGCTGCTTCAAAGTCTTTGCGGTCAGCGTCCAGATCATTCCGGCGTGAAACCAAGGCATCAACTTGTGTAACCCCCAGATAATCGCCAAGACGTACTAACTACTCTCATGCTCTGATGTCTCGTATGCAGAAAGGAGCTAGCAGTATTGAACCGGTGAGAGTACATTGCGAATGCGAGCTGAAAGGCAGTCAAGATTGGAATGTGGAAGGGAGGCGTTGTTGGTGTGCAAAGAGTTCAATCCTATCAGGCTGTGTCGTTCGTAACATGGATACGGAAAACTGTGTTCACATTCGCGAGAGCTAGCAAAGGCTCAAGAGAAGCTTTTGTCTCGTCGTCTAAGCTCGCATCATTCCAAGCACTCTCGGTCTCCTGTGAAGCAACGTGAGGAGTAGGGATCAAGCCTCGCATGGCGAAGAACATGGCCTGTGATTGAAACTTGCACGATCGACACATCTCACACTCCACACTCCCCGCAAAAAGAATTATTCCGTGAATCTTGAATCTCCTGATCTCTCATCCAGAAATATCCGCATGGTCGCACAGCAACCAGCAACCAGGCCTCACGCCCAGCTCCACACGGCCTCGTGCAACCCTTCCCGTTAAAACTTTCCCCTCCGATCCACCATCACTCAGCTAACATACGGATTCACCACATTCTCCACAAAACACACATCCTCCCCATCAACCACCGAAACACACCCCTGAAACGCAAATCCCGTCAAATTCTTCTCCTCGCTATACCACGCACCCGTAGGCAGACGAGTCACTTCTTTGAAGCCCTTGTCATTGATCAACCGGCTGCTGAAGTCGTTCGAATCGTCGCTCCACCACACAGTGTATGTAGCGTAAACGCTGTTGCCGTCCCGGGCGGTGTCGGTGACGCTGAGGTTGACAAGAGCCTCATGGGCGTCGCCCCAGCCGATGGTGATGCAGGCGATGACGCCGGGGTTGTAGACTTTGCTGGCACCGTGCGGAGCGCAGGTTTGGTAGGTTTCTTGGGCGGTGGTCGGGACGAGGAGGGGGGAGATGGCAGGGGCGAGGGAAAAGAGGGAGAATGAAGGCATCTTGGTCCAGTGCCTTGGTTCGTTGAAGTTCATGGACGGGTGAGTCTGTTCTCTTATAATGAACGGTCGAGACTATCGTTGTAGTGTCGAGAGTCCATCGTCATCCGTAGTTGGAAAAGCTGGTCAAAATCAAATTCCGGTCTCAAGTCGCTGTTGCCTGCACTACTACTCTCAAGTCTCGAGGAAAGTGTGCAATGATGACAGTTCTCTATCCATTCAGAGACACCAGCGACTAGGTGCGAGCATATTCGCATGCACTGCCCTACTGAGTGACGAAATGGATACTGAGTTTATCACTCTGGTATCTTCTGGGCGACATTGTTCACACGAGCCGAGTACCAAGTTGAAATACCACGGAAACTCGCATTACAAGAATGGTAGAACACACTATCCATACTCCCACCGCATTACTCTCCCTCGAGAACCTGGTCTCACAGTAGCGTTCATGCTCACGCTCCTTTCTCAGCCAACACAACTCCACTCTTCCTCCCCTAAAGCCACGGATTCCCAACCCAAACCCCATCCCCACACTCCTCCCCATCCCCCTCACCAACACAAACAACCAACCCCATCTCCAATATAACATCTCCGTCTCCCCCAACAACCAAACCCCAAGATCCCTCCTTACTAGTCCCGAACCCACCAAAATTCCTCGCCACCCAACTGACGTCTCTGTGCAGGTCCTGTCCCGGCTCATACCAATAGGCTACGGCAGTGCTTCTGCCGTCGAGGAGAGTGTTTGTGATGGTGAAATTCGTGTCGGCGGACTTAGGACCCTGCCAGTCGATTGTGATACAGCCGTGGACGGCGGGGGAGGTGCTGGTGCAGGCGGTCGTGAGGTTGGCGACCTGCGCTGAGACCAGCGTAAGGATGGCGATGAGGGTGAGTTTGATTGAGAGCATGATGCTAGCGCTATTAGCCTGAAGCCGAGTAGAGAGATTCGAAAGTTCACGGGGCTTCGCCAGTCTGGACATGAGCATCTTATATGCTCTTTTCGTAACACTGACTACGAGTCAGAGACACAAGTACTCACAATCGTAGCATGTGAAACGGGATGTAATGTGAACGTTTCGAAATATAATTTAACTCGAGCAACGGGCGAACAGAGACGTGTGGCTTCACACCCTCAGTCGTAAGGAAAGGATGTACAGCTCAACCGCAATCCTGCGTCCCCTAGTCCTCCAGCCCCTCTCACCCAGCAAAAGGATTCAACATAAACACACCCCCTCCACACCCCTCCGCCCCATCCCCTCCCTCCCCAACACACCCAATCAACCCGACCTCCAGCAGCGTCGACCCTTCCCCCAAAATCCACCCCCAAGACCCCTCCTCACTCGTCCCATAACCCCTAGAATTCCTCGTAATGGGGCTAATAGATCTATGGCCATGAGCACTGTCTTCGGAGTCGAACCAGTACGTCACGGCATAGCCGAAAACACCTTGGCCGTCGACGGTGGCATCGGTTAGGGTGAAGTTTAGGTTGGCGGAGTTGATGGCGTGCCAGTTGACTGTGATGCAGCCGCGGACGCTGGAGGGGTGGTTGGTGCAGGCTGTGGTGATGGTTGCTAGTTGGGCGGTAGTGAGGGGGAGGAAGATCGAGAGGAGGACGGTGAGGTTGAGAGAGAGCTTCATGATGCGGGATTCTTAGTGCGTAGGAGCTGGAGATGCCTTGGAGTCTCACGTAGGGTGATGGGCATCTTGTATGTATCCGTCCGTAATGGCGGTCCACAAAGGGAATGATTTGATGCAGGTTCGATAAAACTTCCAATGTTTCGAGATGTGAGATTGCTTCGACCAACATCGTTAGCAAGGACAAATAGAAGAGTTGCTTCACACTCACATGTGTTGCCGCGCCGATGTAGGGAGCGAGTGTGTGATCGAGGCAAAGTGAGACATCTGGTGAACAGACAGACTGTCGCCATTGAGTAATAATAGGCCCCATCGGACCACTTAAAAGAAGCATTAAACCCCTGATATCCCTCATCATGACCTGAAGCCACCCTTCGGCCCCAGTCCTGTCAAACCCCTACCCCAAACGCCCCCCTCCCAGCTAAAACTCCCCAACAACATAAAACAGCATATACGCCTCAGCTCCCAACACCTCCTTCTCATCAACCTGCACAACCATGCTATCATCAAATCGGAACCACTCCCCACCTTGCCTGGAATACGAAATGTAATGCCCGTTGTCGATCTTGCCCTTGTGCACGACGACCGATGACAGCTCGTAAATCGGTGATTTGGGTTCGGTGCCGTTGACGGCAGATTTGGAGGGAGTCTTGACGTCGATGGTATCTTCGTCATCCTCTTTGCCGGGGTCGTGTCCATTCGCAGTATCACCACTCTTGGGTGGTGTTACGTACGGACCAAGATCCAGAGTCAGCGGAAACCGGACTTTTGTATCGACTTTGCTGCTTTGGGAATTCGTTTTGGAATGCGAGAAGCGTTTCAGGTGTATCGGTACGACGGGCGGTAGTCTCGTCAACGTCAGCTTCTTTCTCGCCTCTCGCGATGCGTCGCATTTCCGGCAATGGTAGCTGTCGCTCGATAGCGTTTCAAAAGATGTGAATCGGTCCAGGCATTCGGTCAGGTCCATTGGCAGGGCCTCTTTAATCGTCTGGGTGCTGTTTGTCAGAGCCAGCTTTTTCTTCTTAATCGCGAATCCCGTGCTCTTGACATCCAAGCTGAGATCCATGAACGCTTCAATCGCAGTGTTAGTGTTTTTGCACGTCTGGCAAGTGACTGTGCTCTTCAGCTGGCCGCAGAATGTCTGGTGTATGACGCAGGTACAGTCTTTTGTATCCTTCTGGCTGTCGGGCTTCTCCTCGTCATCCGTGTTCGCCTCATGCAGGCTATTCAGTATGAAGCCAAGGTACTCGTGAGCATCTTGTTGGCTGTATCCTGCCAGGCCACCGCCGCCCTTCCAGCATCCCTGCAGCATGTGTACCGCCCCATATCCTTCGTGCTTCTCTTGCCCAAAGAAATCGGTAAAGATATCATCTAGAGCACACGAGGTGCAGGCTTCGCGTTCGCAGTCGCCGGACTTGTGGCCCTCGGATAGGTAGTAGGTGCGGATCAGCGGGTTGTGGATGAGTGACTGTAGGATGACGGACATGAAACAGGTCTGGCCCATGTTGTAGAGCCCTCGTAGACCCGTTGCGGCGCATGGTGTCGAGGCTGTGTGTGTCGATATGAGCTTCTTGTCGGCGTCTAGCAATGCGGCTGAGTTCTTCCTCTTCTTGTTGTTGGGCGCTCGGATCTCTTCGAAGGTGGGGTCGTAGACGAAGTCGCGGCACTCGTGGCAGTACACGTATCCCTGGGATGACTCTACAGCTGCTTGCATGTCAGCCCTGCCCATATACCGCGGATCTCATACTCACAGAAACCATGCTCCTTCCTGTGCCTCTCCCTCGAAGTGCTCACGTTGGGACACTGAAGGCACAGATGTGTGACCTGACAGGTCGACGCCGAGAGACCCGCGCTCTTGTATATCCGATCGCTCATGTTCCCCTCTTTCCGCAGCGAATTTACGACTCTGGTGTATCCATCGACAGCCTGCTGCCGGGCATTTTGGAGGAGGTTCTTAATGTGCGCTGAAATGAGGTCAGTCTCTGAATGGAATTCTGGAGTACTGTACACTCACAGCAGCCAAATGAGGTCTGCGTCGACGAATTCTTCGCATCTCCCGAGGCGGCCTTCTTGAGCAACTTGGGTGTATCGCCAGTGGCTGAGGTCGGCGTGACCGTGGTCGTGGAAGCCATCCTGGTGGTCTATATCGTATGTAATCGGTTTCGCATATCGTCGATATGCAAGAGCGCCAGGCCGAGAGTCGGTTCGGGAGTGGTGAGGAAGAGGATATGGTTTATTGAGGTGTGAGGTCAGGTCGACGTTCAATAATGCGATCCCCGTTCCTTCCCCGGATCCACTTGCCGAGAGATAAGGTTCGGACTGCGGAACGGCCCACGATCCCTGCAGTGGATCCTTGTCGCGTGCATGTGAAGTCTGAAGTTCGTCGATTGCTCTTTCCATGTTTTACGACATGGAATTTAAAAGATCTTTTCCCCCGAGAGCCACTTGGAAAGCCTCAATAGGGTCTACATGATGCGAATGACTCTTCAAGATGCTACTGACACGGTCTCACGACCATTGGACGACTACAAAGGTTGCAGCAAGCCTCACGATTTTCGCCAGCTCAATCGCCGCATCTAATCAGCCCAGCGTACAAAGTCGCCGTGAACCACTGATCGGTAAAGTCACAGTACACCCATGAGAGGCTGATGGGAGGAGGCAGCAATGGAATCGCAGCAAGAGACGTTCAGACTGCTCAGGATGCCGTCACGACACCATTTTGGTCTGCACTTAACGCCACATGAGATCAAACAGAGCGATCGCACCAACACACAGCGAAAGCTTTCACATGCAGAATCATTGCTCTTCACAGTTGTCTGGCCCACGGAGCGTCGTGTCTGAAAAGGTCTTCATGCTGCAAGCCATGTGGCCGGTCGACAGCTCATTGCACAGGGTCATCTTGCCACTTCGTCTCCTCACTCCAAGTACGACTTCAAGAGGCACAATCGAACTTCGCTCATCCGGGATGACCGACTGTTGACCTTGTCAAAGAGTCATGGTCGAGGATCTGGGCGTGGTACTGGAAGAAGATGCCGCAGTTCCTGTTTGCCGTCTTTCCCGGCCAGAAGTCCCTCCTCAGGATAGCAATGGTTGATCATTCACGGGATGCGGGGCCAGGTCCAGCACGTGCGATGCTATACGAGTCCCCGGGGCATCTGTCCAACGGAGACTCCACGGTGCGAACGCATGACGGCCAGCTCCAAGAATCTTGCCTCTGCATCCATGAGGGCGATGACGCTCGTATACCGGGAGTCAGAAGCGCTGCCTGTTGGTTCTCCTCACCGCAGGTTGTGTATACGACGCCCTAATACACGCTCGATAACTCGGCTGCGGTGGGAGAAAACATTGAAGCGTCGTGGGTCGTCTTACCCTCAGCCGCAGCTGTGACTCTAATCACTCCACCCTTCAGCAATCCCATCACCGGAAGTCTTCCGCCTCGCTTAGAAACATCACGACTTGCAGCGACTCTTCAAACCTCTCAGATTTCCTCAAAGAAGCAGGTGTGAAGCAGAAACACGGGAGGTGAAGTCAGAACGGCAACGGACGGCTACCCAAAGCCCTAAACCTGCCGGCCTACTCGAACCTCCCACTCTGCCGTGGAGCTTGATGGACCTTTGGGATTGCCAAGGACGGTATAGTTAGTGCTTCAGCTGCATGGGACTAACAAGAGGTTGGCACGTAGGATTTTAATTCTGCTCTTTTTGCTCCTTGAGGATCGCCACGTATCCCTAGGACGCTAGTCCTGGCGTTTCGACCTGCACATGGAACGCTCGACGGTGTCCGGCCTCTCGGGATCGATAGTGACACAGAGAAGTGAGATGAGTTGCTGATACCAAGCAATAGATGGGATGATGGCGTTCTTAAGATGACTGATGTTTGTACGACACTCGAGCTGATCGGCGTGGCCGACGCACAATCCTTGCCGACAATTCAGCATGGCGACATGGATTGAGATTATGGGTGGAATCCATCTGCTTGGGTGTCGTGCACCGGCAACCGGTGAAGATGGATTTGGGATGGTCTATCATGTCATGACCGGTTGGAACAGAATTCGAGGCTGGCTTTTCTCGGCTCGTCGGCCAGGGACAGGCGCGATGCCAAGTTGGGTATCCCAGAGCACCGCCGGCGGCAACGTCCCTCCAGAGGAAATGTTGCCCATCACATTCTTCCCGTCGTGTTGTTGGCCGAGGAAAGACTGCTTCGCGATCGTCCAAAACACCAACCACGATGCCTGCCTCTTGCGGTAATGCGGCAGCTTCTAGAACTCGCGCACACTACCCTGCCAGGGGTGCCGTCGATGTTGTCAGCAAACAAGGTTCATCCTCAGCCGCACAACGCCCGCGTGCTCGCCCACAAACCGCTCATCAACACGGAGTTTATCACGTCAAGCAGCATGCAAGCCACATGCGAGCGGCCGAAGCTGTGGCCGTTGCATGACGAGCCGGCGTGAGATGGACAGGCCATCTACCAAAGTCAGCAAGCGGCCACTCCCCACGCGCACGCACGATGCCAGAACAGACCAAACATGGCCAGTCGAATCGGCGTCGGCAGGCTCCCCTTCGTATCAGTCTGTGCTCACTCGTTATGTAGTTCTTTGGCTACGGGCTGTTTCAACGCGGGCCGCCAGAGTCATCTAACTCCTTCCAGGCAAAGCCTTGAATGTTACAAGATGGGGGCCTTCACCGCACTAAACGCGAACGGAGCTCGAGCTGAGCATCATCAACTAACCTGACCACATGTCGCAGATGGCTAGGATTGAAATCACCTCTCGTGCGCCCCTTGTCCGGATTCAAGCGATTGTTGGTTCTTCTTCACTCCGACTTCTTCGCCACGACCGGACACATTGCTGCTCCGACTCCCTGTCTGTTGTCCTCGTTTGCAACCCCATTAATCATCCCCTCGCTGGATAGAGACGCTTTCGACCGTAGCCCTCCCGCAGTCAACCGCCAATCGCACGAAGGACCTTGCCCGCAGTGCCAACAAGCAGCTATTTATTTCCTTGGCGGCAGACCTTCGACACAGCTGAACATCATTATCAAGCACAAAGACCATGAGCTTGACTCAAGTTATAACTCCACTGGACATGTTCGACATCGACAATCCTTTGCGAGACTTGCCAGTACGTTGAAGCCAACAGCGTTCCCCTTCACGTTCACGACACACCAGTCCCCTACTCCACCATCCCGTCGATCTTCTATTCCCGACCATTTGGAAGAGCTTCGATTGGCGCTCTCGTCTCTCGTCTCTTCCATATCCACTGAGCCCTGCACACCCTTCGATTATCTCTTGCCTTACATATTGCATCACATCGTATTCCTTCTACACATCAGCCTCATCGTACTCGCTGCCAACACTGACAACGCTAAGCGTTCCTCCAGGGCCGGCATTGGCACCAAGCGGCAGAAACTCAACTCGTTCGAAGAGAGTGATCGATTCAACATGTCGGGATACTACTTTCCAACGACAACGGCGGAGGAAGAGTACCATCTATCACAAGCCTACCTACCTCCAATGATGGCGCAACAACCGCTCCCGAACTACGAGCCACATCTGTTCGCACCGTTCCCACAGCAGTTCAACCAACACGCCGACTACTTTCCACCGCCCGCACAATACCCACCTCCACAACAAGCATCATACCAAGAACGGGAACCATGGGAACAAAACTCAATACCTTCGAACTCCTATCAACAAATACCATCATCATTCCCACGATACTCAGAAAACTTCGAAATCGGAGGCGAGCCCTCAGTGGCAGGTCCCCTCCAACAACCCATAGGCTACCTCTCCCCCCAACTCGCAACCCGCGGCCGCCTAACCCGCGCCGCCTCCTTCGCCTCCAACGCCAGCAGCGCCCACAGCACCTCCGCGCTCTCCCAATCCAGCATCTCGCGCAGCGTCTCGCCCAACGCCAGCGAAATGGCGAAATGGGGATTCAAGAACAGCGACGGGAGCTGGTCCTGCGCGTTCCCTGGCTGCGGCTCCCGCTCGACGTTCACTCGGGGTTGTGATTTACGGAAGCACTACAAGCGACATTCGAAGTCGCTGTTCTGTCGACATGAGGGCTGTCCCCAGGCGACGGAGGGCGGGTTCTCGAGTAAGAAGGACCGGGCGAGGCATGAGGCGAAGCATAATCCTACTATTGTTTGTGAGTGGGAGGGGTGTGAGCGGTTGTTTAGTCGGCAGGATAATATGGTGAGTAGTACTGCACTTCGTTTACGAGCTCAACTGACGCCCGATACAGAAGGACCACGTCAGGAGGGTGCACAAGAAGAGAGTCGCATCGTAGTGTTCACGGCCCCGAAATCATCAATCACCACATTCCGAACGAGAACGACATCCAGACCAGCTCCAGACCCTATAACCGGATCCAGCACAGCATGCAGCTGATGTGAGCACCTTCTTGTGTAACCTTGCTCAGCCGCCAACGGGCCGCTCTTCCTCAGCATCCATCACACGGGCTCGCCAGTCTCTCTGCCACGGGCTATATTTGCTCTGAAATCAGTCATAAAATGCCAAGCAACGGACCTACGACCCATTGATGATTTGGAAGACAACACGATGGAAACATCGGCGGCATTTATCAGCGAGCGTTGCACATCGCAGCTGCATGCAAGCGAGCTGACCTGACCTGACATCACCTGGCCCAACGGACGAAAGAAACGGACTTTGCCGTCTGGTTGTCGTCGCTGTCCAGATCTGTTTGAAGTGTTGTGGCGACGGGCACGAGGTTGATGCTACGATGCGGTGATGCTGACTCAAGGTGGCGACTATGAGGTCGATGATGGCGAGCGGCGAGTGAAACGACATCTCGATCGGAAGACGAAAGGAAATACTGGGCGCCACGAGAGTCATCCTTACGTGAATCAAACATGGTGTGCTGGAGCAGCGTAACGTGTCGATGCGGATGACGAATATACAATCCATCGAAACGAAGTCCTGAACGCATCTACTTGGACAACATCGCCGTGGTCGAAGCATGAGATCCCACACCAGGATACATCCAAGACGCCGTGCCAAATTGCCATAATGCTCCATTTTAGGATCACGAAGCAATCGCCACCTTTCCAGTCGAGCCACCTTGGCCGTCGATCGCAGCGATTAAGGTCCTCCACAAGCCCGTCGCTTGGTCAATTGCTTGAAACATAGTCCACAATCAAGCAAGTACCAAGTCATGCTCACCGACACAGAGTCGACATTTGAGATGTCATTTAAGAGAGCTTCAACACCAAATGCCTCGTGAGAATGTCAATTCTTGGTCGATTGCTGTTGCTCGCCAGAGGAGGATGGACGCAGGACCATCCGTCATCGAGCCACGCCATAGCGATATGCTGGGCCTATGCCAAGGAGCTGTACGTCGCATGTGAAAGTCGATACAGACAGTGCGGGATATGAATGGGACTGCGCTCAATGCATAGTGTAAGAGGGAGCACAATGACAATACCACTATCTCAACACATGGCATATCGACCATTTCAAAAAACGCTTGTTCCAAACAGATGTTCCAAACCCATCTCTCTCAACAGCATTGCGTGAAGTAGTGAATCTCGCCCCTCAAACTCGCAACTTCCAAACTCTTTCTTTTGCCCGAGGCTTCGGCTTCCCACATCGGGCGTTGCCCCCTGCAACAGCCTTGGCAAAACAGACTTCCCAAGCGGGCCACGCTTTCGACTTCACACCTTCAACATCCAATCCGCTCACTACTCTATATTTGGCACATCGCTATGGCACGATTACGAGGCATCGCAAATACGACTGCAGAGGAGGACAGTGATGTTCCGAAGACGAGGATGCGGCGACCGCGAAGGGTGGTTGAGGATGAGAGTGATTGCGATGATATGGGAACGCGAAAGGTTTCCGCGGGATTGATGCCGAAGACGCAGTCAACGGTGAAGGCGAAGAGGACGCAGGTGAAACTGGGCGGACTGGCGACTTCGAATTCTCTGACGACTGCACCCGTGCTGGAGGATTTGCGAAAAGTTTCTTCCACCAGAAGGCGGGTTGAGAAGAGGCAACCGAAGAAAGCTGCGAGTCCCGAATTACCAGCGCCGGATCATCTTGACGAGGATCAGGAGGAAGAAGTTGATATCGAAGAGAGCATCTGGTGCGGCTCGATTGATGACTCGGAAAGTTCTTCTGGGAAGGAGCTGTTGAGTCCCAGGAAGCTGTTCGCTTTGCCACGGAAGACGAGAGATGAGACGATGAAACCTGCGCCGGACTTGACGAAGCGATTCGATGCACTCAAGATCTTTGATGATGATGAAGACAAGATGCCTCCCAAGAAGCGAGCGCCTCCGTCGAAGAAGCCAGACACGATCTCACGACCGACCAGCTCATCCGATAAAGAGAACAGTGGAGGCTTGATAACCTTCTCTCCTCCACCCCGATTCCAGAGACCATCGAAAACAGAAACAACCGAGAGACCATCCACACCACCGCCTCCGGTATCACCTTCAAAATCAAAACTCCAATCACCCTCGAAAAAGGCCCCGCGAATCCCCACGCCACCTCTCCGACCCAGCCTCGACGCCTTCTGGACCGCCGACGCAATCAACGACTGGAACGACCAATACTCGCCCCAAAAGCCCCTCAAATCACCGCGAAAGCTAAAACTCCACTCAAGGTCTGAAGATGCCTCACCAACAACCTCCCCAGCAAAAGCAAGTCCCACAAAACGCACCAAAGCCGAAATCGCCGCCCGCAAAACCTTCGAAGACACGAAAGCCCAACTTGCCGAATCATTCCTTGCGGAGCTGGATCTGAAGATAACTCAAAACCGCATCTCCACCCTCTCCGCCTCAACAGGCGGAATCCACCTAACCTGGTCCAAAACCCTCAACACAACCGCGGGGCGCGCAAACTGGCGGCGCGAAACCACCAAATCGCCCTCCTCCAGCACTCCCGTAGTCAAGCATTTCGCCAGCATCGAGCTCGCATCTAAGGTCGTCTCCAACGAGCATCAGCTACTGAACGTCCTCGCACACGAGTTCTGCCACCTCTGCAACTTCATGATCTCAGGCGTCAAAGATCAGCCGCATGGGAAGTCGTTCAAAGAATGGGGGAGGAAATGTACGGCGATGTTTGGGGAGGGGTATGGGGTGGAGGTTACGACGAAGCATAGTTATGAGATTGAGTTCAAGTATATCTGGAGTTGTGGGGATTGTGAGATGGAATTCAAGAGGCATAGTCGGAGTATTGATCCCGCACGACAACGATGCGGGGCTTGCAGAGGCATGTTGGTACAGATCAAACCTGCGCCTCGTAAAGCCAAAGCAGTCGTGGAAGGTGGAAGTGGTGGGACGCCGGTGACTGGGTACGCGGCTTTTGTGAAGATGCATTTTGCGGAGTTGAAGAAGGGGATGCCTGGGGCGAGTCATAAGGAAGTCATGGAGGCGTTGGGGAGGAAGTATCGTGCTGAGAAAGCTGGCGGTGGGGAGAAGAAGCCGAGTGTGAAGAGTATTGCGGTTGGGTTGGAGGATATGAAGTTGGATGCGAAGGGCACGGGGAGTCCGCTTGTCATAGAGCTAGATTGAGGTCATCATCATACCTCATTTACTCCATCTCCGTCTCATCTCGCTCTCCTCTCTAGTCAGGCCCATGTCCCCTCGCTTATCCCTCATCTCCTCACTCCCCAAACAACCCCCACTCCCTAACCTCAAAGCTCTCCCTCACCCTCTCCCTAACCCTCCCTCCAACCCCCATCATGGCCTCCCCCTCATCCCCGGGAAGACAAGGCACATTAACCGCAACAACCAAATCCGTCCCCTGTCCTTCCAACCTCACAACCAAAAGCAAAATCCCCACAACCTCCGGCTCATTCTCCCTGCCCCTCATTTTTTCGCCGGGCGGACTCGTCGCCATTATGGTGAAAGCCTTCGTACCACTAGCACCGAGAAGTCAGCTCACCACCAGCACAGACAAATAAGGAAGTAGAAGACTTACGGCATCTTTCCCAAAGTCACGGGGGCGACGTCTTCGACGATCTTGACGTTCTGCTCATCCTCAACAATGTCCTCGAGGTGGAATTTGACGGCTTCTGCGTCGGAATTCTTGTCTACGCGTTCGAGGATGTCGAAGACGATGCTGCTGAAACCTTGCGAATCGAGGTAGACTTCTTGGTTGTCGGGGACTTGGCGGATGGTACTATTACCGCTCATGTGTTAGCATTGGAACCCATTTTTGAGATGTGTGAGAGTTTGGTGTGGGATATGATGTTGTGTCTGGGGGTGTTGGGAGGTAGAGGATGCGATGTACCTGACGTCCTGGAATGTCGAGGGCAAGTCGGCGACGATGGCGCCGCCAAAGAGAGGGACGGTTTTGAAGTTCGGGTTGGACATGTTGAGTCGGGTGGTCTTTTCCCCAAGGTGACTGTGTTGTCTGGTTTCGGTTTTGAATGATCTGACGCCGAGGCCTTGTTCCTGACTCGCTTCTTTTATGCAAGCACCTTCCGTGCAGGCAACGCTAGGCTCCGAATCAGGGAGTTGTGATGTTGCTGCCGCCTAGCAGTGAATGTGTGAAATTTCGTCAGATTGAACTCGATCTCATGTGAAAAGTATTCGGTGTAGCTTTTCATGGGTCAATTCATTGTATTTATACATGTCATTTCATCGGGCTACCGAGCGACGTCGAAGCTGTGAAAGCTTCGTCTCAAGCTGGCCCACTTTCCCGCAACCTCAGGCAGAACTTTCGTGGCCGATACCGACGCCTCGCTATGCTATGTTGTTGGCTTTCCTGTATCACCTCCTCATTCATCGAAGGATCTTACACTTCCATACGCCTCTTGCGACCGGGGTGGCACTCTCCGTTGGACAAGCCCTACGATGCCCAAACGTCCTGCCCGACACCCTCGATCCAGTTGCCCAGACGCTCCACACCTCCATCCCACTCCCGCAGTCTCGCGCGCATGCCCTCGATGCCGTTCCTGTCCAGCACCTTGGGCTGCACCCATGTTATCCGAGCCACCTCTGCCACCTGGTCGATGCTGCCTCTTAACAGTCCCAAGCTGAGCGCCTTCATGATCAGATGCTCAATCTCATCAAGCTGCACCTTCGTCTCCTGGCTGATGGTCGTGAATGTCATGCTACGATCTTGTGGGGCGCGGGAGAAGACCAGCTGGGTCAGCGCTGAGAGTGAGATCTTCTGGTAAAGGAACTGCTGATGTTGCTTGAGCAGCGTGTTCGCATCCAGATGTTGTTGGAGGATATTGTATGCTTGCAGATCACCCCGGTTGAAGGCGAACAGCAAGTCGCGCAGCCATGAGTTCTGAGTGTTGTTGAGGCTGTCAAGGATGGGATGAAGAAGGAGCTCTCCGAAATTGTAGATGTTCTCGCTGACGAGCGCAGCGATGGAGAGATCGTAGGCGATGCGCTGGCGATCTTGCTCGGGCAGATCTGAGAGTTCGACGCAGGCGAGGTAGAGGAGGGCGGTGCGGTAGTACTTGGCGAACTCGTGCTGGCTCTGGTAGTAGATAGCGCTCACCCAGTAGAAGTTGGCGTGGACTTCGGTCTCGACTGAGTCGAAGGTATCCAGCACCGACTCGCACTTGTCCAGATCTTTGCGTGCTTCGCTGATTTGGTTGAGGTTTAGGCGGGTGTTTGCGACGGCTGTGAGGGCGTAGACGTGGGCGTCTTGCGAGGCGGGCTTGTCGACACGGCTGGCCAGCGCGGTGAGGAAGGTGAGTCGCTCTTCATCATCTACGTATCGTGTCAGAACATATACAATCTCCTCTCTCATCGACCAAGCTCTTTCTTACCTTTACACTGCTTCGACGTGCTCAGGCCTATGCGTACAAGCTTCAGCTGGTTGATCTTGTCGGCAAAGGTCTTGATGAAGCTGTTGAAGATGGGGATGCGCTGAGCGGCGCTCTGTGGCTCGTTATAGTAGGCGACGAGGATGTCGGTGAGTTCGTGCCATAGTTTGCGCTCCCAGTAATCTTCGAAGCTGAGGAAGTAGTGCTGGAGGTCATCGGGAGCCTGGTCTCGCTGGTCGGAGAGGAAGTTCGCGATCTTCTCGTTGTCCATGGTGGACGGCGGTATCGACGGGGGTTGATGGGGATTTGATTCAGTCCTCAGCTATCCGGTTGAAAGGGAGGCGGCGACTGTTTGGTGGGTGTTGTAGTTGATGTTGGTTGTTGTGTGATGGCGAGTCCATCAGGCACTGGAAGGTCCGCGTTTGATGTCCGACTCGCGGCAGGTACGCCGAGACATCCACTCTGCTCCACCCTGGCCAATGACGGGAGACGGCAATAAGCACAAGCATCGAAGCACCTCTCCATCACGACCACCTCCCCATCCGCACCGCGACGACGTCCACCCTTCAATGGAGTAGAGTCTCCACCGCCGCACCCTCACCGACACTCCGCTCCGCTCCCTGGCCATGGCTGGCCTCCCTTCCGGCGCAATGGCTCTGCAGCGCCAGCTCTGCCGCCCCAACACCTCCTTCACCACCAAACTCGCAAAGACCGCATTCGCACCCTCACAATGTCGCCGCAACCTGCAAGATATCGCCATCACCCGCACTGGCAAGCCCATCATCCGGATACCTGGCGGTCGAAGCAGCTTGGGTGGCCACACTGTCACGGTTTTCGGTGCTACGGGTCAATTGGGACGATACATTGTGAACCGCATGGCTCGCGCTGGTAACACTGTTGTTGTCCCCTTTCGCGAGGAAATGGCAAAGAGACATTTGAAAGTCACTGGCGATCTGGGCAGAGTGGTCTTCATCGAGTACGATCTGCGGAATACACAGTCCATCGAGGAGTCGGTGCGACACTCCGACATGGTCTACAACCTGGTCGGCCGCGACTACCCAACCAAGAACTTCGATCTCGAAGACGTGCACTGCGAGGGAACGCGGAGAATTGCCAACGCTGTCGCCAAATACGATGTGGACCGCTTCATCCATGTCTCCTCACACTCCGTCCACCCAGAGTCACCTTCCGAATTCTTCAGGACGAAATGGCGTGGAGAGCAGATTGCTCGAGAAATCTTCCCGGAGACCACCATCGTCCGCCCAGCCCCCATTTTCGGATTCGAAGACCGCTTGCTGCACCGCCTGGCCAAGGCTACCAACATCATCACCGCCAACAACATGCAGGAACGATTCTGGCCAGTCCACAGCATTGACGTCGGAAAGGCTTTGGAAGCCATTGGCTACGACGACAGCACCGCCGGCCAAACCTTTGAGCTCTTTGGCCCCAAGCAATACAGCATGGCTGAGGTCTCTGAGCTCGCCGACCGGGAAATCTTCAAGGATCGACGACACATCAACTTGCCAAAGGCCATTCTTGCTCCGTTGATGGGTGTCATGAACCGACTTCTGTGGTGGCCAGTTGGCAGCAGAGACGAGGTTGAACGGGAATTCCTCGACCAGTTCATCGACAAGAATGCCAAGACGTTCAAGGATTTGGACATTGAGCCTGGCGACATCTCCAACTTCACTTACAGATATCTGGTGAGTTCAATGGAGCGATTCCTATTTTATGCACATGCTAACTCTCTCATAGCAAGGATACCGCAGCTCTTCATACTTCGATCTGCCTCCAATGACCGAGAAGGAGAAGCGCGAGGAGAAGAAGTATCTGCACGTTTTGGACGACCAATAGATGGTCTCGCTTTTACGGGTTGGGGTTTGAGCGAGCTAGAAAAGCTGTGCGCATAGCTCCTGAGGAGCGTCGCACACTGTATATATGATACCGCCAAGAAGATTCCTTTGTTCTGTACAGCCGTGCCCTCACCACATTCAAAATTCCGCGGGTGTGTTGGAGACGGTCTTGCAGAAACGGGTAGAAGTTGAGGCTGGTCAAGTACGAGGCTACCTCCGGACTGGTCTGACACGCAGCAAGCTCCGCAGCCGCAGCCTAGGCCTAGCCTTCGGCGCAGGGTATTTGTGACAATTCTGTGCAGCACACGTGATCTGTCTCACTACTGAATTGTGCGAGTGTGTAGCGGCGGCGGCACGGCATCACTGGAAGCGAGTGATAGTTCTTGGCATTGATTGTCACTTGCGGGCTGTGTCTGATGACTCTTTACACTACGTTCGCGATCGAGAGAGTAGATAAGAGTCAGTGTTGGGGGTCAGGCTCAGTAAGGCTGAATGTGAAAGGCTCGAAGACTGGTGGTCAAAAGGAAGGAACGCTAGCGTCCCAAGCGAGACGAGGCTTCCGCCTGGCGGGGTCGAGCTTTAGCGGTGGCACCTTCTCACGGCCGACGCTCAGATCTGTCCTTCTCAACCCATCACCACACCTTCATCCCAACATCCCCCTTCATTTTTCTGCCGCCGCCTCGGCGCATTCCACCACCGCTCTCCGCCGCCGTCGCCCACGATGCGTGTCGCGGAGCTCGTCACCCCCGACGACGACGCGGCTGCGCCACCGCCCAAAGAGTTTGTGCCTTCCCACAGCTCCCAGCCGTCGCGATAATTGCTGACGACGATACAGAAATCGGCCAGTCGCCCGACATGAGCCGCCAGCACCGCCAGCGCAGATGAAGCAGACGAACCATCACATGCATGTATTTCAGCTGAGCGGCGCCGATGGTCGCGGCGACCCCAATGGATCCAAGGCCTTTGCTCACCAGCCTGTTCACTTCGGCACTTATCGCTCCTACACTGGACCCGGCGCACCACCCGGCGGACCACCGCCACCACCACAGCAACAACAACACCCGCCACACAGCCCATCACAGTATCAGAGCGCTCAGTACACCTTCCAGAGCATGCCGAACCCGCCGCAGCAGGTGATTCAATTTCATCAGCAGCATCCCGCAGCCTCGCCTGTCATTCGTCGCCGCCGCCCGCAGTCAAGCCGCTCCCTCGATTCTCCGGACACACCTGCCAAAGCCGCCAAGCGCGCTAGCACCGGACAAGTCCCAGGCGACTTTCAGTCAACTCCCGATGCCAATGGCCATAACAATGGTAATGGCGTCTCCGTCGTGCCCGGCAATCGCTCCTTCCCGTGCCCTCTGAGCATCTACGGCTGTACTAGTACTTTCGGCTCGAAGAATGAATGGAAGCGGCACGTCAACACCCAGCACATGCGCATGGGTTTCTGGCGATGCGACATGTGTAAGAATGGTGATCGCAAGCCCAATGACTTCAACCGAAAGGATCTGTTCATCCAACACGTGAGACGAATGCATCCTCTATCGGCTACGTCCCCTGCGACAGCCGGACTGCCAGCACCATCCAAGTCGTCAAAGGATGGCGAAGACATGCAGATGCTGCAGAACGCCGCCACTCGCTGCTACAAGGCTTTGCGCCATCCTCCAGAGGCTAGCTGCTGCCTGTTCTGCGATCGCACCTTTACTGGCGAAGGCACGTGGGACGACCGGATGGAACATGTTGGTCGTCATCTGGAACTTATGCGCCGCGCAAACGAGACGCCACCTGAGTCCAAGGACTGGAGACATGACGATGCCATGGAGAAGTGGTTGGCGTCGTACCAGATCATTGTGCCCAACGGCAATGGATGGTTGCTGGATGATCAACAGCTGACGCAGAAGCCTCCCCGCCGCCAGAGCAGCGTAGCACAACTACCGAAGCAGGTCATGAATGCTGCGCCCATTCCCGCACCCATTATCGCCCCTCCACCCCAGGTTCCTCCTCCTGCTCCTATGTCCGCGCCCCAGCCACAGCCCGCGCCGGTGCATGCGCATGCGCATCCACAGATCAGCCCTGCCCCGCCCAAGGTCGCTCCAGCTCCTGCGAAGGTCGCACCTGCAAAAGTTACGCCTGCTCCTCCAAAGGTGACCAGCAAGCCGGTCGAGCAACCGCCGCCTGAACCACCGTCGCAACCTACGACTGGACAAACTCTACCGACGCCAAATGGCAGACTGTCGTCCCCCGACAGACTGTTCAGCGCCTTCGATGAGCCTGGAGACCAGCCCGTTAAGAACGAACACAATAGCTCAGCAGACACATCCCCAGGCACCAATACCGACAGCCACGCACAAACGAACGGCACGGAGGAGACTGAAGTCACTGAGCCAATCGTCAAGCCCAAGGTGACTCGCAGCAAGGCAAAGCGCGCTGCAGCTCAGAAGCAGGCTGAGGGTGGTGCAGAAGAAGAAGATCCCTACCTCTCGCTTTTCCAGACCATACCGAAGCGAAAAAAAGACGAGGCCGCTGGTGATGACGACGATGAAGACATGGAGCCAGAGTCCTTTGAAGACTCCAAGACGATTGCCGGCGGCTCGGAACGTACATCTCGCAGACGACAGGCGTCTCCGGCTCGCAGTACCAACAGCTTTTGTGGAAGCTTGAAGGATCGGATCTATTCAGGCTTCCAAAAAGCTGTGCTTGGAATGGCCACTTCGGTGCAGAGGCTCTTCGTGGAGCCAGGTGAGGCACAGCCTGACGTATCGCGTGCTACTCCTGTGGCGAAGAGGACTCGCACTGCGCGGGCTCAGGATAAGAAGATGGTCAACGGACTTGACGATCCAGATGAAGACGAGCCTACCGAGCCTGTCCGCAAGAGACAGCGTCGTGGACGAAAGGAGCGCGCCGACTCGACTGCCGCACGAGAGAGCTCTACATCGTCGCTGTCGATGAGCACGAGGTCTAGTGGACGTGTCAAAGACAGCGCGATTCAAAAGGGCGTCATCTCGTCGCGGAGTTGAGAGGGGAGAGGTGCATTGACCCTTGGAGTTTGAGAATTGCTTATGATGAATGTTTGGGAGAGAGAAATGACTTTCAGCATGGAGGGCATCTGTGCGTTAAGACTGGCTTTTGCATCTGCGGTTGTTTTCAACCAAAACAGTACTTGCTATCGACAGGAGTAAGGTAATGAAAGTTGATCCCAGTTTCCTTACATTTACAACTCCTCATGTGCCAGATCCTCGCCGTCGTCTTCCACGGCGGTCGCCTTCTCTTTCTCCGCCTTCTTCTTGGCGATCTTCTCCTTGATATGAGCTGGCATCTCGCCCTTCTTGCCAGCACCCGCCCCCGCACCAGCAGCACCAGCACTATCCTTTGCACCACCTCCCATGCCCATCATCCCTCCCATCGCCCCACTCATAGCCCCCTCAAGTTTCCCACCCTTAATCGGCCTCTTCTCCATAGCCTTCTTACAAGGCTTCGGCGGGTCCGGACGCGTCTCATCCCGTATCACCTCTCCCGCAACAGTATACTTCGCATTCCCACTAAAAAACCCGACCCAATGCGCCAGCGTCTCCTGCACTTTCGCCTCCGCCTCCACAATATCCTCTTTCCGCCTCTTCTCCTTCGTCTTCTTGCCCACCTTCCCAAACCTCTCCACGGCTTTCTCCGCCATATTCTTCATCATTTCTACGGGCATGGCGCCCACATCCATGTCTTCGGACTCTTCGCCTGCGGCTATGGCTTGCAGCGCTTCGTCCATCCATTTTGGCATGAACATGACTTCGACGCCGTCGAGCCGCCAGGTGAATTGTTCTTCCTCGTCCCAGCATTCTGTTATCCAGGCGCGGGTTGCGTCTTTGCCGACGAAGTGGTGGTAGTGGCCCCCCGGGCCGTAGAAGGCGGGCGAGGAGGAGACGTCGAAGATTGTGCCGTTGATGCCTAGGTAAATTGGCTTCTCGGGGTCTGTGCCGTCGTAGGCTTTTAGTTCTTCTTCGGTGAGTTTGAGCGTGCCTGCTGGAGGGGGGACGTCTGCTGCTGCGGCGCCGAAGAGGACTTTGCCTGATGATGCTCGTTGGTTTAGGATCCTGTCGACCGCGGGGTATTTTGTGTTCACCCATGCGGCGAAGGGGCCTTTTTCGCGGTTGTCGATTTTGTAGTAGAGGAAGCTGCCGGCGAAGAGGGCGATTGCGGCGATGAGGGTGAGGATCACGTAGAGGTTGGGCTCGAGATCTGGGCCTTGGTCTCTTCTCTTGTCTTTCGAGCGATCCTCCTCTTCGTTCTTTACGGAGGCGGAGGGGGAGGAGGGGTCTTTCTTGCGGGAGCGGAGGTCGGCCATCGTCGTTTCGTTCGTCCGTTCGTTCGTTGGATAACAGGAAGAGACGAGAGGAGAGGAGGTAACAATGAGACAGCCCACCTACAACACTCCAGCCAAACAGCTCTCACGCATTACCGACGCCAGAAAGCACAGCTGTCCAAAGGGCATTAAGTTTGGCGGACGATCAAGTGGTGTCGATGGTCAGAAAGTGGGGAGCTGCACGAAAAGGTCCAGAGCCGAGGCGGGCTCCGCGTGCCGATGGGGTGGCTGGGCCGTTGGGATCCCTGGAGGAGATCATGTCGATACGATGTCTTTTTGGTGAGGAGCGATAAGACAGCATCAGAAATTTTTGAGACTCATTTGTGTATAGATGATGAGGAGTGTGGGAGACAGTGTCGCGAATGAATGAGGAAAGTGCAT
Organism: Zasmidium citrigriseum; assembly: GCA_002786025.1. NCBI lineage: Eukaryota > Fungi > Ascomycota > Dothideomycetes > Mycosphaerellales > Mycosphaerellaceae > Zasmidium > Zasmidium citrigriseum. Next base: position 212,905 of record NHNW01000005.1, on the reverse strand, counting down.
TCCAGCCCGGTCGATGCATTGACCATCAAGACAGCCTCACTTCTTGACAGCCTGAATCATGGACCAAAATGTTATGCTTCAAGATACTTCATTCTGGCTGTTTGGTTCCATTCATATTCACGAACATACAACTCCGTTCCTGGACGCAAATGTCGCCGCAGAATCATCAACGCCGCAAAGCTCCCCGACAGCCGTGTTTCCGGCTTGGTCCTGCAGTAAGAGACTGAAGCAGCAATCGATGGAAGCCCATGAAGTCGGATTCACTCGCGCGTCAAGAAAGCGTTCAATCCAAGTAACCGCTAGACAGGGACTAACCAAGGACTCCACGATAGCACATCGGATTCACCTCAGAGGTGCGGTTGAATGTGAAGCCCTTGTTGATGATCAGGCCCAATCCAGCACCAGACATGGCCGCCAGACCGATGGCAGCCGACGCAGGGGATGCATCAGACACCACACAGATGAGCTTGCCGCAGCTCTTGATCGTTGCGAAGACATCTTCACATATCCCGCAATTCGTCAGCTCCTCGTCCTTGTCCTGCCAAGCCTTTGCGTCCACCGCCATCTCCTTGGAAAAGACGATACCGTACAAGCAGGCATTGGTGACATCCACGACGAATTTGTAAATCGCAACACCCTTCTCGGCCGCTGGACTGGGCTCTTTGCTTCCGAACTTGAGGGCTAGGTCCATACCGACGTTTGACGCCGCGAGGTACATGATCCATTTCCGGATTTCGTAGCCCGGGGCTTGAGCATCGGTCGGGAAACAACAGATGATGCTTATGATATCCACGGCGATGCCGAAGGTCCCCGTCTTGCTGCCAGTGACGGCTGTGGCAGCAGCCCCGGCCTTCGAAACGCTGAGGAACATGTCGATGGCGTCGTACACGACCTTCACAGCAGTGACACTGAGTGCAAGTCCCGAGAAGAACAGAGCATTTCCTTTGCTCTCCGCTTCAGAAATTGTACCGTCCACAATCCTGTTGAGGAGTTTTGGACCAGGCTCGTGCAGCCGGGGAGGGGCTTTGCCAGTGACCAGCTTGGACATGGTACAAGTCATGAACCCCAGAATGAAGGAGACAAGCTTGAACCAGTCCAGGTCACTGTCAGCACATAACCGGTACAGTGCGGAAATGATTGGAATGTCAATCTTGCCCGTTGCCACCTTTTTCAAAATGATGAGCGCCTTTCGGATCAGCTGTAAGATGCCGCGGACGACTTTTTGCATGATATCGATCGCATGCGTCAGTATACCGCTGCCCAACTTCGCGAACAGGTCAGCCGTCGAGACGTCGCCATGTTCACGGAAGAGCGCTGAGATGTCGTTAGCTGCGTCGACCACGAGGTCCATGATGTCTTGTCCGATCGGCTTCAAGATGTCCTCGAACGAAGGCTCATCGCCGGAGTCTTGTTGTGGGCTCGAGATGTCTTTGCCTGGATTGCCATTCTTCAATCTCTCCGTGAGGTAGTTGAACGCCGGGCTGTGAGAGTTGTCCGCAGCAGAACTGCTCTTCCCGCTCTGATTTGTAGAAGCTGGCCGGTCCAGCGAAGGTAGCCTCACATGCTCCTTCAACGTCTCGAAGAATCTGAATAGGTGTCAGATTCGTCATCCGAATGATAATCCCATAGGGCCTTACCCATCAACTTTCGCCTCCACATTTGAGACGCCGCTCGATATCCAGTCCAGACTACCAGTCAAGACTTCGTAGATATCATTGCTTGTGTTCTTGATATCGTCCCAACCGAACAAGTGCCCGACAAAGTCCAGGAGCTTGTTCCACGTGAGCTTGATCTTTTCCCAAACCTAAAGGCGGGTCAGCTCAGACTTATACGTCGACTGAAGATAAGATTGTTCGCTTCTTACCCATTGTGCCGCTTCTCCGATCTTTTCGATGGTGTCAAGCACGAATTTCTTTACCTCTCCGGCAATTTCGCACACGAACCGCCAGACTCCCTGGACCTTCTCCACAAGCCACCCGACCGCGTGATCAATAGAGCTCTTGACGTAATGAAAGCCGTCCATCAGCCACTCTCCGACATCCTGGAGCGCCTCTCCGGTCGTAGTGGCCCGTGATGAGGTAGGGTTGAGTACATCAGATCTGGCCTGGTCCATCTTCTTGAACACATCATGAGCGGCTGATAGGTCTTTCTGGTCTGGTTTGGGGTCCCGGTCCGACCAGAGAGCAGCACCAGACTGCGTCTTTAAATTTGTCAAGTCGGCCTCGCTGCTCATTTTGGAACAGAGTGCCTTTAGCACTCTCAAGCTTGGGTCAATCTTGTTAGCACCAACTGCCAGGCCCACGTCTTTATGCTCCCAGTCTTGAACGCCGATGACCTCGATAGATCGTCCAGATATCATGTTCGTCGCGATGATCATGGAGATTTGACCGGCATGATCCAGAGGCAGCCAGGTTCCTTCAAATCCTGATGTGATATTGTAGGTCCTGCCATTCACGTACGCGGTTGTGTCGATCGACGCCCTGGCGCACACTTGTCCACTGGTGACTGGCAGATTCTTTTCATTCTTGACAGTGGCTCTCAAAGCATAGCTTTGCACTTCGATGGTTTTGTCGTAGCTGGCAATACCAAAGGGCTCTGACTTCCAAACACCGTTGTCTCTGCTTTGAGACAGCAGGCTCAATCGTCCTTGATTGTCAAGCGACATGATGCTTTGATTGACGACGGCAAGGTTGGCTTCCGAGCTTGGCTGAGAGATGGAAGCCGAGAAAGACGACGAGGACTGTTTTCCCAGCAGGAGAACTCCCGGTTTCTGTCGCTGCTCAATGTTACTGGAGTCCGCTGTCAAATACCCCAATTGCCCGTCGTCGCTGAGGCCCCAGATAGTCAAATGTGTCCCATCTTGAGCCACAGAAATCTTCTTGGGATCTATGAAGAAGCTGTCCCGAGCGACAACAATGTGCTCATCACTTGAATTGATACAGTCCTGAGCTACGATGGCGTACATTCCGTTTGGAGTGCCCAAAAGGAGACCAGATCGGCGATCTTTGTCCATGTACGTGGCGATGGCAGTAGTCTTCGGATGGCACCTGGGATTGAATTTCTCGAAGTGCATGGCTTCGCCATCCGTTCCAGGTCTGGCCAAGAGACAGACCACTTTCGATATTTCCTCCGTTCCCATCGAGTATAGAACCCAGAGACCATGACCGAGAACACCGTACGAGGCAACAGCGACCGACAGAATCTTTTTGGCAGTGTCAGGTAGTTCGAAGGTTTGTAATGCGTTCGTCTTATCACCGTCGACCCATATGGCTTTGAGGCCACTGCTCTTGCTCTCCGCCCTTTCTGGAGGTTGGATGTCTGCGACGAGTAATGGGTAGACTCCAGGGGATGTCACTGCGCCCTGAGAAGCTGGGTTAGCTCGAGTAGACCTGCGATTCGATCACGTACCATGTGAAGGTCGTAGATCGTGGGCATAGACTGTTTTGGATAAGTCTCAATGCCAGCCAAATTATCGAGGGAAAAAGGTTTGCAGACGTATACGTCGGACTTGTCGTTATTCTTCACAGCCACAGCCAAATAGATCTGCAACTTCTCGTCCTGTACAGCCACGAATGCTTGAATGGCAGCGCCAGCAGGCAAATGTAAGATGCCACCGAGATCTGTAAGTATGCGGTTCCCAACGTTGTCTTCCTACTATTTGTTAGAGCGAAGTATCGGCGAAGCGTCTAGATATATGCGCGCACCTTGATCAATTCCAGGACCCGGGTACTGTCATTGCTCAGGCCGATCACGGCTGGTCTGCGCGTGTCTGTTTCAAGCACCATGGTGAACGTGCTGCCTGGAGCGACCGGAGTGGCAGCAATGTGGTTCACCATGAGCTCAGTGTTGAAGGTGATACTCGCCATCTTGAAAATGTCCTAGACAATGGTAGTCACAAAGACACGGAATCAATGGTCTGAAACGTAGTTCTAGTGGATTGATCAAGGAGAGAGCACCCCGCCCGCAACGAGCACCTTTGTAGGTCTTACAGTGAAGCAATGACTTGCAGGTGCCATCGCTGAGCTAGTAGGAGGCGATGGGGCTCCATCGCAAAGACCAAGTTGCAAGCGGTCGGGCTTCTTCGCATGCCGTTGGTGGCAAGTCGCATCCACCAGACCGCCCGCCATCTGCAGAGAGCAGTGGTCTGATCATTGCAATGCTGTCTTCAACGTGTGGCTGGCTGTGTAGGATGAGGGCAGTAGCTCATATGTGCGTCGCGAGTTTCAAGGAGAAAGGGCTGCCTCGATGCATCTATTTCGCCAAGAGATGCGAGTTATTAGCTGCAAATATGCCGTAAGAGCAGGTCAATATCCTAGAATGGTTAGAGCATCTTCGTGGCGCTCAAACTCCACCCCACGACATACTCATCACAACATCAACATCTGCATAAACTTCTTCTCCCGTCTGTCGGGTGACCAGCCTGTCAGCCAGCCTCGCTATGGGGAGCACCACCTGCATGCAGATGCGAGCTGTACAGGGCCACATGCATTGCGTGGAGCTCATGAGAGCCAGTAAGACGAGATGCCTGAGAACTCGATCAATCGTCTTTGACTGCTCAGTGGCAGAGTCAATGCCCAAGCTCTGCTCACTCCTTGCGCGCTGAGGGTACGTGCTCCGTCCAGAGAATAAAGAGTTGACTCGAATTGGTAGTCTTCGTCCATTTCCACCGTTGTCCATCCGAGATTTCCCAGGCTCGCTGCTCTTGACCGTACGCTTCTCGCCGCTCAGGACTTCTCAAGTTGAAGGTATCTGGTCAGGGGTTGAAGACCCGTGCAAAGTTGACTCGTGGTCAAGACACACAGACATGGCGGCGCCGGTGGTGAGCTACATCTTCCTGCGCTTGATACCCTGAGAACTCACCTTAACGGACTGATGCGTCGCAACTTAGATTGGAGAGTACGACCAGGTCGTTGCAATAACTCAGTATGACTCACCGAAGACGATTTGCTTCCACTCAGCTAATTTGATGATAGGCAGATGATCAACAATGGACTCCAAGATATGTTTGCAATCAACCAGGCAAACGCAGCTGCGGCAGGCAAGGATCCCACCATCGAGCACTATGGTCCGGGTGACTACAAATTCACGAATTTCAAGCTGGGCTGTCCCAGAGTCGTCATTCGTTGCAGTGACAAAGCAATGCATCGCGTGTGGTATCAAGTCCACATTGCCAGCGGTCAATTCGTAGTAGGATGAGAACTTTTTGCGCAATATCAGCCAAATGCTAATCTCAATCTTAGGATCAAAAGGACTGGAAACATTCGGGTCCCGAGAATATCCAAACGTGGCCCATACAAGATTGGTACTTCACCTTCCAAGCCAACCTAGGTAAGAGTCGCAAGCCGTAACGAGGTCACATGAAGTCTATTAACATGCTCAAGGTCTTTTGGACATCGAGAAGACGCGAGCGGACGAGCTACGCGCGAAGCACAATATACCTGGAGACTACACTATCCAGCGACTGATATTGGACATGAAAGGTTCGCATCATCCTTTGCGATGCCTATTTTTGTAACAGAATCTCATCCTATTCAGACCCCGAATCAAGTTCGGCAATGTGGAGTTTGTCGTATTTCGGCGGCTACGAGCAAGACAAGCAGCCAAAATTGACCAAGGACAACCTGACCAATATCACGACTCTCATGATGCGATTGGGCGATAATGGTGACAGTGAGGGGGAAGGCAAGTTCGGCCGCAGAATACGTCAATTAGGCGTCGCAAATGTCAGCTGACGGGGTGACAGTCTCTTTCATGCAGATGAAGAATCTCAATGTCCTAGGCTATGTCACAGGGGCCGAAAAGACCTTGGATCAAAATCTGCTCAAGATGCCCCTTGCAACATTTGTACCTTCGGGTCAGACGTTCCAAACGTACCCCTGGAAATCAGGCGACACCTTTGCTGGAGATGGAACGATGGGGAATTCTAGATTGAATTGCCTCTGCTATTTGGAGAAGACCTACGATCTAGGAAGCCACGTGAAGCCAACGATGCCCTCTGGAGATCAAGAATTTTTGAAGTATACAGGGAACTGGACCTCCGGCAGCATCACTACGAACAATGGCGTCGACGAGATTCCTAGCGACCTTGCGCTTGGCACTTATGTACTGGGGTGGCATAAATTCATGAACCAGTACCTGCAACAAAAGCTGAGGCCCATCGTATCGAGGATGTGCATCGCGTGGTCCGATATGTCAAGGATGGCATACGCGGATTCAAAATGGTCCATGTGAGAACCCCTCTTGGGACATGCTAGTTTTGCTGCTGATCGCGTCGTCTAGGGGTGTCAACCTGCACGTTAACGATCCGAACAACATCAAGGACGATGAATACAAGTTCACTCAGGCGAGGAACGGGTCATCTATCTCTTGGACATTTGAGAAGAATTATCCGTGCATTGAAGGTGCCCCGGAATATCAATGCGCGTGGACCATGGGCATCAAGACCGTGGCTGAAGGTGAGCGCCAAATGTCACTGCACGTATTCAATATACTGACTTCCGAGTTTACAGCCACCAATAAAGTGGTCATTACAGCAACAGCAGGGAGCCCAACCATTAAGGTGGAAGGAGCGAACTGGATCCGTCTCTATAGCGAGGTATGGCATGGCATCATTGGCAAGGCGGTCAGCAAGGGCGACGAGTAAGTGACACAGCAAGGGCCTACAGACTCTAAATCTAACATTTCCACAGTCTTCATCGGACCTTCAAATGGGGCTTCAATCTCGTCCTGGAATCCGTCAACGACGGCGGTCTCCAGATCCGTCTTTTCGATAAACATCACAGCGTTGAAGAGGGGCCGAATGACAAGCGAGACCTGGGAGACCAGTTTGCAGGCATCATCGACTGGCTGACGGGATGGTTCAAGGACTGGAACTTCAACAACCTCGACGATCTGGAGAACACGCTCGCAAACGAGATCGGGCGCACCAGCAAGCTGATACTCCCCTGCTCAGGGGCGTTTTACTACAAAGACCCAGTCATCACCGAGCATGGAGATCTGATGTGTACGATCGGCTACAAGCCGAGTGGAATGGCTTTCGATGGGCCACCCCGTGCGAATCCACCCACTTTACCAGCGACGAGTACACAGAGCAATTCTGCTGACCCAACCAAGACAAGGTCTTGGGACTAGCTTGAGAAGTAGAGAGAGTCTGGAAATTCTGGTGATATCGTCTGAGTCACGGATTGATACGCCATTGCTTTTGTGGTGGAGCCATACAGTCTTTTCCACTTTCACAAAAGAGCATGATCCACATTTCCAGATTGAGACAATGCTCTTCACCATGTCATGAAGCCTCTGCTCCGATCCCAAGGGATCAGTCACGCTGGATCGAAGGGACGGAACGTCCGCCAGTGGCCAGACCGCGATTCGCTCCAACATAATGCAGTTGACTGGCTCAACAAGCTGCACTGTAGCGTTTCGAAGTCACTCTACAGTTCTACTGTGGCGGCGAAAGGATCCATCAGCTGAGAGACAACAATCCCACGCCCAGCCTACCCCTCCACCTGCAAGAGATAGCAGGATTCAGACATTAGAGTCTGAGACGCGTGCATGTAGAAGTACTTTTTAAGAGCTTCTTATGCGGCAACTGAAGTCGAGACCACCCTCGCCTCCTTCAACGCAAGCCACTGCGCAGACGAGGGCAGTCATCGTATAATCTATGTCGAATAGGAACGGAACGTGGCGTGGCGTGATCACTGGCTACGACTCCAAGTTGTATCATACTTTATGCGAGAGAGAACAGTGACTTTGAGGTGGCTAGCTGGCACACTCAGGAGTAAAAAAGGGGGATGCAAGTGCTGTCACGGCTGACAGACATGATAGAGACAAATCTCTCCCACGGTGACCAGATGTATTGAGTTGAATGCAACAGACAAAAACGCTGTAAGATCCACACACTCGATTCCGCTTCTTTGAACTTCAATTCAAAGTGGCTCACTCAAACTCCGCGGCTAGAAATACAATCAACCTCCAAGCCATCTCTCCTTTAACGACCATTCCCACCCTCATCCCCCTCCTCCAACTCCAACCAACTCCTCTCCTTCTTCACCACCTCCCCCGGCCTCCTAACCTCCCCATCCTCCTCCCCCTTCGGCAAAACATGCACACTATCAACCCTCGTCTCCCCCAAACTCGCCGCCGTCTCCCTCAACTCAAACCCCTCCTCCTCATCCTCAAAAAGACTCCTCTGCGTCCTGACCCTGGGCAAACTCAAAACCTGTCCTCCCCCACCACCGCTGTTTTCTCCGGATCGAGAGCGTCCGCTCCAGACGCGGGTGATGTACGAGCCGAAAGTCTTCTTCCACGCGCGGTTTATGACTCCTGCGAAGGCGGGCATACACGCACAGACGGCTGTGACGTGACATTCGATAGCGCTCCAGAGGGCCGGGGCGTTGTAGTACCAAGTCGGATTCGCCGTATTCCCAAACTTAACCAGACTCTGCAAGCGGACAATACTGCAAACCGTCGCAAACAAAGAACACAAAAACACAAAAATAATCCCCGCCTTCTTCTTCTTCGACATGTGCGTCTGCAACAACTTCGGGATCGGGAGGCAGTAAACCGTGATGTCGTAGCTTATGTTGAGGCCCGCGCCGGCGTAGATCATAGCAGAAGTGTTGATGCAGTGGCCGTCGTGTTCGCCGTCCCAGCGGTGCCAGGCGTAAGATATAGGCGTGCATTGAAAAGTCACCACGATGGCCATTGTGATCGCCGTCGCGACCAAAACTCCCAAGAGACAGAAGCATATAACCCTGAACCGAACACTATCAGAACTAATCACACTCCAAATCCTCAGATAAAGAAAAAGAATCGAGATCTTCTCCAAACACATGACGAAATTGTAAAAATACTCCGAGATCCAGAAGTAATACAGAATCGTCGTGATGTGCGGTGGAGCGATGTTCCAGATATCCGTTCCGAGGCCTAGGGTCAGCATGCGGGAGAGGATGGCTTGTTGGGGCGTGAGGATGAGGAGGCAGAGGAGGATGGTCCAGTCGTCGAGGCCGTAGCCGTTGCCGCCGACTTTGGGGTGGCGGTATATCAGGCGGAAGAGGATGGAGATGGCGGCGATGGTGAAGAGCGTCCAGGTTACGCGGAGGGTGAGGGAGGAGTTGTCGCGTGGTGGGATACCGCAGGCTTTTTCGTGGTAGTCTTGGGCCGCTGGGAGGTGTTAGAATGGGGGCTGAAGGGGGAGGTGGGAGTTGGGCTCACCGAATATGTCGATGACGCTGCAGCTTTGGGTCACGCAGGCGGTGGTGTTTCTTTCGAAGACGACGTTGGTGCAGAGACAGGAGATGTCGGTTTCTCCGCAGCCTGATGATGGGATGGCTTTGTTGATGCATGGCTTTGCGCATTCTGGGAGGTCTTTTGGGACGCTCTGCTGTGCGGAGGTGAGGCCGGTCATGAGGGCGATGATTAGGAACAGGAATTTGAAAAGCCGCTTGTTCTCCATTCTCCAGGCGGCGGCCAATCTTCGATGGCGATGAGCAATGGCTCAAATAACGGCGATGTTGCGGAAGACTTGTCAACGTGGAAGTCGCTCGCGCAAGTGAAAGTCCTCTCACTGCCCATCACATTGTCACAAATGACAGCTGCACGAGACGAAGTACGATGGCAGCCCAACGTCAAAAAGCATACGCTGCCGTCCTCGCTGTGACCTTGGAAAGAGAGTGAGGTCGGAGTCAGTGTACACGCGCATTCCGAAACGTAAACTTGGCGGGCTGGATGCTTCGTTCGGGATGCGCGAAGTGTGGGAGAGGGTGCGAGGCCACGATGTCCTGGTAGAGTTACTCGGCAGCCTCGGATACTGATGCGGTATCATGAAGTGGGGATAAGCTTTGTGCCTGTTTGACGTCTGGAGTGCGATTTTGATCGTGTTTCGAAGGGAATGTGTCGTGGTTGTTGATCGACGTTCCTACACCCTCCCATGGACCACACAAACGAACTTACGTTCTTTTAATTCCCATTGAGACATCCTCTGGCAATTCCGCGAACATGCGAAGTCGTACTCTTATTCCCACGACGTACGAGCTTGGCAAGGCTATTGAGTTCAACATCCTGGAGCAAGGTCAGGGAGCAGGCTGTTTCGAGGGGTACAAATTTCCCGGCTGGCCGACTGGCTTCCTCGAAGTCATCAATGACTGAGCGAGACTTTCTACGCCCGTACCTCGTACCAGGACCGGTATTGCTCGCATCCGGGACGAGCAAAACACCGATGCGACATATCGATCGGTTTTGAGTCGATCGCGGCCATCAGGCTGTAACGTGAACTCGTCGAGAATGCGGTGCCTAAGTCGGGCATTCTGTGCTTATGACAAGGTGACCGGTTGCCTATCTTGTCGCTGAAATGTTCCTTATGTTCCAGTTGAACGATGATTTGTGTTCTGGAGAGGAGGAAGTGAGGTGAAGTCGGAAGACAAAGAAGCCGGCTGAGGCGGTGCAGACGTCATGCGCTTGGAATCAGCAGAGCTCTCGACTTCAATACGCAACCATCACCGTCGCTGCCACAACGCCACTCTGTTTCTTTCTCTTTCTACCTACTGCCTTCACTGCCTCCTGCTCGAGCTTTAAATCCTTCATCCCCTGCTTGAGCTCCAGATCCTCCAAAGCACACCAACATGGCTTCCAACGAGATTCCCCAGGAGGCGCCACCTTCATATGCACAAGCTACCGGTTCAAGCAGCAGTTCTTCGAGACCGGCAGCAGGCGCGAGCTCGAGCAATACGACAGGATCACACTTGAATGTACCAGGCGCATCATCAGGTGGCAAGAATGGCATACCGGCGGCATATCGAAAGTCTATGGAGGATGAGGCTCGAGATCTGCCAACGGGCTGGGTGAGATCATACGATCCTCAGAATCACCATCAATTCTTTGTGGATACAACCAAGGATCCGCCCAAGAGCCAATGGATACATCCCTACGACGACGAAGTACGTCCATCCAACCACAAATCATCGAGAGCGACTACTAACACCCACCAGGAATACCTCAGCACGCTCTCCCCAGAAGAGCGGGAACGAATAGAACAGGACACCCTCAACAAAGGCAAGTCTTCGCCATCCAAAGAAGACATAATCCACGCCCACTCAGACGACGATGATGACCACCACCAAGCCACCTCATCCACCTCCGCCGAACTCCCACCCCGCCCCAACGACAAAGGCAAAAACCCCGACCGCACCTTCGGCCGCAAGCTCAAAGACAAACTCACCGGCATGACGCACGAAGAGCGCGTACAAGAGCGGAAACAACGCGCGGAGCAAGAACAGAAAATGTACGAACAACACTTGCGCATGCGACAGGCGATGGCGCAGGCGATGCAGACGGGCCAGCCGCAGTATCTGGGGAAGGATCGCGATGGGAAGGATGTGTATATTGAGCCGCCGGCGCCGCCGCAGTATGGGTATGGAAGGCCGGGGTATGGGTATGGAGGAGGTGGGTATGGGTATAGCCCGTATCGGGGACCGGGTGGTGGGCCGGGGATTTATACTACGCCGAATGCGAGGTATATTCGGCCGCAGGGACCGTATGGACGACCTGGTGGCGGAATGGGTCTTCCGCTTGCGGCGGGTGTTGGTGGTGGACTTCTCGGTGGCTTGTTGCTGGGTGATTTGTTGTTTTAAAGAGCGTGAGATATCCATGGGTTGTGGGTTCCATGAGCGTGTATGATTGATGATGGGATGAGAGCAGTGAGATACCTAGCAGACCTAGCAAATGGGAATATCTTCAGCAGGCCATCCTCCCGGATGTTCCTTTTCAATGTGCTACTGATCTACGAAGACCAGAGATTCGTGGCCTAACAACGATGCTCTTCGGATCACCATCGATCGGCCAACCTCATACAGCCTACGACTCCTTCACCAACCCCCTCAACCTCTCCATCTCCCCACCCATCCAAGCCGTCAACGCAATCAAATCCGCCCCACAGTTAACAAAATGCCACCCCTGCTTCAACCTCCTCGCAGCATCGTCCGCGCCTAGCGAAAAGTACCCCGCGAACTTCCCCGCCGCCTTAGCTGCCTCGAGGACTTTGGCGCTGGCTTCTTGGACTTCCGGGATGGAGGGGTGGTCGAAGGCGAAGTGCCCGAGGGAGGAGGCGAGGTCGTTGGGGCCGATGAACTGGGACGAATTTGTTAGGAGGAAGGGAAGGGGGAGGGGAAATGGGGGCTTACGAGGGCGTCGATACCGTCCACGGCTGCGATTTCGGCTGCGTTTTGGACTCCAAGACGGGTTTCGATTTGGACTATTACTGTGACGAGGGAGTTGGCGTGTCGGAGGTACTCCTGTTGCGAAAGCGAAAAATTCGGAGGCGCAAAAAGCCCGCCACAGCCTCGTGTCCCCGTTGGAAAAGAAGCATTGGGATAATGCGCGAAACGAGCAAGAGACGTGGCTTGTTCCTGGAAAAGGATGTCAAGATGGTGATGGTGTGGTAGGAGGGGAAAACTTACAACCGTCTCAACCATCGGCACCATAATCCCATGCGCCCCCGCATCCAAAGCCCTCTTGACCATCCAATTCTCACTCCCGGCAATCCTTACGATGGGACTACTACCCGCTTGGACGACCGCTGCGACGGAGAGATACATTGCGGCGTCGTCGATGTTGCCGTGTTCGCAGTCGATTAGGACCCAGTCGACGCCGGGGAGGGAGGCTACGGTGCGGGCGAGGGTGTGGCCGGGGAATTCGAGCCATTGGCCTATGGAGGGGGCGCCAGAGGAGGCGGAGCGGCGGAGGGAGGTGTGGAGGCGGGTTGGTGGGGGGTGGGTTGTCATGATGGGTAGCTAGGATGGAGTGCTGACGTGTAGAAGCAGGGACTGGGAGTTGGTGGGGTGAGTGAGTGAGTGAGTAAGGGAGATGAAGATAGTACAGCCTGATGCTTGTATTTCGACCTTAGTAAAGAAGCGAGTATCGAAGTACATATATGTCTTGTATACTCTCGAACCTTCAAGCTGCCCGGATCCTTCTGCCGGAGTCAAGATTGAGAGCTCTATAGCTCGCCCGATCGGCCGCCTGCTTGGCCGAGACGGCGGGAGAGGTTATCTGGTTAGCCGTAAATCTCATTGAAGCTCAAGAGTCTTTCTCAGAGAAGTACGGCTAGTAGACATGTGCATTGAGGTTGTGAGTGAAGTCGCCTTGAGCAACGAAGACAAGGCTGTGTGCGACTCGCAATCCCGACAGCCTGAGAACTTCCAACTTCGTCATGTCCAAGACTAACGACATTCCACACATCTCCCTGCCAGTAAGAGACAGCGTCACCTCAATCACCACCACCCTCTCCCTCCACCCCACCTCTCCTTCTCCTCCCTATCATAAACCCTCTCCGAAAGCCCCCTCCAAGCCCCTTTACTACTCCACACCCCGGCGCCTCCACCCTCGACCTTCCTCCCTCGGATCCCCAACCCCTCCCCAACACTCGGCCCCGTAAACGTCCCCTCAAACGTCAACCCGCTATCCCCAAAGACGAGCGTCTCAGGAGCGAGGCGATCCGCAACCGTCTCGATCGTACCCTCACCAGTCTCTCGACAACGATAGACGTACTCGAACGTGGGCGTCTTCCCGACGCGGAAGGGCCCCTTGGTCAGTTTGCAGTAGGTCGAGGGGTAGATGCGCATGTGTCCCTCAAGGACATTAAAGGAGAAAGAGGCGTGGAAGCGGGGCATATTCTTGTCGTTGCGGCGCAGGGTGGCCTGCTCGGCGGACTCAGGTACAGAGTCCTCGCCCTCATCATCCTCCTCTTCTGCTCCATCGTTGTCATGGGCCTCCTCCCAATCTTCCTCACCGTCCTCCATTCCATCATCATGGTCCCAGCCTCCGTGGGCCTCGTCACGGATATCCTCAAAGCTGAAATCGTCCTTCCAGATTTCCATCGTGAGCTTGACCTTTGGCCCAGGGAAGTACTGCGCCAAATTATCACACTCGACTTCCCATGAGCCGGTAATGTCCCAGTCAGACTGCTTCTTCGCTGCGGCTACAAGTTTGCGATTGTGAGACTTCGCAGTAGCCTTCTCCCTTGCCTCTGACTTGCGGCGCTCCTTCGCCAGGTATTTACCAACCTGCGTCTCGATAGCGGCGAGTTCATTCTTGATCATCGAATCTCGAGCAGGATCACGCCTCTTCAAAAGCTTCTGCAAGTCGTCGACAGACCCAGTCGTTTTGAGACCGCGGAAGGAGCACTGTGCTTGATAATAGGCCTTCGAGCGCGGTCGAAACTCAGGCTGCCGTTTCGCGATCGCTCCGGATTTTGTCCTGAGGAGAGAGGGTGGCAGGTTATGTTCCACGTAGAAGTCGAAGCGCTCGCCGTAGCGGAAGAGCTTGCGTTGGGCTCGTTGGTATTCTGCGGGCGTCATGGTTGAGTTGATCACTTCTGCGGAATATTGAAAATTGGGGAGTGCCAATATCAATTCTTGGTGGGTTATTGCAGGGCGAGAAGTGGTTCCGAGTCTGAGATATCGTGGGTCGAGCCAGGCTGTCGGATCTGAGAGCAAAGTTAGTCTTGCTGTCTTTCCAATACACCAAAAGCTCGCCTTTCCCGTGCTTAATGAATGAAAACCTCATGAGCCAGAGAGCTTGGCCGAGTCTTGGATAAGAAATGCATCATGGGGTATCTCAAATATCAACGCAACTCCTCCCTTTCTCCCTCTTTCCTCTCCTCTCCACCCCTCTTCATCCTCAAGCATAAAACTTCAAACACTTATTCTCATCATGCGCATCCTTACAAACCACACTACAAGTCCAATTCCCACACTTCATACACCTAACCCGTCCCCAAAAACCACAAATCTCGCAAAACTTCCTCGCGGGAGGAGCTCCAGGCGGTGGAGGCGCGGATCGAGCCTGGTTGTAGGTGAGAGGAGGGGCGTTGAGGAGCGCGTCGAGTTCGGATTGAGTTGGGAGTGGTGGGAGGTCGGTGTCGTCGTCGGCGGGAAGTTCGGGTTGAGGGTTGTCGAGTGTGAGGTCCATAGCATCCGGAGCCGTAGCAGACGAGGCCTCGCGCAAGAGAGACGGGGCAGGAGAACCGCCTATACTGCTCCCTTCTCTTTGCAAGGCGCTCGGTTTCCGCCTCGCAATAGGCGTCTTACTCGCCCTCTGTACACTCCCCACTCCCACACTCTCCTCCACCCCCCGTCCCCCAGTCCTCGCAATCTCCGCCTCCTCATCATCAAGATAATGCGCAAAAACCTTCCCACTCCCCAGAATCTTCTTCGTCTTCCCCGTCCGTCCATTCCCCACCTTCACAACAACCTCCCTCCCCCCAACCCCATCACCATTCAACTCCCGCACCTTCCTCTCAACCTCCCGACTCTGCCTCGCACTCAGCGCCTCATCACTCTGTCCCCCAACACCCGAATTCCGCGCGCGTTTGCGGTTCGTCGTGCCCCAGTTCTTGGAGGGGTCGGCGCCGCTGACGGCGACCCAGGCGAAACCGGGCGTTTGGGCTTTTGTTTGTGTGGTGGGGAGGTCTTCGATGTGCGGGGTGCGGAAGCGGAGGGTTGATGCCATCGTCGCGTGTGTTTGCGTGAGGAACGTTATCGCGATGGCGGCGTTTGATGGTGGATTGGATTGGGCCGAGATATCGGCGAAGAGGCGGAAAACGAGAGGCGTTGTGGTTGAAAGTGAGATGCATGTGAAGGAATTCCAGCCACAGCAAGACCCTGTCCCGAGGAAACAGCCAGAGCCACAGCAAAAAAACGTCACTCTCTACATCATCCTGAGCCTTCTGTAACCGCCATGTCCATACACATCCCGAATCACTCCGACAAGTTCAAGACAATTGTCTCTCTAGGTGGGGCGATGGCTCCATCATAGGTCAAGTTGCATACGGCTTGACTGAGGAGCTTCGCGGCAATTAAGCTCACAGAGACAAATAGACTTTCCCACGCAGGAAGACTTGAGCCTTGGGTAAAGCAAACCTTGCGGACTGTTTCTTCTTCTCAAGTTTTCTTCTCTCCTATCTCCCTACAAACGACCAAAGCCCTGATCTGTTTGCTCGACATCTTCGATTCTCGATCTTTGTTGAAGCCTTGGATATCCCTCAGCGACCCCGCTCAACCCCTCCACATCTACCTCTCGTCCTCCCACTGCGCACGCGACACAACACCATGGCGACCAGACAAAGACGCATGACCCTTCCCACCGATCCCAAACGCGAAGATCCAATCTTTAAGCCAGCAGAGAAGCAATGCTCAGATCCAGGGCACAGTGCCGCCTTCATCCTCGTTCATGGCCTCGGTGACAGTGCGGAAGGGCTGGAAGGTGAGCTCAGTCCGGATCACTCACCGCCAGAACAAGACTGACTGTTTATGGGTTGCAGATGTGGCAGATCAGTTCCAGAAGAACCACAAGCTCACTTACATGAACTGGATCATTCCGAACGCGCAGGAATCGAGAGATGCCCAGACCACGGCTTGGTACACGCCGAATTCATTCTCCTCGTACCCGCCCGACCGACCAGAACTCGCACCGGAAGAAGATGAGGCGGGCCTGAGGAAATCGATCGCCTACCTCGAGACGCTCATCGACGCCTGCACGAACAAAGGCATTCCACCGCAGCGGATTGTGCTTGGTGGTTTCAGCCAGGGTTGTGCGCTGGCACTCTTGCTGGACTTGACGAGTAGCAAGTATGCAGGCAGACTAGGTGGTATCGTCGGTCTGATGGGATACTTGCCTTTGGCGGGAGGCACAAAGATCGAAAACATGCGTGCTCATGCAAGTCTGCCGGTTGGTCACGGCGATGTGCCGATCTTCCTGGCACGAGGCCAGGCGGACCAGATGATTCCCAACAGAATTTGGCAGCAGACTCTGAAGAAGTTGGATGCTCTGGGCGTTGGGAAGGACCACATGGAGGTACATGAGTATGAGGGCCTCGGTCATACACTCAGCGGTCCAGTGCTGCGAGACATGTGCAGCTTCGTCGAGCGTTATGTCCCAAAGTTGGAGGACTAGGTTGATCGTTCAGTGCGGCGAGGAGTTTGGAGGACCTTGTTGGAAAGCCCACTCAAAGAGAATGGTTTCTCGATAGCAGGACTGCAGCATTTTTGTGCATACCAGAACGAATGGCAAGACCAGTGCAATTCATCTTTCAGGGAAGGCGTCGAGGTCTGGGGTGAAGAGGCGCGTGATCTGCGGCGTGTTCTCGTCCTCGATATCCTGTGGCAAGACCAGATATCATCCCATCGTCTGCAGTTTCTCCTCTGGCGGAATGAGACGAATGTCTCTTCAGACCCGAAGATTTTCTCCGAGTGGCCAGATCAGCTGGAGGCAGTGCAGCCCAGTCCATGAGCTTGCCTGAACGATGTTGTTGGCGAGAGACCGATATACTCTTCAATCATCGCCGCGGCCTCCGCCACGTCTCGCGCTCTTCTTCTTGCTCTGATACTCCTTCATCTTCCGACGCCCAGCAGCCTCAGCTTTCTGCAACTGCTCCACCCTCTTGATCTGCTCTTGGCTGGTCTCGCCAGGAACGTTGTCCCTCCCAGCTTGCACGATAAGCTCATGCAATTTGCGGAAGCAGGCATTGACATTGTCATTCTGCTTGCGCGAGTCATCAGCCTGAATGACAATATCGTTCGACTTGGCGGCGTGATAGCGACTAGCGACGATCGATTGGTGAAGCAGTTTGGGCACTCGTTGCAGAAGTGAAGGTATCGGAATCCGTATAGTAGCTTTCGAAGATACCCTGCAATCAGATGTCAGCTCTTCCACGTGATAGGGAAGGCTTGGTGAAGGTTGTCTGACTTGTTCACGTTCTGGCCACCAGGGCCTGAGGATCTGCTGAAGCTCACCTCACAGATGTCGCGCGGAATGGTGTCCGGGTCGAGCTGTGCCAGCCAGCGTCGTGCGGCGGCAAGCTCGGCTTCGTCGCCCTCGCCTGCGCGTTTGGTGGCCAGCCATCTCGTAATTGCCGGGCGGGCATGCGTGATGGCGTGCTGCGTCAGTCGGCGGCCATTCAAGCGACTGTTGAGCAGCATCGCCTGCGGAGATGCAGGTGGGAGAGGGCTTGCAGCGTAGGAGAGGATGTCGTGGATTTATTATCCGAATCGAGAAGCTGCGACGGGCCAGCCGCTAGCGCAAACTCTCCGCCGCGACGCTCCAACTTCAAAGTCGCTGCTGCTTCGTGCATCATCACCAGTCATCGATCATCGCGAACGCACCACATCAACAACCACCCCTTCGCACTGCCCAACGCTGCGCACTTGCACCGTCGCATCGCCCTCATCTTCCCATCGTCTTCTTTCTCGCCAGCGACATCAATCACCCGCGCGCGCACGTCAACACGCCAGCGCCCAGGCGCAAGCGCCGCCGTGGAAAAATTTGATCAAGGTAAAAGGTGACCCCCGACTCTCGGCCCGGAGCAGCAGCGGCAGCGGCAGCAGGACGAGTGCGCGCGCAAGCAGAGCGGAGTGGAGGCTGCGTCTTGTTTGTCTGTTTGTCTTGCGTTTTTCGCGCGCGCCCACCCGTCCACTACCTGCTCCTCCCAGTGACTTGCCTGGTATACCGTCTTCTTGTCTCTTTCCTAACCTTCCGGCAGTGAGCGCTGCACTGGTCGCCCCTCCAAACTATGCATGAGCCGTCCGAACGACTCGCCCTGTCGCTACTGCCCGCGCCGATGATGCGCTTTTGATCGATTCGATGAATGACCAAGCTCGAGACTCTGAGCCCCCGGACGAGCCGTACCTCACGAGTGCTCACACCGTTCTCTCGCCAGCCTCTCCCAAACCATTGCAATTCCCACAGCCCACCAACATTCCCGTTCTGGAGAACATGATGGACGTAGGCTTTAATCAGACCGAAGCCCACATGGGCGATCCAGCCATGCACGACACCACCCTTCGCCAAGACGCATGGCGCGACCCAAACGAACAGAACAACAACTCAAACGATCAATCTTCGTCACTTTCAACCGAAGGCGACAACACCGAGCAGGCCAAGGATGGTGATCCAGCCCAGCCAGAAGTCGCCACACATAGCAACGACACAGCTGCCACTGCGGCCAATCGTTCAGAACCAGTCTCGATCTCAGACACCATTCCTTCTCAAGCCGACTCTCATAACCCAGCGGATCCCGTGCCCGAGCCCATTCCAGCGGACGCACCGCTGCCCATCTCAGAATTCAGCGTCAGCGCTGCTGATTATGCGACGTCCATCCCAGCCCAGTCCAATGAGGTTGCCTATGATCCGTCGCAATCAGCGCCAGCCCAAGGTGCAGTTGATGTCCAAGCCCTTCTGGACACTTTGTCAACGTCCATTGCGCCTTCTGTCGAGGCCAATGTCGCGCCTTCAGCGGAAGGTCTGACTGTTGCCACCACACTTTCTCCATCCACTTCTCAAAGCCATCCGCCCATCCCTGGCGCAGACGCTTCGTCTCCCCTCTCAGCGTCAGGTCTTGGTGCACCGCACAGTGGACTCCCAGCTCGCCCACCACCGCAAGAGCAGCCACTCATAAACCCAAACTACGTCCATTCGCAACACATCCGCGACTACCATCCTCACGCAGCGCACCCAGCCGTGTCCCACAATCGTAGCAACAGCTCCGGCCATGCAGCAGATCCCAACGCAGCCGGTTTCGTGCCTGGTGTAGCACCGCAGCAATCGCCAGCTTCGGCTGGAGCTCAGACCTACCAGAATGGACAGTCCGGCAATCAGTCTGTCGCTCCCGCACAGCAACAGCAGTACCCGCCCTCTAACACCACCCCAATAGAGAGTCGGAGAGAGTACAAGCTAGCGGCTGGCGAGACCCCGACCACGGAAGATCAGCCATGGACGCAGGACATTCAGCGCAAGTATGATCATTTCATGGAGGAAGAGAGAAGATATGTCGGCGAGGCCAAATGGGACCAATTCCCCCATGGGTCGCGCCTGTTCGTCGGTACGCGCGACTTGCATGGCAAGCATTTTCCCAAGCAGCATCTGCTTACTGAGTCTTCAGGCAACCTCTCCTCGGAAAAGGTTACGAAGCGCGACATCTTCCACGTCTTCCACAACTACGGCGAACTTGCACAGATCTCCATCAAGCAGGCGTACGGCTTCGTCCAATTCCTTCGAGCAGAGGATTGCCAGAGAGCGTTGCAGGCAGAGCAGGGCAGGCAGATTCGCGATAAGCGTATTCGTATGTATTGAGGTGGGAGTTGTGGTTGACAGGCGCTGACATGTACAGATCTCGAGATTAGCAAGCCGCAGAAGCCCAGCAACCGCCAGCAGCAGCAGAACAATCGCCGCTCTCGCTCGCCCGACCACCGCCGCGGCAGATCTGGCAACAATGTCGATCGCTACATGGGAGATAGAGGCATGAATGGACGTGGAAGAGAAGGCTATAGAACAGGATACCGTTCGCCATCGCCTCCCCGCTACCGTGAGCGGCATGACGATCGGTATGGTCGTAGATCGAGGTCAAGATCGCCAGGATATGGTCGGGATAGATACAGAGGAGCCAGTCCACGCCGCGAGCCCGACGACGACCTCCCTCTTCCAAAGCGCAACCCGCGTGATGTGCCCGATGTGCAGATCATCGCGCTCGACCAACTCGATCGCGACTTCTTATCGTGGGTCGAGAAGGCATTCACGGCTCGCGGTCTGCGAGTTGACGTCCTCTTCCTGTCGGCTCGGCTTAGTGAGGAGGCGGTGGTCAGAAGACAGATCTTGGAAGGCGTCTTGGCGGTTTCGAAGTTGAGGCGACACAATCAGAACATGTCCAAGATTGGACTCACAATCTTCAAGCGCAATCGAGGTTCTCGAGATGTGCAGTTCGAAGAGTACGACAACCAGGATCCCGCCATCTGCTGCGAGTTGGTGTTGAGAGAGAAGTCGATGCAAGGTGGCGGCCCTCCTCAACAACAACAGTACGGATATGGCCAGCAACCACCAGCGCAGTATGGCTATCAGCAGGCGCCTCCATTCGTGCCACCGGGTGCATACCCTCCAGGCTATGGTCAGCCTCCCGCACCATACGGAGGACAACCACCGCCAGGCCGGCCTCCACTCCCACCCAATATGGATACGAACAATCTGCAGAGCATTCTCTCGAATTTGAATCAGCCCCCACCAAGCACACCTCAGAGCGCCAACATGCCATACGGCACGCCCGCCCAAGGCCAACCGGCTGGATACCCACCTCAACCAGGTCCCCAGTATGGCGGCCAAGATCCTTACGCTGCCATGCGTAATAACCCAGGCTATGCAGGTGCCACACCAGCTGGCCAACCACCGCAACCACACAACCAACCACCTGCTGGATCGCCGCCCGTTCCTCCAAACATGCAGGACATTCTTGCTCGGCTGGGAACCTATGGAGGTCAGAGGTAGCTTCCTAACCCCGTGTGCTCGAGATCGAGCAGATCACTTTCGGCTCAGAATAAGATATCATGAAGATGAAGAAATCAAAAACTGTAGCGAGGCGTCTTGAGAAGGAAGACTTCGCCCATTCGATGAAAGGTCTTGTCAATCACAGGCCTTGGGTGTCTTTTGTCTCGGCTTCGGTTGTAGATGAGGGTCTAGCCAGCCGCGAACGCTTCGAAAGCTTTGAGTTGTATGTAGACAATACCACGCGAAATGAAATGCAAAAGGGGAATCCCATCTCGTTGATATTCTCCTTCTATCTGTGTCTTCTGACCCCAAAGAGCTACAGCTCCATCGGCAACTCTCGGCCTCGGCTCGAGATCCGACCTCACCTGCAGCTTTCTTCTGAAGGTGACCAACTACTCGCCGTAGATTACTTACCATCAAAAGATCGACTATTCTCCATTGCCCGCTTCCGGAGGTCAGTTGCTTCTACAACCGCGACTCTTACCTTTCTCGTACTTCGGTCCTCTCTCTCTCTCGAGCAATTACATGAACATCGCTCGCCACTTTCTGGCTCCGTATGGATATTTAAGATCGAGAAGACTCAACCACATCACCAACAAGCCATCCTTTCCGTCCACACAGTGGAAGCAGAGCAGAGCATTCGCGAAGACTACGATTACAATGGAATCCCTCCCTCACCTGGACCCCATAACCCGCCTCTCCCCCGCCGTAATCCGCATCCTAGGCCACAACCCCTCGAAATTCACCCTCCAAGGCACAAATACCTACCTCATCGGCACAGGTCCCACACGTCTCCTAATCGACACCGGCGAAGGAAAACCCGAATGGCTCTCCTCCCTCAAAACCGCCCTCGCATCCGAAAACGCCACAATCTCCGACATCCTCCTCACCCACTGGCACGGCGACCACGTCGGCGGCGTCGCCGACGTGCTCTCTCTCCCAAACCACTCGAAGGAATCGACGAAAATCTGGAAACACTCCCCAACGTGTATCCAGCATCCCATCCCGGAGAACAAAGTTTTCCACACGGAGGGCGCGAGTTTGAGGGCGTTGCATACGCCGGGACATACGACGGATCATGTGTGTTTTTGGTTTGAGGGGGAGAGGGCGTTGTTTACGGGGGATAATGTTCTGGGACATGGGACGGCGGTTTTTGAGGATTTGGCAACTTACATGACCTCTTTGGAAAAGATGTCTGCAATCCCGGATTTCACTGGAAGAGCATATCCGGCTCACGGGGATGTCATTAGTGACGGGAGGGCGAAAGTCAAAGAATACATCTCACATAGAAAGCAGAGGGAGGAGCAGGTTTTCGGGGTGCTGGGGGATGGGAAGGAGTGGAGCAGTATGGAGATTGTGAAGGTGGTGTATAAAGACTACCCGGAGAATTTGTGGGTTCCTGCTGAAGGGGGTGTTAAGCAGGTGCTTAAGAAGTTGGAGGGGGATGGGAGGGTTGTTGAGATTGGGGGGAAGTGGAAGTTGAGTGGTGGTGGGAAGGCAGAGGCCGCTTTGTAGTCTGAATTGAGAGGTTTATGCAGCTTTCCACCGCCTGCCTCCGCCTTTGCGCCAGAGCCAAACCGCCTCAGTAGCATACGCCTTCGCACTCATATGTCTCCCTCCATCTACGCCCTTTCCCTCGCTCTCATCGACCAGAATCTGAATCACTTTTAACCTCTCAACCTCATGCCAAAGCCCCCTCGCCAACTCCCTCATACTATCCTGATTATCCAGCGTCTCCGGCGTATCACCCTCGCCGGCATTTCCAAACTCCCCCTTACTTAGTCGATACAAAACTCTCCCGAGTGTTTGAAACGCAATACACCTCTGCGCTGGATAGCTTGACCGAGCGAGATGTGCCATTTCCGCGATCGTATATCCCGCTGCGTCTGGGGCGTCGCCGTGATGATGTAGACCTGCCGTGACGGGGATTTCGGACGCGGTTTTGGGCGGTATGAGGGCACCTTTGAAGTTGAAGCGGATGTCTGCTGCGTTGAAAGCTGTGGCGGAGGGGTCGTAGGAGGAGTCCTTTGGGTTGGATTGCATCCATTCGAGTTTGTCGGGGTCTGCGGGGAGGGAGGGGAAATATTTCTGGTGGAGGTCTGTGAGGAAGGTTTCTGATGATGGGTCCAGGGAGGGTGGTTGGGGCGCTCGCGGGAAGTGCACGGTGTCGTGGGGAAGAGTGTCCGTTGAGGGTTGGTCTTCTGAGATGGTGCCTTCTTCGAATGCGGGTTCTTCTGAGGCGGGTTCTTCGAATTTGACGATTTTTTCGGTCTTCGCTCTTGGATTCTCTTCAAGGACAGATTTCCTGTCTTCGGCTTGAGATGATGATGATGCTTCCATCGGCCTCGACAAATCCACCTCCTCACTCCCACTCTCCACATTCGACCTCATCAACAACCTCTGCAGCACCTCCGGCCCAAAACTACTCATCAACTGCCTCCTCTCCTCTTCAATCTCCTCAGCCGACATCGACGCGATCTTCTGGCGGTTCTCCTGATCTATCCGCTCCTTTTCTTCCTCCTCCCAGGTTTTCGCTTTGCCACTCGCATGGTCGCCTGACTTCTCACCAGATGCCGCAGATCCAGAACCTTGGACAGGCGCTTGACCCTGCTGCGCCTTCGCCTTCTGCTTAAACCGACTCTCCCTTTTCCTATGCTCCGGAAACCCAGTCTTACTCTTCAGACTCGGCGCACTAGGCGGCGCAGGTTTGCGCTCCAGGACATCGCCCACAAAGGCCGCCGGGGGTGGCTGAGGAGCCTCATCGTCCGAGTCCAGATTCAGCTCGAACTTTTCTCCTCTGATCATCTTGATATGTTTGTGGGGATGATGATGTGGTTGTGGTTGTTTTGTTCTTTGTGTGTTGGCGATGGAAGGTTTGAGATGCAGGTGATCTGCTTCAGGCGGCGCGGGCTAATTTTAAGGTTGTCGCTTATTGGTCTCGGATCCAGAGCTCCGGTGACGCTAGGGTGGATTTAGAGTTTGTGGGTTGGTGATGTATGGAAAGAACGAAGTGAATGCTTTGGGCTGTGAAGACTTGTGATGATCGAAGCATCGGTACATGTACTGGACATGACTTGTCACTCGACTTTCCATGCGACGTTGCTTGGAGACGTGCGCTGAGCATTCACAGTTCATACAGTCGACAAGACGAACCGACCCGACCAATAAGAAACAGTGCCAATCTATGTGCAACCCCACTTCGAATCGCCGTCATTCACGACGACCTCACTGAACAGCAGATAGCTTCTGAGATCGAACGGCGGATTGAATATGGAGGTATATATAGGATATATCAATGTCAAATTTATATGGCATTCATGCATCAATAGGGAGGCTGTAATAGCTACATGCAGGATCGGGATAGGGCTCGGCTCATGTCCGCCGAGAGGGAATCGGCCTGTGACAGATGGGCTGCTCCAGCGAGATTCGTGCGCGGACAGTCGTTGGGTTGGGCCTTTCCGGCTGGCTCTGCCTCTGGTTCAGGGAGGGTGCTGTCCTTGAGTTTTGGCTTGCTCGCTCGTCGCTCGCTCCTCGTTGCCAGCGCTGCGTGGTCTGCTGCTCCTGGGGCCGTGTCCCCCGTGCATGCCTGTTTCGCAATCCCGCTGCTTTCTGGCTTTTTGGCACACGCCCGCCTTATACTCGCGCGAAGCCCATCTTCCCAACTCCCTTTCCTTTCTACAACCCTTTCTGCTGTGACGCGGCCGTCGGTGTGCTATTGTCCATCGGATTCTGCTTTGTCGGCATCGCACATCACCTCCAAAATCACGGAATTCGGTCGCCACCGCCCATCTGCCCCTTTTGCCGATATCAGCGCCCATCTGCACGCACACGCTCGAGGTGTACTCGGCGAAGTTGGGTGTCGTCGTCGTGGTGAGTATTCTGCGACGTTGCGAGCCCAGCAAGCTTCCGCCTGATTGGCCGACTCATAGCTGCTCGCCTGGACCACATCGCCCGTCTGGATTTGAAGATATCCCACCCATTTCGGCTCCCACACTCGGCGGAAGACTCGCATCCCATTGTCGGCGTCCTGGTATTGTTGGCGATCGATTTCTTGGCGGGTATTTCGGCATACCGTCGCCGCCATGAACATGCCGCCGCCCCTGATGCAGGACGATGCGGCAAGCTCGAGCTCGAGCATCTCCAGTCCACCACAATCACCCCCGCAAAATATCGGTGACGAGATCACCGTCGCGCGTCGCACCCCATCCTCTGCGCTTGGTGAAGGTGTTGTTCACCCGGCTTCGGCAAATCCCGCACAGCCTGCTCTCGCACATAATGCTGCATCCCACACCACCAACGGATCGCTACCCACTGCAGATGTTGCTGCAAAGCCGAAGCGGATCAGGAAACCTGCTGCAAAGGCTGAAGGCAATGACAAACCTGTCAAAGAAAAGAAGCCTCGCAAGCCGCGCGAGCCCAAGGTCAAGAAGGAGGGCGATGCCGCTGCCGCCACGACTGCGCCGCGCAAGAGGCAGAAGACTGAAGAGAAAGTGACGCCTGCGCCCGCCGACGCGCCTGCCGGACCGCGTCAATCCACCCTCACTGAGATGGTCTCACAATTCCATCCCCCGGGTCCGCCCGCCAGTGCACCTCCCCAGCAGCTGCCTTCACAACCTCCGCCATATCAACCCACGCCGCCGACGCGATCAGCACTACCAACACCATCAGCAACATCCAGTCTACCACCACCAGCGCAACCAATGCAGCCTCATACTTCCAACCCGCCGACGCCGCGGCCATTCTCGAGCGGACAGAACTACGACCCCATACGCGGCTCCACCATCGATTCCGCGCCTCCGCGGACCGCTTCAGCAGCAGCAAACGGCGCTCACTCAGCACAAGCATCACCGCACGTCAACCGGGCATCTGCATCGCCGTCAATAACCAGCCTCATTGACCCGCATCCATCAGCTGCGACATCTGCACCGACTGTCTCTTATTCTTCGCAAACAACAATGCAGTCGCAACAGCAACCTCAACACCAACCACCGCCGCCCTTTGTTCCATCACAGCAACAATCACCAACGCCACCGCGAGCTGCACCAGTACAAGTGATGTCCACCACCGCTCCACCGCAACCAGGCCTATCACTCAGCAAACCAATCGGCACCACCATGGACGGCGCGATGGATATCGACGGCGGCCCTGCCTGTATCGCTCCACCAAAGCCTGATATCAAGATCCAATCTAAATCATCCTCATCAGCACCAACCCCCAAACCAGCACCCACCAAGGCCAACTCCCCACCAAAGGCAACCGGCAGCGGCCTCCTCTCAAGCAGCGACCTCTTCGGCGGCCCCTCCTCCAACACAGGCAGCGACCGCAAAGGCGTCGACATAGAAATCCGCATCGCCCTCAACCCCAACGGCGGCAACCAAATCAACATCGCCCAAGAAATCTCCAAGAAATACGGCCGCGACGCCATCAACCCCCGCGCCGCCGCCCATCGCGAAGCTTTACTGAGAGTCGCAGCCGCCGCCAACAAAATCGAAGGCGGCTCCGCAGACGACATGTCTGTAGACCTCATGTCCGAAATGGACGGCGACAGCAACGTCGAAATGGGCGGCATCGACGAAGAGAAATCCAACACCGGCCTCGACGGCGACGCGAAGCCCCGCAAGCGGCGCAAGAAAGTCGAAGAGTATGATAAAGAAGACGATTTCATCGACGATACGGAGCTCGCGTGGCAGGAGAAAGCGGCTGTGGCGAAGGATGGGTTTTTTGTGTATTCTGGTCCTTTGGTTCCGGAGGGTCAGGCGGCGCAAGTCGAATCTAGCGCTCCTGCGCGTGGGGGACGGGGACGGGGTAGAGGGCGTGGTAGGGCTTCAGCTACAGCTGGAACAACTCACGCCCAACTGGCGGAGAAGAAAGAAGGCGCTGCGACGGGTCGAGGACGGGGGAGAGGACGGGGGACGGGAGCGCCTAGGAAGCCGCGCATCACGAAGGCCGATCGTGAGCGTATGGAGGCGGAGAAGGCGGAGCGGGAGAGGAGTGCTGCTGGCGCTGGGACTCCCGCTATGGGTGCTACGCCGACGTTGGTTGTGCAGCAGCAGGCGCCACAGCAGGTTTTTGCTGCGAATCCGAATCAGGGGCAGCAGGGGGTGCAGGTTTAGAAGGCCGGGACGAGGTCGTTTGTTTTTTGAGGGGAGTGAGTGGCTTTTTTTTCTCTTTTACTTGCTTTTGCTTTTGGTGCAGGTGTACGACGATATCGAGCGGGCCAGCGAGCGGGAGGAAGGGCATGGACTCTGGCGTTTGCGTTTCTTTCTTTTTCTTTTATGATGCATGGCTGGCTGGCTGGGATTATTGGGACTGTCGAAAGTGTGTGTAACAATGTGAATATTCGCTGAAAGTCAACAACCAGAACGAGGATTCAAAAGTGAGAAAGATTGAAATTGGATCGCTGTACATTTTCCCATTCCGTCTGCTATATCTATACACTCGCCCTCCCTACTTCTTCTCCTTCCCACCATCCTCCTCCTTCTCCACACTCTCAGTAGTAGCTTCACTCGGCCTCACCCCTTCATCAGTAAAAGGCGCCTCCTCCTTCGCCGCATCACCCTCCTCAACAGGGAAGTCCGGTTCCGCTTGATCTTCCTCGCCGAGTTCTTTCGCGACTTCGCCGACTTGGTCCCATGTTGACTCTGCTTCGGGGGCTTGGGTTGCTTGAACGTCTGGTTCGGAAGAAGGAGTTTGGGAGGATTTGAGTTGATCGATACCGCCGAATTGAGCGAGGTCTTCGTCGGAGATTTCTGAGGAAGATGAGGATTGGGTGTAGTTCGAGTCTGTGAGGGATGCGTCCAGGGTTGAGGATTCGCTGGAGTAGACGTCGTCTTCGAAGTCTTCTTCTTCCTGTTCGCCGGCGAGTTCTTGTTGGGTGTGGGTTGAGCTTTGCATGCCGCCTTGTTCTTTCATGATGTTCTCTGCGTCGCTGAGGATCTTTTGGTCTTCGAGATGTTGTTTCACGTCGACGTTCTCCACGTCTTCGGGGAAGTTCAGATCTTCGACTGGTAGAGCTTGGGGCGCTTGTCGTCTTTGAGGTCTTGCTGGTCTGGCTTGCTTCTGCTTCTTGGGCGGCTCAAGACCATGCGTGGCGGTATACGTCGTAACTCCCTGCCCAGCCAACTGCAGTCTCCTCGCCTGTCCCTCCTCTCCAGCTCGTCCCAACACACCCGCAATAACCTGCACACACCTCAAACTATCATCATTCGCCGGAATCGGATACGTAACCCACGTAGGATTACAATCCGTATCCACAATCCCAATCGTCGGAATATTATTCAACCCACACTCATGCAACAACACATAATTCTCCAGCGGGTTCAAACACACCACCAAGTCCGGTTTCAGGGCCGCTTTCACACCGAGCTGGTCCTCGAATCCAGGCACTTCTTTATCGAACTCGTTGACGACCTTTTTGTCGCACCGGCCCAGGATTTGTTGGCCATTGGTTATGCTGCCGGGAATCCATTTGGAGAAGAGGTGGCAGCCTTTCGCGAGCTGTGCTGCTCGAACCACGGCACGTGCTTGGCCTTCTCGTGTGCCTACGAAGAGGACTAGGCCGCCTCTTTCTGTCACGCCGGAGACGATTTTACAGGCTCTTCGTAGATGGGCTGCTGTCGTCTCTAGTGAGATTACGTGTATGGGTGCTTCGCCATCGCTCTTTCGTCCCCTTATTCCGAAAATGTATCTTGCATTCGCTGGATGCCAGAGACTTGTTGAGTGGCCAATGTGCGCTTGTGATGCCAGGAGGAGTTCTAGGGTGATGTCTTTCGGAGATGGGGGGTTGGAGATCAGTTCGTGCGGTTTGTAGTGCGGTGTGAGGGTTGAACCCAAATGTTGGGTGTGGGCTTTCTGGTGCTGGAAGAAGGCGTAGTCTTGCGCAACGGGATCGTTGGGGTCGTTGATTTGGACACTGCGCAGGGCGGGGATGCGGTCGAGCTGCGATTTGGTGGTATCGGGGATGAAGGAGGGTGTGGACGTCCTTTCGTTCGATTCGGTCTCTAGGGAGTACCAGCGACGAGAGGTATTGTTGATGGCTCGAGGGAGGGCGATTCGGCCTGTGATTTCATTAGAATTGATTCATATCATTGATTCGGAATCAAATACCATGCCGCAGCCGCAGCGCTCGTATTATCATGGCGATGCGTGTGGATGATCGCGCATTGAAACATCGCCGCCGACTTTCATCTCGTCTCCAGATCCCAAGTCTTGGCACTCCCGCTCCGCCCGCAAAGCTGCACAACCTCACCCCGATCAACATCGTCAATATCCAATCAATGCACCAATGAAATAACCAACAACACTTCATGCCATGTCGCGCACCCACCACCCGCCTCCCGGCCCTCTGGATCACCGACGACATCCTCGCCGAAGCCTTCAACCGCTTTGCTCGCGTGTCCAATGCCCACAAACGGGGGAGACGGTATGGCAGTCATGTGCCTGGGCCATTGGAGGCGCATAGACGGAGCAGTAAGAGGAGGATGGGCGTGGCAGCTGTAGCGAGTTCTATGCCCGCACCTGGAGTGGATTTGGGGAGTCTGTTTGGATTGGGCGGGTTTGTGCCGGAGAGGAGGGTGGATGATTGGAAGTGGGAGCCGCCCGGGGTTGATCAGACGGATGGGCTCCTAGACGGCTGGAGGAAGAAGAGGAGGAAGGAGATGTGGGAGACGTTTTTGGACGTTCCCCAGCAGGAAGATGCCGTTGCGGCTAGCAGGAGGGCGTTTGAGGAGCTTCTTGCACGGGATGAGGATTTACAAGGCCTGGTCGAGTTCTTGCGGACTTCAGCGAATGAGCCTGAAGCACGCAACACCCTTCGACTGGTCGAGTTTCTGACTTCCCATGGCTTCACAGAAGACAGCTTTTGCGAGCTTCGCGAGCTTCTGCTGGAAAAGATACGATTGCAGACTCTGGCTGAAGGTGAGCTATCGTCGGTGTTGTGCTTAGTGCTACAGTGGGAGGACTGCGAGCAGCATATCGCCGAGATCGCAGGCCTTCTGGACGAACTACCCTCCGAGGTCGAACTGGCTCCGATATGCGTTTCTGTCACGAAGTCATTGCTGGAAGATCCGAACTCGGCGCAAACACTGATTCAGTTATGGCTACCCATACTTCGTGGACTACATCACCTTCAAGGCGAACACTCTCCGAATCCTGTTTGGCGCCAAGTGTACGATTTGATGGCGAGCAGCTTTCCGGAATTTACCACATTGAAAGACCACCTATCAACCCTAAAAGGTCTGGATCGAAGTCGTATATTGCTCAGACACTGGGTACCATTGCTCGCCCGGGAAGAAGAGCTTGCATCTGGCGAAATGCATGTCACTGTTGCTGGAGGATGGAAACGATACACAAGGCCACCGGATTGCACGCCCTCTGTTGATCAACTGCTTCAAGACCTCGAAGAGCTCGCCTTGGAAAGTGCCACTCGACGCCAACGCATCCGCGGCTTGACTCCTGCGGCGCAGCTCATCGTCCTTCTTGCTCGTCATCGGATCCCTCACATGAAGGTCTGCCACGGCGTCTTTGACATCTTGATGCACTCGTTCTCCATGGGTAGCGTCCAACGAGCCTTCCATGGTATCACTCACCACGCCGATGTTGGAATCGACAACGCACTCGCTCAAACCCTCATCCACTACTTCTTGGAGAAAGGCTGGCCACAATATGCTGAGCACGTCTTCAATACCGTCCAGACATTGCCTCTATCCGCATGCTATGACCTCCCCATCACCCTCGCGAAATCTTACCCTTTCAACTCCTTGCGACTCTGGCGCTTTCTGCAACGTCTGACACCCGAGGATCAAGTAGAACGGCCCGAATCGCCTCGTAATCGGCTGCCGCAGGAACACATCGACCTCATCCACTTGGTCGCCTTCTACATCTCTCAGAACGAGGGCTTAAAGTCGTCCCGGAGCGCTTTCCGGCGAGTGTGGGAGTGCTACCTCTTCCTCCGCGACCGCCTGATCTACATGAGGCCTATGATGACCCGAGCACTGGTCACAACTGGCATCATTCGCCCGCTCAAGGACTTGAGGAGGCCGAGTACCGTCCAATTACAATACGTGCTCTCTCTGGTGAGAAGGGTCGAGGGAAACGAGGTGGCGGATGACCTGGATCGTCTGGTGTGGAAAATGTGGACCGAGAATGTTTTGCCGAAGATTCGGGCGAGGGGTGGCATGCGGCAATTAGATCGATTCTTGGGGGATGAGGCGCTGCGGGAGGCTAATGAGGCCAAGGCCAGACTCCTGCTTGCGACAAGGTCTTTCCGACGAGGGAGATTCTGGCTATCTCCTCAGAAGGAGAGAGAAATTGCGCAGACGATGATGTTGTACGATCCTTTCCCCGTGTCCGAGCGCGAGGACGCGAATGATCCGGAACAGGCTGCGAATACGCTCACAGCGACCGATCAAGTGTACTCACCTTTGGACTTGACGGAATACGAAGATCATCAGGAAAATCTGCATCCCGAGCTGAGAGCGAGGTCAATGAGAGTGGAACGTCATTCACATGATCTTGACAATCACGTTGTATCTACAAGTCTGTTCGAGGGGTCAGCTGAGATTCGTGAGCCACTTTACGATCCAGACGCTCCCTCGGCCGCCTTCTTGAAGGACGGCGAATCTGACTTCAAGGTACCTTCACGACGATCTGGTCTGGGCTACGATGGGGTGGAATCTTTTACTCCGATTGTCGAGGTCGAACATGAAGTCGAAACAAGAGCGTCTCCTCTCCCTCAGACCATGGCTCATGAAGGGGCTCCAGAGGCCAGTGGCGAGACTTTGTACACGCCGATGACAGGCGCACAAGAACAAGAAGAAGACCTACTGACCATGGAGAGTTCAGACCATGATGAGGCGGAAGTAGTGACTCTCCCGCTGGCAAGCCGCGTTGTACCTCGTGTACACATGAACACTCACTGGGCGGACCGATTCGAACACGAGGCTGGCTCGTCCGGAAGTCGCGAAGGCATCGAACAAGAGGCACGGCCGTCGGAACGTCTGTCCAAGATATTCAAACAATCAGAGCATCTCGGTCGCACCATGGATCTTACGCCTCAGGCGAGAATCCGCTTTCACAGTGTACACGATGTGCATTCCAACGAGCCGCAGCCAGAGGCAGCCTCAAGTTCAGGCGAGAATCTGCGGCCTGATGAGCTGCGAATGGAGAGTCAAGAAGCGAGCGTTGGTGTTGCGTCTCAGGTCAACTTTTCCGACCATTTTCCTCGAGGAGGCGACGATGGGGAGCTGGAAATGTCTGAAATCCAAGTCGAGACCTTGCGGCCTCGCGAGCTGCGACCAGAAGCCCTCGAAGCCAGCGTTGGCGATGCGCCTCGACTGAAGATCAGTCGTACACTGGTACCCGCGAAGGAGTTCGAGGTTCGCTTCGCTCCGCACGAAGGGACATTGAAACTTTGGCAGCGGAGCCCCGAGCCACAATCGTCTGAGCACCGGGCGACGCAAGGAGACAATGAGCTTGTGTTTGATGGGCGCGTATACAAGCCGGTCACTACCACTCGCAAGAATCTTGCGAGAAGCCAGCAGGACAGCCCATTGCACGACTCTCTCGAAGACTGGCTCGCCCTCCCTCTAGACCAATTCGACGCCACCCTCCAGCACTCATGCGATCCGCTAGGTGCCTTCGTCTCCTCCTTTCCCAAGAGTCTACCCCCGACCGCACCGCAAACCGACCTCCGCCTCGACAGCATAGACGACCTCGAACACCGCTGCTGGACCAACACCCTCTCCTCCACCACCATCCTCCCCACCCACGCCTTCCTCCGCTGGGAACCCCTCTTCCGCGCACGCTACTGCCTCCTCCTCCGCTGGCAGGGCGTCTGGCTCCGCGCCGGCGTTGCTTTTCGCCGCATGGAGACGTATCGCGCCCAAGGCGAAGTCGAGCCTGCCTCTCAACTCGCGGCTATGCTCCAAGCGGCTTGCACGGGCAAGGCGGGTTTTACTTCTGGTGCGCTGGGACTACACGCACCTGACACTAACATGACTCCTCTGCCGGGCGAGGTCATGAAGAGCGAAGAAGGTCTTGGGACTGTGACCACGAAGCAGCCACTTTCGAGGAGGGAGGTGAGGGAGGTTTGGGGTGGGGTTTTGGTGTGGAAGAATAGCAAGAGGAAGGGGAAGGTGGTGGGTGTGATACGGAAGAAGAACTTTGCGAGGAAGGGGGTGGCGTCCTCGATCGAGGCGAAGATGGAGGCGGTGGGAATGGTTGGCGCGCCGATACGGAAGAAGGCGTTTTCCAGCAGGGGTTGGCGAGAAGCGCGGGCTTTGTTTGAGCTGTCGCGGAGGGGTGAGGGAGGAAGGTGAGGTTGGCTGGGTGGGTGGATGGTGTTATGATACCCCGTATTTGATGTTTTACTAGTTGACCCACCGACATAGTAATTTCCAATGATTCGAGTAACTGGAAGCTGCGAGTGAAGCTTTAGCTTTGGCATGTGACGATTCACAGGTGGCTCGTGCTCCGCACCTGCTTCGCGACGTCGACTCTCTGACTTTTCTTCTCCGTCACACCGGACATCATCAAAGTCATCACGATATTTTCGAAAGAGCCAGTCACTTGCTGCCCGCGAGAGAGAGGAACATGGCGACGACGACGACCATCCTGGTTGGCGACCGCGAATATGTCCTCGATAAGAAGATCCTTTGCCGGCGCTCCAAGTACTTCAAAGCTGCGTATCGGTCTGGCATGAGGGAAGCGCAAGATGATCGATTTGTACTCTCCGATGAA
This sequence comes from Zasmidium citrigriseum, assembly GCA_002786025.1. NCBI lineage: Eukaryota > Fungi > Ascomycota > Dothideomycetes > Mycosphaerellales > Mycosphaerellaceae > Zasmidium > Zasmidium citrigriseum. Next base: position 178,864 of record NHNW01000005.1, on the reverse strand, counting down.
GACGTCGACCTTGAGGTCTTCGATACGATGATGCACTGGATCCAGACCGGAGAGATTGAGACGGATGATGTGGATGAGTATGTGGAGATCGCTGAGGAAGACTTGGAGGATATCAGCCCGGCTGCCATCTTGCAGATTACGAAGGCGCAGCTGGCTTTGTACGGGGTCTCGGAAAGCTTGAATGAGACTGCGGCAACTTTAGAGGAGCTGGTCGACCGGCAGAGAAGAGATGGCAGAGAGACTGAGGTCAGTGAGTACGGTGCTTCGGCCGCTCTACTTGATGGACGTCCCGAGCACGATTACTTCCTTGCCGTGGAGCCTCAAGCTCGTCACGACACCAAAGCGAGTGACTTGGATGTCTATCAGATCGTCGCACTCATCAAGCTGGCAGAGATGCACGGCACGGGATTGAAGTATATGGTCAAGTGGACTGGCGCCCTCTTCGACAAACAGGCGAACCAAGATACCGGTCTTTCTCGCCACGACTACAGCCCATCAAAGCCTACAGAGAATCTCGCCAACCTCTTGACAGGCCTTTACATCCTGGCCGACCGTTTCGACACTCCGGCTCTCCGGACTCGGATCATGAACCTCCTCCTCAATCAGCCAGACAGCGTCCCTCTACCGTCCATCGACACCATCATCAAAGCTTTCGATAGCCTCCCATCGACTTCCAAACTCCGGCTCTGGCTCATCCACGTTTTTGCTTATGAGTGGGATCCTACCCAAGACTCTCCCGCGCAGAAGGCCGAGCAAGAGAATTTGCCGCCGGAGTTCCTGGCCGGGGTAATGAGGCTCAATTCGCTGCGGGCAGGTAGGGAGGATGAGGGAGATATGGTGTTGGACGAGTGGTGCGTTTACCATGAGCATGAGACGTGGGAGGAGGTCGTTAGATGTCGGCTCGAGAGGGGAGAGGAGGCTTTTGAGGATGAGGAGGGCGAGGCGGAATACTTGCCGCCAGATGGATTGAAGTCGAAGAAGAAATAGGCACAAGAGGGTCTGGAGTGCGTGCAAAACACGAACGGGCCTAAGATGGTGCTATTCTTAGGCTTCTTGGGTCTGGAGTACTTTGGTCAGGCACATGGCTTGCTCGAAGTATTGGATACTAGTGCTTGGTGGAAGTACGTCATGGGGAGAAAGTTATCCTTTTGTATTCTCGCAAACGCAGGACGAGTCTGTGTCTGCGATTTTGTAATACGGCCGAGAGACTTCTATCTTCTATCGCAGTCGTCTATACTCTATTCCATCAACGGGGTATCGTCATCAGAGATCTCATCTATCTGTATTCATACCTCCGCAATCCCGTCTCTGCTCCCATCAAATGACCATGCCCTCATCTCTACTTCTGCTCAAATCACCTCCGACTTCTCATCATCCCGATCCTTCTCATCAAAAGTCTGCGTCTTCCTCAAACCTCCACCAACCTCCTCATCACTTGCAGAACTGAAGCCATACTCCCTCGCCCGGGCATCAACTTCCTCCTCGCTCATCCTGGGCAACTCCTTGGCCGCGCGGACGTAGTTCATCTTCTCGCAGTAGCCCTTGGCGAAGATCAGGTCGATCTCCTCCAGGGAACGTTGAGCTGTTTCTGGGTACTGCAAGGTCGTTAGTGTGTGGTCTTGAGGTGGAGGAAGGGAAGGGTAATAACGCACAAAGAAGTAGATAATGGGGAAGAAGCAGGCGTTGAGGGCGGCGAAGAAGAGGTAGGTACCCCAGCCGATGTTGTCGATCAGCACTGGAGTGATCATGACGATGAAGAAGTTCCGAAGCTAGAGTCATCTCGTCAGCGATCGTACGATGTTTTGCTAAGGGGAATACGCACCCAATTCGACACAGTACTAGTAGCATTCGCCTTCGCCCTCGTCTTCAACGGGTTAATCTCCGCCGGGTACAGCCAAGGCAGCGGCAACCACGTAGCGCCAAAGAACGCAATGTACGTGAAGAGTCCCACAGCAGCGCCTTTGGCCGCAGACTCAGTGCCTGGGATTAAAGCTCCGAAGGCGATCACCATGGAGAGGCACTGGCCTACAGTTCCGATGAGGAAGAGCTTGCGCCGGCCGACCCGCTCGACGGCGAACCAGGAGGTTGTGGCGAAGATGGAGTAGACGATCATGTTGACGCCGCCGAGGAGCAGGGCCATGTTGTGGGTTACGCCGATGGAGTTTTGGAAGCTGTACAGCCATGTCAGTGACCGGTGTTGTTTCGGTCAAGGGGAAGGCTTACAGGATCGGGAAGTAGTAGATGACAGCGTTGCATCCAGAAAGCTGCTGCATCATCTGCGACGACGCTCCAAGTATCAGCCTGCGGAAGTGCTGAGATTTGCCGTTTGTGAACAGTGCGGAAACTGGAGTGACACCGCCATGGTGGCCCGAGGCTCTGATCGAGTCGATGATGACTTGGGATTGGACTTGGATTTCGGTGTCGGAGGCGGGCTTGCCGGCCAAAGCGGCGAGAACTTGTTGAGCTTCTTCATGGCGGTCTTTCGTCCTGTGGAAAGTCAGTACTGAGGACGAGCAAAAGTTGGTGGTGAGTGGGGCGTACATGAGCCATCGAGGGCTTTCGGGCCTGGAAGGTGGTCAGCCAAGTTAAGTTACGGTAGACAGTTAACGGACGTACAAATTGATCATGAGACCGAGGACGATGAAGGCAAAGACACACTAGGTCGTGAATGTCAGCGTGAGATCCCGCAACTTTCAATCTTCTGGTTCCATACCTGGAAGGCAATTGGGAATCGCCAGACAAAGTCGTGAGGCCCGTAAATGCATCCGTAATCAATCCAGTACGCAATCAACGTGCCGATGGCAACATTGCCTCCCTCGATACAGATGAGCTTGCCACGGTTGTGAGACCGAGAACACTCGGCCTGATACGTTGGCACAGTCGACGTGTTGATGCCGTTCCCGACTCCAGTGATGCAACGTCCAACAATGAACTGTGCCGTAGCACCACTGCCGACCGGTACCGCTGCAATCTGGATGATAACTCCAATGATCATGACAGTCGCTCCCAGGAAGATCGATTTGCGTCGGCCCAGGTGGTCACCGAAGGTCAGGATGAAGCAGGCTCCCAGGAAACATCCCACGGCGTAGATTGCGGTGACGAAGCCCTCGTAAGTACTGTTGCCTTCGACTTCAGGGAAGTCGCTGGTGAAGGCCTCGGAGGAGATGATACCAGACATGACACCTTGATCGTATCCGAAGAGCAGGAAGTCGGTCGTGGCCACAGCAGTGATGAGCATTCCCAGCATCCGGCCAGACTGGCCCCAGTACGTGGGAACGCCATTCTCAGCCACTTTGACGCCCATGGTTGCTGTCTGGACCTGCAGACAAAAGCAAAGAAGAAAGGATGGGGATAACGGGGAAAAGAGTGAAACACACCACCAACCTGGTATTATATATATTCCTCGCAACACTCGGTGTCTGAACGCCTCCTACGAAAACAGCACTCAACCCGCGATTGCTCCACCGCGACCACGCCGTTAGACCGCATCAGCGTGGAGTTTTGCCTAGAGATACTGAGACCTCCAAACACGGGACGTGAGGCACGACGTATGGTATAGTAGATATGTTTGCAGCGTTTGCAAGGGCCGGCGTCTTGTCCATGTGGCCGTTCCACCAGCCATATGGCGTCCAGGACCCTTCGGACTCCACCAGCGAGTCTTGGGGGTGGAGTGTCGGTGCCTCCAGCTGGAGATGGGATATTGCAAAGCAGGGACGTATGCCGTGGAGCGCGACAATCTCGGCCCAAGACCCGGCCAAGAGGAAAAACTGGAGCTTGACAGTATGCAAGCCATTCGGGTTGCTGGATTTGACGAGCCTGTCGACTTCTTGTTGTGAAAGAAGGGGTGCAAGGCCGTGGCGCCAATGTGTTGGGCGGGCTTTTATTTCTTGTGTTTTGAGGGCTGTGATGTCATTTTCATGTGAGAGTGTCGGTTTTGATGTTGCGAGGCTGCAATGCCGCCGACTTCGTCCGATGTCCGAACCACCTCCACTGTCTTGCCGATGTGGCACGGAATGGGTCCCATGTCGCTGCGGTAAATGCGATTGTATGTATGGCTGATGGGAGAGTTGGTGTGACGTCGGAGGCGATGCGATTTCTTGGACCGGGTGAGTGCTTCCCTGTGGAGGGAGATGTTTGTAAGACAAGAAGGCTCAACGATATCTGTCTTGTAAGTGGGATTGTGTGTGGTATCTTCATTGCAGGATACCGTGTGAAAGTTTGTGAATTTGCATGTGATGGTCGAAATGCGATATTGAAGGCAGGCACGCAAACAGGGAAAGAACCCAGGTGAATGTTTCGACGAACATCCCTTAGCGGCGGTCATTGCCGTGCCAATGGGTCGCTCCTGACACCTCCGCTCAGCTGGAAGGACCGGGCCGGGTCGCCCTCCCACTAGCGCCTTCGAGGTTTTGCGACGCGTCTCTCGCGACCTTCACCTCACGTCTCTGCTTCGCGTCCATCTTGCACCTGTCACTTCTCAGCGTCGTCGTCGTCAAGCAGTGACTCGCGCCTACAAGGTATGTATGTCTCGAAATCACGTCTCCTCGCCGTCTTTCTTTGAAGCATCTGGTTCAAAATCCGCGCCCAAGATCAAAATTGAGGAAATCGAAGATTCTCAACCATCGCACACACAGCCACCGTTCCCCGCTTTAAAGGTGATCGACTGGGCCATTCAATCGAGTCGCGAGACCTAAAGCTGTAGTCGCTCTGTGCGAGAAGCGGCGACCGGCCCACCGTTCTGATCATGGCTGAACTTGCGCTTGCGCCTGGACTTGTCTTGGACTCGGAGATCACAACTCTTCTGGTCGGGCAAGAGAAGCGCAAGTATATGGTCCACAAAGAGCTTCTCCGCGACAAGCTAGGCTACTTCAAGTCAGCATACAACACTCCGATGGTAGAGTCGACTAGCAACATCTTCGAGATCGAGGACATTCCAGATCTAGCCATGCGTTCGATGATAACGTGGCTTTACACTGGCAAGGTGATGATCGACCCGGGAAGCCCGGACCCGATGGGTGAAGAATCTGGTGAAAATGAGGAGGGCGAGGCAGGACATTATTGGGATCTCAACAGCTTCGACGCCTACGAAGACCCATACGGCTACGGACGAGGTGTCCACGAACCTGATGAATACTCTGCGGAAGATGATGGGATTGACTACGAATACGACACTGGCTTCGAGTTGGATGAGCCTCCTTCCGCCGAGGAAGCCGACGTGAACGAAATGTCGGAAGAGCTCTTGGTGCAGAAGATATTCCCGACTTCTCTACCAGACGAACTTGATGCCTACCAACTGAATGTTCTCATTCAGCTGTACTCGAGCGATGCAGCGCACGCAGAATACCTAGCGAAGTGGTCGAAAACACTCCAAGAGATGGACACCGAATCTGAGACTGTTGAAGCGGCCGAGCAACCCGAATTAGACGCATACAACTGCCTGATTGACCTATACATCCTGGGCGATCGATTCGACTCGCCGCCGCTTTGCAAGGCCATCATGGAATTGCTCGAGGCCGAGAGGGTCGCCCAGTCAAAGCTACAGCACGGCCGTCCGTTGCCGACCTTCCAGAGCGTCGCTAAGGTATTTGAGAACCTTCCGCGACACGCACAGCTGCGTCACTGGATACTTTATGTCTTCGCGTACCACTGGCGTCCTAGTGGAGACAGTCCGGAACAAGCAGCAGCGCGGGATCTGCTGCCACGAGACTTTCTATTCGAGCTGGCTGTAACCGCTGCGGAGCATGTTTACTTCAATTCCGGTGCTGAGTATGTTGGGCCGTGGAGTGCTTTGTTCCTGGACCATGGCCATGAACCGTATAGCGGTCCCGAGGAAATGTGGAAAAATCGAGAGAGATGAATCTCCACTTCAGTCCGCGGGCTGCGCGGGCGCGTTAAGAGGAGTAAAAGATGTGGATGGTAGAATGGATTGTACAAGTGCCTGGAAATACTGGAATCATGCGATGGGAGAGCATTGAGTGGACCGAGAAAGAAAATTCTCGTTGAAGGAAAACGCTTGTTGGCGCAGTGAGAAAGGGGATGGAAAAGAATCTCATATCCAACTGCGGAAAATGCATTGGATCGCATCAATTACGACAACAGCTTTACGATCGAGGCTCACATCGCCATCAGTGTGCCATCATGTACTCCAAAAGTCCGGTCACACTGCTGTGTTGTCAACTAGCCGACAACCCGATCAACCACCACAGCAAGTGAGGTCGGATATCATCCGGGTAAAGGGGCCGATCCATCAGGCACACTCATCAGGCACTTCTCCTCTCGCAAGGGCTCCAGCCGATCGATCCGTCTCCCACATCCCTCACGAGCTGCCACGCACGAAAAACGCAGCTGCAGCATCGGAAATGCAGCCACAAGACCCATCATGTCCAACGCGGCAAGGAGCACCATACTGAAAGTCTAGACCCCGTCGAACGCCAACTCCTCGACCCTTGTGCCAAAGGAAAAGCCTCTTCTGTGGCTGTGCAAGAGCAGATCGTTGCCGACGATGGCAATTGATCTTCAGGCCGGGGAAAACGTGTGCAACACACACCGCACGTCGTCTACAATGACTGTTCATCAGCTCGATGCAGGACGCGTGTGATTGCACATGGATGTATTCTGTCCAATTTGCCACTGAGTGGATGGTGATGATCCCGTTCGCTCGTTCGTACATGTATGCTCGGTATGTTATCAAGCCAAACCATCTCGCGAGAACGATAATGTGTGCCACGTCAGACTGGCATTGCCCGACAAGTGAGGCGTGAGGTAGGTAACGGAGACACGAATAGCATCATCGACCTTCATCTCTCCATCAATCTGTCACCCTGTCCATCACGGAGAGAAGACCGCACACCAGCCTCAGAAATAGCAATCGAAATCTCAATGACACCATCTACCATGTCCATCATCTCCTACAAGTATCGACAAGGTAGAAAAATGAATAGTCCCCTACTACTATAGCCGCGAGCCGCGGACAGTCCCCTAAACGTTTCACATCCACAACCCTCCCACGCAATCATACGCTCTCGACCTCCTCCGCGGAGAATGAAGCAATGCACAACCCAATGTTCGAAGGAAATCGCCTAATCTTCCCACCCTAGCCCTGATCCCCAATCATCCGCTTGCTCTTCCACGTTGCACCAGCAGGTCCTTTCATAATTGGGTTCAAAGCAGCGTCCTTCGGGGCCGACGACGTTTCGTACAGTTCCGACGAGGCGGGTTCGGACGTCGAAGCCCAGCCTCTATGGCTGCGATCAACCTGGTGACAGCCTTACAAGGTAGGGGTGTTGACGAGTAGATGTTGGGGGGAATGCTGCAGCCTAGATTTCTGGAGATGGGAAAGGGTCTCTTCGCTCGCCACCGGGGAATAATACGAAGGATGGGAGGATGCAGCCGAAGGAGCTATGACAGGTGAATGTCGCAGCGATATCCCGACTCTTTTGACGGAGAGATAGAGTGGAGAACAAAGAAACGGTGTGAATGACTCGCGCGAGACGTCTTCTCATCATCAGGAAGCTGGTGATGTGGTAGATTACTGATTTGTGACTATTGCTGAGGATGTTGTTCTTTGGGTATCTCCATTGTTGTTTCTGATCGCATCCTCTGAAGGACTAACCGCATGATCTCCGCCTCACTCCATGTCCCCTTCCATCTCAAGAACGCCAGTGAGAGAGACGACGATTATTGATCAATCTCGGCCTCTGTGAAAAAGTCGCCCCTCGAAGACAGACCTGCTGCCCACTGGCTCGATCCCATTCCCTAGTTGTAGTCTTCTCATTCGAATAGCAGAAGCAAAAACCCAAAGCCCATTGTATCGAATGTCGTGCCGATGTCCGTCTCTCGTAGCTAAGAGCGGATTCAAATAGATTTCCGTCCCAAAATAATCGCGTATTGTGGGTATCACAAAGAAGGTTGTAAAAGTCAAAAAGAAGAGCCTCGATATCGGTCGGGCTTTGGTATCTCGAAGTTCGTTGGGGAGTGGGTCGGGGGTCGATAGAGTAGTAGTCCGAGAGGTCTTTCATGTACACTCTTTTTCGTCTTCTTTCTTCGTTTCGACTGGAGGGGAATAGAAAATTACGATTTCGCTTCGAAGAGTCGTCCTTTCGTGTTTCTCATCGCGTTCGCCGTCATTATGTATTAAGGAGTGTGGTCGGTGTTTCTCTGGCCATATCATCTCGCCAGAAACGCCGGGAAAAGTCGCATATTCGTTATCTTCAAAACAAAAGCTTCAGTTCGTAACCGCTGGAATTGACATTCTCGACCGTGGGTAAATCGCCATCGCACTGGATGTCGGTGGATCCGGCATCCCATTCCCGCTTGGGTTTCACTACTGGCGTATTGGTGGTGGAGTATTCTGAGATCTCGCTGAATTCCGCTGTCATGTCCTGGCCCTCGGGCAGTTCGCGGATGCAGTCGTCGTCGAACAGGATGTGGAGGCCGTCGCGGTTGATTCGGTAGGTGCGCAGGACTTCGGTGGGTTCGATGTCGACCTTGCGCGCGAGGGCGTTGGTGAAGTCTTTGAGGGTACGTTGGGTGAGGTAGATGGCGCGGTAGAAGTTGTCTGCAGGCGCCATGCCGGCCACGCGAGGCTGGACGAAGAAGGATGCCACTGGTTTGACGGTTCGCTCAGGAGGAGGTTGGTAGTTGTGATCGACGCCCAATGCTTCGATCCAGCCAGAAACGGAGCCGTCCTTGGGAGATCTGGTCTTGACCTTGACGGGATTGCCGTCAGGAGGGCTCTGGAGATGCTCCGAGATCGTAGGCTGGATGTCCATCGTCGCAGTTTGTGGGTTGTTCCTCCACTCATTCGAGTTGACTCTTGAAGCTCCACCAATAGGCGTTGGTTGTTGCATTGTCGAATCTTTCCGGCTCCCGATGAGCGAGTTCGAACTGGGCGTAGGCGAAACCATAGACGAGTTTGCGCCCGTCTGACTCTGCTTCTCCCAACTGCCAGACGTCTCTCCAGAGTCGGCTCTGACCAGCTCTTGTTCTCCTGTAAGCTTGACGGGGTAGGCGTCTGGATCGTCGCCATCTTCGCCGCGCAGGTAAAGCACACTCGCCGGCCTGGTCGAAGTGAACATATCCTGCAGTGTCATAAGCCTCATGTGCAAGTCCTCTTCAGCGCTACCCCTGCCGCCATTCGACGTGACTGAGGTCATTGACCAAGTTCTCCTGTGTTTGGGCACTTTCCCGGGCCGATTGTCGAGGCCTTTAGCCATGGAAGCGCTTCGTTTCCGCTTCCCAAGGTCGCGCATCCCAGACTCAATCTGTGCAATCTGCTGATTGAGCTTGTCGATGGTCTTCTTGACGTGCGCGACATCGTTGGACAGCTTGCGCTCGGCGCCGTGATCTCTGAACAGCTTCACCTTGCAATAGCACACTTCCGGACCCGTCGGTGTCGCTGAGCCCATCGCAAGATCTTCAACCGCTTCAGTCTTCGCGCAGAGCCTCACGGGAATTCCCTTGACGCCTTTGGAGTGGCTGAAGTCGGTTGACAAAAAGTTGAATCGGACCGAGATCGGGCACTCCGACGCGCCAGCAGAAGGGCTCCAGACAACGCAAAAGCCGTCAAACGACGCACTTTCAAGTTCAATTTTCGGTTTGCTTGGATCTTCTGCGCCTCCAGTCTGGCCAGAATCGACGTACTCCACAGCCTGCAACCGACCGCCTCTTTGGTGGGCCTCGTTCGTGCCGCGGCCTTCTTTCCAAAGCTGCCAGCAGGCTGCCGGCTTCTGTCGCTGTTGCTCGTCCTCGAATGATACGCGCACGAACGTTCGATACTTTCCAGCGGGCATGCCTTGCTGGAGTTGCGTGTCGACGACGTTGAGAGTGTATGCCTGGCCCTTGTTCAAGTACGTGACTGGGATTTCGTCTGCGTGCTTGATCATGGCTGTCGGCGCATTGAGTGTGACGTGATATCTAAATCTAGTCATCGTTAGCATCGCCGCGACACGAGATAAGGGGCAGTCGACGTACTTTTCTGCACCTGGATGTAAAGGAGGTGGTTGCATCGTGTTCTGGAGATTGGGCGGCTGGAAGAGCATCTCAGGCGACGAATGATGATGGTTCATGCCCATGTCCATTCCCAGATCGTCGACAGGCGATTCACCCACAGGGCCTTCCATCGTCTCGAACGAGTTCTGGTGCGTGAACTGGTGCGGTGGGAAGCCCTGCGGTTGATGGTGCATCTGGAAAGGGTTGACGTTCTGGAAAGGCTGCGGTTGAATGTGCTGCGGGAGTTGCGTCTGGAAGCCATTGAACTGCGCGGCTTGCTGGCCAGCATGCAAGGCGCCTTCGGACGTGGGCATCGACAATGGCGTGTTGAGACCGACTCCCAGACCGGGCGTGTGCAGGTCGCCGGCCTGGCTGTGGTAGAGGGTGTTGGTGCCGCCGGGCGTGGGCGTGTAGTAGCCCGGCAGCTGGTTGGCGAACATATTGAACGAGGTGCTGTTGGGATCCATTAGGGAGGGAGTGAGGCCAGAGGAACCAAAATTCCACGGCTCGTTGGAGCCTCGTGGGGTGGGGTCGGCATCCTTGATATCGTGCGGCTGACTGGCGTCGAGGGTCCTGTCACGGAATCAGCGGTCGCGCTCTCAACTCAACACAACAAGCGGTCCGTCCCCAGCAGCGGCGCGCAGCCTCCTGCCACGCACACGCAGCAGCAGAGCGCTCCGCCGGGGACGTCCAGCGGACAGCAACGATCAGACAGGGAGGTGCCTACCGCGGGTTAATCGGCACGTCGAGCGCCTCCGCGAGCGAGGTCATCGGCTGCGCCTGGGCCGGCGCGCTGGTCGTCTGCGGGTTCGTCGTCGAGATGTGCGGGAAATTGGCCTTGAAGTTGCGGTACAGCTCGTCGCTGGGCTTTTGCGACGTCCTCCTGGCAAGAAAAGACGATGTTAGCAACGCACGCCGCAACGTTAAAGTTCCAGCGTTGCGCAACGCGGAAAGCCGATCGTGTGGCAGTGGAGGCTGCTCACGACCGCGCAGCGTGGCCGCGGCGCCAGCTTCCAACTGCTCTCCCAGCGTCCGCGAGGCTTCGAGGTCGTTGGACTCACCGGTTTCGAAACATGGTCGTCGTCGCCGTCCGGTCTAGCAGCGCCGCTGGCGAGGGCGAGGCGCGCAGGTCATGTAAAAGAGCACGGCGGGCTGGTGGTCAGGTGTTTGGGCGCAGAAAGGTACCGGCCGTGAAACTGGGAGAGAGATTATGTTAAGCCACAGGTGGGCGCTGCATGAATAAGACGGACGGGGAGCAGCGCAGACACGCAGACCAGGGGCCGCTAGCGTGCATCCAGCGCTCCCGCGGCCGCAGAGGCAGAGAGATCTGCTCTTCGCTTGTAGTGAGAAAGGCCCGATCGATCGGAGAGGACTGCGAAGCTGCCAGAAGATTGCTCCAGAACACGGCCATATCAGTCGTCGTCAAGCTCTGCTCGCTATCGTTGCCCGCCCCATCAAATGGAAGCGAAGTGAATGATGGAGCCTCGCGAGCACAGCCACAGCTCAGTGGCGTCGAAGTATCGATGTACTCTCTCGTGCTGATCTGAGTGGGCATCTCACGTATGCGGTGGATCCGTGCCACGTATCGTCTGGCCTGGCGCCTCAGCGCAGGCACTAACGCTGCATGCCACTCTTCACCATCCTCGATCCGCGCTAGCTGTCGTTCTGACTGTGGCTCGTTTCGTCTCATGCTCCGTCTCCGCTTCGTGGGCGATTCTCACGATGCGGTACGCCAGCAGAAAAGGCGTGCTCCTCCAACTGCCGTCCTCCGTCATTGTTGCTTCTTCCCGAGTGGGCGTGGGCGTGGGCGTGGGCGTGGGCAGAGATACGACGGGCACGCCATGGCCTCCCTCCCCCGAATTGCCCTCATCTCGGACTTCTCGTCAGATGCGACAAACTTAGCAGCAGCAGAGACACCGCAATGCCAAAGGAAGCATGCGAGAGAGCCTTCCGAATCCTCCCTGCCGGCTGGGCGAATGACGACCGGACTGGGGCAGAAACGTGGTACCCCCGCCGTGACCTAATTGCACTCGTCTCTGCTGCCGTGCAGAATGATTAAAAGCACCTCTCACCGTCTCAGCAAAGCGCGTGTCAGTGACGTGCCTGTCGTCTGTCCTTTCATCTGTCCGATGCTGCGCAGTGCCGCAAAAGGGGTCTTCCTTGCAGCACATCCCGCCCAGACTGCGACACACAACAGCAACGGCTACCGGCGTGGGCGGATAGCCAGTAGCCGGTGAGTAGGGACGATTCGGCCGGAGCACGCCGTCCGAAGAACTGCGAGCACGATCTCCTACGAGGAATTTCAGTTCAGAGCCGGTGTTGCTCTGATACCACCATCGACGAAGTCTCCATCATTCGTAGCCGCCTTCCGAAATCAAAGGGCTGCCCGTCTCGTCTTCGACGCGGCACTTTTATCTGACTCGTTCAACGTTGAAGCTAGCCGAAATGAAGGCAACGCTTCTGGACCCTATCTATCGCTCCGTGGCGATGGTAAAGACGGCGGCAACGGTCAAGAGTGGCTGATGAGCACGTTGTTGAAGGCTGTCTTCCGACAAGTAAATCCCTCGCGCGCGTCTTGGAAGATTCTTTGCCTTCGATACAAAGATACTTCCCCCGCCCTTGGTCAATCAAACGCGCGTGTGTCTCGCGCGGTGTTGCGAAATTTCTTCGCAATGATTGAACGCGCAGGCGAGTAGCGAAACGGCGACACCGATACCAGAGAAGCACAGTCACTGTGTTCGTCGTTTAGAAAGACGAAAAAAAGTTCGTGATGTGCGCTCTGCGATGCTCTCCGGATCGACGATCATGGTGACCAACCAGTGGGGCACTTGACCGACTCTGCAATATCCGTTGCGACGCAACGACTGTGCTCGAAAAACCCCGTCGCGATGATGATGGCCGAAGCGCAAAGGTGGTACAGAATCTTCTCGCTAGCACGAGCATTCCATCTCCATCATCAGCGATAACTCGGAGTTTTTTGCCGACTGATGCTTGTCGGTTGCTCGTTCGATACCGAAAGCACAAGGCTGAAGAAGCTCGCAGTGCTCGCTCGCGCAAATCGTTCCTCACAATGTGGCGCAGCAGCTCCTCGTCCTCTACCCCTCATGTGTGGCACATTACAGTCCAACAACACAGTCCTCTGTGCTGTCAATCCGTTCTCGAACCCTTCTAAGCTGACGCGGTCCTGCATAAGGTCATCAGACCGTCCCTCCAAACGAAGCAGCTTCTGTGAAGATCATTAGAGCTCACCAGCCACACCGGCGTCACCTTGTGGAAAATGCCAGTGTTTCACAATTCCTTTTCTCCACCCCGCTACCGGCCCGCTTGCAACACCACGATGGCAGTATGGGGCGCACGCCGTCGACGCAAGACTGTGGCGTTAAGGCGTCTGGCCACGCTCATGCTGGTTGATGCCCGACCGGATATAGCTCCGACCCGACAAAGGACCTTGGTCCTTCAATTCCAATGCAGAGAAGACCCGAGCGTGCAGTTGCAGGCCCATCCCATGCCGGCGGTCTGGGAGCAATCCACTCTGCAGGCAGGATGACGAGACTTTGACGCAGAAAACGCAATGCAGCAGAAGTCGGAAGAAGAAAGAGCAAACGTTACGGAAAAGACCACATATTGCCGTGCAGCCATCGGAAATTTTGTTGTGTCAAAGTCTTTTCCATCAGGGAGACCGTGGCCTCGTACCTGTCTCAGACGTGATGAACGTTGCCGCCGCGCCTTAGCGTCCTGGTCGATAACAGAAAGATCCATGTCTATAGTCAACAAAGTCCAACTCTGCCACACACCGCTGCCGTTGCGCCAACGCAGTTCACCACGGCAGGAAAGCCGTGAGGCCCGACAGTCCGCGATGACATGTAAGTCAGATGGATGTTGCCGTCAACTCTTACTTTCTCTCTTGCTGCATTCCTTCATGCACTTCCAACTACACCCATTAACCATGCGAACGACGTTTGGCGGAGGCTGGCGATCAATTCCTGAGTCCTTCGGTTGGCGGACATGCACAGCTGCTAATGCGGGCGAAATACAGTTTCATGGCATCGAGTGGCGAACACGCACTGCCCAAGCCTCGTAACATGTTGACGACCTGCAGTGCATCTCGAGGCGAGCAACACCAAGCCCTATGGACGACCTGCCACTTCATGCTGCGTCGGATCATTCGGGCTCGTTCGTGCACTCATTGGCCGTAGGTTTTCTGGCCGCGGATTGCCATTGTCTGAGTAGCCGCTGTGGCTGTGGTTGCTGCGAGGACCTGGTTGTTTCCAAGTCACTCCCGGATCGACCGTCACTGCATCTCCAGGCGAGCTGGAATTGCGAGGCGCCGCAGAAGTCGTCTTGCTGCGCAACGATTGCGTATGGTCGAGCAAGCGGTTGCTGCTGCCAGTCCTGGATCCTGGTGCAAGGGCAAAGTCGTTGCATTGCGAAGGTCTGTTGAGGTTGGGGTCTTCGGCTTTCGCAGAAGGTGAACTGTAAATGGAGCTGGACAGGGAGTTGCTGCGCTTGCTAGCATCGTCGGCTTGTCGAATCGCAGTGAGTAGGGAAGATGCAGAATTCTCGCGCTCTTGTCTGGGGTTTGCGAGAGAGCACGAATGAAAGACTGGAGTGGGGATCCGTGAAGGCGGTCGACCATCAGCAATCGCTACTGACACTGTCGGGCTCGACGGCACTGGCGACAATGAACGTTCAACAGCACTCGCGGTTGGCGGATTGTCTCGCAGTACATCCACGGAGACGCTCTTTCGAAGTATGCGATTTTCACCGCTTCCAGCGACATCATCTTCTGGGGGTATCCTCAGAGCCGCCGCGTCATCTCCTGGCTCGAAGGAGAATCGACGGTGCAATCCACGCAGGCCACTCGGACTGTCGACATTGAGTTGAGGCCGGAGTTTGTTGAAGAGGTCGGAGGCTTTCGAAGCAACAGTCTTCCGCTTCACCACAGCATTGTCTGCAGAGACAACCCTGGCTGTCGATTGATTACGCTGCGGCCGGGGTGCAGAGACTCCAAGAGTATCGGAGGTGTCGTTGCCAGTTGCCGTCGGGGTGCGCTGCGGATCGAAGATGTCTAAGAGCTGGGGCATGACATGGGATGGGTCGATGTTGCGACGTTGAGCGAGTGCCTCAGCAAGCCGTCCGATGTCTGCAAAGTCCTCCGTCGTAGATGGGGTATGTTCGCTATTGCCCGTCACCGTCACCTGCGGAAGCGCCTCGCCTTCGCAAGCAAACGACGAGAAGGTATCGTCAGACTCAGTAGTCGAGGTTGTGACTGCACGCTGGCGAGTCTTGTTGCGTTCTGCTTGTTGCTCGAGGAACGATGCTTGAGTCAAGGAGAATCTCATGTCTCCGTCAGGAGGTGTGCCGAAAGGTAGGTCGGCATGGATGTTGGTCATTGATTTCTTTTGCGACAGTCTTTGTGACCAGGTTCGATCTTTCTGGGAAGGCGAAGTGGGCAAGGGCTTCATCGTTGCTGACGAGGGTAAGTCTGGGCCTGCTCCAGCAAAGACAACCCGCTTACCTCTCTGATTGTCAAAGAATCTGCCACTGTACCTGTTCGACTTCTCCAAGAACTCAAAGATCGTCTCCTTCTGGTCATTATCATTGTACCTGTCCCCCCGCAACTTGCTGTCCTGCCTCGCCAATGTGACTTCAGCCAGGCCGCGCTTGCTCGACTTGGCCAGCAGAACCTCCAATCTCTTGATCTCGTCCTTGTAGTCTTGGACTTTATCGGTCCAGTCTTTCTGCGCCATGTTGTACTCGCTGATGACGGACTGCGTCGCGCTTTTCGAATCTTCAAGTTTCTGCTGGAGTTCGACCTTCTCATCCTTGAGCTTCAGGTAGCCTTCAAAGATGCGCATGAGAGAGCTGTTGTAGCGAACGTCAAGGCGCGCGAAGGGCTCAGTCATCAGGACGCGCATCACTGAGTCCATCTCGTTCTCAGGGTCCGGATCTGGGTACAGCTCGTCAAGCGGCCAGGCCGGAAGGTGCGAGGTTGGCACTTCTTCGTGGAATGAAGCCGTCTTGGAATTTTGGCCCAAGTCGAAGTACGACGAGACCTTCTTCTTGAGACATCGCTTGGGCGTTGCCGTCGTCGCGGACTGGAGGTCCATGGAGTCTTCGGGTTCCAGGGGAGTGCGGGCCTTGTTGGGTTGGATCTTCTTGCGCCATTGCTGGATGTCGGTCATCTTAGCGGCGGTGGCCAAGGAGGCGACCGGGAAGTCTGTTGAGGTGCGGTATTACGATGGCTGTGTAGGCGAAGAAAACGAGGTGACGTTGAAAGAGAATGGTGGTCAAGGTGAGGTCAGATTAAGCTTGTTCGAGCAAAAGGAAGGCACGCTGGACGCGCCAGCAGCGACGTCGATGCAGGCAAGTTCGAGACAGCGCGTTTGCGCAGTACAGGAAAGAGCGACATAACGAGTGGTTTGGGAAGAACGAATGATTTGCTTGAAGATTATACAGAAGAAATACTGAGACATGCAGACCTTTCTGCTGCATCATTCACCTCCGCTTCCACCAGTTCCAGCATGATCACGTCTTCGTGGACAAGATCAAACACCCACCTACGGCGAGTTGCACTCAGATCTGGAGCGTCTATCAGGTTTGTAACCACATCTTCATGCACAAACGCCGACAGTAGCACAGCGTCCGTGTTTGGTAATGAGATGGTCAAAGATGAATCTTGGCATGTTGGATATTCCCTTCAGACACCGTCGCATGGAGAATTGCTTGGGCGCTGTACACACATATGCCGTGAACATCAACATCATGAAGTCGTCCGAGATAATGAACTCGAGGGAAAGGGGGATGAGGGGACCACTCAGATCAGGCTTGCATTCCAGCTACCTGCTGCCGCTGCGTCAAGAGAACCCGCAGTCTCCGTATTGCGCCGATTCCATGACATGATGACATCGCTTTCGCCCTTTGTGTTCGTCGTGTGTCCGCGTTGAGAAAAGGGAAGAGTCCTCGCTGGGCCGACTCGTTTATGCCGCGTCCCGCTTGCCCTCCTTGACCTCCTTCTGTTCAAGTTGTCAGCCCCTCCATCCCTCGCTGTCCTCATCGCGGTGGGTGTACGTACCAAAGCCCTCATGGTGCCGTGGAGCGCATGTCTGTGGTTTCTCCGGAACTTAGGGTCGGTTCCCTTGAGCGATGGGTATCTGTGGGTCTTGGGCTTCTTGATACTGCTCATCATCAGCGACTCTGTCCTCCATTTCCAAGTTCGCTTCTCGCGCTCATGATCGGTGGTTGTCGGCTCGAGGGTAGGTGCGATAGGGAAGGGAGGAGTCGTACCCGTTCTTGTGGGCCTTCTTCGCCTGGTTGTGCTGGGACGAGTTCTTGGATTCTGCGCAAATCACCGTCAATATCCGCGCGACAGTCTCAATTCATCAGTATGCACTCACTGGCCATTGCGACGACTTTGTTGCTGTTGTCTGGACGTGCAAAGTGGATGAAGCCGGCGAGATGAAGTCCGAGATCGAATTTGTGTGGGAAGCGACCGAGCGGCTCTTCCCGTCGCTTCCCAAAGCTTGGCAAGAGCGATCAACAGTAACATCAACTCAGACCACGATGAAATCATATGAATAACGACAAAAGTAATCCTGCGCACTCTGACTGGTGTTTCAAACTCATTGTCAAAATACATGGGTCCCACCACCGAACTACTGAACGCCTCGAAACTAGAAACTATGCACAATGCTACATGCTCATCAAGTCTGCCTGCGTCCTCTGATCTCGTGTGCTGGCCGTCCTTGATTTCGTGACAACGATCCTCCGCGTCTCTGCGTGTATCATACTTCCTCTCCTCTTCAACAAGCTTATTTCGAAGCAGCCGCCTTGGCCATGGTGTTCAATGCGCTTCCGTTCTTGAACCACTCAAGTTGCGACTCGTTGAAGGTGTGGCTGAGGGGAACCTCGAATGCCTTGCTGCCATCGGCTGGGTGGACAACCATGGTGACTGGCTTGCCGACAGCGAGCTCAGTGCACTTCAGGTCAACGCGGTCGTCGGGCTTGATCTTGTCGTAGTCCTCTGGGTTGGAGAAGGTCAAAGGAAGCATACCCTGCTTCTTCAAGTTGGTCTCGTGGATACGGGCGAAGGATCGGGTGATGATGGCAAGACCACCAAGATGTCTGGGCTCCAGAGCAGCGTGTTCACGGGAAGAACCCTCGCCGTAGTTCCAGTCACCAATGACAACCCACTTGATGCCCCGCTTCTTGTAGTCACGGGCAACAGCTGGCACAGCATCGACCTCACCAGTCTCCTGGTTCTTGACCTTGTTGGCCTCGCCGTTGGCAGCGTTGATGGCACCGATAAGCATGTTGTTGGAGATGTTGTCAAGATGGCCACGGTACTTCAACCATGGGCCGGCCATAGAGATGTGGTCGGTGGTGGTCTTGCCCTGGGCCTTGATCAAAACGGGGAGGTTTTCGGCGTCCTTACCTGGATCGGAAGTCAGCGAAATGCTAATGATGTGAACGCCATGAATACTTACCGTCCCAAGCCTCGAATGGCTCAAGAATCTGGAGACGGTCGGAGGTTGGAGAGACAGCGACGGAAACAGAGGAGCGGTCCTCTGGAGGCGCCTGATATGTGTCCTCGAAAGGTGTCAGCAGGTACTAAAGATATTTGACGCTTTGGTCACTTACCATTCCTGGGTCGTAGCCATCTAGAAAAGCAGAGATCAGCAGGTGTCTTTGTAGTGGAAAATGGTATCTTGCTTACTCTTTGGGAGACCGTCACCAGTTGGCTCCTTGAGCTTGAACTCCTTGCCATCCTTGTCCTTGAGAGTGTCGGTCACTAAAAGTAAAGGATCGAAGGTCAGTAGCTGTCTTAAAGATGTTGCAGAATAGGCTGTTGCCCTTTTGTTCACTTACTCGGGTTGAAAGTCAGGTCCCCTGCAAGAGTCATGGCGACGACGATGTCTGGGGAGGTGACGAAAGAGTGGGTGGCGGGGTTGGCGTCATTTCGGCCGGTGAAGTTACGGTTGTAGGAGCAGATGATCGAGTTGGGCTCGCCCTTCCTATAAGTAAAGGGTAGAAGGTCAGTATGTGTCTCAGACATGGTGCAGGATGGCTTCTGCCCTTCTTTACGCACTTTACATCTCTACGATCTGAAAACAAGTCAGTAATTGCGAAATCTTACACGAGACGTAGTACATACCCCACTGGCCAATGCAAGGACCGCAGGCGTTGGCAAGGACCAAGCCACCGAAGTCCTCGAGAGTCTTCAGTTGGCCGCTAAAACGGTGTCAGTCTCCATCTCCTTAGAAACAGCAGGAACAATGCCACTCACTCTCGCTCAATGGTAGCGCGAATTTGCTCAGATCCGGGTGTGACAGTGAACATAGCCTTGGCCTTGATACCGTGGTCGAGGGCGTCCTGGGCGATGGATGCGGCACGGCTCATGTCCTCGTACGAAGAGTTGGTGCAAGATCCAATGAGACCGACCTTAAGCTCCTGTGGCCACTTGTTCTCCTTAACAGCCTCCTTGAACTTGCTGAGAGGGGTGGCAAGATCGGGGGTGAAAGGTCCGTTGATGTGTGGCTCCAGCTCATCCAGGTTGATCTCAATGAACTCATCGTACTCAGCACCCTCATCTTCTCGCAGGTCGGCGGCGTATGATCGTGCGAAGTCACCGATGTGTTGACGCTTGGTGGCGGCCAGGTAGTCGTACATGCGGTCGTTGAAGGGGAAGACGGAGGTAGTGGCACCGATTTCAGCACCCATGTTGCCTAGAAAACATCAGCAATCAACACTCGTCCGGACCAAGGCTTGAATTGGCGCAAAACGTACAGATGGTGGCCATTCCAGTGCAGCTGAAGCTGTCAACGCCAGGACCGTGGTACTCGACAATCGCACCAGTTCCTCCCTTGACGGTCAGGATACCGGCGACCTTCAGGATGATGTCTGTAGAATCTCGTCAGTTCGATTCTACCACTTTCGCCGCTGGACTCGCGGAAAGTCGGTTGCAACTCACCCTTTGGTGCAGTCCAGCCAGAAAGCTTGCCAGTAAGCTTGACACCAATGATCTTAGGAGCCTTGACCTCCCATGGCAGGTTAGCCATGACGTCCACAGCATCCGCACCTCCGACACCAACAGCGCACATGCCAAGACCACCGGCATTGGGCGTGTGCGAGTCGGTACCGATCATCAAACCACCGGGGAAAGCGTAGTTCTCGAGCACGATCTGGTGGATGATACCAGAGCCGGGCTTCCAGAAACCAATGTTGTATTTGGCGCAAGAGGTGCTCAAGAAGTCGTAGACTTCCTTGTTGATGGAGTATGCCCGCTCAAGATCCTTCTCACCACCGATTTGAGCCTCGATCAAATGGTCGCAGTGCACAGTGGTGGGTGTGGCCACGCTGGGCATGCCAGCGCTCATAAACTGAAGAATGGCCATCTGAGCAGTGGCATCTTGGCAAGCAACACGGTCGGGTCGGAGCTTGAGGTAGCTCTTGCCGCGCTCAATGTCTTGACCATGGGGATCGTCAAGATGGGAGTATAGGATCTTCTCGGCGTATGTGAGTGGCCGGTTCAGGCGTTGCCGCACAATGTTCAGCGTCTCGTTCATGCCGGCGTAGTTGATGTAGTGGCCCTTCTCCCAGTTGGTCATCTCGACCTTCTTGGTGAGGGCGGTGTCATTGATGGTGGCGAAGTTGCGGCGGCCCAGCCGGGGCTGTTTGGATGCATAGTCAGTGACGCTGGCCTTGCAATGGATAGCAATGGGAGCTATCTGGGAGGAGATAGCTTACCAGCTGGCGCGCGGCCACTCGTGCAGACAGCATGGTGAAGGTGATGCAGCTGCGGTGTGTTTTTGGTGAATCCGCAGAGTCGCGGAAAGATCAGGTCCAGCGGCCGGCCTGCAGTGTTTATGGACAGAGAGGAGAGGTGATAGCAGCGGAGGAGCAGCAGAAAGAATGATCAAAGCACCACTCGAGAGCTAGCCGTGCCAGCCAGCCAATCACTCCAAATTTGCTGACTAGCGGCGCGGATGTGGCAGGGTGACAGGATTCTTCCCTCGGCTACGCACCACTGCAGACGACCGCCAAAATTTTCTACCTGACCACGCCAGCGATATCGCACCTCGACATACGCAAAAGGGCCGCACAGCCGCAGCGACGAAGTGGTCTGCAGACCTGCAAAACACGACCGGCACGCATTCTCGCCTTTCTGCGCCGCCGGAAGCATCAGCGATCGCGCTCAACTTCCCGACCTCGGCAAGAGCTAGCACAATGCCGGCCATCAGAGGACCCAAGTCCAAATCGAAGACAAGACGGCACACACGGGATCTCGACCAGGTCCATGCGGACGTCGCCTCCAAGAAGCATCTTCAACAGTACAAAGACCTCCATGCGCCTGAGGATCTGCCTGGCTTTGGAGAGCATTATTGTACGGAATGCGCCAAGTGGTTTGAGTCGCAGACCAACCTCGACAAGCACGTCAAAGGCAAGCCACATAAGAGACGAGTGAGAGATTTAAAGGAGGAGCCATACAGTCAGAAGGAGGCAGAGGCAGCCGTGGGCTTGAGGACCGACAATGGCAAGAGACTGAACGAGGAGGACATGGCGGATGCGTCTGAGGATGAGGACGTGCGATGAAGTGAGAACGACATGGGGACGTTTCGCGGACGGTCGACAACCTCAGCGCCTCAAACACTCACGAAATCCATCTCTCTTCTCCTCAGCAAGGTCCTTCAAATTGGCTTGACTTTGCGCGAGAAGACTGGCATGAAGACTTCACTGAACATCTCCGCGAAGAGAGTACCTTGAGACTCGCACTTCGACCTGGCCACATCGCTGCGCGCCATACGCGCTGAAAATCCGACCTATGCAACAGCGGACAACACCGTCCTTGCGTTCTTCAGCGCATCTGGAGCCCCATATGGTTCATGCTCTGGGTGATGTCAAAAATGGCTCTGTGGGGCGCCGCAGTCGGCCGGGACGAATCGGAAGAAGCTCGGCGGGGCCACTTCAGCAAGCATGTGATGAAGAAGGGCTTGGCAGCCTCCAATAGAGCATCAAGTTGGTATCAGCTCTATTATAGAGCGGCAAATACGATGCTTTCGACTTACTCGCCAGCCATAATGCGTCAGGCTTTCTCATTCCACCACGTTCCATCAGCTCACCCCTCTTCAGACATGCTCACCGCACGATGACCAGGACGGCCAGCCATTGGACATTCGCGACATCGTCAATTCACCCGCATGGCAAACTTCGTTGTAAGCGTTCCACGATTCGTAGTCTGGCTCGCATTTCGTGCCGTCCGATCCAGTCATGAAGGACCGAACCATCGAAAGATTCCCTGAGAAACCAAAACGTACATTGGTGGTACTGCCAATTCCAACACAACTCTCGCTAACCCTAGCGACAGATTCTTATCATCGCAATCCAACCAAATCACAGAATACCGGGTCAGTAGTATTCGAACTGTCCATCGTTCTAGACCTCGACCCAGGCAAGGGGCACCAGGCCTGTCAAAACTGCCGACAGCATTCCTTCCCCGGTCCTATCCCCATGCGCCGGCAAGGCATCCCGGATTCCTTCATCTCATGCTTTTTCGGGCCGACAGCCTTGAAGTGGTCCCGAGCGTTGCACTGCAGTCTGATATGGCGATAGCGACCGCGCCCATGGCATGAGGCTGTTCAGCATGGCGTGTCTGTAACAGTCCGAAACTCCCTTGCTTGTTGCAGTCGGTCGCATCCATCTCATTTACTTGCCTTTGGGTGTCGAAGTGTTGTGAAGCAAACAGTATGGCTTCCTTCCAAGAGTTTGAATACGCACCGGTCGCAACGGAGCGCCAATCTTCATCGGCCGAGTCCAACGATGCTGAGAGTACGACGACGGTCCCACTGAAGGACGATGACCTGGATAACTACTTTCAGCCGAAGGAGACACCTAGATCGAACGTGTTCTGGGTCCACGTCGTACTCGCCGTTGTGTTCGTCTGCTCCATCGCCCTCGTCCTGTGCTGGTCCCTCCACACCGTCCTCGGACACAACCTACACATCTCCACGCTCGCCAAACCACCACCACGCCTCGACAACACCTACACTCCTGAAGTCGACTTCGAAATCGTCATCAGCATGTACAAAGAAGACCCGCCCACCATTAACGAAACCCTCACACGCATCCTCTCCGTCTCGCCAATCCCACCAAACAACCGCCTGACAATCTACACCAAAGACGAAGAAGCCAACACCACCCTCCTCCTATCTTACTTCCCAGCAGCCTCGATCATTCAACTCCCCAACATCGGCCGCGAAGGCCACACATACCTCACGCACATCCTGAACAACTGGGACTCCCTCGCGCACCACACGCTCTTCGCACAAGCCGGTATCGACTCCCTCGATGAAGTCCTGCACCGCATCGAGAACTACCTCGTCCCGGAGACTGGTATGATGGGTCTGAGCTTCGTCAGCGAAGTCTGCGATTGTCATCAATGCGCTGATCCGTACTGGCATGACTATAGTGGTGTTCTGGCCAAGACGTACGAGATGGCGAATAATCGTACTTGTGGCTGGTTGATGCTGTCTTATAAAGGGCAATTCATCGCCTCTGCCGCGAGGATCCGTGGGGCGGGGAGGGAGGTTTATGAGTATTTGCTTGATGCGTTGGTGGATCCGGACAGTTGGGCGCATCAGGGGGAGTATTTGGGCGCGGTCGCTCAGCCGGATAGTATGAATTCTCCCGCGTTGGGCTTCTCGTTGGAGAGGTTGTGGGGTGGGATTATGCAGTGTGCGGACTTGGACGTTGCGGCGAGGTGTCCGAGTATGTTATCTGGGTGGAGGAGGGAATGGGGGAAGGGGGAGGATTGTCAGTGTTTTGATCGGGAGCCTCGGGTTCAGTCCATCGGGTCCATGTGAAGTGCTATCTCAAACTAGAATACAATCAAACGCCTCTCACCCTCCATCTCACCAGCCCAGTCCACCCACTCCACCACCGAGACGCATCACAAAAACCTCTCCCCAACAAACCCCTCATCAACCTCCCACAACCCCCTCGCCAACCCATCATCAACAACCCACCCCTCTTTCATCTCCCCCTCAGCCACAACCTTCCCCTCACTAACATACGCCCCCTCGAACCCCACCACCTCCGGACTCAACGCAGCAATCAACGGCGTAGCCGGCCCTTGTTCCAGCGAGAGCACCCCCTCATCAACCCCCTCCGGCACCCTCCCATGGAACTCCGCATACTTCTCAAAAGCCCCCTTCATATGTCCTTCCGGTAAATGTTTATTCAGATTCGAATCCGGCACGAAACCTGGATTCGCTGCGAAAACTCCTACTTCGTGTCCGTGGATTTTGAGACGGCGAGAGAGTTCTCGCGCGAATAAGATGCAGGCGGAATCGGCGTGGCTGTATGCTTCCCAGGGATGATAAGTCTTTCCCTCATCGAAGTTTATGTTGGAGAGGTCGAGGGGGCAGATTATATGTGCGCTGCTGGAGATTTGGACGATTCGGCCGGTGGGGTTTAATGCGGGGAGGAGGAGATTTGTGAGGAGGAAGTGCCCGAGGTGGTTTGTTGCGAAGTGTTGTTCCACCCCATCCGCTGAAAGGACGTAATCTGGTTTGATGAAGATTCCGGCGAAGTTTAGCAGGATGTCAATTCTGGACGTTTGCGCTAGGATCTCTGCAGCAGCTTTTCGCACGCTCTCAAGATCCATCAGATCGATTTGGATGAACGTTGCTGTGACTTCTGGGCTCAATTTTGTGATTGCGTTGAGGACTGGAGTGACTTTGGATTCGGTTCTTGCGAGGAGGAATAACTTCGCTGGCTTGCCTTTGGCTGCGAGGGCTTTTGCTGCTTCGGCGCCGATGGAGCCTGAGGATGTTCCTGTTATGACTATGGTTTTGTCGATGGTGGCTTTGTGGTACTTTTCGACGACTTCTTCGCCGGTTGGGATGTCGTTTCGCCATGCTGTTCCGTACTCAACGGCTTCTGCTGTCTCAGCGGCCATTTCAGGTACAGCCAAGTCTTTCGACCTTTGAACTCCTCGAGGTCCAGAATCCAAAGCGGACAACAATCCTCACCTTTATGGCTCAAGAAGGCGATCTATATGACCACGTTGTCCTTCGATCTTCGAGACGCGAGCGACCAGTGCGATCAGCGCTGGAAATAGGTGTAGAGTGCGTTGCGGCCAGCCGCTGGACAGCCCGATATGAAACGTCTGTACCGAGTATTAGTTAGAGATGGACACTCGCTGTTCAAGACCTACATCTTACTGCATCATAGAGGAGGATTGAACGGCATCCTGTCGGGTGAGTAAGCATGCCACTTCATGCTTGAAGGATTGTAACCGGTTCATTCATGGCGGACTTCGTTCTGCCTCGAGGGTCGGCCGCTAGAACTCGAGGGTATTGTCGTCCTGGGTGTGCCTCAACTGCACACACCTCTGACTGTAAGCTTAAATGCACTGCGAAGTTCGCAGAAGACCACCCATCCCTTCGAGGGGAGTTCGCAGCTCCTTCCTAGTTGAGCCTAGCCGGTTTTGAAAAGATCAACCTCAGGCATACTTTCGCTTTCGCACCTATCCATGCGCCTCCAGTTTGTGATGTTCAATGAACGCATTTAGAAGAATGTTATTGTTGTGTCGAGCAGGTGTGTGTCAGCGGAGAGCCACTTTCTTGGACCTTGCTTTGACGGCAGCCTCGTCCGGTAGCTGGTGCCTTCCCAAACCTCCAATTATGTCAAAATCATGGCGACTTCGTGAAGCTTGGCACAGTCGACATCCTCCAAGCTGAGAAGTAATTTACCTAATGCTTCACTACATACAGACCAAGATCGACGACCGGTCAAAGCTCCAGCGCTGCCTACAGCTCAGCCTCATTAGCGGAAGTCTAATTCAGAGACGATTACACCTCAGGCTGTTCCATACTTCTGATGAAAACATGGAGACAACAAAAGTCCTAGAAATCGACATGGCCTCCTCAACGACCGCAGAAGCCCAGGCAATCACCCTGGGCAGCATGACCGAAATCTTCACTCCACCTCCTGCCTGTCTCGATAGCACTTACACACTTCCACCCAACGGAGTCGATAACACAACCGTAACAGAAGTCTACAGCACGCTCTACACCGTCGCCAGCCGAGGCCTCGATCCATCATGCTTCCTCAACCTCACCACGTCCACCTCCCCATCACCAACTCCCACAGCGCCAATCTTCCACTACAGCCCAGGCACATGCTTCGCAGGATACACAAGAGTCTCGCTACAGGATTCGGATGGATTTACTACCGTGACTTGTTGTCCTTCGTAAGCCCTCCTCGCTCCCAGTCAAACCTGCCGCTGATCGTACCAAGAGGCCTTCTATTCTTCCCAAATGACTCGCAGTGCGGCGGAGATCTTCGACCTGGCGGGTCTTTTGACTCGAATAGTGTCCCACACAAGATCACGCCGACGAAGGCAAGCATTGCTGTCGTCACTGGCACAGTCATTACCTCCTTTTTGGCGTCTTCGAGAGTGGCTCCTGCGATTGTTGGGACATGGTACGTTGCGGAAGGCTTGCCATGGCAGACTACCTACCTCCGAATCTCAGGCGCTTGCTGAATGCGGAGTGAGCTCCGCGCTTCGAGCGAGGCGGCTTGCAGCCTCACATTCGCGCGGGTCTGAACATGGAGATAGCAGACTACCTCTAGCCCACCGACAGCGCCCTCCACTTCAGATTCCTCCCACACTCTCTCCGAGGCTACGAAGATCGGTCTCGGCGTTGGTCTAGGCGTCGGTCGTGCTTTTATCGTAGCCCTCGGAGCCTTATCGTTTTGGAATCGACGCCGGAAGAAGAGTCGTAGTCGAGAGAAGAGCGAGCTTCTGGGGTCTACAACAGACATTGGAAAAGCCGAGTTGCATTCAGAGTCGAAGAAGATTCCTGAGCTCGCCGTAGATAATCTTGTGTTGGAGGCGAGTGGAGATGGAAAACCCCCCGAGGCGGACGAGGCGAATGTGAGGGCTGAGTTGGGGGGAGAGTGGCATGGCTGGGAGGCACCTACGGTTAGAGAGAATCGAGGTTGACTTGCCGTTTGAGATGCCGTTTTGAAAGACTCTCTGCAGACGATCTGTTGTGGTCGTTCCAGATCGTTTGAGCGAGTTCTCATTCCATGCTACTGTCGTATCGGCCGTCTGTTCGTGATCGGTACGTATGTACACTGACGGGCCATCTGTTCCCTGCATTGCTCTCCTGCTTCTTACTCATCATAGTCGTCATCATGATCATGTATCTTTCAGCACATCCAACCCTTTCTAATAAGCAAACCTCAAAACCCCCTCATCCTCCGTCTGCCTAATCTTATTGTTCAGCTTCATCAACCAGAACCTCATCACCCAAGCGCCGCTCGCGCAAGCAAACGAGAACGCCGCACTGGACGACATGGCGATGACGTAGCGAGGCTCGTCAGATTTGGGCCAGAGGTAGGGCGTCCAGATGAACGATGCGTTGGCGATGGTGTTGACGATCGCGAGCGAGGAGGCTTTCTTCTCTTTGGTTTGGCCGCAGGTTGAGGAGACCCAGCCGAGGATGATGCTGTTGACGGCGTAGGTGCCGATTGCGAAGACGACTGGAGGGAAGTGTTAGTACGAGGGGAGAGAGAGGGAGGTGGTGGGAGGACTTACCCATTGCGAAGTATCGAGCGCCAGTATTGAGGGTTGCGCATCCCAAGACGAAACCAAAGATGGCAACTGCCTTTGCGATGGTGATGTGCCATGTCCGCTCATTGAATCTTCCTGAGCTCCAACTCCATGCGATACTGATGACGCCGGCGATCAGGTAAGGAGGGCAGGTCAAGACGAGGGTGATGGTTTGATTGAAACCGAGAGTCTCGACGGCAGTGGGGAAGAAGTTCTTGAACCCGTTGGCGGCAAGATGCATGTGCTGTGAGGAGTTAGCAGCAAGTCCAGGAGTAGATGTGGTGTTGAACGTCGCACCTGCATGAAAGCGAAGAGCCACAGCTTTGGATCCCTGGCCGCGGCTTTCAGTCCTGCGAATGTGCTGGTCTGGTGTTTGGCGCCGACGGTGTCTGCGACGATACGAGCATTGGCAAGCTCACGCTCTTCGGCATTGAGCCATCGGGTTTGGAGGGGGTCGTCAGGGAGGACGAAAGCAGATGCCACAGCGACGACGAAAGTGACGGCTCCTTGGATGATGAAGAGCCTGGGAGAGAATTGTCAGCCATGGTTTGACGCATTCTGATTGAATATCGAAACTTACCACTGCCAGCCAGAGAGATCTCCCATGCCACGCATCTGGAAGATTCCAGCAGCAATCAAGCCAGCGAAAGCGGTTGCGAGAATATTGCCCGTGTACAGAATCGAGATTCTGGTGGCGATCTCCTTACGGGTGTAGAAGATGCCCAGCAGGTACAGCGCTCCG
Organism: Zasmidium citrigriseum; assembly: GCA_002786025.1. NCBI lineage: Eukaryota > Fungi > Ascomycota > Dothideomycetes > Mycosphaerellales > Mycosphaerellaceae > Zasmidium > Zasmidium citrigriseum. Next base: position 150,512 of record NHNW01000005.1, on the reverse strand, counting down.
GGGTAGTATGGCGCTTCTACGATACCCAGGAAGAATCGTGTGAGCAGAAGACCTTTGAAGTCCTTGCTCAACGCTGTGAGACACGAAACGATCGCCCAGAGCGCCATGCAGAAGGACATGTAGTACGACGGTTTCACACGTGTGATGAGCATGTTGGACGGGACCTGTCCAAGGATGTATCCGACGAACAGAATCGACACGCAGGTTTGGTATTGCGAGGGGGTCAGATTAAGCTCTTCTTCGAGGTCGTCGAGGCGTGCGAGGGCGATGGCGTTGCGGTCGAGGTAGTTGAGCCAGTACATTAGCCAGAGCCTGATCGTCATGTCAGCGGTGATAGTGGAATGAGCAGCAGAAGTCCCCGTACATCGGCATGATGAACCAATCCAACTTTTTCACGAGCTTGATCTCCTTTGGGTCGGTCTTCTCGTGAGCCCCTGAATAGTCGATGCGAGTGTGCGCATCTGGATCAGGCTTTTCGGGGTAGTCCAACGTCTGAGTAGGTGAGAGCACCTCTTCATTGTGCGTGACATTGGCCTTATCGTTGCCAATCTTTTCGGACGACATTTTGGCGGGGATGAAGATTGGTACAGGAGAAAAAGAAGAGAGGAGAGAGCACTCTGGGACTTTGAAAGGCGTGCTTTTCAGCTCTGGTCATTTCTGTCGTTGTGCGACGCAACTTTATAGCCATCACGCCTTCATCTTTCAGCCGGTTGTTTCTCTAGACCTACCCATGTCCAAGGGAGCGATTGTGATACGGACACCAAGAACGCCACATGGAGCACAGCGACAGGCCTGGGCGAGAAGTAGCCGTATCCTGGTGGTATCGCTGGCTTGGATGGCAAGAAGCATGAGGTACGGCTGGCACACCAAGACGTTAATCACGCACTGAGGCCGTCCGCTGTTGGTCGATGAGAAAGTCGAGCGGTAAGTGAAGGCTGTCAAGCATGACTATCGTTGGCTGCCAAGGTCTTCTCCATGATCGACCCCAGATGCCAAGGGGCAGCGAGGCTCAAAGACAGCAATCCGGGGGCTCGACTTTGGGGTAGGCGTCCTTGGCTGTGGTAGCGAACTGCGGACGGGCTCTTGGTAGATCGGGACAAACCGTGAAATGTCTGCTGTGCCGCTGAATCTTCGTCGCTGGGAAGACCGTAGCATGGCCGTCGCGTGCGAACTCCTGGAGTGCCCCCACACCCCGCACACACGAGCGCCTCGCGTGGGAGTGGAGGCTATGCTTGGGTCTTGGATCTCATCTTTTTCGCCTCAACCCAAGGGCTTTGCATTTTGCAGATCCACTGTCTATTGTTTCTGTTCTCGGGTTCGGTGGTCCATCAGTCGGTTCCGTGTTGAGGATCCGATGCATGAGCAGAATATTTTCCCATTCAGCCCCGGTGGTCCGTCTCGAGGAGCTCCTCAGGCCAAGGCGCTGCTGGCAAGAGCTATCAGTAGAGGAAGTGACTCCGCGACGGCTCATTCTCGCGCTGGCGGGCGGGAGCCTCGTGATGAATGATTAGCCTCAAATATGGAGCCGGTCTGGACTCGTGAGGAGCAGAGTTTGCGGCGCCCAAGCAGGCGGTGCGTATGATATTGAAAACGGAATCACATGTGACAGACCCACAGAGCCGAATGCGAGGTGGACAGGAGATGGAAAGATAAGGGTGATGGTGATGCAGGAAGTGTTGGAGGCTCGCTGGTATTTCATCAACATGGCAAGCGCCGGCTTCGGGCTGGCAAGGCAAAAGTCCGTCGGTCAAACGCCGCTCCTTCCTCTGCCAAGTTGGATATCGGTATCTCGTGGATGCGCTTCCAACCCTCACAAGCCTTGTCAACGCCATATCGGGATTGATGTATTCTTGTTTCGAAGAAGTGAGGACTAGGCGAGGCATGGCTCGTTCGAGAGGAAACTTGACCGTGCTCGCTGATTTGAGAAGCATCAGGCTGATGAACTCAATTACTGTGCTGAAACGACTGATCCCCGGGCGGGAGCGAATACCCATGGGAAGCACTTGATAGGTAAATGCAGTTTGAAGGAGCTTGAGCACCGTATACCGACCGCCATCGATGTTGTCGTGACTGGATGAACGTGGGAAAGTGCACTCAGTCACGAGAGAGCCCACCTTCTTCGATCGCCCACGACGTCAACACCAGACAAGCCATCTCATTCATCAACCAAGCGAGCGTACCACCAACAGTCTCAATATCAAGAGGTTAGCGATGCGAGAACAGCAGCAGTAATATTTCTTCTTCACCAACGCCGACATCGGACTAAAGGATTCACTCATCGGTGAGTCGGCAAACCTATCTCAGCCACACTGACTTCAACTCTCAACTATTCACCAACACACGCTTGGCGCGGATTCGCTCTTGGATGGCATTCGTCTTACGACCCTTCGTCTGGTTCTACCATGAGTTCGGACTCGTGTCCGTCCAGGAGACCGGGCGCAATGCCTGGCTTATCATTCTGGCGAGGTCGTTTCGTATGTTTGCTTACGGGTGGGTATTTTCATGTGATATTGTCTTATGAGAGGCAGATGCTGATGTTTTCTGTGCAGGACGAACTCCCTCATGCTTGGTATGAAGTTCAGCTTGCGGGTGAGATGTCTCCGGCTGACAATGTATAGCACTTTTCTTTGCAGAGATTGGATTCTCAGATTCCCAGCTTGGACTATTCATGACACTCACGCTACTCGGTATCATGTACCATGAAGCCAAGAACCAAGTTCTATGCTGACATATCCCAGGCGATGTTATTCTGGGCACGATCCTCACTCTTATCGCGGATCGAGTGGGGCGACGAAAAATCCTCTTGATTGGTTCTGCATTGATGCTGTTGACCGGCATTATATTTGCTTACTTTGAGAACTTCTGGATTCTGCTCTTTGCTGCTGTCGTGGGAGTTGTATCTGCCACCGGTGGCGACTTTGGGCCTTTCAGATCCATTGAAGAGTGAGTCGGGATCTCCCTCTTCTTGATCTGGAGCTGATGAAATCCGCAGATCCATATTGTCACAGTTGACCACTGCAAAGAGTCGAGCAGATGTGCTGGGTAAGTGGGAAAGAGTAAACCTGTGCCTCGAACTACTTCCATGGCTTACAATGTCTCTAGCATGGTACGTCACTCTCTCAGCGCTGGGCTCCATGTTTGGCAGTGAAGCCTCCGGCCGGATCATCGAGTACTTGCAACACTTGGATGGCTGGACTCTCGCAAATTCCTACCATGCCCTCTTCTGGGTGTACGCTATTTTCGGCATCTTGAACGCCGGACTGGTCCTCCTTCTGTCCTCGGCATGTGAAGCAGAATCTCAGCAGGAGAAATACGCACAGATCCCGCAAGATGAGTCCGAGGATAACAGCATCGAATTAGTCGAAAGTCCTGTGAGGCCTGGCACAGCCACCTCAGAGGCCCCGACTACACCTCCGTCTTCTACAAAGTCCCGCTTCTCTTGGCTATCTGGCTGGTTCGGACACATATCAAGGCCGACTTTATCTATTGTCTGGAAGCTTTGGGTACTTCTCGCCATCGATTCCTTGTCGGATGGTATGGTCCCGTACTCGCTCACCAACTACTACATGGACGACAAGTTCCACCCCAGCAAGTCGACCCTCGGAGATGTTACCTCGATCAGCTACTTCCTCACTGCCGTTGGGGGAGTGTTTGCAGGACCACTAGCCCGCAAGATTGGACTTGTAAATACCATGGTCTTCACACACATCCCGTCATCAGCGGCGGTGTTAGTGTTTCCTTGGCCACAAGTCTTCTGGCTGACCGCGATCCTCCTCTTCGTCCGATCTGGCCTGAACAACATGGACCAGGCACCAAGATCAGCCCTGATCGCAGCAATCGTCAAACCAGAGGAGCGAACGGCGGTCATGGGCATCACGTCCATGGTTCGAACGCTGGCTGCAACAGCTGGACCGACCGTGACAGGTCTTCTTGCGGGAAGCAATCGATTCTGGATCGCTTTTGTTGCTGGTGGAGCTTTTCGATTGACGTACGATGTGGGACTTTGGGTCATCTTTGTCAATGTCAAATTACACCAGCACGATGCCACGAAGCCTGAGATGGAACAGACTACACGACGACAGGAAGAAAGCGAGGAGATGGGATCTTTAGCTGGATCTGACGATGATGATGAAGATAACGACAGACCGACGAAGTGATTGATTACGAAGACATGGCTTGATGTGCATATGAGGAAACGCATATACGGGAGTTACGATAGAGGTTTGGCATGGCATCGAGAGAAAAGCTTACTTGATTGAAGCAGTACTACCGGGGCATTTGGACTCACAGAGTACACTTCGATACTGACTTTACATCTTTACACTAACGATCGATTTACAGACGTCTGGTTCTAGCACATCTCTGTCATACATTCTTCAACGGTAGTAGATTCTCTTATATCACGGCAACTCCGGCACTCGATCTCGATTATGCAGCTCATACTGCCTGTCATTCGAAGCAATCTCGTGCGTCTGACTGGCCTCTGTGGCTTGAATGGGAGGTATTGGCGAGGCATCCTGATGAGCAGACTTTACAGGCTTCTCAGCACCACCACCTGACACGGGATCCGGTGCTGGCCCAGATCCTGTTCCAGCGGCTCCGGAACCTGGACTCGCTCCCGCTGCACGAGACTGTCGACGATGCCGAAGAACAATCCACACAATCACCGCTACAACGAGACCTAAGCCAACGACTCCACCGACTACACCACCAGCAATCGCCCCAACGTTTGTCGAACCGCCGGAATCATCGGATGAGGATCCTGAGTTGGAACTTGAATCGCTGGAAGCCTGGTCTGCACCCGAATCGCCTCCTGAACCAGATGTCGAAGTCGAAGAGGCTCCGGCAGCGGCGGAACCTGTACCAACTGGCGTAGTCGATGGCGGCGGCGTCGTCGCCGGATCGAAATTATCCGTCTGGCCCAAATACGTATACGTCGTGTACACATACGCACTATAGCCCTGTGTGGTCGTGCATCCGATTTCGACGGGTGTCCGATCTGCTGATACCCAGTACCGGGTGTAGCAGTATGGTGATGCGACCTCAGAGCTGGGCCTTTATCAGCTGCCAATCATCAGAAGAAAGAGAGGGTCTCTCACCATTTTGTCACAGCCGCATTACTCGAGCAGTCCCCATCACAAGACGCCTGCAAATTCGCCGAAGCAACACAGCTAGTGACTGCGACACAGTTTGCGTTGTCGCCGAGGCGACAGCAGATTCCTGCGATGCTTTGCGTTACGTCTGCTGCGCAGGTTGAGCCGGCTAGACAGCCTATTGGAGAGACTACAAAACATGAGATGAGTATGATCTTAATGGCAGGTTTGTGAGTGAATACTTACGGATATCAGCTTCAATGAAGCCACAAGTCTGCGCAAGGTCCTGGCGAGGCAGGAGGGGAGGTGCCGCGAACGGCGTGATGGCCGCTCGGGGGCTGCATTTTGCCAGGGTAGCGAAGAGCAGGAGGATAGCTGCCATGATGATAGTTTGGGTCTCTATCGATGTCGGACCTGAGCTGGTACAACAAGAGAAGTGAGGTCGTGGCTGAGCAGATTGAGGGCGGCCTCTATCCCGTGCATCCTCCATGCCGGGAACGATCTAACTCATCCCGGCTGGGAACTGCAATAGTCTCATGCAGTGTCGCTTGCACTAACGCTTTTGGGCAGGAGTCAAGCTTTCACAGGAGGTTTTTGATTGGCGAGGCTGGATGGGAGGCGTTCGCTATTTCTTCTTTGAAAGGATGGGTCTGGTGATTTAATCTCTTTCTTGTGCGACATAAAACAACAACAAGGTGATGAGAGTCTCTTGACGATCGAAGCTGCAGTTTGTTGCCTATGGGAGGATGAGAGCTTGTGGTCCTCCTTTTCCCGCTGCATAATCATCCAACACTTTATTGACTTCATCCACAGCGTCCAAATCTCCTACGATCTTCCACGCCGCCGGCAAAATCTCCTTTCTCTCCAACCACCCCGGAAGCTGCTTCCAAAAGTCGTCCTTATGAACCCCCAAATTTCCATTCGAGCACCGCACCGTCGCCGCCCGAATCAGCGGATTCTGCTTCGCGATCACCTCTGGATCCGTCCGGTGCAGAACTGCCAGACGGCTTGGTTCGTTGGTCGAGAGGATGGAAGAAGCGAGCTCGTAGGTCCAGTTGTAGCAGTCGTAGACGTAGGTTATGTCGTTTTGGGGAACGATGGCGTGGACTTGGGACTTGATGGAGTCGTTTGAGGCGTGGCGGTCGATGAAGTGGGTTGCTCCGAGATTCTTTAGTTCGGATTCGTTGGAGGAGCCGGCGATGGCGATGATGTTGCCTATGCCGCAGAGTCTTGCTAGCTGGATGGCGAATTTGGCGCAGTTGGACCCGGCGCCTAGGAGGACGAGAGTCTCCGATGCGGCGTCGAAGTTGGACGACTTGACCTCCCATGGGGCGGGCCAGTTGAAGCCGTAGGTATCGGAGAACAGGGCGATGAACGTTGTGATCAAGTTCAACGGAACTGTCACGGCGTCTTCTTTCTTGTACGAGTCTGGGATCTTGGCCATGGAGTCGACTTCCAGAATGCAATACTCTTGAAGGCCAGCTGAGTCGGGCTTTGCATCTGGCACGGATGGAATGCTGCAGAGGCCGGTGACTTGATCGCCTTTCTTGAACGACGTAGAGGTTGAGGGTCCGATCTCTTCGATGGTGCCAACGACGTCGCCGCCTAGGACCCATGGGAGATTTTCGCCGACGAAGAGGCCCCAGTCGCGCATGTAGGAGTCATGGGGTAGGACTAAAGGGGTTCAGTCAGTTTACTAGATCAATGGCTTGTCGTTGGAGCCGAGACTCACGATGCGCTGCCTTCACTTTGATCAAAACTTCGCCTTTCTTGGGTATTGGAACAGGACGTTGAAGAGAAATCACTGGCTTCTTGAGCTCAACGATGGAAATTGACTTTTGCTGCTTCGTCGACATGGTGGGCTTCTAGCTCAGGACTCTGGACGATTGCTTGCTGAGATTGATGAGCTTTGTTGTAGATGCCTCTCTCTTGGTAGCCTTCGCATCATTTTATAGAGTCGTGGTCCATCGTTTCACGGAGTTTAGTGATTAGTTGCGTTCAGCATGGTGGTTTAGTTGTCCCGAGCACAGTCAGCCATTCGGCGCCCCCAAATTGTGTAGGGCTTGGTAATGGGAGGTTTGGGGGTTACTCGTAATCATGCACAAGTACAACACAACCTAATCAGAACATTGAGTGCCTTTAAGGAAGGACATACTTGCGAGGGAATGTTCCGACGTGTTGTAAGTGGCGTTTTCTTGTGAATGTTGTTCAGTAATCAACTAAAACGCTGCAGTGAGCTGATCGCCAAGTGATTTCACATGCATTGCTGACTATACCTCCACATCTTACTCACCCACTTGAACTAAGACCACTATGATCATGACCTCAGAACTCACATCGTTGACATTGCTCAACCAAGATGCCTTCCCTTGCCCTTGAAGCTGTCATCCAACTCATACAAAATCGGCACGCCTGTCGGAATCTCAACCTTCGGAATCTCTTCATCGCTGATACCCTCGAGGTCCTTCATCAAAGCTCTTAGCGAGTTGCCGTGAGCAGCAATCAGCACCGTCTTCCCCGACTTGAGATCCGGAACAATATCGCTCTTCCAGTACGGCAACACCCTCTCCAACACATCCTTCAAGCACTCGGTCGGCGGCACTGAGATGCCCTGCGAAGCATACCGCCCATCGTCCTCGGACTTCCGATACTCCTCAGAGGTCGGCGGCGGCTGAATATCATACGAGCGGCGCCAGAGATGCACTTGCTCCTCGCCGTTCTTCTCGGCGGCTTCGGCTTTGTTCAAGCCTTGCAGTCCGCCATAGTGACGCTCGTTCAAAGTCCAGTGGCGTTTGGTCGGGATCCAGAGACGATCGGCTTCGTCGAGGGCCAGATTTGCTGTGACGATGGCTCGGCGAAGGAGGGAAGTGTAGAGTAAGTCTGGGAGCCAGCCTTCTTGCTTGAGAAGCTTGCCTGCTTGGATGGCTTCTTTACGGCCCTCGTCGTTGAGTGGTACGTCCACCCAGCCGGTGAAGAGATTCTTTTCGTTCCATTCGCTTCGGCCGTGGCGGAGAATGATGAGTTTGTACTTGCCGCCCATAGTCGCTTATGTCAGACTGTATATCGGTTGGCAGGTGCTTCGTAGCAAGATACTTGAACCGACTTGATGGACAGTTGTTTGAATCCTTCACTCGCGTCAAAATGAAAAGTTTGTGCTTTTGGCGGGCAACGTCATCGTGGAAGGCGGAAGCTGAGGGAAGGAAGGAAGCTTCGAATGTTGCAAAGTACCTTGGTGGTCACTTTGGCAGGAACCGTGATGGACCCTGAAGAACTTGAAGGGAGACGCAACAAACCTTATCAGAGACGAGAATGGAGATCGTAAGTGCACCTTAACTTCGAATATTGTCGGCGAGGAGCCTCTGACTAGAGTCATGTCTCATTACATTCTAAAAGACAGCCAGCTGGATTTTGTTCATCCTCAGCCCTTTTCTCACCGTACTCAAGCCCTCAACTGAGCCGCATTCCTCTCAAGGAAATCCATCTGCGTCTTGCGATAATCATCACCAATAAGCCGACATCCATCCTCGCGGAACTGAAACTGCTGTGGCGACTGTGGATTGTACTTCGGCCAAGTAGGCAGACCAAGACCCTGAGTATTTGGATCCAGATTGTTCGCAAATGTAATGAGGCTGCTCATAATGTTGAGGCTGTTCTTGCTTAGCGCCGGTGGAATCGTTCCGAAGGCATTGAGCACGACGTCTGAGATGTGGAAGGACCCGAGAATTGGCAGATTGTTAAGTTGAGTTGGGTTCAAGAGCGAGATCTGGCCGAGGAGTGGGAGGCTCTGCTTGATCTGGTAGGACCAGGTATTCTGACGACCGGAAGTGACGTTGAGAAGTGTGCGACGACCGGATGTGAAGGTGTAGTCACCGATCATGGAGGCGATCTTCTTATACTTGGGTCCGAGCTGGTTGTTGAGACCGGTGTCGTATGGTGAGCCGTCGGCTGGGTTGTCCGAGTAGAGGCCGACGAGCTGTTCGATCAGACTGCGTGGAGTCTTCTGCCAGTAGACCTCTTGGAAGTAGTTGACGATGTCTTGGTTGGTCGTGACGTTGAGCTGGTTGACGAGAGAGAAGAGAGTGCCTTCGTCGACCATGTTGCCAATGACAAAGGGGATCTTGGCGACTTTGCCTTGGGCTGTCAGCTTGGCTGGGTCGTCGACGAGGTATTTGCCGTCAGGTCTTGGGTACCAGGGCACAAGTGTAGCAGTGTAGGACAGGAAGTTGGTCTCGCCTTGGACGGCAGCGTAGATGCTTTCGTATGGTGCAGCCTTTGCGCAGGCAAGCTTGTCGCCGGCGCTCCCACAGCCAATCCTCTCCATCAATCGGTCAAACACGGGCTGAGCGTGGGTGTAGTCGAGGACTTTGGGGACCTGGGATGACATCGGTCAGCGACCAGTCTGGAAAAGTAGATGAGGTGACGACTTACCGGTCCACTGAATACCCAAGCAGCACGGAACTTGCCACTGACATCCCCATTTCTCAAAACCATGTGCGTGGTCGTCGACATGGCGCCGGCAGACTCTCCGAAGACGGTGACCTTGGATGGGTCTCCTCCGAACTTTGAAATGTACTTCTGAACCCAAGCAAAAGCAACATCCTGATCTTTCAAGAAGAGATTTGGAACACCTGCATCGGTGATCTCCTTGGATGCGAGAGTACCAAAGAAGTTCAGACGGTAGTTCGCGGAGACGAAGACAACGGGCTTGCCCATCTGCACGCTTCGCTGCACGAGATTGGCTCCCTGTAATGAGAATCGTCAGTCCAAAGATTGCTGATACTGATGGTGGTGAGTCTACTGACCTGATAGATGACACCCTGCAAAGCAGTAGCCTCTGAGCCAAGTGAGCCCGAAGAACCCAACTCGAAGCCACCACCATGAATCCACATAAGCACGGGCAACTTTTCCGTGCTCTTCACACCCTTAGGTACTTGAACATTGATGCTCAAACAATCTTCAGCCTGCCTGGTGATGTTCGGTAGTACAGTCGCCTCGATCAAGCCGAGAAGTTCTCCAACTTCGGCGTTGCCCTGCTCCAGAGGTGAAGCGACAAGCTCCTGTTGAGGGCAGGCTGGGCCATAGTCCGTGGCGTCTTGCACACCAGAGAGCTTGTCTTGGGGACCGATCAAGCGAGGGTTCTCGAGTCGGCCTGCTTTGGCAAAGGGCATTCCCAGGAAGCTGGTGGAGCTGGTGAGGAGGTCGTTGCGGCCTTTGAAGGTGCCGTAGTCGAGTTCCATCGTTGTTGAAAGACCATTGCAGAGGCTAGCGAGGCCTGCTACGGCCACGGCTGCGTTGCGGAAATGCATATCGAACGAAGGTCAGGGTAAGAATGACTTGCTACGCGGCGCTGACTGGAGACGCTGGCTCTCCTTTATAGTCATCTCAGCAGCAGCCATACATGTTAAGTTTTCCCAAAGGCTGCCATAGATTGACCTCAATTCTTCGAGCCTTGCGAACGGTTGCCGACGACTGACCAAGTGATTCCGAGAAAAGAAAATCAAGCTCCCGTTAGTGAGGTCCAGTATTTCCTCTTGAAGGACTTCTATGTCGATCTTCGCTTCTCTTCGCAAGTTGTTGGAGGCGCTAATGTTTGTGGGGAGCGGGGATGGCGCCATAGGTCTGATGGTCAGTTCCATACGCAAGAGGGCCGGTAAGCAGTGCTCATAATGAGGAGTCAAACAGAATCAACGTTTGCTGTTGAACCTCCAGCGTCTTCAAAAACGGAGCAGCCTGAATCATCCCTATTGTTCATAGTCAGCGGCTGGCTCCAAGCGATGTGAGATGACTCCTACGTTCGCGCTTTCTCGTTCAGCGACTGAGGCATTCTACCTGCCCACACAATCGAGTCTGGGCCGTAGACTGTAAGCAGCGACTCCCGAATCTCGGACCGAGGGATTCAGTTGCAACCTCTTCGCCGGCAATGCCATTTCGGATTTGAGCAATGTATTCTTGATGCGATCGATGAAGTTGTGCTGTAAAGAGAAGTCGCGACAGCCTTGGCGTTCGGATCGAGAAGAGGAGAGCGTCGGCTGAAGAGCCGAGACTTCCGAAGTCAACATTCACTCACTTCCGAACGCTAAAAGTCACGTAACGAAATTTAGTCACAAGCAGCCGATGGACGCTGATCAGACTGCTATTTCTCATGTATGTATGCAGTTCTTGCCAGCCTTCCGCTGATTCTCGAGATCGGGAGTCTGCTCGTTGTAGTCATGTTTTTGTGCTTCATGTCGCAGTTCATGCATTAGCGAATCTGATCTTCGGCTTCAGAGCTTACTTTTCTTGCGCCAACACCCAGACACCTTTCAGACAATATGGAACCTATCCCATGTCAATATGTCACTGAGCTGCTCTTCCAAGATCGTCCTCGTTGTATCCATTGTGCGACCAATCAGCCTGAGTCAGCTCAACTTCGATCAAAATATCGTTCGCTCGCCCCAAAAATAAAAGCAAAGTGCAACAAGCAGTCGTAAATACGTTCGCTCACTAAAAAATCAAACCAAACTGCAAAAAGGAGGGCGGACTCAGTTCGTTCGAACTTGAGACCTGAGGATGTCAACCTTAATGCACCATGCTGCCAACAGGGTCAGACCACAACTGCGGAAGACAAACTGACAGATTGAAAAACAACCTATAATACTCATTCTACGGCTGCGCCGAAGTTCTCCCTTAGCGTTACGTCACATGCAAACGGCGTCGCTGGGCAACAGCAAGACTCGACTTTTCTCGCGGACTTCGACGAATGCTCAGATGGCACCACCTCGTCCAGATGTACGACCTCGAGGGCATTCGAGCTCTGGATCCCCCGATCTTGTGCAGCAGATCCATATTTTGGAAGTACTGCGACAAGGGCACGCTTGCCGGTATGCTCTACGCCCTCCAACAAGGCGTCCAAGAGAGTACGATGGATCATCTCTCAGACAATGCGCTGCGGCATACCTAGATGCAAGACATCAATAGTAGCTCAATCATTGTCGTTGCAAACAGATTCACCCCCTAAAGCGCAGCTTTTCATTCACTCACCGGAACAAAGTCGGCCCACCCCTGCAGTTTGCTCGGCCCGCCTACCCGCCTCACCTCTGCTCTTTGATTGGCCCTCTCAAGAAGCAAATTGTTTGTGCGCCTTTCTAGCCACACCTCCATTCTTTAAGAAGCCCCTCTTCCTCCGCCTCGAACTTTCTTCCACCATCCACGCACCGAGTCGAAAAGGTAAGCCAGCATCTTCCAAAACACACACCAGCGCCTTCTTTCAACCCCCTCGAGCAAACAAAACAGGGTATATGATCGACTGACACTCCAACAGCACAGCGGCAGTATACCCAAGCGAAAAAAGTTACACCAAAGTTGCCCAACCTGTCGCTGTACGAGAGATTCGGCACGCCGCCCATGATGGCTTCCCTCACGCCTGCCGCCGTCCCGCCCACCGCCCTCACGCCCGCCGCCCGCCTCGAGCGCCTGCGCGCACTCTTCCCCCAATTTTGCGCCAACCAGAGCGGCAACAGCCTCTTCCAGCTGTTGCGCTGCCTCGAGAATGGCGAGGTGAAGAACGAAGTGAGGGCGGCGTACAACCGCATCTGCGCCAAAAACTACGACAGCCTCCCTCACGCCGCTCTCGCGATCTGCCTTTTCTGCTTGTTTGAGACAATTCGCGGGGGCGCTCAAGCGGTTCCGGGCCTCCTCGATCGCCTGAAGGGCATATTCGTCGGACTCGAGGCCAGATTCGGCTATCTTCCGCGGCACTGCATGTCGAACAATGCACTTTACAACCACTTGTACGGCTTGTGGGCGACGTGCATCATCTCCGACGAGGCGGTGACCCTGGACGACCTGGTCCTTGTTCTCCGGTGGGCAGAGGGAGACAATCCGGTCCTGCGGGCTTTCGAGGAATGGAGGAAGGAGAGCCGCTGGGTGAAGGAGTACGGCGCTCATTCGGCTTTTCATGATGCAGTTCGAGATGCTGTGGCCAACTTCCTCTTCAAGGCGCCGCAAGACCAGCCGCACGTGCTGCTCCAGGTGATGCTTGCTGTGGAGAAGCTGGGCGCCCATATCGACGTCGCCGATTATATGGGCAGGTTCGGTGTGCAAGTCGATGTTGATCCCAAGAACATTCCCGTGGTCAGCCAGACGGCTCCGAATCCTGGCCCGAATCAGCAGGCAGGAGGTGGCCAGAACCAAGGAGCTCAGGCCCAGCAAGCAGTACAGGTCGCAGCTCAACCAGCCCAATTCCCGCCAACCATGCCAGCTCCCGGTCAGCAGCAGCAGCAGTCTCCAGCGTCCCACTCTGGCAACTTCTCCGCTGCGAACATCCAGCAGCAGCTTCAGCAAGGCCGGTCGTTGTCTGCGGTCTTCGGTGCTTTGGGCCAGCACCCACAGGCGCTCAACAACAGAGTCGATGCTCTCCGACGCTCTTCTGCTCCACAGCCGGGTGCCTCCCCTGCTGCGAATACCAGCAACTCATTGGGCTCTGGCATCAATGCCCAGCTTCAGCAAGCTCCGGCTGGCTACCAACAAATGACCCAGCCACAGTTCCAGCAGCAATCGCAATCCCGGCAGCAGACTCCAGCGGGATACCAACCGATGACCCAGCCGGCATTTCATCAGCAGTCCACCATGGCCCAGCAACCTCCTACCTCGACCACCCCCAATCGCCCACCTCCACGAAAGCAACCAGAATCATCACCATCATCGACTACTCAGCAAGTCACTACTCCACCAAGCACTCGTCGTCGCTCCACCCGCGTCATTAAGAATGAGCGGATCTCCGACGATGAGGAAGACGAGGACTGGAAGATGGATATCCCGGACGATGATCCAAATGATGAGGATTTTGTGGAATGAGAAGCTGCAAGACGATTAGGGGAGAGAATTGAAAAGGAAGAGGGAAAGGGATAGGAGAGTTGTGGTATGAGTGTTTTGAGGCATGGCGTTTTGGGAGTTCAGGAAGGAGCGATGATACCCATTTGTGTTCTTGCATTTTGTGCTTCTGTTTCTTAGGATTGCAGCGGTAGCAGGGGCAAGCTGCTTGACTGGGATCGACTCTTGGGCAGATAGCCTGCGATCAGTCAGTGATGAAATGACGTTATTGTTGTTGAAAAGTGTTTCATTCCTCAGCTTTCACGAAGAAGTGACGTCCCGAATCTTGGACCACAGGGCCCACAATTCACACTTCTTTGAGTCTCACGCAACAACTTCCCCAGTTCGCTTCATCATCACCGAGATCGTTGAATACTCTACTATCTATACTAGATCCTCTACCCTCTGCTGACAAAGACTCAGCACGTCTCCTCATACGCCAACCCATCCCCAAACCTAAACACCGGATTCGCGGTGTCGAATGGTACGTCTTCGTAGCTGTCTTCCACGGCTTGCGTGCTTCGAGGGAGATCAAAAGGCAACTTCCCCTTCGGCGCCGCCCCCTCAACCCCAAAAACAACATCCAAGAAAGCCTCGGGCGAGCTGCCGAAAGAGCCTAGGAGCGCGGTAGCCTGCTCAGCGATCTCGGGTATAGCGGCTGGACGATCGAGGTAGATGTCTACGATTGAGACAGGTACGGCGTCGAAGATAGCTTTCTGCCGGGCTTTTTCGGTGGTGTTGTATTCGAGACTTCCGGCGTGGTAGTTCGCTTCAAAACCCCCCGGACGAGGCTCATACGGTGCCTGCAGCCTCAGCAGTGCAAGATCCGCTTCTTCGGGGGAGGTTGTGAGGGTTAAGGAGGGAAAGGCATCGAGGTATGTTGCGTTGAAACCTTCGATGTAGACCTTGCGTGCGGTAGAGGGATCCAGGGGCAGCGTCGAGGCGTTGTTGGTCAGGAGTGTGTATGCCGCACGCTGAGCTTCAGCGCCTAGACGGACGAAGTAGGGATTTCCGACGATTTTGTCTGCTTGCGTGACGTCGACGAAGGGGTTATCGAAAAGACCCAATTCAAACTTTTCCTTCAGGAGACGACGGACGGAGACGTCGAGACGGGATTCTGGGATTACGCCGGTCTCGACCAATTCGACGATGAGTTCCGGACGAGTTTCTCCGCCGAATTGATCGACCCCTGCGTCGAGGACGCGGGCTGCGCGCTCCAGTTCGCTGAGGTATTCGACGCCCCAGGCGCGAGCGGGCATTTCTTGTCCGGCGATGTAGCCATCTGTGATGAGACCCCAGTCGCTGACGACGATGCCCTCGAAACCGAGTTCGTCGCGGAGGAGATCCGTGATGATACCCTTGTTGAAGCTGAAACCGACTTCCTCGTACTCTGTGCCGATGGGACGGGAGTAGTAGGGCATCATCTGTCTCGCACCAGCCGCAATAGCAGCCTTGAAAGGTATCAAATGATGTTCGAAGTTGTCGCCGGGGTAAGTCTGGTTTTTGCCGTAGGTGAAGTGGCTGTCCTCGCCATTCTCCATGGGCCCGCCGCCGGGGAAGTGTTTCGTTACGGTGGTCACGGAGTGTTTGCCGAAGGTCTCGCCGTGGAAGCCTTTGAGGTAGGCGACGACTAGTTCGGAGGTGAGGTTTGCGTCTTCGCCCATTGTGTTACCGATGCGGGCCCAGCGGTATTCGGTGCTGAGGTCGATTTGGGGATGGAGAGCGCCGCGGAGGCCGATGGCGAGGTATTCTTCTCGGGCTACTTCTGCGAATTTCTGTACCCACTCTGGACTTCGAAGGGCTGCGAGACCGAGACTCTCGGGCCATTGACTGAATGCGTTGGCTGCGAAGCCGGTGCCGATGTTCTCTGTGAAGGCATGTCTTGGGTCAGTGGTGAGTGTGATAGGAATCCCAAGTCGGGTCTCCAGAGCCCGCTGCTGGATTCTGTTGTGCCATTCGGCGGTCATGCGGACGTCCTCGACGTCGCCACGCAGGTTGAAGTGGGTCATGAGTTTGGTGCCGATGAGGTTGTCGGTGGAGTTGGAAGATTCATCCTCGGGAGTCAGAGTGCCATTGGGGCCAACGGTCAGGGAGTTTTGGAAGAGTTGGCCGGCTTTCTCTTCGAGCGTCATTCTTGATAGCAGGTCTTCGATTCGGGCGGAGATGCAGAGGGATGCATCTTTGTAGGGGAATGTTGTGTTGGTCGTGGTGTTCTGACATGATGCCGTGGTGGCACTCAGAGCCAGGATGGCTGCGAGGAGATTCTTGCGGACGGCCATGTTGTTTGCAAGGTCGTACAAGCATCCGGATTCCCTGTTCCCACGTGCTGCGGACGAACTGTCCTTATATACCTCCATCATTGCCGGTGAGTAGGCCCGCGAGCCGTTGGCTCCAGTTTTCACATGGCAACGTCGTATTCACAAGCCCGCTCGAGCATCCTCATGACCACCTCTTCCGTCGACGGCACTTCCGCTCGGGCACAGCACACACAGTATTTCACAACACAACTGCCGTCTCGTGGCCATTTCCCCAAACCATCGTCTTGGCAGAGCCTTGGCTGGCACCGTCCAGCGGGCTATCTTCAAGCGAAGTCTCCCAACCGATGTATCCCCAGGATCCACTTTTCCGCTTTCTCCAGAAGTTCTCCGCAATGGAGGTGTTTGCCAAGACGGTCGAGGGCTATCGGCAGTAGACGGCCGGACGACGACACGATTTTGGTGTTTCTTTTACATGAAGTTTGATTCGGCGCTGGTTTAGTATGGCAGGGTGCGTTAGCCGGGTTACGTGAACAATTTTGCACTGGAATGGAAGGCCGAAGCACCTGATCGTTTTGAAACGTCAGTAATACAAGTTGCAGAAATATTGTACAGGACTTAGCATTTCAAGTTGATGCCCCGCCTCTTCTCGCTCTCCCGCACCTCGAACATGACCTGCGCGCCAACAAATAGCGTGGCGCATGCAGCGAGGAGAAAGGCTCTGCCGCCCCAGCTCCCCACAATGCCATCGACCAATCCCTTCAATCCATCGAGCCCAACAGCGAAGCCGACCAGATTTGCCACCATCATCATGAGGATGTTGCCAACAGCTCCAAGACCGCAGAGCCACCTGTACTGATTTGGTCGGTCTTTCCATTTCCTTGCGGGGAATGCTAGGGTTGCCAGCACCTCAGGTAGAACGAACAAGGTAATGAGCCAACCCCACATGAGAAGGCGGAGGTTGATGTCGTGCCAGAGCGCGACGAAGGTGAAGACGGCAAGGAAGTTTACGATTTGCCGGAAGCGAGACTTTTCGCTGCCGCCGAGTGGGATGTAGATGTAGCGGACGATGAAGCGGTTGAAAGAGCGGTGCCATCCTCTCCAGAAAGCAAGGGCCGAGTAGTTGTCGGACATGCAGCGGACCATGTTTTCGGGTGGATCGATGCCATCCACGAGGGACCACAGTCGGAAGAAGCGCCAGGGCAGGAGGAGCTTGAGCCAGATGATGTGGAGGTTGAAGTAGCCCAGCATGCTCAACTGGATTGGTGAGTAGACGTTCCAGTCGGGGTTTGATTTGGAGATGGCGACAGCGTAGAGATAGTGCAAGCAAAGCTCCATGCATAGGAGACACAGCCCAAAGCGAACGGCATACGGAACGATGCGCTCTCGAGAAATCGTCGGAAGGGCGTATCGACACTGAGAGATGTAGTCGTTGAAGTTGATGATTGGGCCTGCGAGGTATAAAGGAGAGTACAACACGAAAGCGAGGTAGTTCCGGAAGGTAAAGTCGGATGGCTGAGCACCGTACGCCACGCGGTCTCGTTCTGGCAGAGATGCGGGATCGAGGTTTTTCTTCTGGAACGTATCAGCTCAGATCACGAAGCATGCAAAAAGCGGGTACGCACTTCGATTGGACTACTCGCTCTTCGATCCTGCATCCAAAGATGGTCAAAATTGAAGGAAATCAACCGCAGGACTGTGATATTGAAAAGGATCTCCCATCTCGGAATGAGGCCGCCATAGCTGTCGATCCACGTGCCCCAGTTATCTCCAGATGGCTTGTCCGCGGCTGTTGTGGTGGGCGGCAGAGCAGCAGCAGCTATGTCGGCGAACTTATAACCCTGACAAAGTTCATTGGCGAACAGAATGGCAATGTTGAAGACCCAGGTTGTGGTGCCAACATATTGTCGCGGAAGTGCGGTGGCGATCTGGTAGTTCAGGTACAGGATGACCAAGACTTTGAAGGCTGAAACGCCGTGCAGTGCAATCAAGAAGATGGCGGCAAATACGACGTCAAAGGTGATTCGTGATTCCATCCGGGCATCTGCTGCTTTCGAGGGTAGATATGATGAAGGTGATTTGGCATTTCCATTGGCAGTTTCAGCTTGCTTTGGTAATGCGATCTTCTCGTAGGCCCTTCTCAACAACGGATGGAGGACGAGTAGCAGAGCCATGTAAGGAATGTTGCCACGAAAGGAGCCATATTGGGTATCGGAGTTGTCGACCTTTCGTCCTGGTATCCAGCCATCGGATAGCAAGTGCTCATAATGCTGGTAGCTGGGATGTTCCGGTCTTGAGACATCGTAGACGGCCTTGAACATGAGGATGGGGATGGTTGCGAAGCAGAGCCCGTAGAAGTAGTATTCCGGCGTCCTCCATTTGGAGGGTTGAGCATCGGCTCGTGGCTGGCCGGTTGGAGATGCAAAGCGAGTGTCGAGGGTCTCGACTTTGAACAGATCCGTCCACTTCATCGTCGTCAACACATTGCTGGCTGTTGTTGATGCTCGCGAAAAGGAGACGACGTGAAGCCACGCAGCAAATGGTAAGCAGCAAAAGTCGTTGCTCCAAGCGAGCCACGACTTCTGGCCGCCTCTCGATCGCGACTTCCCAACTTCGCGTCTTGATGGCTGGTTGTGCTGGTTCAAGCAAGAGCCAATTGCGCGCCATCGACATCTTTGCGGAAGCTGCGATTGACCTCATCCCTGTCGCCGATATCATCGCTGCCGCATGTGAAAATCTCGCCTTTCCACACGCGCACCATGGCCGCCACTCTCCCGCCCACCCAGCCGCCGGCCGCACAGGAATACGCGGGCGGTCAGTACAGACGATTGACCAGATCGCATACAATACTAATGCTCTGTAATAGATGAAATCAACGCGCTCGTCCTCGATCCCGGCACCTACACCACCCGCGCAGGCTTCGCAGGCGAAGACACCCCCAAAGCCGTCATCCCCACCAACTATGGCCTACTCGCATCGGGCGAGAAAGTCTTTGGCGAAAATGCCATCCACCTGCCGCGACCCGACATGGAGATCAAGAACCCGTTCAGCTCAGACGGCATTGTGGAAGATTGGGAGACGGCGACGAAGTTGTGGGAATACAGCGTGACGTCGAGATTGACGGGAGCCAAGCAGACGCCGCCGAACCAGAACGGCCTGAACGATGACAAGGACGAGAATGGCGACACCAATATGGAAGAGCAGATGGAGCAGATGGAAGAGCAGGAGAAGGTGCTGGGCGAGTTCCCGCTCCTGATGGCTGAGCCGGCGTGGAATCCACAAAAAGCGAGGGAGAAGTTAATGGAGATCGCCATGGAGCAGTGGGGTGTGCCCGCATTCTTTCTCGCAAAGAATGGACAACTGGCAGCGTATGTTGCGCATGATATCTTTGGGGGAGAACGGGCAGCTGACTTGCAAGACAGATACTCACAAGGCAAAGCCACAGCGTTGGTGATAGACGTTGGCCACCAGAACACTTCAGTAACAGCACTGTATGAGGGTATGGTGCTGAGGAAGAGTGAGTCCATGCCCTCTCTTTGCCTCTGCCTTTCTTTTCCATGATGACTTCTCATATCACGACGGTCGACATAGCTCTACTTTGATGACTACCGCCTTTGACAAGGCTTCTGCACTGATCCCCCCGAATCACCACAGCTATCGTGTATATTCGAAGTGTGATCAGACGCTGACAGTATTCAGGCGTACACCACACACCACTCGCCGGCAACTGGCTCAACAACCAGATCCGACTCATGTACGGCAGCATGCAACCGCCCGCTCCTCTCATTCCTCACTACATGGTCAAGTCAAAACAGCCCGTCGATGCTGGCGCACCCAGCAACGCCGTCTACGTCAAATTCGACAAGCCGCCCACAGAAAGCTTCCGGAAACTGGAGGAGGAGCGGGTGCTCACTGCCTTTAAGGAGAGCGTCGTCCAGTGCTGGCCCGGTCCCAATAGACTCGAGTCCCAATCTGGCGCAGGTGCTTTCACCAACCTGGATCACGTCAAGAACTACCCGCCCAAGCCCTTCGAGATGCCCGACGGCTGGAACCAAGTCTTTGGTGCCGAGCGCTTCAAGGTTGTCGAAGGCCTATTCGACCACAACGCTGCATACACAGACTCCGACAACCCAGCTCCCGCTGGTGATCAGACTCTCACAAGTGTTGCGAAGAATGCGCTCCAAGCATGCGACGTCGACACCAGGCCGCACTTGATGAACAACATCATCATCACTGGAGCAGGAAGCTTGATTGACAAGCTGCCTGAACGACTGCAGTCAGATCTACAAACCATATACCCCAACCCAAAGATCAGAGTGATTGCGAACCAGAACTCGGTGGAGAGAAAGTATGGTGGGTGGATTGGCGGCAGTGTCCTTGGGAGCTTGGGCACATTCCACCAGATGTGGATAAGTCGGCAGGAATATGAGGAGTTTGGTGCAAGGATTGTGGAGAAGAGGTGCAAGTAAGAGCAGGTGGCTGGAGGAGCAGAGGAGTTCAAGGCGTCGGGAAAAGGTCGAGCGCCTCACCAAGGACTCCGGACGGGCTGATGAGTGTGCGTTTACCAGCAGCGTGTACTTCTAGATCATTATGCGTAGACTATGCAAAAAGCAATGTTCTCACGACAGCCGCTTTTCCGGCATCTCAACAAACCATCTCACTGTCATCGCCCAGGCGGATATCGGCCACGCAGCCCTAGCATCACACATCTTCAAGCATCACCATGTAGATGTCCGAGATTCGAAAGCGGTACCCATAATTCGCCCTCATGCCGCTGCGGATACCGATCAGAAAAGCCGTCCTTGTGGAGCCGAGTCACGAAACTCCAACGCTGAAACAAACGGCAACGTGGAGGTCACGTTGCAGTTGATGAAACCAGAACGAGAGTTCTTTCTGCATCTGCAAAAATAATGCCGCAGCCAAGCTTGGGACGAGGATGTACCTGACAAGGCCGCGCCGTGCTGTCCGATGATGCTTGTTTGAACGAACCTGGCAAACCAACATTTTGCGGGATGTTGCTATTTCCGGGGTTGGGTGCTGCGTGACAGAGTGAACTTCATCTGGCGATGTTCTTCTTCTTCTGCTCCCTACAAAAGGTACACCCGACGCCAGGACTGCGTCTGCTTCACTCATGTATTTCTCCATTCGAATCGCATTCGCACAGATCACGACGCAAAGACCACAGCGGGAGATCTCCCATGCATCAAAACAAGCTTTCCCTTCGATGTCGCAAAAACCAACATCTCCATCCTGGCTTTGCCATGCTTGGCCGGCAACTCTAAAACTGCCAGCTCGGCGTGCGTTTGGAAGAACAGCTTGAACATGGTCTGGGCAATTCTTGGAACGTATCTCGGAGTGCGGCGGAGAGGGGTGGTGAACGACTACGAGGCACATCGCATCACACTCGATGTGACCTGAGGATGCGGCTCTGACCTTTCTACAGCCCTACGACTTGGATTACTGATGAGATGGAATGGGTCATCGGCGCCTCGCCGGATATCGACCACATCTCGAAATGGCGCTCTGTGATTGCGAAACTGCTGTCTATGACGATTTTGATGCTGTTGATTGTGGGGTTGAGGTTGTGGGTTAGGAGGAAGGATTTGCATCGTGAGGATTGGGTTACGGTTGCTACGGCGGTATGTTGGTGATATGGAATTGAGAGTAGATGGGTGGGAGAATACTGATGTTGAAGTGAGCAGATGTTCAGCGTCACTTATTGCGCTTCGTCGATAATACGTAAGTTCAGGTTGTGTTGTGGATTTAGGGATGGGGACTGATTTCGACGGCAGAGACGAGATTTGGACTTGGATTGCCGATGGAGTCGAGACCGACGGAGGATCAGAAGGATTATGCCATTGTGTGTTCTCCTGCCCAGACCAGAAAGTCAAGACCTGCCCGCTAATGTCAATACTAAAGATCAACTACACCAGCCGCCCATTCTACCTCTGGGGCATCGCCGGCTTCAAACTGGCCCTGTGCCTTATGTACCTCCGCATGACGAAGCGAAGTCTTGATCAACGGTATCGAAACTTCATCATCGGTGTTGCGGTCTTTTCGACGACGGCGCAGACGGTGTTCGTTGTCGTCTTCTTGTTCTCTTGTATCCCGGTATGGCAAAGACATCCCTAGACTCCCTACCAACGACGCTGACATGGAACCAGCTCGCCAAGATCTTCGACCCTTCAATTAACGGCTCATGTATACCCTACGCCCCTGTCAGCTATACGATGAGCGCCATCACGATCCTCTGCGATGTGGTCATCTTTCTGATACCGATCCCGCTGGTCTATCGCCTTCGCCTGGAGCGAGCGGTAAAGCTTGGTCTCACGATCGTCTTCAGCCTCGGTCTGCTCACGACAGTCTGCTCAATCCTGCGACTCGAGCAAATCGACCGAGTAGCCCACGGCGACGGCGATAGTACACAATTCGTCATTCGGAGCGGGATGGAACTGAACGTCGGAGTACGTATCCCCTCACCTTTCCTTCACATTCCAGCTGACTTCGCAAGATCATAACATCCTCCCTGCCCCTCCTCCGACCCTTCCTAAAACACATCCCCCGCCGTCTCCTCGCCTTTCTACCCTTCTCCAGCACGCACCGGACGACAACACAAAATGACTACGCCAACAGCCGCCCAACCTTCAACTGCCTCCCCCTGACGCCCACGCCCCGACACGCAACCAAAATCTCTTTCTCTGGCACGAAACCCGCTTCCCCTCCACCGTCGAAAATCTCCCGTCTCAAAACGTCCGTCCTGCAACGGACCACGAGCAGAAATGATCGCTCGGACAGTCAGGAGGATATCATCATCTCGCCTTTGGAAGTTCAGAGGCCGGAAGAAGCGCTTGTGAGGAGCGAGAGCAATGGGAGTGAGTGGAATGAGTGGAGGAATTCGGGGGTGCTTAAGACGGTGGAGGTTGATGTTGAGAGTAGTTATGTGCTTAGTCCTGGTGCGGGGAGTGAGAGGGGCGAGAGGGGGACGGGGAGGGAGATGGTTACGAGGTGGGAGTGGGAATAATTGTGGTGTTGGAAGTTGGGGGGGTGAGGATTTGGAGGAGATGGTGGAGGGTGTATGATAGACGTATACGGTACACACGGCTGCAGATATGATGTGAGATCCTTCAGATAGTAGGAGTCTCAATGAGTGTCCTTAGCGGATATGAGCGCTCGCTGAAAGTGGAAAGGGTACATAAGTAATCAATCGCTAAGCGCTAAAGCAGAGCGGACCGGACCGAGCGCTAGTAGGTGAATGAAACAAAGCACTTCAGCCTAGTAAGCAGGCCCTTCTGCTGTATTCACTTGTCGTTGGCATTCTTCAGCCTTGCGTCCACTTGGCCTTATGAGTTGCCTCCTAACAATCACTTCTGCGTCTTTACAAATAAGGACTTTTGTGGTTTGCTAAGGTGATTGTAGCAGAGAGAGAGAGCCAAACCAGTTGTGAACCTGCCGTTCTGCATGTGTATAGTAGTGGCGAAGCGCGTGTCGCGCCTCCTAACTTTTGATCATCTAATCTATCGCCCGCTACGGTCAGGAAACACCGAAACAAACAGAGAGAAAAAGCACGTCCTCTCATTCCCCCCGAGGCTCATACTCCATCTTCCCTCACAACCTCAACGACTTCATTTCACCTCGTGTTATCCTCACGCACCATATCCCGCAAAGCCCACACCACCCAGAAATACCACTCACTCGCCTCCGCGTCACCATACTTCACCCAGCGCTCAATGCTCTCCGCGAGCATACGACACGCCTTGGCTTTGCCGAACTTCTCGAGGAACCTGTCCACATCGGCGTCGCCGTGAAAGGCCTCGTTGACGAATTCCGCGAGGCGAGAGATGCCGACGTCAACGAGGTAGAGGTCATGCACAGAGAAGTAGTCGGGGTCGTCTTTGAGTTCGGTGTAGACGTGGCGTGCGTAGCCCGGGATCTTGTGGCCGGAGGGGATGCTGGTGAGGAGGCCGTTCGCCTCGTCTTCCTCATCTGAGTCTTCGGAGGTGAGGTTGGGAGCGGGATAGCGGAAGGGAAGGCGCGGGCGGGAGGACGATCCCTGAGCAGAGCGCACAGGGGCAGGAGAGGCGATAGGGCCAGCTGGTGGCACGGTCGATGGTGCTGGCGCGGAGATGGTGGTGGCAACTGTGAAGCTGTTAGTGAGAGTTCCGAGTCAGCCTTTCTAGAGGCTCCTTACCTTGAGTGGGATTGGCCCAATTCCGAACAGAGCCATCTGGGTTCAGAGCCTGCCGCCTCGCATTATCCATAAGATGGATAGTGCTCAGATCGTGTTCATGATTAAAGGCAGTGTTCACGGCCTTCTTGCAGGCATCCCGGCCACCGTTTGCCTCAATGGCGAGATGCAGCTTGACGTGGAACTCGAGCGTGAGACCAGTGCGTCTCCTTCCTTGGTATACCGCCGAGTTGAAGAGGTCGTCGAAGTCAGGGTTGGCGGGAAGGGACGGGGCTGGTATCCTATATCAGTATCACAATGACTCCATCGGTACGTTGGGTTGTACATACCTGGCACAGCCCTCTGGGCATGGGGATTAGAAAGCGCTCCGTTATCACGGCGGCGTTGGTCGAATCTAGCTTTCCAGGCATCGTACGACTCCCCCTGATCCTTCGCCGCCTTCTTGCCTGCGGTCTTGAGGTTGTTGACCACGTTGTTCACCGGATACTCGTAGCCAACGCGACTGGTGGCGTGGTTCGCAATTGCACGATTGGTGTAGAACTCGGCGACGCCGAGCAAGTTCTGCTGGACGAGTACATTGCCGTAGTGCTGTATGAACCAGTCGGCTCGCTGCCTGGGAGTCAGGTTCGGCGGAGGGATGGTAGACATGGCCGCTGTGTGAACGAGGTATCTGACGGTGAGCGCGAATTGCAGCAGAGTATGTTGTCGGCGCTGAGTAGGCAGCTGAGGAGGAGGACGGAGGGGTGGAGAATTTGGTGTGGGCGGCAAATGGGACTAGTGCCGACGGTCCACGTGGTTGAAGCCCTTGGCGAGCTTGAATGAATGTTGCGGGCTGTTTCGTAGAGCCGCTATTCAAGCCTGCAATAGTCTCTCCCCATGCGTTCGACATTGACTTGTATCCAGTATCGATTATCTCATCCCCAGGAGCGATTCGTCTCTGCGAGGCGCCTTCTGCTTCTGTCGAGGTGGCACATCCAGCCCAGGGCTATGTTGTGCGCCGATCTTGCCGACGTATCGCTCCTAGCAGGGGAGGAAGAGACCTGATGCCCTGGCTTGACTGCAAGTAGCCTCCGAAACGGCTCTTTGATCTCCATGAAAGAGCATGCTTGGTCCTACTGACAATGGGCAGCAAACTCTCAGAAGAGCGCGTTGCGTGTGAAGAGCTTCCGCCGCAGATGCCATGATACCAGCCTTGCTCGTAGCCATTGGTACCTGACGAAGCTCGACCAGTTCCGCTCAGCCAGTGGTCATCAGCCTAAACGATCTCTTCGCCAACTGCATTCCTCCGACCCTCGATACACCGGTCCATTGGCCTAGCCCAGCACTACACGATTGAGAATGGCTGCTTCATCGATCGAGACCAAGACATGGATCGAAACCTGCTCGGCCGATAAGACCGTGGACCACAAGGCTCGATTGTCTGGGAAGGTGATTGAGCAAAGAAGGCTCTGGCCGGCGAGGTAGAAGGACATTGAAAATGCTAGCAGCAAGGTCAAACTCAGTCATTCGGCAATGTCGATTGGAAGACGCTCAGACATAAGTCGGGATCATGATAAGCCGTGTTCGAAAAAGAGGAGGCCAACCTTTGGAGCCAGAGCAATCCATACCAGAGGTCAGAGGCCGATGTGCATTTCGAATATACTGTTGAGGGCCTTTCAAGTTGCGGCTGTCCCTCGTCGACGGCCATGGTAAAGCTCGCGGAGTTCAAGATCATCGTCATCGGCGTCTTCATCGGTTATGATCTACAAAAGTCAGCATTGCGAGGACATCGATCAATACCGGCCTTTGCTTACGATTTCTGTACGAGACTGTATCCGGCGAGAACCTGGATGGAGCTCACGTTCGCTCTCAGACGAGGTATGGCCTTTATGAGACGATTCAACAGTCGTCTTTGCAGAGCCGGAGCCGGAGCCTGAATATATGCAAGGGTCGTGGCTTCGTTGTCTGGGTTTGGACTGGCTGCCGCTTCCACTGCCAGTCTTGTGATATTGTGAGGAGTTGGGTGTGGTGGCGCGGAAGATTTGTGATATCGCAGGGATGCATCCAACGATGATGGCTGCAGCCAATTAGCCGAAGAAAACAGGGGAAGGCCGGAGGAAAAGAACTTACAAACCATGCACTCAACGACAGCCCAGAAGCCCAGCCAGGGCGGACTTGGAGTGCTGTTACCAGTCTTGGCGTAGATGAAGAAGACTCGCAGAATGGAGGTGACGATGGCGACGATGGTGACGCTGAAGAGGCCAGCAAGGATCCATTTGTCACGAACAGACATCTTCAAGGTCATGAGAATGCGAAGAGGAAAAGCCATGACTGTAAGAAGTTAGCAGATGTGCAAGGCACTTGCATGGAAGTATGCTTACTCAGTATGTCAGTTAGTACGTCCACCGCGAAAGAATAGTACAGACTAATGATCTGTGCCCTTTGGTTCCGTGGCGAGACGCACGCTCCCAGCGTCGTGAAGTCATGCGTAGAGTCGCAGGAAGTGAACTGCGAGATCACACAGCCGATGAAGGTCAAGATAGTAAATACCAGAATGACCCACCAGGCCCGGATGAAGTTGGTGTGAAGGATGACTCTCCGGAAAAACAGCAGCAAGCTGATCTTGACGCACCAGAGGACGGCCCAGAAGAACAAGGTGACTGCGTAATTGTACTTCATCATTTGCGTGTAGTCGGCCACGATCTTGGGCGAGAGTTCGGTGTGTCCGGAGAGCCAGCCCATGACGGAGTAGAGGTATGGAATATCGGCGATGTACAGTGCGCAGAGGGTGATGTACAGCGCCAGGCCGAAGAACAAGGCGAAGTCGTCCTCATGGAGCCGGCCTTGCTTCGCGATGCGCACATATGCTCGCAGCGCTCCCACCACGCTGGTCACCACAATCCCCAGGATACAGAAGGCCTGCCCATTCAGTCAATGTCCTTTCGCTCCCCGGCGCTCTTGCGCACACTCACCTCCAGGACCTCGCGGGCGACAAAGGCTTCCAGCACGGCCATGGCTTGCAGAGAGCGAGTCCACGGCGCTCAGAACATCCGTTCGCAGCAGCGTCTCGTCAAGCACAGAGCAGTCGTTCCCAGCTCCGGGCGGGAGTCGTCGGTTTTGTCTCCTGGCGAAGGTGCAAGTCAGCGCCGCAGTCATCCTTCTGCGGTGCCACATCTCCGTCCTCGTCCCGCAGGAGCACGCCTCTTCTTCCGACGCCCATACCAAACGATGCCCTCGGCAGGACGCCGTGCTTCCCGGAAGTCAACCTGGTGGCCGGCGGATTTCATTGCTCGCAGTCGGCGTTGAGTTGCGGGAGCACGACTAGTGTGGGAGCACTGAGCGATGTTTGGGAGCACGCCAGACCCGATATGTCGTAGAAGGTGTCACACACACTTTCCACTTGCATCCCGCAGGAAGATCGCCAACCAATTTCGCCCAAAACGGTCTTACAAGTCGGCCCCGGCAAGCCCAGTCCCGCAAAATGCAAAGGGGTTCGATTTTCGCGTACGAATAGACTTCTGCGCCGCAGCTTGTTGGGTTGAAAGATTGACTTCTCCTCTCACTGCTTGTCAACAAGAGCCGACAGCGTCGCCTGCAGAGAACGAGGAAAATGTGGCCGACGGGAAAAATGCTGTCCCTGCTTCTTGCTGCAGTGTCAGTGTCAACGGCGACTGCCAATTGGTCTCCTGGCCACCACCATGGGGGCGGTGGAGGAGGACGACCCCAGCACGACGGAAAGTCCCAGGCTGCGCGTGTGAGACGACATGGGTTTGGGTAACAATGGCTAAAAACACACGCTAATCATTGACCAGTGCCGCGCTCTCTGCGAATGCCTTGACGCAAAGTTTCCTCTGCTGGTGTCTTACGAAGGCGAGGCTGTCTATACATTGGAGCAGAATTACTGGTCTCAACAGCAGGCAAATACGAAGCCTGTGTGTCGCTTTACTCCGACCAGCGCTCAAGATGTCTCGGTGGCGATCCAGGAGATTGGAGAGTATGGATGTCCGTTCGCTGTCAAGAGCGGCGGCCATGCATCGTTCAAGGGAGCATCCAATGTTCCTGGTGGTGTCACCATCGATCTCCACAAGTTGAACGAGATCACTGTCTCTGCGGACAAGAAGATCACTCACGCCGGAACTGGCAATCGATGGGATGACATCTACTCAAAGCTGGATCCGATGGACTTGGCCGTCATTGGAGGCCGCAATGGTGACATTGGGGTTGGTGGACTGCCACTCGGAGGTATGAACTACCATGGAAGTTAAAATACAAAACTAACATTACCAGGTGGCATCTCTTTCTTCTCTGGCTTCCACGGCTGGGCATGCGACAATGTAGAGAACTACCAAGTCGTCGTTGCCGATGGTCGCATCTTGGACGCCAACCCGACTGAAAACCCAGACCTCTACTTCGCCCTCCGCGGAGGCGGCAACAACTTCGGCGTGGTGACAAGAATGGACCTGAAGACATTCGACCAAGGACTCATGTGGGGAGGATCCACCGTCTACTCTCTCGACAAGAACTCATCGCTCTACGATGCCTTTTACTGGTTCAATATCAACGCCAAGCAGGACCCAAACGCTGCTCTCATCGTTTCTGCGGCTTGCATCAAAGCTATTGGCCAATGCTTGTTCTCGAACAACTACAACTACATCCAGCCGGAGGTGAACCCACCTGTCTTCCACAACTTTACCAAGGTCCAGAATGTTACATCGACTCAACGCATAAGCAAGCTGAAGAGTTTCACTGATGAGCTCAAGGCTACCCAGCCCAACGGATACCGGTAAGCACTCAACAGACAGGAGACCATTCAGAGCCACAACTAATATTCAACAGCCAAGCCTTCTTCAGCATCACTCTCCTCAACGACGCCCAAATCATGAAAGATATCCTAAACGACATCTGGTACCCCGCCGTTCAACCCCTCATGAAAGTCGAAGGCTTCCTAGGCACTCTCGTCTTCCAAGTCATCACCGAACCCATCATCGAGAATTTCGCCAAAAATGGCGGCAACGCCCTGGGCATCACCCAAAAGGACGGGCCTTTGACAGGTAAGCAGACGCATCCCTCCCACCCTCCAGACCACAACACTAACATCTCACAGTTCTCAACATGGACTTCCAATGGAACTCCACCGCGGACGACGACCAAGTCCTCGGCATCGAAAAGATGATCATCGACAAGGCCACCAAGCTCGCGAAGTCTCGGGGTCTCTTCCATCGTTATATTTACCAGAATTATGCGTATGTCACGCAGGATGTCTTTGAGGGGTATGGACCTGAGAGCAAGGCGAGATTGTTGAAGGTCCAGAAGGAGTATGATCTTGAGTATGTGTTTGGGGAGTTGCAGCCGGGGTATTTTAAGTTGAGGAGGTGATAGAGGTAGAATGGGTATGTTTATGGCAGATGAATTCTTGAGATTGCAGGAGCTCGGTGAGACCTTCACGTTGGCCGACTGCGAAGGCCTTGTGGGCGGCTGCTACCAGTCTCTGATCGAGGATGGTCCATGATTCCAAAGCCTTGCCTCTGGGAAAGATTCTGGAAGGCTTGAATGCACTGTCGCCACATATTTGTGTTTCTGACGCTGACTGAACGGAGCAGGTGAGTGTTCGTCCAATGAGTGAGGAATCCTTCGAAATCACTACTAATCAAGGCACAAAAACTCAAAGCCATTTCAAAGCCCGCAGAACCCCAACCACGCCCCTTTACCCTTCCAACCTCCCAACTTCAGACTCATGACGACGCTTCGCCTTCTTTCGATCCCCTCTCCCCCAACGCATACACCGAAAACTGCCCATCCCCCGCCATCCCACTCCTATACGCATGCTTCAACATCCACCCGATCGACTCCCGTCTCTCTCCATCCCCCGGCTTCTCCAACTCGGATTTCAAATCCGCCAGCAATCGATTCCACCGCTCCTGGTAGTCTCTTGTCAGGGTCTTGTTCTCGTTTTCCAGTTGTAGGCAGAGGGCTTTGAGGTCTTCGATTTCGGATTGGAGTTCGTCGAGGCGTTTGCGCTGGCGGTCGCGGTAGGCTCTTTGGCTGGACACGGCTTAGTGGTTGGGCTGGTGTTTGTGATGAAGAAGAAGTGGGCGAAGAAGAAGTCGTCTCATAAGATTCGCTGATCTGCAGATTGGAGGACTTACGATGCTCGATTCTGGTCTCGACGCCGGACGCTTTTGTCTTTTGAGACGAGACCCTCGAAGATGATTTCGCCGACGATGGAATTTGGTGCTTGTTCGCTCGGGGAATAGATAAGAGATGGACAGCGTGTGGGGACTGAAGAAGGAGCGCTGGTGTATCGTTTGGGTGGTTCTGGGCGCAGTGGGCGGCCGGTTTTGTCGAAGTTGAGCTGGTGTGGCATATCAGTGCGGCTCTTCAGCGATTCTTGCGGTGAAATACTCGCCCACTGGTCAAAGCATCCGCCCTGTTGACCCGCATCCGGCTGACTAGTATCCCACTGCGGGAAGAAGTCACTTGTATTATCCATGTCGATTGCCTGCTGCTGCTGTGCGCAATACTCAAGAGCAAGGAAAGCAATATCATGTCGACATCGGGGCCAAGAAAAGAAGCATGACTAACACCAGCACTCGTATGGCGTATGTCGGCCAAGACCGTGCGTCCTGGCCGGTCGACGAAGGGCTCAAGAATACCCGGCAACCGGTCTTTCCAAGTTCTCGCCCCTACGGCAAGCCTCAGGCCGAAAAGAGGGCTTTCTGATCGAAGTCTACCGCCACTACGACATCCTAGACCGCCGTCACCTGATATGCTTGCACTTGCTCAAGGTACGCAAGCACAATACGCAACCTCTCACCCTTTAGGCTGAAAAGAGCTTCATTTTGCGGCCAAGATGTTCAAGACTTGGAGCCACAGGGACATCGACTGCCGGTATTGAGCCTGACAGCCAATCAAAATGCCTTTGCGATGAAACGAGTGTCGTTGTCATCCATCTTGATCTGTTAGTGCTGTATTAGTAGTGGATGACAAAGGCACTCTTGACGCTAGCGTCGCTGGATTAGTGAGCCTCGTGCGGCTTCAGCCCTATTCAGTCGAGGTTGGACCCTGCACTTCTTTGGTACTTGCCTGAATCGTGAAGTGTTTCGTTTGCCAGATATGGACTTTGGGGTGTCTTGGCGAGGGAGGATACATAGTTGAAGTAGTCGTCGTCTGCGTCGTTCGGGATATGTTCGATTTCAGTCGCTTTCCCTCCTGTCGGATTCTGGCAGAACTTGGTGCTTTCTTTCAGTGATCCCGATATCAGATCAACGTACTGTAGTCGTAGATCCGCCATTGCAAGTATTTTCGTCGATTCTTGGCCACGTTGCTGGGAGAGGACTTTCATAGAGCCTCTTCTTTTTTGCTGTGATTACTTATCACTCGTCATGATCGTGATGAATGTGGAGTTACTAACCAAATACATAGTATCTCGGGACCTTTAGAGAGAGTCGTGATGTGAGAAATCGGTATAGAAACACCGGAGGTGGACTAGCGGTCGTCTCGATTGACTGCATCGCTGAGACACTTGGTGTTGTCAAGCAGATCTGAGCCTTAGTAAGTGGATATGAGAACAGACTAGTAGAGCACCTCGATCGTGTGGTGGTTCATTCTCTTAACTTCCCTCTTGTAGTTGTTATCTAGTGCCTGCGGCGTTACGATCTCCTAGAAAGGAAGTTGAAAGTGGTCCGAGCTTGGCGCCAAGCCTCAGACATTCACTCACATGCATATGATCGGATGAACTTCGGCGGCAAAGGTACGGCGGCGCTCTCCAACTCACTTGCCAGGGGCCTTTTCAAAGACAGCTCAAAGCCCTCGACGAGACTCAGCACGGCGGCTTTATTCACCGCACTCCACAGCTCTCGTCAATTAGAGCTGCGCTAAGCTGCCGTACGCAGACGCTATGAAGCCCTGAACGCTTTCACGAGCATCTACGAGACTTTGAAGCGGGGTCAGAGGCGGGCATAAAGAGATCGTACTTCGACCTCCACGCCGTCGTTGTACCCCCAACAGACCTCACAGCTTTCCAACGACAAAATCAAAGACACATTCAACGACTCCAACAATAATCAACATGCCAGACCAAATGACTAAGGGCGACTCTCAGAGGATTCAGTCCTCTGAGGTGAGTATCTCACATGTCCCTTGGTAAACGAGAGCTGACATGCCCGTCGCAGGCCAAGAGTGGCAACGACGCGGGCTTTGCTGCTCGTGCACAGTCCGCTGGCGATAGAAACGCCAATGCGGCCGCCAACAACACCAATACGGGTGGACAATCCAACAACTCTGGCAAGAAGTGAGCGAGAGCCATGACCACATGAGATGGAAAGACGAAGCGACGATGCATTCTTTTGTGTAATCAATCCTACATTCCTTCGGCGACCGGCCTTTCAACGCTGCGATGTTCAATGTGATTTTTCTTCCACCATCTTGTTAGATGTCCGAGTTCCACTAATATCTCATATCTCAATCATCGGACGGGAGCGGAGATCGAGAAGTTTAGCTTGGATGATGGTCTCTCTCAGGTCGCGGAAGTGTTGCTGAACTTGAACAGCATTCGTAGTCCGAATATGCTCCATTACTTCCTCGAACTTCTTTCCACTCTTCGACAGCAACTTGTACCAGCTGAAGTAGTTAGCGCGAAATGCAATAGAATTGACAAGACGAAGCATACTGGGATTCGGAAAGCTGTTTACCCAACACCAGACAAATGCCTTTACCGAGGTTTCTGTCCAATTCCAAGTTCAAGTACTTGCCCCCTCGCTCCCTCATTGTCTCAATCTGAGCTTCAATCTCTTCTGCCTCGTATCCAGGAAAGTAGCCATGGGCACAAAGAGCGGTGGCCGTGTTCCTTGAAGTCGCATTCTTGGGAGCCTTCTCGTGGAGCTCTACGAAGAGAATACAGTACATGCGAATCTGGATGCGGGACTAACAATCCCCCTCTCCAGCTCGCATACACTGCTTACGAAGGCGCATGAAGGTGTCGACGAGATATGCTCGGGGATCTCCAACGGGCGCGACATTCCATCCCCAAAAGCTGTTTGGATCCCTCATCCACTGCTGGTAGCATTCGGTCAGCTTGTTCATAGTTTCTCTGTCGGGACCGGTATAGGTATTGAACATCTCCTCTCGATCTTTGTCTCGTTTGTCTCGTTTCGCCACTCGATACTTCATGTTCTTCCTCAACCCTGATGGTGCAGAGCTTTTCATCACCGTTTCGATCTGAGAGGCGATATGGTCCAGCAGCTTTGCATCGATGGCATCATCGCCCGTCAACAGACTCTTGACGTCAACCATACTTGAGGACCGAATTACTCCTGTGAACAACGAATGAAAGAGCAATTGGATTGAAAAATTCGAAATGGAAGATCGAAGAAACTGAGCGAAGAGGAGCAGAGATTCCACGTCACCACCGTTCAGACTTCGAGAGCTCTGGGAACTGGTGTACTGCTTTGCACTTTGGTTCGATGAAGTCGAGCTCCAAAGCAGGAATCCGTACGTCGGTTTCAGGCAGCATCCTTATAGCGCAAACCTTGCCGGGGAGCAGCAAAGCTCTTCACTGGCTGCACTAAATCTCCGTACAGCCTTTTGAAGCTGTAAGCCAACGCAAAGCAGCCAATCAGGCTGGTCACACATATGGCCAACATGCTGAAGAAGAGATAGCATTCAAAAGCATATTGTACCCTTGACTCAGTGACTCTGAAACCAACTTTGGTGTGAAAGCGTTGCGCGCGCTCAAAATAAGTGCAATTCCCAACGACACTGACGTCGCACGTTGCACTCAATCAAGATCCCGGGGAGATCTCTTATCTGAGGTATTCTAGACTTCGCCGGGACGGAGACAACAAATAGCCAATTGCCAGCAACGATCTAACGACACGGCTGTATCGTTCGATTCCGACACCAAATGTCATTCCATTTTCCTCAGAACACCAGCGATCATGAGGACTAGATTCATTTGCAATATGACGCTCATCCGCATGCTCGACCAGGATACGTCAATGGAGGAAGAGAAAGACGAGGACAGATGGGATATAAAACAGCGCTCGACCAACGCTGTTAAGAAGTCACAGAGCTCATCAGACCATTGCACGACTGTTCACTATCACTGCGATGTCAGACGACATGACTTTTCACCTCGGGAGCAACACCGATGGCTTCTCGACCATTCCCGATGCCGACACAATCAGCGAGCCGACAATTGTGAACGGTCATGACGTTGGGTATTACTCCAGATGCTACTGGTCTGGCAAAGCATTCTTCAATTACGTTCTGTGTGACAGCGTCTTTCGCAATTCGCCAACATGGTGGACGGGCATTGAATTGGAGGTGGGACTTCTAACCCCAGTGTTGTTGATTATATCGATCGATTGCTAACCCTACTCTAGTCTGCATTGTCCGAGACATTCATCACTTTCCCATTTGCGGAATGCGTCGAAAGACTTGATGCCGTCAGAGCAATCGAGATTCCGCAGAACGTGTCCCAGATTGCGAATGGGAACGTTTGGGCTTTCATGACCAAGTTGGGGGCGATCTTGAACATGGCGCCGGACTTGAAGCCTAAGCTTACTGCGATCATCCACTCACGTGGAGGCAATACAACAGGTGGTGGTCTCGCCGAGGACCTGCCTCCTTCGCCACCGGGCTCAGTAGATATGGACATGGACGATGGGAACACCATTGCCTTGTACACAATGAAGTTGAATGAGTGGGCAATGCAGCGAGGAAAAAAGGTCAACTACGAGGCAACCTCAGTCAGAATAATGCCTCCTCTCTGGCAGGTGCAGGCTACAATCAATAATGTCACGACGACTGGCAGAGCTCAGAAGAAGAATACGGCGATGCATATTGCAGCGAAGCAAGCATGTGAAAGGCTTGGCATACGAATCTGAAGTCAGTGGCGTGGGATCGACTGATCGTAAAATGACTTGCTACATAGTTCGGAAATAATCGTCGTTGGGCAGAATGACAAAGTGTGAGAATGCAGTTTAACACGGCTGTAGACTCACTATTAACAGACTTTCTGCGGATACATCTCTCACGACAACTGAATCATAGGATTCAGCGATGCCAGCAATGTGATTACGCCATTCTGCATCCTCTGGTAGATAAATACCCTGCTCTCGCACTTTTCCAGTGACCTTGACCTTCGACCCTAACAACGTTATTTGGCCTTCCCAATAGCGTTACTGCCCTCATCGATGTCTTCCCCGGAGAATCAAAAGGTCCTCGTCCAAAGCGTTAACGATGCCCTGATGGACCTGCACAAGTCTCTGGTGCTAAAAGCCATGAGTCAATACGTGCCAGCGGATTTTCATAAGGCTGCGACCCCAAAGACGCCTCACAGACTTCGAAGAACAAGGTGGCAGATCTTTCTTGACAGGCTGAGCTACGTGTGCGATCATCGGTCGGGTGGAGCGACCGTTGCCGCATTGGCAGCGGAAGCCTCTGGAAATCATACCACATTTTGGCTCGCAACGAATTGCTTGAATCATGAGACCCGAGCAGCGATGCTCACGCACATCCGCGATGTTCTCTATGAGCTCACAAGAGCGTCAAAGTCTCTTGAGAATCGCGCTTCGACCATCTGCTCTCTCTCCGTTGAGTTATCGGAAGACAAAGTCAAGAACTATTCTGGAAAGCTTGGAAGAGAACTTGAACGTCTTGTTAGAGAATGTCCAGCCATACCAGGATCAGAAGGTGCGTTATGAGTCGTTCAGACCAATCATTCGAGCTAACCGGCGGCAGAATGGCACCTGAGTGAGAGTATTCGAGACATTCTTCGCCAGGAAAACGATGACATCCATCAAATCTGCTCAGCAGCAAGGACCTTTGTGTTTGGCGAAGCCTATCGAACCTTACAACGACGCTCCAACGAGGGAGATGGCCGCCTCAACAACATCCGACACTACATTGGCCGTCTCGGCTCCTGGCACGTTGCTGCACGACAGCTTGCACAATGTTCCATACACTTCGAAGATAAGCTGCGCGGAGCCAAAGTAAAGCTGCTGCCATTCGATGTGTTCCATGGGCCTACCAGGATGAGCTTTTCCTCAAGTGCGGATAGCACATTGTCGTGGATCCTTGGCCAACAAAGACAGCTTTTCCTACCACTCGTGAAACGGAATCTAGCATTCGCAAATGGCTTTCTCACCAAGTTCGGAAACAAATCCCACGAAACGATCATCCATGCAGAGGTCGCTCTTGCTCATTACTTCTACATTCGAGAGCTTCCGTTTGTTTTTGGCGATCGTTACATTGGATGCAGTAAGCCATCGTGCTATACTTGCAACATCTACCTTACACAACATCCTGGAGAGTTTGCTCAACGACCAAGCCATAAGAATGCATGGTTCAGATGGTATCCGCCCAGGATTACTGAGGCTTCTGATGATAGACTCACCGCCAGAGTCTTGAGGGGTATGGTTGCGCAGATGCAGGTAGACCTCGATGCAGCTGTTCGGGGAGAGGGACTTGGCAAGAGGCAGCCCTTTGAGTCCACTTCTGGCATCGAAACGTCGGTTCGGCGCATGTACGAGACTCTTGACGACGTTTGAGGAGGAGGCTCCCGCTAGACATGTGCCGAGTTGCATCTGAGAATGCAAGAATGAGCGCATTAGACTATCTAAGATTGAATTAGGTTCGTAGAATAACCCGAGATGCAACAGTATTTAATGACTCACTGTGAAACGATACATGGCCATACTCAGCACCCAAAGCGAGCCCCGTGACTGTACCTCTAGACCTGTCGACCATTGACAAAGCCGCGAAGCATGGCGTTGAACTTCCCGGGATTTTCAAAGAACATGAAATGACTGCCCCTGTCTTCCTCGCCGAACACCACCATTTGGCATCCCGCAGTGTGAGCGGCAATCCATTTCAAGCCTGATAATGGACAAATACTCCCAGTTGCTCCTACAACCAAGGTGGGAATGTCGATCGTTTTGATTACGTCTCGCCAATCATTCGTGACATGGTCAAGCAACAGCACAGCAGCCATATTCGGATCCATGAGCAGATTGCGCTCAATCGTCCAGTTCACATCCTCAGTTGAAGCCCTGCTCGTGAACATTGTCGGAATGAAGCCTGAGAGTACGGCTCGCGGGTCTGGGCCTTCCAAAGCAAGCACCAGCCCCTTCAGACTCTCATCTGTGAAAACAGTCCCCATCTTCTGCGATGTCTCTTCTGACCATCCCGGCCTAGGCAACATGCAAGGTGATTGATCGACCAGGACCAGACTCTTGACACGGCTTCGTGATTCTGGGAAGAGATCCCAAAGACTCCAGATAATCGAACAGCCCATCGAATGGCCGACGAGAGTCACATCATGCAGGTCCAGCTGAATGAGAAGATCGTTCAAATCCGCCCCGAATCTCGAAATTCGATATCCTTTGGCTGCTTTCTCAGATTCTCCATGTCCTCGATAGTCGTAAGTCGTGACGTGGAAATCCTTCGAGAGGTCTTCGTATTGCTTTCGCCATTGCAATGCGGTCTGACACCATCCTGCCAGTAGAACGATGTTGGGCTTGCTAGAGTCTCCCCATTGATCGTAGCGGAGTCCTATTCCATCACCAGTGGTCACTGTTCCGCTTTTGGTTGCAAGTACCTCAGCCATAAAGCAGAATGGCGGTGATTATCAAGCTTTGAAGACTCAAGACCATTTAGAACTTGATGGGCCATGAAGGCGAATGTGACCGGGTATTTGAAGGATTGAACGAGCTGAACCCATCTCCGAGAAATCGCTCGACCGGAGTCGTGTTCGTCCGTCAGGTGCGTGAAATTGCAGTTCTAGGAGCGGAACAGGCGATCAAACGAGCTGAGATGCGCTCGAGATGACTCACTAGACATCTTCATGTCTTCAGCATGGTGCTGTTGCCAGTGGAATGTTTGTCAAAGGATGATCAGGTTGTAGAAGGGGCAGGAAATGGTCCATCGGCCAAGGCTGACCTACGTCATCATGCGGCTGACTTCACCTCCCCTGGACCATCTTGATGACCTTTGATGACACCTCCATTATTCTCAAGAGTTAGTATCATCATCACGAATCTCATGAATGCTATGGCTTCTCGCTCAATCATGCCTATCAAGCCCGCTGGATAGAGAAAGACGTGATCTTCGAAGGCCGAACAGGGTTCATGGAGCTGGCGGAAGGTCGAGACGGAGGATCGGAGGGTCGGACGATCATCTATTCCTCCGTTGCCTATCTTCGCTACTCTCCTTTCACCGATTTCTCAGTGATCAATCTCTTCGTTCAGGCTCATGGCTGAC
This sequence comes from Zasmidium citrigriseum, assembly GCA_002786025.1. Classification (NCBI taxonomy): domain Eukaryota; kingdom Fungi; phylum Ascomycota; class Dothideomycetes; order Mycosphaerellales; family Mycosphaerellaceae; genus Zasmidium; species Zasmidium citrigriseum. The sequence goes on along the minus strand of NHNW01000005.1, from coordinate 111,888 downwards.
AGTAGTCATCGTCCGCGCCCGCCGCCCAATCGACGTCGGGACAAAGCTCAGCTTTCCTGCAACCCGTGCAGGCATCGAAAGTATGTGTTTGATAGCGAGAGTTGACTCTCTCTTGCTGACAGCGACTAGGCTTAGGTGCGACAGACAGCAGCCTTGTGGAGCCTGCTCAAGGCGTGGCGTTACGAGTTCCTGCAACTATGTGACTACTCCTCCTGCACTCAGTTCTTGGCGGCAATCTGGTCAAAACCATGCGAATAGCCTGCCAGGTAGGATCGCTGAACTGGAACGCCTGGTCGTGGGTCTCATGGACAGCCAGCCATCTTCTACTCGGCCACCAGCCAGTTCTTCTGGACCAAGCCTGGAATCTGCAGAAGATTCGTTGCCCGAGAGCAACGAGGAGGCCAATATGGTGGAAGGCCCTGGGACTCTGCAGTCGCATAAATCTGGAAACACATATGTGCAGGCTGACCATTGGGAGGCTATTCTGATCAGCATCAGGGGACTGAAGGAAGACTTCGTGGCTGATAAAAAGACTTCACCCGGCTCAATCTTGTTCTATGGCTCAACCCGTCACGCAACTCGAGCTGAAATTCTGGCCGCTATCCCCGACCGTCTAGTAGTTGACCGCCTTCTGGCGATTCACTTCGACTCTTACATCGTCACGCCATGTAAGTACATCTGGTGCGTCTCGTCAGTCAGTGCACTGACTTTGCGCTACAGACCTGCTTCACCGCAAGAAATTTCTTCGAGAGGTAAGAAGTTTGTATCTCGGCATATTGCGAGCCACTGAGTGTTAGCTAGTATGAGGCCTTCTGGAATGATCTATCTTCAGCCCCGACTGCTTGGATGGGTCTCATGTTCTCGATGCTGTCAATTGCTGCGCAGCTGCAGACCTTCAGCTTCGACCATGCGAAAGTCCCAATTGATCCGATCCAAAACGACTATCACGCCATGAAGGAGGCTTTCCGGGAGAAAGCTGTTCAATGTATGATGATGAGCGGCTATACTATGGGAGGGCCTCATATTTTGGAGACTCTCATCACTATCCTCACTGGAGAATTCGTGCTCTCGAAAGATATCGGCAACGATGGTCGACTTTTCATCAGCATGATATTCCACATTGCCATGCGTATGGGCTACCATCGGGACCCAGATCACTTTCCCAACCTAACAATATTGGAAGGTGAGATGAGGAGAAGAATCTGGATCGCGATTCTTCAATTGGATCTTGGTCTGTCTTTGGAGATGGGTCTTCCTCGAAGTGCCGCAGACACACAAATGGATACCAAAGCGCCCCGAAACTTGCTCGATTCTGATTTTGATGAGGATACGACTGAGTTGCCTTCATCAAGGCCAGAAACAGAATGGACGCCGATCCTCCCACTCATCGCACGAGGGCGATTGGTCTCGGTTCTGGGCTTGATTTGCGACCTCAACGCCAATATCAATCCGCCTTTAGACGAAGAGATCTCCAAGCTCGACGCCATTCTGGAAGACTTGCACAAGCATGCTATTCCACCAGTGTTGCGTTGGGAGGGAACATCGCCGCCCATTACGGACAGCCCAAACCTGGTGGTGCAGAGGATCAGTGTAGAGACGACGATCCATAAAGCTCGCATCCTCCTACACCGGCGAGCCTTGGCGAAGTGCCAAAAACACTCAAAGTTAGACCCTAGCCGTGAGTCGTTCCAGGTATGTCTGCAATCGGCACTCAAGATCCTCGCATTCCAGGAGATGCTACATGAGGAAGCCCAGCCATTCGGAAGGTTGGCTCAACTAAGGTGGAAAGTCAATCACATTCTCCACCAAGACGTTCTTTTGGCGACGAGCATTCTCTGCGTTTACCTTCAGGACGTTGTCAGGCTTGGAGCATCCGAGTCAGAGGCTGAACAAATTCGACAGCAATTGACGATGTCATGCAAGATTTGGCTCCACACGAGTGCAACTTCTACGCAAGCTGAGAAGGTAGCAAAGGCTCTGGAGATCGTGCTTAGCGGAACAGCAAACTCTGTTGCAAGCGGCGAGCCATTAGTCTCGCGCGACCTTGCGACCAGCTTTGACGATATGCCATGGAATCATGGATTGCTGGACGATCAATGTGAGTGTCAACATTGCTGATTTCGATCGTGACTAATCAGACCATTCAACAGATTTGCCTTCGGGCTTCCACTCTCCAACCATGTTCTTTGACAGTATACTAGAGACTGGAGATCCATAGGACACTTTCAAGGCCCGGAAAGACTGATCCATCACCTGAACCACGAAGCACCATTCACATGCAGTCAATGCGATGGTCTGTGCTCAACTCAATTTGAATGTCACGCTTTTCTTGCCAGCGACTTCGCCCGGAGCGTTTCTTGAGATGGATTTGAAGTTCAAGACCCCTGCTTGGAATACATCATATATCTTTCGCTCGACAGGATTGGCCAAGAATACCGCTGCTCCAGCCGCAGACACAAGGGAACAATTTCCGGGTTGTCCTGGGCGAACGGCGAGAAGTGGGCAATTCGCAGAGGAACAAACCATGGCCACAGAGCTCCTTGATCGCTGTCCAGAGTGTGTACCTGGACGATGGCCAGTATGCTTTGGACTGCAGTCTCTGGCTTCATAGGCAAAGAGTCGATGGAGCGCTGGCCGAACTGGGACATGATGAGGAGTGCAGCGAGGTAATGGGTGAAGCCTCGGGCGAACGTGAAATCAGGGATTGTTCCATCCTGCACGTACGAAACGACCTTATCCAGGGTCCACGAGGTCTCTGCAGGAACAAATGCGGATGCTCGAGGAAAAAGCGATTTTGAAAGCCAGCGGTGGAGCTGACGGATGAATTTGCCGACATTGGCCTGCATTTGAGTCGGCGCAAGCTGACCTGCCTTGACCTCTTCGACATTCGCCAGCAGGCCGGGAATCTGAACGAGAAGATCGTATGCCGAATCAAAAAGGTCCTTATTAACGCAAAACCACGGGACGGTCATCCATTCTTCTGAGGCGAGAAACAGGGGCTTTCGCAGTCTCAAATGAAGCGTTACCTGAATCATCAGCCTGGATTTGGTGGAGGACCGTTGGGAGCGACAGGAAAATACTTACCGCATTCATACGAAACATCCGAAAAACGAACAGAGTGTCTGGGGACGAGAAGAATTGCGGTCCACACATCTCAATCACCCGACCCCACCCGGCGATATGAGTCTGCGAGTTCCCGAAAGACTGTCACCTTGATCAGCACTGCTTTTCATCCTTCACCAAGTGATGGAAAACGAACCTTCCATACCATCGCTTCCTGGATTCCAAGCATGAAGATGAGGGATAGAGTGCTTGATGTGCCAGCATCTTGCGGGCTGGTAACTCTGGCTTGGATCTTTGGCAGTAAAGCTCCATATCGTTGGACGGCTGAACTCCTTAACTCGCCATCGAAGGTGATGTTGCTGCACACTCCAACAATCAGGCAATCCGTGGCTTCTTGCACCAAATCGTCATTTTGGGATAACGCCAGGATTTGCCTCGTATCTGGTCCGATAAGCATCTCGAACCGTGGAATGAAGGTCGGTAGCAGCCGTCCCTGCGGCTCAGCCGGGTTCACCTGTGGAGGTATGTACTGTTGGCTCATTCGACGATACTGGTCATAGGCTTGCACTTCTGCCTCGATCTTCGGTCGGATCTGGCCGACATTACGGAAATCCCGCGACTCTCGACGACGCTCTCCTTGATATCATGTCAGCCTCGAACTCGGACCTTCTCCATGCTGTCGACCTACGATTTGAACTCCTCCTTCTCCAACCAAGTGCTGACGCTTTGGAGCGAATGACTCGCTTCGACTCCTCTTCAGACAGGCCGGAAGTCCAGGTAACGACATTGAAATTCTGATTGATCATGACCGGGATGTTTGGATTGCCGATCCGTAACTCCTTTCGGGCATTCGACAAACCGGCTTGGGAAGTACAAAGAGCTCCTTCGGTACTTACAATGCAATATATGAACCTTTCGGCTGACGCCTCGGCTTTCATGCGATTGAGTTCGAGATCTCAAATCGAGGCGTGCTTCCCAGGCTGCCCAGGCTCTAGACAGCAGGATCGAGGCATTTCCCAGCGAAGCGGCCACGCTGGAGTGTCCTCAAGTCATGCCAAATCGCAGCAGTGCTCACACCGCCAGCAGAGATCGTCATGCTAACTGAGCTGGTCTTCACTCCATGGAGTATGGCGATCGGCACTTTTTGCCGCACTTGCAGCTTCCCGTCTGTCAAACCACGATGGAAGAATAAGCTTCCAGATCTAGACAGTGCTTCGGGGCGAATGAGAGCTAGCGGTTCTGTTTGAGAGCTTTCTGTTGTGGAGCTAGTCACGGTATGTTGGAGCCGATGGATTGCATGCATGAATACGTGCTCCCACGCTACTTGCTAGCAAGACGGGAAAAGCATGAATACCGGCATACTGCTTTGAAGTGACGACCGAGGATGTATGTTGTTCAAGTCTGATCGATCTGACTAACTGCTGTTTGATGCTCCTCACAAAGACTGCCGATGGTAATGACTTTCGTCGACTATCTACTCCCCGACCTTCAAGAAGTGTTGCAGTGATATAAGTCATCAATCAACAGAGCTGTATCCGTGACAACACCACCAGATCCTGCCACGCCGATCGTTGCATTCTTGAGACCAGCAAAAGTGGCAGGCAAGACGGCAAGGACCATCGGTGCATATACCAGCCTGTCGGGAGCGAATGCAAACGTTGCGACGGGAGCTTGCTGTCCGTTGACGTAGTATGCATTGACGGAGACGGTGCATCCTACAGGAGCTGAGACGGCTCCTTGGCCTGAGGTAATGTCGCAGGAGAAGTAGAAGCTTCTCAGATCGAATGACTTCGTTTTGCCAGTGATGGCGACACTGCCCTGTGGAGAGGGCGACATGATACCAGCGGCGGCATCGTTGGCCACAGTTGTGATGGCACCATTGGGTTGAGAGTGTGGTGCAAGAGCGTCGGTTCTCATGCTGTGGTCGGAGACTCCGAAGGCGGTATACTGAAGGCCATGATAGACACCGACAGGGTTTGCGGTTGGGACGATGCTGCCGGTAAGGTCGTCGTACTGCTTGAAACTTTAGATGACTGCCCTATGCCAGGGATGGTGGAGTGTTCATACGTTGTCATCAAAGCATTGGTAGTTTGCCAATGCCGTGCCGGAGAAGAAAGCGGCCAAGACGAAAGTTGGAAATACGCTCTTCATGGCGACGTCGAGATGTATGAGAAGTAGGACTATGGGCTTGAGCAAGGGAAAGGGTCAAGAATGTACGGCGATCACCCACTTGGCTGTTGACAATTCATACATACATCTCCTCGTTACGCAGTCTGCAGAGTAAAATCACGCGGTGGTCTCCGTAAATTTGACATCTCGCAGATTGAGGTATCTGTTCATGGCTTTCTTCTGTACATATCTAAAGCCACCATTGCCTGTTGGCTGTATAGTGTGTTCGAATGAGTAAACTTCATTGGGCAAACCCTTGGCTGCATGCCGCAAGACGCAACCTTTCTTCCCGTTCATACATACGTGGGTCGATAGAGTTATGAGCTATTCTGGTCTTGGGCCATCGATACACCAAAAAGAGAAAAAGAGTTCCAAGTAGTAGCTAGAAGCTTTGGTAAGTGTCTCGCTACTCCTTTGTGAAGTCGTATCTGGAATCAAGACCACAATTTCGTACCCAACACCCTCTTCCTGCCGCTCCAACTGACAGATCTGCTTTCTCTGAATTAGCACACAGCTTTGAGCTCTTGAGAACCTTTTCGATGCCTTGATCCTAAGCGATGAAGCTGCGAATTGCAGTGAACTCTTCCAATTTGAACAGAACACGGCGAGGAGGATCTACGTGCACCCATTCTCGTCTCGTTTTCGCCATCTTTGTGGCACACGTTCCTTGATCCACTCTTCATGAGTCCTGAACCACGCTTTCATATCATCCCTGTAGATATAGATCAACCAGGGAATGAATGCGCCAAGAACACCGGCGCTGATCATGAAGAACAGCTTGAATGTATAGCTGTGAGCCGAGAAATCGCTTCACATGCTAAGGAAACTTGTTGCAAAGTTAAGTGGCAGGAAGATCGTTGCCAGCAACGTAATTCGTGTGGTTCCCGAGTTTCTTCGAGACTCCTCGATTGATCTCGAGATGTCTTTCAACCGTTCCAGTCGAGACGCAACGTCCTGCATGCATCTCTCAATTCGCTCAATGTCTACCTGCAAGCATTGAACAGTCTTCGAGTCGGTCTTGCCTTTCTTCATTGGTCCATCGGTGTTTTCGAAGAGCTTCTCGGCCATTCCACGAACCATGCCCTGATAGTAGCCTATGTTCCTTCGCCAGAGGCCAGCTTTCTTTCTCAATTCTTCAAAATCTTCATGCTTGCCTCCAACGAGGGGCAGCTCGATGATATCTTCGAGATATGCAAGGCGGGAGCTCATGTATTGAACGTCTAGGAGCCAGTGCCCGACAACGAGTTTCAGTGTGGGAACGACAAGAGTATCGATGTCGCTCAACTCTTTGGCGCTCACAGTACTCTGCAGATAAATCACTTGCTCAAAAAGAGACCGCTCATTAAGGGTACTCCCTGTGCTTGCAAACAGCCGAGCGTATGGTTCCGTTGTTGGCTTCATCTGTAGAAAAGGTCCACCCCATAATTCGTGACCGTACTTTGGTGTTGGGTCAACGAGTAAGATTGCTACAAGTGTTAGCCAGGGTTGCAAATTATTAGGCCTGCACATCATACCCGTCCAAGGGAGCTTGCCATCGCATTCGTCGACCCAGAACGAGATCTTGGAGCGCAAAAGACCAACAGACCCCTCATCCTTTTTGCGTAGCGCACTCTCGAAGTTGTCTCGACTGTGGTCGCTGTTAATCCCACGTAGGATATTCCATGAACCGCAGTCTTCGTCAGCTCTAAGGAACTCTTGTTCGTCTTTGTAGAATCTACACCGTAGATATTGGATGTTGAACGAATGCTTCGATCTGTTTGTCAACTTCCAAGTTCGTGTCCAAGGACTTTGAGGATTGCAAAACAGATAGTCGTCTATGTGATTTCTGAAGAGCTCCGGCGGCACATTGTAGCGACAGCCAAGGACTATATATCGAAGTCAGCCTCGCACGTCAGAGATAGGCTTGTGCATACTGACACTCAATCAGATCACGAGATAGGTCTTCGACGATGAGCAGTCTTCCACGCATGCTTGGTGCCTCTAGATCGACAAAGTCTAGAGTTTTCTGAAGAATATTCATATTGTTGCATGGTGTGTCTTTGTAAAGACCATCACTCCCGTACTCAAGTACGCAGACGTCGACTCTCTTGGCCCGTCTTTCGCGGTTTTCGGGATAGTATTGCATCCATTTCCACTTTGGAGGTGATGCAGTAATTTCCATCCACAAACCGAGGTACTTGATCTCTGGTAAGCTCTCAGGGCTCTTGATGCGCCGCAAGTATGGCCGAGGACTGGTGTGGATGTTAGCAAGTACCCGAGATGCTTTGAGCAGAATACAACTACAATGGGACTTCCCAAGCTTGTCCGGCTTCGGGTGGCTTGTAAAAGGTACCAATCTCTTTTGTCTCCTCGCATGCATCTGCTGTAATCAGCTTGGCACCCTTACGGGACTCAACGCCTACCAGTGTGGGGTGGAATCAGGTATTCCTTCTTCGACAGCCTCTCCTTAGTCGCTTTGTCGATTTTTCTCTTCATGAGCTTCCATTCTGTGTCAATATCACGATGTTCTGCCCTGGCCGGAGGATCCCATTGACCAACACTCGACTCTTCATCTTTCTGAAACATCGTCGAGTGCTTTCAGCGTCCAGCGGATGGAGACAGCCGGAAAGACGTTCAAAGAGAGGCCCCATGGGAGTCAAACGCATACTTCCCAAGAACGAAGTCATCGAAGGAAAGGTGACAAGAGACAGCGGCTACAAGCGCCTTGTACGTGAACATGAGCGAGCAAGAAACCTGACTGTTCAGCTTGACGTGAGCTTCAATCAATGTTGTGTACCCTTGTACTCCACTTCACCGTTTCAATCTGTCACACATGGTATCGCAAAGTAAAGATCGCAGCCTCTCGAGTCGTAGACTGGCAACAATGTGTCTCACTGCAACATTAATATTTATAGCTCAGTAGCAGGACTCCGGACGTAACAATTGCGACTCAGGGCGCTGATTAGACGACAACAGAGCTCTGGGACGTACAGATGCCTCTCGCCGCTTGTGAGATTGTTCGTAGACCGGGTGAGACCGTCCAGAGGATAGTTGTCGTTGAGCGCCCTGCCGCCAGACATAGTTTTGTCACACCCGCATCGTACAAGCATATTAGTGGAGCATGGGGCGATTGTCAGTGGTCAATGATCTCTACATGCGATGTTCTTTGAGCACCGACGACACTTTTGTTACCAGGCTGGCTGCCAAGGCTGTCAAAGCTGATTGCGCGCGCTCCCATCCTCGTCGCTGGCAGCACATGATTTTGCACCACATCAGGCATGTGTCAAGACTGGCGAATGGCTCAGGCTCTTGAAGCCTTGTGATTCATCGTATGGAGGGCTGAAAAGTCGAGCAAAGCAAGTCTTCCAAGGCACCGGCTTGTGAAGTGACGAGCTCGAGGCCGTTATGAACGTCGAATGATTTTTTGTCGGTAATGCGAGAGAGTTGGAAGACTGATACTGGATATGCTCTAGGCTTCCCCTACAGAAGCAATTCCCTGTTGATTCTCTTCTTGTGTGCTGGCATATCTGCATATAGTCTTCCTGATACAAGACTGCAGCAGCTTTGCCGCCTCTGGTCTAGTCCTTTAGATTGATCTCAATTGCATGTGAAGCTGGAATTTTTAGGCAGCAGTATCTTCCAGAGTACTTGGCAAAGCACATGCTCGCGCACGGACGGCATTTTCATTCACTCAACGTGCTGACATGTCATCACGGCGCTGACACGTGGCCGGCAAATCTTTCTTGCAGACTATAAAGAACTGCTTTTCTTCCGGTTCTCTCTTCTTCCCTTCAACCACCAACAAACACCACCACCACCGCCGCCGACGACACCAACAAGCCAGATCTCGCGACATCGCATCAACACCTCCTCCATCAGCAAGCGGTATATCTGCCACAAGCCCGACGCAGAGCGTCACTTCCGATCATGAAGAATACTACCTTCAACATGTAAGTGTCGCTAAAAATTGCTCACCCACGAGCAATATTAATGTCGACCTAGGCTGCTCCTCTTCGCCGTCTGCGTCTTGTTCCCATTCCTCAGCCTGTCCCTCCACACCACTTCGCCCGACACTTTCAACAACCTCTACAAGACAGTGTTGAATTCCGCTCAGCCCGACAGCATGGCTTTCCTCCCCAACAAGGACCAGATCGTCGCTGCATTGAGCGCCGCGTGGAACATTCACGCCTGCCTGCTTCCTTTCCTGGCTGCTCGGCTCATCTTCGAGATCGGTATCATCGTCACTGGCATCTGCATCTTTCTATCCCTTTCGTGGCTCTGGAGTGCAGTAGTCGGTCTAGTCGATCCCGCACTTGCACACCCCATTTACACACTCATTTTGGTCTTCCTGCTCGCAGTCTCTGCCGTGCGTGTCTTCAGCTGCCCGAAATGCTTCAGGCTGCAGACATTGTACCCGATACTCACCGAAGAACTCCTCAAGGAGGTACACGAGCTTGGCCACCCAGAGTTGAAGGACATCATTCAGCGCGCCATCGAATTCCACCGGTCCACCATCGATATGGCAACTCCACAGCAGGCAGCCGGGCACACAGTACAGACGAGCAGTGGTGGAAAATCTCTCACAGGAGAGTAAAAGGAACGGCAGGGCAGGCGGACCGAGGGCGCCAGGACGTAAGAAGCCGGAGAGAACGTCGGTGACGAAGATGAGGGAACAACAAAGGCGAGGCAGTCAAGAGAAGGTCTTGGTTATCTTCGATGATGATCAAGAGTAAGACTGCGATACGGCATGGTAGTTCCATGGCACACTGAGCTTCGCTCTGGTCCTTATGGGCCAAGCAATCCGAACAGGCCGCCTGGACCTTAAAATAATACATCCAAACAAAACCCAAACCGTCGCGCTACTTATGGCCCCTTTCCCCTAAGACCATCGATCAAGAGTTTATTGAATGAGATTCCACCACACCATTCTATCCCATCAGACGTACACCTCCCCACGACACAATCTTCTGTACAGTGATGCTGTCGACGACAATCAAGCCAAGCTCGTGCTACAAGATTGAATTGGAGACCGTCAAGCGCACATCTGCGCAGAACGATCTTGCCAAGGATTCCATTCCTCAACGAGAGTGCGCTGATAAGCGTAGTACAATCCAGGCCTATGATGACCATCGTGCGGCGTCCGCGTTTGTACAGGAGTCGGACAGTACAATGGAAGAGCATGGTTGTCGTCTTGCTTGCGTCTACCGGTCAATGTCGCAAGAACGATCGTGACTACCGTCGCCATGAATGGCAGGGCATGGACAGTCTCGTCGTCGAAGACGTTCTGAGAGGACCCCGAGACACCGGCAAGTATCACCAATATCATGATGAACACCACAGCAAGGAACAAAGTGCCTGCAATGAGCGCCCAGATGAAGCTGTTGGTCGTTAGCATGTGATGCAAATGAGGAAGAAGTAAATGATGACTTACACTCTTTGGTGCTCACACATCAAGTAGACTCGGACCGAGTAGTTGATCCAAATTGATGCCCAGAGAGATAAGGCGCTGCGAATGTCAGCATCATGATGGATGTACACTTGGCAGAGAGAACGTACACGCTGATAGCAAAAGATTCTGCAGAGCCGGATTGCAAGACCCAGTAGGCAATCGCCATTGTGACTGACATGACATCCAATCCAGCTACCTCTGGTAGGTGCCTCCCCGTGCAGTACCTCCAAGTCGACCTTGACAGGCATGCCAAGCCGCTGAAGACGACCAGTGGTGGGAATAATGGCACGATGAGACTGAAGACGTAAGTCAACAGCTCTATCTTCCATGGGCTTCGGGGCCCGGAACCTTGTGCAGCGTCGACGGGATGAGTAGCAGCGGCTGATGCTGTCCCCATCAGTGCAGTCAGCATGGCATAGGTCACCATGCCAGGGACAGATGTGCAGCACGAGAGGATGCAAAGGCTGCGTGGCATCCGAGCTGGGCTGTTCGTGGCATAACCCTTGAATCTGTGAGCCTTTTGCCCATCACAGACATACTGCGTACCGCCAGGATCCTGGCTCTGTCGATTCCATAGTTGTTGATGTGGGCTCTTGGGACTCAGAATCTGGCTGCCATTGACAGGGTCTGCAAATTGGAGGATTCCCTCCGTTGCACGACTTATAGAAGGTGTTGCCGAAATCGAGGCCCCATTGTGGTTCATGTTACGGAGAGCTCCACCAGGGGTTGCACCGTTGTATGAAGCAGCCTAATACGAAGAGCACCAGGGCAAAGGCCGGGAGAGGCTGGATGGACTGATGCGGTCTTCCAGCGAATTTCTAAGGTGTGCCGGCGTAGTCTTGCGAAAAGACCTGTGCTTCAGCCTCTCTATCTCTGTGAAAGACACTCGAGGAGGCAGGCGCAATCTCTGGGATTCCAAAGCTATCGTGATCTGAAGGCAAGCCGAAAGTTGAGACCGCAAGACCAGACTTCCTCGAACACACTGAATTGGCAACGTGAATCGGCAAAGACCTGTTGCACCAAACCATGAGACCGACGGCAAACGTGCCAGTGTGGTAGTCTCAAAATTATTTTCCAGCAATCCTGACTGTCCTTAGACAGATAAGATATGAGTTTGTCGAAGCTTTTCGAAGTTGGGGAGGGGAGAGACAGGAATAATGGCTATGACTTTGCGAAGGCAAGAATGTCTGATTGAGTGATTCGAAGATGTTAGGGATTCGAGAACAACAGCAGCGAGGTCGTAGAAAAGCAGCTGGGAAGCGGCAGGTATATGGGAAAAGTTCTAACCCCATGGGCTGCTAAGGATGGGCCGTCATGGGGCGCAGCAGCCTCTCCAGAGATTGTCACAGTACACCCACAGTACATTCAGCCGTGGCGCACTTCCACGTCACCATGTGCATCCTTAATGCGTTGTTTTCGAGCTCAGCTGGTATGGCGCTGCAAACTTTGCCTTCGCTTATCCTCAGCTTGGGCAGCATTACGCCCGGATGCATTGCGCTATTGTTGAGGCTTGCGCGCATGATAAGTCGCAGCACTGGATGTCGAGGTAGCAATCTCCCACCCGTCGATTTCAGAACTCCGACTTCGTCCAAAATTCAAGCAGCATCCCAACTCTCGCGCCGGCGAAGAATCCGGCATCCAAACCCGCCCATCGTAGCATGATACCGAAGCACTTTGGCATACGGCGCTGTCGCCACGACTATGTCGCAAATGGGGGCAACGACCAACGAGAATGGTCGAGTACGACTCATTTTCCATCTGGCATCTCAATGGGAGGCGAGAACAGATGAAGAGTTCCAGAAGCAGGTGTCGCAGAAGAGCACGAAGCACTCCCAGATACACGATGGGGCAGGCGTTCAATTAGCAAGCAGGGGCTATTGTAAGCAAAAGCACTCACGCCGATAGCGTCGGCGAAGAAACGACCAACGCTGACTACCGCAGTTTTCAAGCCCAGCGGAGTGCGAAAGGCCACTCTCCTGGCATGCTTGCTCTGCGCGGTAGCCCTCATCAACAACTACGGCGCTTCGCATCATCATGTAGCCGTCGGAATGCTCGAAAATTCCTTCGCTGCCGAGCCAGTCACCATATCGACGCTTTTCATCGAGGAGCCGGCTTGGATCAAGGAGCCACCGTCGCTGCTTTTCATCGCAGCATCGGCGGCATTTGGCTACTGCCTGGCAATCCTCTGGGCCTTGAATCAGGGGCTCTGGTGGCAGAAAGCAACAACGATTTCGGTCGTACTGGGAACAACAATTGTGGCCTTGAAGCTCGGCATGCCCTTGATCAACGTTGTGCTCCAAGCCGTTCCATGGATCGTATACTTGTTGACAATGGTCTTTGAAATGTGGCTGGCCTGCCGCTCTTTTGCAGAGCCCGCTGTAGGGGAGAATCGGGGTTGAAGACGGGCTCGGAATTAGCCTCTTCCGATGCAAATGACAAAATTACCACTCCAGATCAACAGTTCCGTCTTTTCGCTCTGAATGACTCGGTTGTTAAGTACGCAGAGATATATCGACCGAATCCATCGTGACAAGGTTGATGATATCGCCTCCCGATTCCAACGACACTCGCGCGGTGACTCTGCCCGGTCATTTGCGACGCCACGGCCGTGAAGTCTACAAAGTGCCCGAAACAGGTTTTCGCAGTATTCGTCTTGTTCCATTTCATTGTTGTTGGCATCTGCAACTGCCAACCGCGCATTCCCTTCTGCCATGGGACAGATCGACATCCCAGCAGCAGACGTCTCCTCCATTGGATTGTGCTGCATGCAGCTTCTTGATCTGCCTCCTGCGATATGCTGCACAGGGCGTCGTGTAGAATGAGGTTGGTCGTGGTTCGATGGATTGTGCTGCATGCAGCTCGATGGACTTGAGATGTCGTACAGAGAGATAGTCGTGAGGTCGCTGCGTAAAGGGAGGCGGTCGGCAGAAAGCCTTGTGCTGGTTGGGGTGTTGTTTGGGAAGGAGCAATCGCCTTCCATTGGCCGGAATTCGTGTAGTCCCTGTTTGCAGAGTTGTATTCTTCTGCCCCAAAGAGCTCACCTTTCCCGCTCCGCCGTACTAAGCAATCCGGCATCATGGCCATCCTTATTCGCCGACTCACTCTGAGTGTCATCATCCTAATGCCTTCGGTCCCCCTTGATGACGCCAGTCACAACCAATCCCCAAGCAAAATAGGGTTCTCACTCTTGTCGGGATGCCGCTTGTTGCCATGGCCGTTCTGGGTCGGAGAGTCTGTCGTTTCATCACCGCTCTTGCCCTCGTCGCTGTTGTACTTCAACGCATCCTCCCACGGCGGAGGCTCGTCGGCATCCCCGACATTCGAGAGCCTCTCTTCTTCTACAATCTCGCCATCTGCCCGAGCGTTCGCACGCATGCCCGTCTTGTTCGTTGTTGTCACGGCTTTCTCCATTGCTTCCCATTTCTCCTCCCAGTCCCGGGGGAAATGACCAAGCCTTTTTTCGAGCGAGGGAATCGGTCCAACTGCACGCTCATCGCTCGTGTGCGCCGTTCGCTGGGTACATCCGTGTTGGTATACAATCCCAATTGGGATTAAGATCTTCGTATTTTTCCCTATCGTTTCCTTCCCGCAGCTCTTGTAGCCGCCGCACAAATCGCTCTCGTCTCTTCCTCTAGTGGTTATGGCGAATGCTGTACTTCGCTTTCGAGTCCTTCACATACTCTAGCTCGACCTCCACGCATCCGATTACCTCGTCGATCTACGTAAGCTTCTAGAAGTTATTCGGCTTTGCCGCGCATGCGGACCCAAAGACTTGCTCGAAATCTACGTATGTCGCTTCTAGCCCGAAGACATATGCTAGGATGCGGGCAGGTGCTTGTTCCACGAAAAACTAGACAGCTACGGCGCGTTGCTCCTTGTGGAGTTTATACTACTTTTCTTCGCCTCCCGCGACTTTGAACAGCTCGGGAATCACGTCGACCCGGAGATATCTGGCCGCTCTGCATTGCTATTAATCCCGCTCCTCTTCTCTCTCCTTGCGAAAGATCTCTAAGTCTCTCTCCCCCCATGCTACCCTTTCCCAGTCTCTCTTCATGTCTTCGGCCTCCTGGATTGCAGTCTCGATACTTGGGCCCTTGTAGCCTTCTGCCGCATCTTCCTCGTTGATGTAGTAGTCGAGCGTTGTACGATAGTGGGAGATAACCTTGCGTGTTACCTTTGGCGACTCCCACCATTTGCTACTCATCGATGCTATAGTATCTGGTAACGTTAAGGTACTATTGCCAATAGTCGCATTTGAGATATTAGCTTTGTGTACCCAGTACGCCATTGCTTTCTTCGACCTTTGCGGTCTGATCGAAAACGGGTTTTGTTCGATTCTTATCAGTGCGAAGTTGATTGGTTCGGCAATAGTTGATTCGTCCACTCGTGCCTCGTCGTTGCCTGTGGGTGTCACGGCCACAAGTAGCCTCGTCCATTGCAGTGGGACTATTCGCGGTCGGCGTTGCTATCTGATATTTTCCACTGAGGTGTTCGCGTCGCTGCCGCCAACCTTCTTCGGTGCCAGTCCACGTGTCGGGAGGCCTATTGGGATATGAGAGAGGTAGGCAGTTGTACTGCTTGGAGTAGGGCTCTTCTTGGTCGGTCGACTCGCCGCCGCCGCTAGGCTCGGTATCCCTCACTTCCGTCGCAGTCCAGACGTCGGAGGTGTAATATGAGATGTAGGCAGTTGTATATTGTACTGCTTGGAGTAGGATTCTGCTTGGTCGGTCGACTCGCCGATACATTCCACCAGCTCCTTGATCCTCTGATTCTTGGATACACTGTCAATCTCAACTTCCGTCGCTCGCTGCCTCTCCGCCTTCCAAATCCCGGCGGAGAGAAGATATCTCCTCTTTGTCTTTCTCTTCTATCGTGCGGAGGGCATCGAACCGTAACTCCAAGTACTTGTCGTCTCGACGGAGCTCGTGGTATTGGTGTTCGGCGATAGCTGCCCTGTCATGCAGGTCTCTGTTGCGGGCGCTTACATCTTCCGTCTCACTTTGAAGTCCCTAAATCTCGCTTTCGTCCCTCTCCTGAATTGTCTTCAACTGGTCGTGCTCTTCTTCATCTTTGCAAAGCAATCTGTCCCCCTTCCTGCAGAAAGCAGAAGTTTTGTACTCCAGCTCGCCCGTCGTGCGGGCGTTGACTTGCTCTTGCAGATCTTCGACTTGCCGCCGTAGTGCACGATTCTCTGCTTGCAAGGCTCCAGAACCGTTCTGCAGCTCTTCGACGTAAAGATGTGCGACATCGCTGGTGAATTTCCGCAGCCAATCTGTTACCTCGAGGGAGTCCAGCCTTGCGATATTCTCACGTCGTTGCTGATGGTCGCCGAACTGAGTATACAGGCCTTTCAAGACATCGCGCGTCTGCTTCAACTTCTTCGAGCCTTCAGTCCTGCCCTTCTCGATGGCGTTGAGTTCTGCAATCCGTTCCTGAATCGTGATGCTGTTGTAGTCATACTTGTCATGGTTCTCGTCCAGGGCGATGACCGGATCGTACTTCTTGTGCCAATGTCTAAGGAATAGAGTGTACACCCAAGAGGAAGCCATAGAGGAAAAGCCAAGTGTCGGCAGCAGGGGCAGAGCTTGCCAGCAATTTCAAGAGCTTCGAGAGTAGGTCGCCAATGAGCATTCTCGAGGAAAATGAGACGGGACTGTGCTGTTGGTGAGGGCCACGAGGTCGCGAAGGGGGCGCTGCGGGATAGAGAAAATCGGAGCGTTCGAGGTATGTATCCAGAGAACGCCAAATGTCTTCACAACAGCAGAGCTCGCCATCGAATCCCAGAAATTCGAAAAGCGATTGGTGAGCTCTCTCGAAGAACGTACGATGAGGCCCTGCCATTCGTCAGAGCCATAAAGTCGTCGAACAGGCGTCACGGAAGGGAGAAAAGCAGAAAGCGTTCAACGCCAACCCACACTCGACCGAGACCGTCGGGCGCCCGCTTGCTCTCGAAACACACCGACGGCGAAAAGGTCAGGGCTCCATGTCTCCGGTGAACCAGACGATGACCAAGCCGCCGTATGGACTTTGAATGGCTTGTAGGGAGGCTGATTCGGACGGAGACGGACTGCAATGGCCCGGCTCAGCGTCGCAACGCATTCAGTCAGCATTTCTCGTCCGCTCCTCCCGTCGAGGTGTGCTCTCGTACATACCAGATACTCAGGCTGCCTGGCCTCAAGGTCTTGAAATCCGTAAGCCATTCCCAATCTCAAAGTCCGGCAGAAACGAGCAGAAAAAACCTCGAGAGGGGTAATGAGTCTGAGAGCCTTCTCTTTTTGGTCTTGCTACTCATAATCGTCTGCACAGTATCGTACAGCCAATCCATCTTTTGCACTTCCAAGCATCTCGCCAAAACTCCACGCTAATCATTCAGAACCGTATGAAGTACAGCTCAGCAAAGAGAAGTCTGCCATGCACACTGTCGTCGTCCCATCATGAATCCCAGCATCAAATCCGAAGCACCAAAAACGCCGGCAGAATCAGTAGTGCAGAAGGTCCGAGAACAACCCTGCTTGAAGCCCATCAGCAAAAGTGATTTCCATCAACATCGGTCAAGGGGTAGGGGGCGGGAAGGATATCAATGCTGCTAGTATTGCATCCCACCGCTTCCATAGCCCTGTCCGACATTGTCATCGAGACTCCGATATCCACCTCTTCCTCTGCCGCGGCCACCACCTCGAGCGTCGCCGCGACCACGACCTCTGAAGTTTTGACCGCCGCCTCGTGCAGCGCCGCCTCGTCCGGCATTGCCGCCGCCGCGCTGGGGAGCGAAACCGTTGGGCTTGTTCTGCCATCCGCCGTATCCTTGAGGATTTTGATTGCGCTGCTGTGGACGAGGGGGCTTGTTGCTGCGGCTACCGAGTGGAGGGAAGTCTTCCTCACGGGGATGCTTCCGGGCGTTCTTAGCGTTCGGGAAGGAAGCCTCGTAGGTATCTTCGTTCTCCACTTCGGCGTCGATTCGAAGAAGAACCTTTTCGCCGACGATCGTTTCGAATTCGAAGGCTTGGTTCTCGGGGACGGGCTGCCAGCTTTGGATACGGGTGGCTTCAATGGGTTTGGCTTGACGTCTGGTGGCCAGGACAACGCAGGGGGTGTGGTTCTCGGTGTAGATCTTGGCACCGGCAATGACTGGCTGCACACGAGCTGCCCAGACTCGGTTCTCATGTGCAGCGATGCCCGTCACTCGCCAGGTCATCTTTGCGCCGATGCCACCCACTTTCTCGAGTATGGAGGGTGGCGCTGGACGTGGGGTGATGAGGATGTTGTTGGCCAGGTAGCGCAATTCATGGTCTGGACAGTTCGGAGGCAGCTTCACCAACGACCGCAGCTTCTCGACGTCGGGCTGGTTGATAAGGTACCCGGTGTAAAAGACGGATCGTTTGATCTTGTACGGGACAGCATTGCGTGGGGCGGTGCCGTCTCGAATTGCTTGATTGTTGGCGTTGATCATTTTTTGAACCTCGGTGACTTCGGTGGCGGCGTCCATGAAGCTGTCCTGCTCGCTGACCTGGATGACCTCGGCGGTGAAGGGTCGGCGGAAGGAGCTGCCGGGCTGTGCGGACATGAGGGAGCGGTTGAGGTCCTCGAAGAAGTCGCGGAAGCCTTTGGTGTGCTTGGGCCGGTCCTCGTAGATGCGCAGCTCGTCGGCGTTGGCGTAGGTGAAGACAATGTCCTTCAGCAGGGCCTGCTTGAACAGCATCGTGCTGGAGAAGACTTCACCGGTGGGACTCGCATTCGGCTTGAGGCAGACCATGTCGAAGTCCAGCTGCTTGGCCGTGAGCATGCGGTTGATCAGGTCGGCGAAGCGGT
Source organism: Zasmidium citrigriseum (assembly GCA_002786025.1). Taxonomy (NCBI): domain Eukaryota; kingdom Fungi; phylum Ascomycota; class Dothideomycetes; order Mycosphaerellales; family Mycosphaerellaceae; genus Zasmidium; species Zasmidium citrigriseum. Next base: position 93,419 of record NHNW01000005.1, on the reverse strand, counting down.
CCTCCATGCGGCCGGTGAGCAGCACACTCAGCGCATCGTTGTCCTGCATCGACAGCTGCACCAACTCGACAATCTTCTCGTTCCAGCTGCCTTCCCATGCGCGTGCTTCCTCCTTTTCCAGCCCTTCGCCCGTCGCGGCGAGGATGTTTGGGTTGTGCCACCAGCCGCCCGTGCCGCCATGCAGGAAGTCTTGCGCTTGGAGTTGGCCGCAGGTGCCCGTGGCCCAGAGGTGCTTGTTCGGGAGGGGGGAGGAGAAGACTGGGTGGGGAGTCAGTATTGATTAAGGGAATAGTTGAAGTTGATGAACGTACGGGTGTTGTCAAAGTCGTAGACGTGGATGGCCTTGATGCGCTCCGTCGGCGGCAGCGGCTTGTCGTTGCAGCTCCATCGCTTGAGCGCCGTCGTGGTGTATGATGAGGTCGACATGGCGGCGGTGGAGGATGAAGGGAAACGGGTGAAAGCGCGGCGGAGGAGACTGTTCATTCATCGGCAGACCCCATCAAAGTCCCGTCAAATCATCGCCGGCGCTTCCATCAATTCGAAGTCATGCTGGTGGTGCTTGCGAAGGTCGAGTCCAGTCGCGCTTGCAACAATTGACGTCGCGATCAATGCGGAATTGAGTCCGCGTGCCGAAGAAATCCCGAGCGGACTTCACCTGCTGAACGTCCATTTCACTCTTCGAAGACCATCAACACCATCGAAATATCATCGAAACCCGAGACATTTCATCAAAAACGCAATGCAAGCGGCCTGATATCAGTGCTCTGAGCTGAGTGGCGGGTGAATGGTTCGCGGTCGAGACTTCTTCTCTCACCAATGACAACGGGAAGTACTCTTGGGTTTGACCAAGATCAACATTTTACGGTGACATGCACTGTTCTCTCGTTCTATTGCAGCCATCACTTCCCATTACTCGCTACTGTTATATAGCTCTCGGCCCTTCGAGCTCTGCCACAGTGACCGGACCACTTCCTTTGCGGCCCCAGGACAATTCTTCCAGCAAACCTCCGCCTGGTGGCTCAGCCAACCTACAGCCCAGCAAGAAACCTCTTGATATGAGAAACAGTCTCCCCCGTCTGCTCAATATACGGCCAGTGCCCCGACTCATTCTGCAATACTTCGCCCCGGAAATCCGTACTAAGCTTCTTCTGATTCTCAAAAGCACCATACGCAATATACGTCTGCCAATCATACTTTCCACCCAGAAAGTACGTCGGCACCTCAATCTTTCTTCCAGCCCACAACAACCCATCACTCGTCAAACTGCCAGGCGGAGCGGTAAGGGCCCGGTAGTAGTTCAGCGCACCCTGGAATCCTGTCCGTTGAAATTCGGAAACGTAGACGTCGACGTCTGAGTCTGGGAACCAGACTTTTGAGGGGGAGGCGTTGTAGCCCTTGTAAAGTGTGGCAAGGTTCTCGGTTGCTGTTTCGTTGGCGAGACCGATGTAGAAGTAGGGTATCACGGCCAGGGCGCCGGGCTCTGCGGAGGCGAGTTTGTGGGGCGGAGGGAAAGCGCTGAGGTGGCCGGCGGATTTGAGGTACCATTCTATGCGGAAGAGATTGTGTAGACCGCCGAGAGAGGGAGCGAGGAGGTAGTCTTGGGCGGCGTTGGGTTGTGAGTGGAACCATTGGTAGTTCTTGCGGGGTGGATCGAGGTGTTCGAGGGCATATTCGACGTCGGCGTAGAGCCAGTCTGAGACGGCGGTGCTGTTGGGTGGTGATGGGGTTGATGGTAAGTCGAAAGTCGGCGCTGCGGGTGGTACGAATGGGACTGACATAATTACCACCGACTTGAAGATATCTGGCCTGCTCATCGTCAACACTCTCACCCACAAGCAGAAGCATCCCACCAACTCACCGAGTCAAAGCCGCCCACCCCGCCGGAATCGTCCCAAAATCATGTCCAATCACACTCCTCACCTCCTGATACCCCAACGCCCAAACCAAACACACCAAGTCCCTCACCAAATTCTCAAACTCCCACCCAGACAAATCCGTCTGCGCCCAAGCCCTCGTATCCCATCCCGTCGTCCGACCATAGCCCCTTTGATCCGGAGCCACGACGCAGTAGCCTTCTTCGGCGATGGGCATGAGCATGTCTTTGAATCCGTAGGCGATTTCGGGGAAGCCGTGGAGGATTAGGATCAGGGGTTTGGTGTTGGAGGGGGTGCAGCCTGCGGAGAGGTAGTGGAAGACTAGGCCGCTGGAGTTGGTGGTGTCGATGTAGGAGGAGGTGACTCCAGAGGGGAGTGGGAGCGGGTCGTAGGTGGGTGATTTTTGGGCGTGGGTGGGCGAGATGCTGCTGATGAGGTAGCAGAGAAGGGGGAGGAAGATGCGAGCCATTGGGAAGTTTGTGCTGGCAAAAGCAGGTACAGCTCATTGAAACTTTTCGACAGCGGGCATGACTTATACCCAACTCTCGCCATTGATGCATTGGAATTCGACATCGGCCATGATCCGCGCAACCCGCCATCCATCAGCAACCACCGAGCGCAGGATCGGATATGTCACCCACGTTTTGGCCATGCACTGCAAGGGCGCATCCTCCAAAACGTCAAGTTACATTTATGGCTGCACGCACTGGCAGAACACGGCACGTGGGAAAGAAGGGTCAAGTGGTATTGGATGTGATTGGGATGTGTCGTCGGGTGGCGCTCGGTGACTGCAGCGAGGCTGCGATGAGTAAGCGGTGCTACTCATGCCGAGGGTTGACTTCACCTTCTGGGATTTGGGATTCACACTTTTTGACGATCGCCTTCTGCATCAATGCTCCGAGTCCTCGTAACAGTAGCTACAGGCTCTGAATGGGTGAACATGATCTCTGAGGTAGTGCATCATTCTTTCATTGCAGTTCTTTGTGCGAGAGTGATGACAGCTAATAGGACTTGTAGCTCTCCAAAAGACCCCTTGGCCGGCCCTCCAGCACCACCACGCAAAGTCTTGTCTCATTGCAGTCCGTGTGACTTCTTCCACTCCTCAAGCCGTCCTACTCCGCACGATCCGGCTCCTGCACCTTGAACATGAACTGGACAGCCATCACGGCCTTCTCCATCTCGATAGCGGCGAGAAGCTGCGGGTCATTCTGGTCTTGGTACTGCGTCTTCAGTTTCGCGATGCGCTGTTTCATGTTGTCGAAGAGAGCAGCCTGGAACTGGTCAGCATTGCCAGGTCATACATGTCCTTGGACCTTTCTTACGAGCTTCTCCGGTCCAAGAGCGTCGAGGAGGGCCTGGTGCTCGGCATCGCTTCCGACGGCGCCGATGATGGCGTCCTTGTGGTAGTGGTTGAGGTTCTCGATGGCGGTCTCGAGCGTTGCTTTCTCTTCGGCGAGGGCGGCAGCTTGCTGGTCGAGCTTTGCGATGCGGGCGAGGTAGGCGCTGGAGATCGAGGTCAGTCTGATATTACGTATGGCTGACTGCGGCAGAGACTTACGCTTTGAGCTTGTCGGCCATGATGCTGGTTTCGGCTGCGACAGGTTGGATTTGCAGGGACCCCGATGAATGGTTTGGGGTTGGAAGTGGAAGAGCCGAGAAGAATTCAGAAGAGCTACTTGAAGAGCGATGTTTCGGCACGGGCCGGCCAGACCTCATTTCATTCACTCACAAGCAGGACTGTCACGAACAGTCGTCATCTCCGAGCGCTGATCTTGCACAGTCTCAAATGCAGCTCCTTTGGCCATGCCAGCCGAAATCAAGTTCAAGATCCGGCACAGGCGGCCGCAGTCTGTTGCGTCAATGGCTTGCAGGAAGAATTGATACCATTAGAGCAAGTCAGCAGTGAGCGCAAGGCGATGCAGGATCTCTGTGATGCGGTGACCATGGCCTTCGAGAGCTTCGAGAACCCCATCGAGTGCGACAAAGGTAGTATGGAAGAGTTGGGCACAGGTGCAGTTGTTTGGACAGTGGAGCTGAGAGCAGCCCGTATCTTCCTGAAGGCATACCTGGACCCAACGGCCGCGTCTACCGCAAAGAAAGCAATTCCTTTGCTGAAGCTTCCTGCAGAACTGCGCAACCGCATATACGAGATATTGGTGGGTATTCCAACTGACCACTTCGCCATCCGACATTTCAACGGTACGGCCTATGCGATTGCCCTGCCCAAAGACAACACGATCGACGTGGAAGGATGGCGGAGCGCTACCGAATGGAGTACGAACTTATCGAGAATAACGAGCAAGAACATCAGCAAGCCGCTGAACGACCGACTATCGCTACTACGAGTCAACAAGCAAGTGTGGAGTGAGAGTGGGACCGTGTTCTATGGAAAGACGACGTTCGTGTGCATCAATGCACAGCACCTGTACTAGTTTCTGCGGAGCGCACCAACAAGGCCCAGGAAGTAGATCACGAAGATTGCGATGAATTACCGCAACAACGCAGAGAGCGCGTGGGCAACAGCCGCCTTTGGGATGTTGCATAATTTCAAGTCAAAAGATACACCGGTGCTGAAAGTACAGATCAACGTGAGGGACATGCGAAACGGCGACGAGACTCTCCCTAGTCTCCGTGAAGTTCTTGAAGTCCCAAAACTCAAACTGAAGTTTTTGGGTGATGGAGAAGAGCTGAACTCATAGGTGGTTCAAGTGAAAGATCGGTAGGAGAGCGGCGACAGCGAAAATGAAGGAGAGGCATGAGGGGTGGGTGCGTTCGTGACCGATAGATAACTCAAGACAGGATGACTCTTTCGCCCAACTCGAGAGTAGTCCAGCTAGGAGAGTGCGAAACACTAAAGAGGCATGAGAGGCGGTCGGGGAAGGGGGTTTACTAGGTAGCCCGTAGGAGAAATAGCAGAGTAGGGACAAGATCACCCCTTCCACGAAGGGAAAGGCCCGACATGGCGGGAAGCAAGTGTTCCGTAGGAACTCTATAGTTTCCGTATACTAAACGCTAAATACTCTTTACCTATACTAACGTTAATAGCCTAAATCTCGATAAATCTTTACTTTCTCGCTTACGCTATATAAATCTACTCCCTACTAGTAGTAGACTATATAATTCTAATATCTTACCTCTATTCCTTAGCCTTAGCGAGGTAATTATAAAGGAGCTACTATAGCGAAGGGTAAGAGGACTTATACTAATAGATAAGGTAAATATACTAATAGAGTATATAGTCTCTACTCTTACTCTCTTAGATATACTACTCGAAGTCTAATTTAAGATCTCTAGTAAGGTACTAGGCCTCTAGGATACAATCTATTTCTCCTAGAGTAGTATACTACTATAAGTACTTAGTAGACTATAAATAGTATTATACTAGACTTATAGCGAGGTAATAAAGCTATTCTTTACTACTACGTTTAAGATAGCTATCTATAGTTACTTCTAAGGCCTTTCGTCTAATAGATTCGAAAAATCTCTATTATAAATATTACCTTCCTAACTAGCTAAAATTAGTAGAATAGTATAACTTTAATAAACTATATACTATACTTAATAAAGTTAAGATTTAATATCGACGAAGACTACCTAGTAAATCTTATAGTAGCTCGATAATACTAGCTAACGAACTTTATATTATATCTTCTAGACCTTCTAAGAATAGTCGAACCTATTATCTAGAATAATAGAGATAATTGTCTAGTATAGGTTATAAAGTATATACTCTTTATAAGAGCTAACCTATACGTACTACTAGGAGCGATTTAGTACTATAACTAGGGCGAGTAGAGAATTACTAGAATTAACGACTACTTCGTAGATTAAGAGAAGAGTATATATAGTAGATAGATACTAACTTTACTTTAAGGGTAGTTACTAATATTATAAGTAGGCTTTAAAATTTAGTAAGAGTAAAAACTATAATATATAGATACCTATAGAAGAATATACTAGGGATAGAAAGTTTAGTTCTAGTTAATAGCTTATCTTATTAAAGGCTTATAGAAGTAATTAGAATAGGTTTATTTATAATATTATAATAAGTATACTACGCTACCGCCTCGATAGGACTATAATCCTTAGGAACCTTTAGTTAAACCTTCGTTCTCTACTTACTCCTCTTCCTATTCTTCTATATCGCTTAAACTATTTAACTCCTTATCTATAATTTATAGTAGCCTACGAATCTTCTACTTTAATCGCTAAAGCTTTCTCTTATAACTCTTTAACTCCTCTTTAATAGTATTCCTCTAGGAGCTATTTCTCTAATAATAACTTATAAATATTAGATTGTCTAAACTTACTCCTTCTCTCGTATAACTCTTAATATAGAAGGAGAGGTCTAGGAGAGTAGGTTCGCTATAATACTATATTTAGAGATAGAAAGGCCTTAGGATATTAGCTACTAGAGGCGTACCTAGTATAAGGCTAGGATATAGTTACTATTTCTAAGCGTCTAGGATAAGTAAATAAGATATATACTTTAGTAGTATTTTCCTAGAAAGTCTCGAAGAGACGACTTAACCTAATACTAATAGAGGCGATACCCTTAGTTATATATTAATCTTATAGATATAGCTTCTATAAATATACTCTATTCCTATTACTTTCTACTACTATCTCCTAACGCTTAGACGAAATTAGATAGGGAAGAGTAGCTAATATAATCTAACTACGCCTTTATATTAAGATAATTAGAGACGGTACGATAGTCTTAATATATATTAAGCTATATGTAAACGACCTACTAGCGCTAGATAAGAAGAGTAAAGTACTAGAAATACTCCTAATTAATCCTCCCTATTAAGAGATCGAATTTAGCGTCGACTATACTTAGTACTAAAGCGATACTAGGATATTATTTTAGTATATAAAGAGTAAAATTATTATTATAGCTAAAGAAGTAATTTAAGGTTAGAACCTAGTAGACTAACTAGAAGGCTTTCTTATAGAAGGTAATAAAGTAGTTAAGTATTAGTATTTAGAGCGAACCTAAACTACTACTTATAGTAATATATAACCTCTATAGATTACTACTATTAATATCGTATTATTATAACTTTAATAATAGAGTAGAGGAGTCTAACTACGCTATACTATATATCGAGTAAAGCGAATTAGTCTAGATAGTAGTTAGTTATAATAAAATAATACTAGTAAGAAAGGTCTCCTAGTAGCTTTAAGTTACGTAGGTAGTCGAATAGCTAAATATAATATAGTAATATAGTCGCTTAAGAATTACGGCGAATAGGACGATAAGACTAAAGCCTCTTAATATCCCTCTATAAGTCTAAAGTAAGAATAACGAGTCTTAGAAAGTAGAGTTAGTTAAAGATATAGAATACTAAGCTAATATATATTAGTAACTAGTCCTTAGCTAAAGTAGATATAGTAATATTCGCGGTCTTATAAGAGAACTCTTAGGTATAGGAAGATTTTATAGCTAGGAGAGAAGTTAAAGTAGAGCTCTAAGAGTAAAATAATAATTATAAGGATAACTAAATTAGAAACGGTAGCTATAATATACGAGACTATTAGTTCGATCTAACTATACTAGAAGTTAAGTACCTTATAGTAGCGGCCGATTTATATATATAGATTAAAGAAAGTATAAGGCTATCTCCTAAAGTATAAGGCTACTTCCTAGAGTATAAGCTAGATAATAAAGTAAAAGCTATAGGCTTAAACGAGCGCTATATAGGGTAATATTACTATCTTTAAAGACTAGTATTATAGTTAAGTTCCTCTATCTACTAAACCTATTATAATACTATAATAGCTATATTTATATAGGATCTTATTAAAAAGTTTATACTATTTAAGTAGTATAGAAGGTATAAAGTCTTAGACTAACTTTAATTTTAACTAATTTTAGACGAGACGAGCTCTATACTAGTATAGAATCCTATTATATTAATCTTATATACGTCTTAGAATTACTTCTACTACTTATAAAAGCTAGCGAATAAGTCCTATAGCTTTTTAGCTCTTACTTATATCGCTATAGTCTTCTAGCGCCTCGAGAGAAATCTTTATAGAACGAGTACTATAGTAATCCTTAACTCTAGAAATAGACCTAGTAGAAGGGAAGTCTCGTAGGCGTTTAAATAGAGTAAAGCCTTAGTAAGCTTAAGGGGGAGATCTAAGCGGTCGTCTTATATATATTAGAAACTATCGTTATTAAGTTAAATAGTAATAAGTAGGTCGAGTAGAGCGTAGAGGATAATAAGTAGTAAAGTATTACTATTTCGAGTATAGGTAATAGTATTATAGCCTCGAGCGATTACATTAAGTATATCTTTAGTAGTAGTATAATAGAGAGGTATTAAAAAGAGGACTTTATTAGGGTAATTAACTATCTTAGGGATTAATCTATAGTAGACGAAAGAATAGAATATAGGTACTTACTATAGTATTAGATCGACTAGTTAAGGGCGTTATTAAGGGGGCTTAGGTATACGACTTTATTAGCGAACTAGTAAAAGATAATAGTAATAATAGCGACTACGAGGGTAATAATAGTTTAAGTATATATAACCCTTATATTATATAGTAGAGAGGATATAGGACGTTAAGATTAGAGAGTAGTATATTATAGAAGTAAAGGTATAGGCGGTAGAAATAAAGAGAGAAATTAGATATAAGCTAGGGATAGTATATTACTAAGGTTAATTCTATTATCGTATTTTACGCCTAGATAGTAACTTAGTATAGCGAGCGCGTACCTTCTAGATAGATTAAAGGCCTAACCCTATATATAATAACTCTTATACCCTACGACCTAATATACTCTCTATTATAATTCTAAGATAGATTCTAACGTAGCTAAGCTTATATTACTTATAGTTAGGGAAATAGAGGACTCGAATAATAAAACGAGTACTACGATATAGTCTAACCTAGCGAGCCTACGAAGATAAACTATAGCGCTTATAAAGATTAATAAAAATTTAAGATATATTAATTAGCGTCTATAGGAAAAGCTATATAAGGAACGAGAGACTATATTAAATATATAATAGAAGAAATAGACTACCCTAGACGAGGCGGTAAGGAGAGTAGAATAGGCTATATATTAGTAAAAAATACTACTAATAACCTAACTAACTCTACCCTAGTATTATAGCGTTATAGTACTATTTCTTCTATAGTCGAATACTAGGGCTTAAAGTAACTCCTAGCTAGCTAGAAATAGTAGAGACGAGAGGTAGAATAAAAGTATAAGGGAAGACTATAGTAGAGACCTATTCGAATAGTAAGGAATAGATAATAGTATAAATATATAAGAGAATTTACTTAAGTAGAGTAGTATATTATTAGATAGAGAAGAGCTAGGAGCTAGAGTAAGAGAAGGTAATAAGGACGAGTAGGAGCTAGAAGTATACTTAAAACCTCTAAAACGTATTAGCGTATATATTAAGAGAATAAAGAGTTTAATAATAGAAGATATAAGCGAAGTAGTACTAACCCTTAAGGAGGAAGTTAATAGGTTATAGGATAATAATTTACTATTCTTAAGAAAGAAATAGTTACTAAACCTATAGTATATAGACTACCTAATAGTAAATAATAAGTACTACTAGCCTACTAGAGAAGTAGATTCGAATAATCTCGACTATAGGTATACCTACTAGAGATACGTAAACTTTAATCTACTATATATCGACGCGAGGCTAGAAGAAGAAAGGTTTAACTATATCGCTCGACTACTTATAGGATTTATACGTAGAAATAAAAAGGAGAAAGGAGAGCGTACTTTTTACGTAAAAGGTAAAAATATAGTAGCGATATTAAGAAAGTAGTTAAAAAGATATAAGAAGGAGGTAGATATATAAGCTATAGAGTACGAAAGTTATATAAGGAGAAGTTATTAGTAGATTAATTATATATACGAGTAGAAGTTAACTATCTAATACGTCTTATATAAAGCTTTTTACTATATTCGAGGTATATTAATAGTATACGTCTAGTAAGTAAGAGGTAGTAGAGTAGGCGAGAAGAGCTTACTAGATAATAAAGATAGAATAGTAAGTAATCTAGTTTCGTAAACCCTAGTAGATAGGGATTATTACTAGAGCTACGAACTAACTACCTATAATAATAAACGCCTAAAAGAGGTTACCTAAAGAGTAGACTATCCTCGACGGATCTAAATTAAGAACGTAGTAAGTACTATTAGTATAAAATACTACCTTACTAATTACTCGCCTTAATACCTACTAATCTAGGTTAGAGTTAATAGAACTTTAAATATTAGGAAGGTTAGACTATATTAAGAATCCGCTTAAGCGAAAATTTAGAACCTCTATATAGTAGAATAAGAGGGAAAATATAAATACTAATATTTACTCGTCGAGTAGGTTAAACTTAGGCTCCTTATTAACTATAGTTAGGGCTAAGACTTAGACTATACTATAGGTATAACGTCTAATAATACTAAGATATATATTCGCTATAAAGTTAACTAGCTCTAGGGCTAGCTTAGTAAGATATATTAGGGAGGTAGGTAATAGGCTAAGAAGTACTCTATCCTAAGGCTTACTATATTTATTCCTACTACTAATAAGATACCTAATTAATATAACGAGGCTAGTATTAAAAGCGATAGGGCTAACTAGAAGCTATCTACGTCGAATATATAATATTACTAGGAAAATAATAGCGCTAGTATAGAGTACGTTCGTCTTAATACTACTAGATTAACTAACGTAATAATTAAGGTAACTAGAAACGCTAAAGGTTAAACCTAATCTAAGTTTCCCTATAAGAATAGGATTAGGTATTATTTATATAGCTATAAATATAGTAGAGATATAGAAGGTAATAGTAGAAGGATTAGTATAGAGTAATAATTATTAAGCTTTCGAAGATAATAATATCCTCGAAAGAGAAAAGAAAGCCTTATTAGACGCTATTCGTAATACGTAAGCTAGAATCGAAGTATAATAATATCTAGTTAAAGTATTTAAGTAGGAAATTAAGATAGAGTAAGCGAGATAGAAGGTTATAATATTAGAAATAGACGCTTATATCTAAGAGCTTAATAGAGGGCTAGCTAAGGGTCTATAGTATAAGTAGAAAGGAGTTAATAAGCTTAGGATATAGCTAGAGAAAGTAGAGAGGCTAGAAGAAATATAGAAGGAAGGTATAAGAGAGGAAGGTAAGAGAGAGTAAGGATAAGTTAGATAGGTTTAGTAATTTTAGATACGTTTAACTAAAGCCTAGATTATAAAGAGGCTAATTATAATATATATTAACTATAGAGGCGCCTATTACTAGGGTATATTAGGCGGGGCTAGATACTATTATAAGAGACGTAAATATTAATAGTTATCGTACTAGGAAGAACGTATAGAAGTAGAATCTATATATCGAAGTAAAGGACCTATACTTAGTATAAGTAGTCTATAAGAATCCTTCTACTATAAGTATATAGAATATTACGTCTAGGATTAATTAGTAAAGGGTAATCTATATTACGTATTATAGGACTAGCTAGGCTACTAAGAGATATACTAAAACTAAGACGTTAGAATTAAGATAGGATATATTAATATATATTATATATCGTAATACTAGATAGTCCTTTAGGAACTATATCTAAAATAGAATTTAGGATTAAAGTAGTAGACGATAATCTATATTACGTATTATAAGACTAGCTAGTCTCTAGGAAGTATACTAGAAATAGACTTTAGAATTAAAGTAAGAGATAATAATCTATATTACGTATCGTAATACTAGCTAGTTCTCTAAGGATTATACTAAGAAAAGGAGTTTAGGATCGAGGTAGTATATAGTAATATATATTATATATTATAAGACTAGCTACTTCTTAGTAATTAGTACTAATAAGAAGAGTAAGTAACCTAGGTAGTAAATAGTATTCTATATTATAGAATACGGAACTAGCTAGTCTTCCTAAAGAGCGCTCTAATAATAATCCCTTCTACTAGGATATTAAAAAGCGAGTATATTATATATTACGATACTAGCTAGCCCTATAAAAAGTATCCTAAGGATAGTAGCGGTAGCGTAGGATAGTAAAAGGTAAGTTATATCGTAGAAGTCGACTCTAACTTACTCTCCTAGCCTTAAAAAGTATATAATAATAGTAACGTAACGACCTTACGTATAAATAGCTAGCGCTAAGATTCGGATAGAATACCTATACGCGGTTCTATAAGGGATATAAATAATATCTAGATCTACTATATCTAAGACTTTAGAACCCTAAAACCCGGGGCCGAGCTAAATCTACTAGGTCTAATTTAGTACCTAATCGAGCTCCCTATACTACTCCCGTAAATACTTCCTAAAAGTAGACTCTAACTAAGCGACCTAGGTACTAAGGGGGACGATGCTCTCCTTATTAACGTTAATAACCTTAGTGTTACAACTATCGATAAAGCACTTAGTAACCTAGTCGACATAAGAGTCGAGCAAGTCGTTAAAGTCGTTCCTTATATCGTTACGGTCCTTACGGGAGGTAGGAAGGTCGCACTCGAGGCCGGAGACTAATGCAGGATAGTATAAGTGTATACTAGTGCAGCTACGGTTCCCGTCTTAGCCGGCTATATAATAACAAGGCATGCGGTCGGAGTTAAATCGACGGGACTCGGAAACGACATGAAGACTATTAACGCAGGCAACATCCTTATAGTAGATGCGGCTACTATTGTTAGTATAATAATGACGCCGAGTCTTACTACGACGATACACAGTAAGGACATGGGCCTAAACCTCGTTAAATGCATGAGACGCTAGTACCCAGGTTGCTGTAGCCTCCACCGTTAGATCGAAGGGGGCTGTAAGGGGACCGTGGGTGGTAGTGTGCAAAAGACCAGCGTTGACGTTGCTGGCAGCTTTCCGTTGCTGCTCGGGAGAAGACAAGGTCCCACAAACGATCTTGACGGCGTACTAGAACGGCGTAGAGTGCTTCTCGAAACGGTTATGGTCCTAGCACCATATGAGAGTCTTAATCTTCTCGCCTTCGTGAATGTACCCTGGCTGGCCAGGCTGATTGGGTGGGAGCGAAAGGTGGACAGTATCGAAATCGGCACGCCAGACTGGTAGGATGCATTGAATCGAAGAGCCGACGTCCTACATCTTCAGCTCTGGATCCAGCATGCGGAGGCGTAGATAAACCTCCAACTGTAGTTGATAGCGCCACCAGCGGTCATGAAAGACGTCACATCAGGCGATCTTGCACGCAGCTGAAACCGGAGTGGGACAGTCGTCACCTGGTCCCCGCCCAAAGATTCCGCCATTGCCGTCGGTTGTCGTCGTATGCTGTGTAGTGTCCGCAGACTTCCCATGAGATGAGGATCTCGACCTCGGCCAAAGTCCAGATGATAGCTCAATGGCCGAGGCTGAGCAGAGGAAGAGTCGATATCGAATAGGATGTTCCAATTATGGAGGTGGGCCTGCTCGAGTTGCGCGACAGTGATTGCAGGATTGTTGCGCATCTCGCGTTTGCAGCGCCAGCAGGGTGCGAGAGTGGCATACCAGATGGCGAAACGCAGCTAGTAGTACTTGGCGTACCGGATGACGAGGCGAGAGCACCAGGCAAAAGCGATGCGAGATACGCGCCAGAAGATCGAAGCCAGGAAGCGGAGGCAGTGCCAGGCAAGTAGGAAGATACTGCGGACGAATCCACCCAGAGCCTCGAGCCACGACCATAGGATCGCGAGGCCCTGGCGGATCTCGGCGTGGTAAGCGACGACCAGCTTCCACAAGAGAGTAACAACCACCAATAAGACGGTGTTGATGAAGCAAATGGTGGCGATGTGGGCGGTCTGAGGATCACACCACTGCGCGACGTAATCTTCGAAGGCGCGATAGGCTTGATGGGCGAAGGCGGCGGTGGCAAAGACAACGTCTTCGAGTCCGAATAGCATCTTGTGCAGGCCGTTGAAGAGCTTCCCTCCCGGAGTAATGGCGTGACTGGGTTTGCCGGAAAGTAGCCGAGGCCGGAAGTGATGCAGTACTTGAGGTGGTCGATGACGTTGTCGAAGAGATGGTGCTGGCCGGTATACGGCTGGGTGGAGGAGAGGGTGGTGAGGTTGGTAACAATGATGAGGAGGATCCTGTCGCCAAGTCAGCAGTGTTTTGTGGACTTTCTGCGCGCCAACGATATCAGTCGCGACTTACAAGATGAGTCCGAAGAGGTTCATAGCTGCGGTAGGCCGGTCGACGAGATGAGCCTGGGCGTGGCCGCTTTTCGGCTCGGATGAGGATGTGGTAGAGTCAGCGGTGGACGTTGCTGTGGTATTGGCTTTGGATGCGGATTGAGCGAAGTGTGGTGTTGTTGAGGTTGAGAAGAAGAAGAAGCAGAAGAGAAGGTGTCGAGGAGGTTTGTAGTCGGCGGAAAGTGAAGTTGTTGAACTGACATATGATAGTCCAAGCCGTCAGAGGATTTCGGACTAAGGCGAGGATGACCTATCTGCACGAGCTGCCATGAAATGGCAAAGCAACATCAAACACACCTAAACTGTGCAAGTTGCAGGCACCGGAGACAAAGAAGGAGGGACACTTGACCTTCTGTCCCATGTCGCAGGCTAAGAGGGGAGATTTGCCAGACTGGGTATGTTACCACGTTTAAGTGAAGGTTGTGAACAAGCACAACGTAATCGTGATATACGGTGAACAACCTCTCAGCAACATCGAGGAGACACTGGGAGGCAATCAGAGTGGCGTCTTGAGAGCGCCTCGTCTAGAAAGTAGCGCAATCACCAAAGGTGGCGCAGAGCGTGCGCAGCGTGTGGTTGCGACTCGGTCGTCCATCCATGGAACTCTACCTTAGGTATGTGTCTATGGCGAGATTCCAAGTGAGATTTTCCACAGCAGCGCTTAGCGGGAGGGAGATGCTGTCATGGCGGGCGGTACGATCACTATGTGGACGGCCGTAGACAGAGATGCTGTGCGTGGCTTCAACCAGGATGTACTCATGGTCGAGGTGAGCTGTCACCACCACCTGGACGTTGTCCTCGGGTCGTGGAGAGTCAGCCTTTGGGGCAGGGCAACCATTGCGGCGAAGGCGTAGTTTCCCATGATCGACCGGGACTGGCAGGGCGACGTCGCCGTTGATGTGATGGTACGGTCGGTATTGCCGGTCGTAGAGGGTAAGGAGGAGCTCAGAGAAGGTCTGGCTCTTGACGGGAATGCGGATAGGGCGGCCAGAGACTGGTGATGTCAGTGGGGGTTGGATGCAATGCTGACGGGGGACATACGAGTGTGGATGGTCAAAAGGGTTTTTGGGCCTTGGGAAAGCAGAGACTTGTCTCTTGTGCGCAGCGATCGCTAGTTTGCTTGTCACGTATGGCCTGGTTGCGGTTGACAGGACAGGCGACGAACTTGCTGGTGATGGTGAAGCTGTATACAACCAGGGCATTCATGAGAGTGACCGTGGTGACGAGCCGAGTAGTTATCGACCGACTTGGTGTGTCGCGGTCTAAGCAAGGGGGAAGATCGAAGCCCGAGGCTCGACGATATGCAGCGTCTTCACATGCAAGAACGGATTGACTTGTGAGAACTGAGCTAACCAAGTAAGCGCCTTGCGCTTGAGCAGGTCGTCGTTCACGGCAGCGGTAGATTTCATCCTCCACCGCAGGTCAGGCATAGTGTACCAAGGGCGGGATAGCGGATCTTTGTGGCTGTCGTCGACGTGGAAATGGCCTTCGACATTGAACTGATTTGAGTGCTTTGAACGACTGCACAGCAACATCGAACGAGTGGACCGCAGACCAGTGGTGAAAGGTCAAAGTGGTGATATAGTGACGCTGAGTTTTGCTGAGAGAGTTGATGAAGCGTGCCATTTGGTCGTAATCAGCACAGATGAAAGTGTGATCGGCGAAGAAGATCGAGGCTGCTTCCCGATGGCTTTGTGTGTTAACACCGAGGAGCGCGAGATTTGAAGAAAGTGGCGGGCTACAGTCTCCCCCAAGTGTGAACTGGAACGGGTCTTGCGAGTCTTCTCCGAATTCAGGCGGTTGTCGAGGAAGGCAGCTGTTTCTCGCATAGAGGAGGTCATTCCATAGCGGAAGTTCATTGCGATCACGAGGATGTGGCTGGTACGGAAAGGGCGAGTCGAGGCAATGGGAGGTTCGAGTTGGATGTAGTTGCCAGGGCAGGTTGGTGGGCGGGTGACGAGGATGGTTTTTGCGGTTGGTGACGAGGATTGTGTTCGCGGGCGGCCGACGACGGTGGTGTTTGCGAGCGGCAAGTCGAGTCGCGGACGCTCTGAGGGCGGTATGGCGGTGCAGAGCGGAGTGTGGTATCGGTAGAGCGGTGTAGGGTCACTGAATTGATAAAAACTGTGTGCAACACTCTACCGCATCGTGAAAGAGCGCCTTGGCTCACGACCACTGCCGACAAAGCACTGCCGACCCCTTGTGGACCCCCAGATTCTTGAGATCTTCTTCTTTATCTTCTTCATTTTCTCCAGACCGTGGCCGCAGGGGTTGCACACCCAGCAAGTTCTTCGCCCAGCACCCCATAGTGAACTCCATGTGAGCACGCAAGTTATCGCGTGTCGGGGTCGACAATCGAAGGTAGATCGCCAAGATGGTGCTGACTATCGCGTGGATGATCCAAACCAATCCGATCGCCATTTGAACAAAGGAAAATCCAATGATGGCCATGATGATCTGGAGGATATAGTTGATGGTCGCTCTCAAGAACGAAGCAGCCCATCGCAGGGGCAGAAGGTTGATCGCAGCCAGAGAGGTCTTGATGAGGTTGATGTCCGGGAGGAAAATGGATGAGATGAACCAGGTATGGGCCGAGGTAGATGCTGGCGTTGGTCGAGACACAGACCAACACAAAGCAGATACTCTGAGCGAACGCCACGCACGTTGAGCCAGCAAGGAGTAGAAGGCGGCGGAGTCGGAGTCGCCTGGCAATGATTCGCAGGATGCTGAGAGGTAGATCCAGTTGCAGCATAGCAAAGGCGAGGGGCATTGCCACGAGTAAGTGGAGATTGAATAGGTCGGTGGGTCTGTTGTATGCAAAGAGAGGTCTTCGAATGCAGTAGCAGCGCTGTCGAGAGAGGCTACGAGACCGTCAAGGAGTGCAACTAGCGTAGAGATGACGACCGCAACATCTTGTAGGACGGCGGCAGCGGTGGAGCTGATGTAGTCGTCGGGCAGAAGCATCGAGAGGGCAGCTAGTAGTGCCGTAGCGTTAACGCTGTGAAAGTTAACATTGTGGTGGCGAAGTGGATAAGAGATGGCTTACATCAAGACGTGCGTCGGAATCATGGTGTGGAGCTGATGGTATCGTGCTTGCTCAGTGCTAGTACAGAGGGTGGACAGGCGTGGAGGACGTTGCTATTGGCAGCGAGAACACAGAACTTATGCTGAGCCTTCAATAAAGAGCATGGATCAACAGCTCCTCTACTCCGAGGAGAAAATGACAGGAGAGCGGATCTAATAAAGATCAGCGAGTCAGGATAGAGCAGACCAGGAAACAAATGGCCCTAGTTGGTATCAAAGACAGTAGCTTCTCCACATCGATGGGATGTAGTGGAAATGCTGAACATCGCCGTCCGCATGCAGAAGCGGAGCGAGGTGAAGTCTGCAGATTTAGGTTCGCGCTAGACGAGGCGCTAAGCCACTACGAGTCACTGTCACATGCTCGAGGTTAGGCTAAGCATTAGCAGCGCAACCACGGCAGAGTTAGGAGGTGAGAGATTCTGCACCTGCAGGGCGTGTAGTGCTGGGCGCGGATATGGGCCACATTGAGGCCGTGTTGTTGCCTGACGAACTTCAAGACATTGACTTTACTAGTATGCGGGAGTGCTACGAAGTGAACGATCACAATACGTTTCTTTTCACCATAAAACGAGTCGACAGTTGCCACACGGAGGCCATCACGATCGAAGATGCTGATAGCCTCGACCTTGTGGATCCCGTACGCTCGAAGATCAAACGTAAGTCTTCGGTGGACATGGTGATGATGCCAATCTGGCGCAGCCAGATATCGGCCGCGTGTAGTGCCAGTACCAATTGCGCGACGGTGAGAATGCCACCGTGGCTGAAACTCGAAGTACCATCTTGCTCGCGGGTGGACTGAGAGTTGACGTCGAAAAAGAGTTGTCTCAAGTCAGGATCGAGGACCTTCACTCTCGCGGCCTGCGATTGCTGGGAGGAGAGGTTGGAGACATTCCTGAACCGTCTTGGCAAGGCCGGTGTCCCACTGGTCTAGTGACTTGCCAGGTTGCATGTCGTTATCATAATAGAGGTGATTAGACAAGGCCCAGGTTGATGGATGACCGTGGTAGTTGTTGCAGTGCAGAGTTTGACGGACAATTTCTGTGGCCTGCCTAACAGCAAACGCTCCATGATGGACTTGGCGAGTACGTTGCCGAGAGGATTCTTGCTCGAGGACTCCGATGGGACAACAGGAGGAACTTGATTGATGTCCCCAGCCAACACCAGCAACTCAAGCTGTCCGAGGAAAGGAATGGTGGCCATCAGCACGTCGACTTCAGTGGCCTGACCAGATTCGTCCAATACCAGTAGTTTGGCGGGGAAAATGTCAGACTGGAGATTCGCTACGGCAAAGGTCGTGCATCCAACCATGACACACTGGTCGAAGATTTTCTGTCGCATAGCAGCACGAACAACAGTCTAAGGGCGGGATGATGACGGGCGATTGTTCTCCATGCGCGCTTTCAGATGAGCACGACAATCGACGACGAGAGGATCTGTGGGACGATTCTAGCAGAAGTCGTGAATCTTCGCGGACATGAAAACAGCCTTGTCGCAGGTTTGCGAATTCTCTAAGCTGACGCTTCTTCGTCTCGCTCACTATTCAACAGATCAGACTTGCCTTGAAGGTCGCGGACCATGTCGACTGAGGTAATGAGCCCATTGATGGCTCGAAACAACGCAGACACCCCATCATCGGATTGACCGGTGATGATGAGTCGTTTCTTCATGAGCATGAGGGCGCAAATCACGACAGCGAGCGCAAACGTCTTGCCCGTACCCTGAAAGCCCTCGAGGATGATTGTATTAGAGCGAGCTCCAGCCATGGCAGCATCGAGGAATTGTCGCTGGTAGGGATCCAACCGACAAGCGAGCTGGTCAATCGTGGCTTGCATGTGCTGAGAGTCCATGATATCCAGTTGCTGCCACGATTGCATGTAGGGTGGAGACGAATGATGATGACAGTCGTCTTGGACCAGCCGCTGGAGCATAAAGGGCCTGACAAGCTGGCTGTGCTGAGAGCAAAGCGCGGGCTCTTGCGTGGGATTTAAATGAGATGATACGGCGACCTGTACGGCGTCCAATCGCCGCTGCGTCGTATAAACCGCCTCCTGATACATGACATTTACGGCATAGATTGTGTGGGCGTCCATGTGATGCTCCATCTGAAGCAATGCATCGGGCATGGTAACTGTAGCGGTCCAGTCGTAGCCAACCATCGCGCCGTCAAGGACCTCGCCTCTGAAATCGTAAGTTGTGGGTTGTTTTGCAGTGGGCGGAATCTCATGTGCATTCAGTCGGAGCGGGTGAGTAAGGTAACATGGATGTTGCTCAGCAGCTTCGAGTTATGCCGCTGTTCTTGCCGCTCTCATAGTAGACAAGCTCACTGCCGTACTTTGACCAATCATTCTGCGGGCGGTAATGCGCACAATCACAAAGTGGCCTGCGATAGAGGTTCTAGAGCAAATCGCTAGCGCCTGCCATACGTATCGATCTTTGGAAAAATGCGCATGCCAACTGCACTCGTAGTGAGGTATTGTGAGGTATCCGATCTTGTGAGAATACTCTCGGCCACCACTGCCTTTCAAGACCCCAATGTGAACGCAACGAACACTTTTGGAAGACGTTCGTATGGCTGGGCCCAAATGAATGAGAGCTCGAAAGGCTCCTCGGCTGGGTGGCGTCGACATATAGTATGACGTTGAGTTTGGTGAGAATCTGAACGTGGATGGTGTAGTGGTATACGGCGTGATCCGTCTGCTTGTCGATGCGCTTGAGGATGCGACTGCCTGCTCCGCCATTGAACGCTAGGGTGCGTTCCTGTCGGACGAGGTAGATGTGATTGCTGCCAAAGCGTCAGCCAGAGTGCAAAGGACCGCTAGGAAGGGTGAGTGTACAAGTAGTGGGGGGCTTTGTCGAAGGCGGGCTGATCAAAAGGAGGGTTTGCGCGGCGAAAGATTTACCGCTCGGAGAGGGTGAGGGTCGCGTACATGTTGATCGTGTCTTTAAAGTCGGTGATGTCGACCATTGGACGGAAAAACCAGCCTTTCATCTGATGCGAGCACGAATGTCCTCGATGCTCATACGGCGGTAAGCCATGACAGCGCACATCGACCTCGAGCCCTCTGGTTCGGCGTGCAAGTCATGCAGCAGGATGTGTTCTGCG
The DNA here is from genome assembly GCA_002786025.1 of Zasmidium citrigriseum. Classification (NCBI taxonomy): domain Eukaryota; kingdom Fungi; phylum Ascomycota; class Dothideomycetes; order Mycosphaerellales; family Mycosphaerellaceae; genus Zasmidium; species Zasmidium citrigriseum. The sequence continues at coordinate 73,161 of NHNW01000005.1, read as the reverse complement.
ACAGCGGCTTCGTCCACGAGCTCATCTGCGCCCTCATGTGGCATGAAGACCTGTGGGACCTGCATGAGATCCCCAAGATCCATCCAGGCGGCATGGAGAATGAGTAATTCGACAACACCAAAAGTATGATCTTTGTACAGCTTGCTCTTGATTACTGCCATAACCGCGAGTCTAACCACAGTGATTTCAGGATGGCGGAGACAGATGAAGCATCCAATGTAGTAGAATGTGTCGGTCGTGTGGTGGGGGATCATGGTGCGAGGATGAAGAAAGACGACAGGCTGAGCAAAGCGCAGGTCCTTGGTCGGGAGGGGCCTTCTAGAACCAGGGGTTGACGTGTCAAAGCCAAGGCCATGTCGACCGTCCTTTGAATGGAAGGGCAATGGATTGACTCTCCCTTGCTGAGCAGAACCCAGACCGCTTCCCTCGTTCCAGCCCCATTTCTTCAACATATGCTGGACCTTTGAACTTGGAATGTCTCGGTCCAGGAGAGTCTTGGGTTGGGCTGGTGGTAAGTACGAGAAAGATCGACAATTCCTCTTAGAAGCCACCCAGCACTACAAGATCCACATCCAATTCGCCGAGCGTCATATCCTTACACCGACGGAGCGAGAGGTGAAGTTACTCCAGAAACTGCGTCAAGAGGCCGACAAACTCGAAAGCCATACTTGGACGCACCGTAGCATCGCCGAGCTCCTAGTGATCGCACGAGTCGTGAATCGCCCAATGGGTACGAGCGAAATCATCAACTGAATCGATTGAGTTCCGTTTGGTTGCAACGAAGCTTGGCCAACATCCTCCTGTCCACGGCCCGGCCACGTTCCTCCACCAGATGCTGCATGCCATCGAGACATGCTGGATTGCCCATGGCAGCCATTGAAGAAAGACCGCAAGCCGTAGTTGGCACCGTCAACGACCATGTGAACTTGTGCATCGTGAGGCTGTCCAGTAACAGGGCCATAACGGCAAGCGCGGAGGTCGATCTCGAGGACCAGACGAAAGTTTGACATTGTCTGGACAATCTGGCGCGGGAACTGGGCAAGGTTGTATGGGACCGGCTCCCACAGCAGTGTGTGGTAGGAGATGCTGCTGGTCGTGAACGCAGAGACCATCTCCATATCCTTGAACAAGAGTTTGGTGACCTCATGGTAGGCCTTGACGCAGACAGACCGGGTTGCCGGCATGTCGAATGCTTGGGTAAACCGGAAACGGTATGGGTGAGGGACAACGGCCCCGTGCATGACAGGAATGTCAGGCTGAATGTCGATGGAGAACTGCCAAATCAGGGAGTTTGGCGAGAAAGGGGTTGGTAGAGTTGGAGGCGATGGCGGCCTGTTGTTGCATGCGCTGCAGGCGGGTCATACGTGTTCGAGATGCCGGCAGATGCGATGAGCAAGAGGGTCCCGGTCATGCGAAGAAGGGCGAGCAGCAGCGCCAGGAACTCCTTGGGCATGTGCAGCAGTTGCTGCAATCGACCTCACCGGCAGAATTCTTCAGCGCACAGAGGGAAAAATTGGATCGCATCGAAGCCAACCTGGGTCAGCAAGTCACCCTCTATTTGATTCGTCTCCACATCCTGCACTGGCGACGCCTCTTCGAGAGTACGATGCTGATGGGTTTGCCCCTGGAGTTGGTCGACGAGGGCGGGAAGAGCGGGTGGATGATTGATGAGGGAATGCCCAACACCACTCCAATAGCGGTCCCGGGGCTTGGAGAGATGAGATGGCATCCCGCTCGACATAGTCATCGATGTCGCGAGTCTATCTGGTGCATTCGTCGTCGTGGTAGCCGTCGCTGAATGATGAGGTCAATGATGATACCGGGCTTGGAGGAGGAGGAGTTCGACCGAGCGTCTGCGACGAGGCACGTCGCTGGTTTGAAGACCCCAGCATGCTGGGTTGGCTTTCGTCGATTGGATATTATGTTGTTTCTCTGGTGTCGGTGTCGACGGGTGTCGATGTGGATGCCGTGAGATGCGAGAGTATCAATGATCAGAAGCTGAAAAGTTTGAGTCTCGCAAACACACCTTTCGTCAGCGAGCGATCACATGCAAAAGCGAACTATTCTGAGACTGACTTCACTCAAAGCCGACATTCCGGTTGTGAATGTTGCGGGAGGGTACATCGACGGCGAATGGTAAAAGTCCGGCCGTGAAAGGGTATCCGGGTGCTCAGTGATTGTGATCGAAATCTGAAGGTAGAGAGCAGGCAAGAGGGTTTACAACCTGATTGAAAGCAAATACGTCTTAATGGCTGTTCCACTTCAGTTAATTTCAAGGCTGCAGGCAAAATGCTCAGCGATGAGACTCCTTAGCAACTTGTGGCTCCTATGTACGCAGTTAGACTGCAATCGAGTTCGAGATCAGACTAGATCGATACCTCAAGTGTGGAAGGTGTGAGAGGTGTCGCGGATCCACTCAGACCAAAGACCAAATGCATAGTCGGCAAGGTCTATCTCCTCTTTCACGGGAGGAGATGGACATATCGGAGGCCAGCTTGCCATCAGCCAATGCCGTCCGCCGTCGCGCCAGCTGCGGGTTCTCTCCCACGCGGTGAACTCGACCGGAAAGTCGAACGGGAGGAAGGTTCCTGGCAAATCGACGCCGCTGGGAGATGTCCACGCCCGTACTAACGCAGTGCGGCACTCGTACATTCGACCAACCTGTCTGATCTCGGTGCCATGCTCCCGAACATCGATGTCTCCAGGCAAGAACTCAATGATTCCCTGAGTCAGGCGTCTTAGAGAATGTAATGGCTGGAGTGCAAGTACAGCGGAAGATGTCCATGCGTGATAAGCATGCCGGACTCCTGGCGGCGCCACTGCGCGGACAGTGCTGGTCTCGGTTATAAGCCACAGTCGCTGGAGTTGACTGCAACGGTGGATCGTGGCGAACGCAGTTTGAAGACGAAGTCCAAAAGCTGGGAAGAGGATGATTGAGGATATGTCTCACCGGTGGTACCCTTTTCTTGCTATGCGATCTCGGGAGTGACCTCTTCCTTAACGTCCTGCTCTCTGTTCTCGACAGAACCACTCAATGCACTAACCGCCTCTTCATTGCCGTGGTCTGGGCTTGCTGGACGGAGAATAGGTCGATTCTATGCCAAGTTGGCTGCTTCTTGTCCGCCGGAGAGAAAGAAGGTCGTCGATTTCAACGTGCCTGAGAAGGGCCGCAAGCCAGACCGGATGGCTCAGACTGGAGACGGTGCCTGAACAGTACGATCAACGAAACATCTGACCTCACGCTTGATGCAGTACGGAAGAAGGGTCTTGAATAATCCTAGGAGACTGCTGGCGTCGGTATCCCGGTGAATTTCAAGTCATACTGGATAGTCGGTGTCTAATGTAGGTGTATCTGGGGAAAGAAATCATCCGCCGCACCAAACAGAGATCCCAGCTACTGGCGCTCAGTCCAGTTCAAGTCGACAGCCATGAGAACCGCAAAGTGACTGCCATCACTCACTGCGCTTGCTTGCATGCCATCGACTCCGTCTCTCCTCTTCCAGAATCCACTGCTGGTCCTGATGGTCTCTCTGCTGCTGTTGAAGCCGCCTCGCCTGCTCACGCCGCCTTCGTTCTTGCCTCTGGCGTCGATTGAACTCCCAAGCCGCATAGGCCCGTCGCGAGGCTGCCATCCCACGCTTCTTCTGTGCCTCAGGGCGTCTGATGTAGTCATCAACCATGGCTTGAGTCTCAACCATGAGCTGCTGCTCGTCGATGTCGGCAAACATGTCGAGACGAGAGCTAGTTATTGGATCGAGGGCTGGCGGGGTGTTTGGCGTAAGCTGTTGCTCTTGGGGAGTGGCAGAGAGCGGTTCGGGAGAAGGCGGTGAGAGGATTGCGCCGCTGTTGGTGGATGGATGGATGGAGCGGACTTGGGCGGCGAGTGTGAGACTGTCATCGGGCGGAAAACGTGGGGGACTGTGGGCGTTCAGGGGAATCAGGGTGAACGACCGTGCCGTGTACTGAAGGTGACCAGCATTTCCATGGGCGGCCTCTGGTGGTAGACTGAACGCCTGGTACGATCGTGTCGGGGCGTTCTCTCTGGGATTCTGACTCTGGATAGATGCAGCATCGAACCGAGAGTCGCCGAACTGGTGTTGCTGAGAAAGGTCGTTACCCAGCAGCGAGAAGAAGACACGATGAAGGGCAATGCCCAACCAGGACGTACGTTGCGTCTTGATAGCCTTTACGGACCACCAGCCGTGGCTCCAGTCTTCTTTGCCGAAACCTTTCGAGAAGGGTTCTTCCGAGAGGTAGCAGCAAGAGTCTCGTCCGCCGTGTTTGCTTTCTGCTTGATCATGACACCTTTCTTCGCATTAAGATCTTCCACTTCGCCAGAAAAGTGAACGTCCTGCAAGTTGCGGATGCCGAAGAAGGTCGTAATGCCCGGGATGGACATGCTGGGTGAAGACAGGTAATTGTTGCGAACGTGCATCTTGATCTCAAGTCGCTCCCAGTCGAAATCAGAGGACTCCTTCAAGGCACGAAACGTCCGGGCCGCGATGTTATGGTGATGACCGACGTTGTAGAGGATGTCCATCTTACGGATGTACTTGGCTCTGCCGATGGCGTTGATACCGTCAACAAAGCGACGAAGCGTCGTCATGGCATCGAAGGTGAAGGTATGGCTGCGGTAGAACACAGGCAAAGCCTCGTCCCGGACCTGCTTCGAGACCTGGAGGAGCTGTAGGTGATGACCGAAGTGTCGACTGAAGAGTGTGTCGCGGCCACTGGGATGGATGACGCCGTCGTATTTGGTGGCCGCTGTCATAGCTTGGGCAAAAGCAGGCGTCTGGGATCGACGCACGATGATGTTCTCGTAGGGCAGGGTGAGAACATACTCGTAAACTATGTCGCGAAGCTCGGCGGGAAGGCGATCGAGGAATGGCGATGTCGTAGAAGTCGAAGAAGAAGAAGTCGACACCGTATTGGCATGGCGAAATCCTCCAGTCAAGACGAGGTGGGCCTGGTAAGGTTGAATAGACCAGACATGCTGGTGAGGTGTCAGGCCAAGGTTGACCGTGAGGGGAAGATCGACCCTCTGAAAGGCCGAATCGAATTCACGCAGGAAGTCGGCAAAGTGTTGGGCAGCATTGGGGACCTGGACATCAGCATTCCGGAGGAAAATATGGGGCAAGTTGCGATCCGCCGCGACAGATGAGGTGAACTCGCAGCAACAGGTGTAATTCTTCAACACCCATTGCATTATCCTCGAAGAGGTCATCGCCCCGTTGAGAACAAGGACAGTTACGATGACCTTGTCCATGTCGCGGCGCAGCACGTCCCAAGGCGCATCGTCGTTCTTTTCGAGCCGTACACGGACCTCCTCTTGCAAAACCATGAGTGTCGGAATAGAGAGCGCAGTGAAGCAGAGAGGCTGCACTGGCGCAAGGCTGAGCCTCGGCTTTTCCTCCTGCCGCTTGCGGTAAAAAGTCACGCCAATCAGAGGCGAGAACCGATACCGCTCACAATGCGCTCTGCCATTGAATATGATTCCGGAACATGCCTCCATTTTGATTGATAGACGAAACCATACGAGAGGCACATGCTGCTTTCACATCCTGGCAAAAACCTTTCACATCTTGGCAAAAGACCTCGTGTGCTCATTGCAGACTTGGTTTTGCTGAAGGATTCGTCAGCAAGCGCAGACGGAAGGAATGTGTTTCAATTTCAGCACGAATAACGCTGCTGGCGGAATCTACCGCACATGAGGGTTCGCGGAAACGAATGCAGCATCAACTTCCACCCCGAAACTACAGTTCTACAAGCAGCGCACACGAGCGGGTCGATATCCAGACCAACCTGACAGTAGACAGAAGCACGCCTCGCACCATCCACACCCACACAGCCACAATTGCACCGATGGAGTACGAAGTCTGCTTCTTCGGCCCACCTACAGTCTACTGGAGCTCAAAGTCATTTTGGACCTCCTCATGTACGTCGTTGCCCCAATTCTGGTCGCGGCAACGCAGGACATCTTGAGCAGCGAAGATACGATCCACGGAGTGGTGGCATTTGGTACCATCACCTGTAGCTGCTTGGTCAGACTTCTGCTGCTGCTGCACGCGAGAAACAGCTGGAACAAGTACTGGAGACCAACCGTCTTGGCGTCTCCACGCCTCTCCAATCAGAGACTCCGCAGAATGACGGGCAGGTTGCTCTGTGGAGAGTCCGGCAAAGGAAATGGAAACGCAACTGTCTACATCAGCATGGCCGTGATGCTGCTGTACATGCTGGAGGGTATGGCGAATGACAAGAAGATTGCGACGGCGGTGCTCATGACTGTAACCATGGGCGTGGTGACGGTCGTATGCTATCCTGCGGACGCAGAACGAGTTCACTACGGACCGCAAGCTCACCCAATTGATATTTGCGCACGTTGCTGCAAGTTTGAGCCGCATGGGCTTCGATCTCGATGTCGCGTATGGCGCCTCCACCCTCGATCAAGTTCTCCTGTTCAATCGATCCACTTCCGACGGTACCTTCGAGGTCCTCAAGAATGCAGAGGTCTGGTCCCGCTCTACAGCTTGTTCACTCCAGGCGGCAATCTTACCTTAGGCTTAAAAGAGTTTCTCGCCAACGAGTAGCTCCGCTGCCGGACTGAAAACCGCGACAACGTCACATACCCGGAGGTCTTCGAGTTTCACGACTCTTACGGTTTGGAGCAGTACGAAGTCAGCAAAGACTGGTTCGAGACGAAGATTGTGGAGGGGGTTGCTACCCTGCAGTACACTCGTAAACTTCTGGAAAGCAGCACATGGTACAAACAGAAGGGTTGGCCGTATGGGGACGAATCTCGCAGAGTACGGACGACCGTACAGACTTGTTGGTGGCTCGACGAGCGTGATCGCCGCGGGCACGTAGAAGATTCAACAGAAGTCATCTACACTGCCAAGACATCGCAGAAGGCGCTCGAAGAGATCTGTATATGATGGATGAGAAGGCATGCGTAGAAGCGCGAGACTTTGCTGGTAGTGAGGAAGCTGCACGCAACGCAGAGCGGCAGTTCAGAGAGGATCCATGGCTAACTTTTACACTCGAGCGATGCCGGACGATCGAGAATCCCATGGAAATGCTGTGCAGAAAGTATTAAAGGAGTGGGCCTTCACCTGCAAGATCAAAATAGAGCCAGCAGCTTCGATTTGCAACGTCACCGCGAACAGCAAGCAGGTAAGGCTTGCTGCACAAACTCAAGTACTGCATTTTCGCACGCTTCTTCCGCGACACCCGCGCTGATCAACCTCTAGATATCGCCTCCAAGGCGAGCACAAAGTCTGTGCACGATGTGGAGATCTGTTACCAACACAGTAAATCCTTCCTAAGCAGTTGTTGACACATCCGAGATCCTGCGCAGCAACTTGCTTACTTCGGGCAAGCGGCAGAGTGATAAAGGGGCATTAGATGTGTCTCTTGTTATCACTATTTGTATAAGATGCTTTCTTCGGCTCTGGATCCACAGCATATTCCAGCTGCTCTTCCAAGGCCAGCGTGTTGATCCACCAACTAATATTCTCTTCGATGCTTCCAATGCCCGCGAACGCAAGTCGTCAGAGGCGAGATGATCCGAATCCTCTCTTACAGCCTCCACAATTCGACCAGTGGACTGTCGCAGATTGTCCGCGGCAGTGAGGTGCCTTTGCGTATGCATTGCGTCAAGGAATGGTTGCAGGTCATCTAATTGATGCTACAAGTTCTGTTCCCTGTATACGACCCACATGACACCCGTCTCGGCCAACTCCGAAAGTACGTCAATCTTTTCGTGACAGTCATCGTGGTGAGGGCGTGCGGCAGTGGGGTTGGCTCGAGTGGTGTGCGACATCCAATGCATGACGGCGGCACTCGGTGGGGTTGTTCAGGTTCTGCCCATGGCAGCGCTGACCGGCTCCCGCAACGAATCCATTGCGGCAGGTGCGAACTGCGAAGTATGTCGAATAGTAGGGCACGATGGCTGAGATGAAGTTAGGAGGTGAAGTGTTTCGTAATAGGGAAGCAGAGACTAATCATTGCCAGGCTTCATGTCTACTATGAAGACGACCTCGAAGAAGAGTCCGATGGCAGGCATCCCGCAGCCGATGGCAGACATGAGGGGCCTTGCCACGGCGAATATGTGTCAGTGAAGAGAACACAGCGAGGAAGATTGGTGCTAGATGCAGATATCGTGGAGTGGAGTAGGAGTAAGCCGCATGCCTAGCTGTGAAGAGAAGAAAACTTCCGTTTCGCCAAACCTACCCAAGCGCCAACTTTCACATGCAAACGGAGCCAAACGCAGACGCCTTAGACCAAAGGATTATCGGTGGGCTTGATACCGTTGTCTGGGAAGAATGGCTTATACAATTGAAGCCTACGCTGTCGCATCATTCCGGGCGATTCCATCGGCAGGATCGAATTCAATGGGAAAGTCGAGATCAGAGTGCCCAAGGCAGACATGCGTGAATCTGAGAATGTCTGTGCACAAATTGCCGCAAAGTCTCATTCGAGAAGCATTCTCCTTCTCACCTCACCACATCAGAAGCGAGCAACACGATGGATCTCCTCTTCTTCGTGCTGGCGGTCGCAATGATCCCAATCGCATACATGTTCGGCGCAGCGTCGAGCTATCACAAGCAATCTCGCCTTCGTAAGTCAAAGAATGCCGGCACCATGCTGCCGTTGCGGCTAATAACACTCAAGCTTCAGCCGTCAACGCAGCCGGTGGAGTCAAGTCGATCGAGGAAGCGTGCGTCGACTACTACAAAGATGACCAAATTTCCCACAGACTCTGCAGGACATGGCTAACACCCCGTCAGCAATGCTTCCCTCACACAATCTCACGCCCGAGTTCCTGAAGAAGGAGATGGTGGACACCCAAGAGCGCCTAGATCGATACCGGGACGGATATGGTAACTTCATTCGCCATACAACCAACGAAGAGATGCGCACAATGAAGGAGGTCGAGAGTGTAATAGCATGAGACTCCTATGTCATGAATCGGCCGGTGTGGAACATGGAGGCCTTTGCGGCAAGGGAGGAGGCGGCCAGATTTCGACAACCTTCGCTCATCAGAGCCCGATACTCAACACAACACAGCAGAGAGGCCAAGGGCATCATGCATGCCATATTCTCCCTCCTGGCACTCGCCGGTATCTCAATCGCATACCTGGTGGGCCTGGTCGCGAACTGCGATGACGATCTGTTGAAACGTAAGCTGTGGAAGTGTGCGCTTGGAAAAAGACGGATGTTGACTTATGATATACAGACTGCAACATCGGAATCTGTCCGACCGAGGGCACCCTCTCCAACGAAGAAGTCTGCTTGGCCAGGTTCAAATGTAAGCAACATCTGCCACGTCCCTAAATGCCACTGACCGCACAGCAGCCATGCTCCCACCTTACCCATTCGTAGACACCCCGACGATGATCGAAAGAAAGAAGAACGAGACCAAGAACCAGATGGAGCGGTTGAAGCATCTGGGCAATCTGGAAGACATCGGCCGAGCCTACTTCACCGACCTCACGAGCCTCAGCACCGGAATGCGAAAGTTGGAAAGAGAGGCGGAGGGGGAGAATGGGCAGAAACACGAGGTTATTCCTTCAATAAAGGAAGGTAATAGTCTTGTCTTTGATTCAACCTTCCATGCTTCTTGACCGTTTCGCTTGAACCCGAGGTACCGTGCCAAGCAGTGAGGCAATGAGACTACACGGCAAGTAGAGAGAACGAAGACGAAGCAGGGCTGCATTTCTGTAGCGAATTTCGTTACTCATCCACAGACATTGTAGACCGAAGTGAGGCGAGGGGCTGGTATGAAGTTATTTGCATCGATTGTAAGGCATGTGCAGGCGCAGCCTAGTGAGGAAAGCGGGCAATCCCGATCCAGTCAGAAGCTGGACATGCTCGTCGTGCCGTAGCATGTGATTCTTGGAGCCGCTCATGGTCTGCCTCTTGCTCGCGGAAGCTCCAACCTCTTACGACGACCACGACACACCACACCACACCACAACCACCACAGTGCCCTCCGGACTCCTCACACTACCTCACAAACAATCAACCACAGTCCCCCACAAGTTCCCGCGAAGATGACTCCAAAAGAGATCGGTCGCCAGGCGCGCGAGTTGAAGAAGCAGATCAAGAAGAACCATCAGACCCTTCAGACTGGCCTTGGTGCCCCCACGAGCACCAAGCGCGATATCCTGCCTGGGAACGAGCAGCTACGGGACGTTGTACTCCTGCAGGTCGAGGTCTACCGCCTTAAGAAGAATGTCGATGGGCACGAGGAACGACTGAACTCTGCCATCACTCATCTCAAACACGAGAAGCTGGAGACGTATCAGAACCAGCTGGCGACTGTCATCGATGGAGATACGTCCCGCGAGGACATGGAGACCGCCATCCAGGATAGTAAGCGCATGATCGGTACCCCGGCAGTTCTAGACCGTCTGCGGGACGAGCATGCCGCTGAGATGGAGAGATGGAACAAGATGAAGGAGGAGAATGCGAAGAAGAGGAACCAGGCTACTACCACTGTCACCAAAATGGGACTGGCAGGAAGCCTTGAAGAGGGACAGGACGAGGACGATGAAGAGGACTTGGTGTTCGTCAAGGAAGAGATCCGCATCGATGACAACGACGACGAGACTGAGAGTCGACCACGATCGCAAGCCCTAACTCCTTCTTCCTTGCCTGCTGTTGCAGACTCCAGCCGTTCCGGGAACCAGCAGGGCACCGTCTTCCAGCATGATAGAGGTGCTATGGCTACTAACGGTCCCTCGACGAGGGAAGTGTTCGACCTCAAAGCTTTCGAGCGGAGCATTATGGACGGCACCTTGACTCGACAAGACTGTCAGACCGTAGCTAAGGTGCTAGCTTTTGCGGGCAAGGAGAACGAGATCGCTCGTGAGGTGCTGAACGAGTACTTTCTCGAGCTCCACCCACACATGAAGGTCTTCCAAAACATGTTCCAAGGCCCAGCCGTTGCACCTTTGCGGGGAGAAAACAACGGATCAGCGAAGAAGAGAGGAGCGGAGGAGGAACCGAACTTGAACGGTCGTGAGAGTTCTGCTGAGAAACGGAAGAGGCACCAGTAGGGACTGGAAGCGGTAATGGCTTGTTTCATGCGAAAATGCCGTAGCAGAGGCTGCTTGAGCTCTGAACGTTCAAGAACGGCGGCGGTGCTAGAGAGGGACGACGGCAAGGTCCTATAGGGATGACGAGGGACGACATTGGAACCAAGTTCTTCTTCAATCATGTATCTATATACTCTGAGCTACTTTGTATGCAAGCGATGGTGCCCTTAGCCTACTACAACAGTCTGGGGTTCATGGTTCGTCTTCAACATCTCCGCGGGAACGGAAGCCAACATATCTAGCTTGTTCCTTACATTGAAGGGAGCTGTAGAAGGATTTTAGCGGAACTCACAGGTTGAATGCTCCCGTGATGATTGAAAAGCAGTGGGGTTTTGTCAATCTAAAAAGAGTCTACCTACCCAGCTTCGAAACTTCTCTCTGCTCAATACAATCCACGAGCTGTACTAGCTTCTTCGACTGACATTGTCATCATGCTGCTCCTCAACAATTTGCTCTCCTTTGGAGCCATGGCCGCAATCGAGACCAATGCCAGGAGCCTTGCGCCGCAGCTGAGGGCGTCTGCAGGAGCACGAAGAACACGGAGGTGGTGAGTTGAATGCGTTTGCATTCGTACTGCGCAGAGACTGACAACCTCAGACTTGGTACTGCGTACGCACGGATCCGTCTCATGGACTGGATCTAAGCTGACCCAGTACTTGACATCACAGAGTTGCTAAAGACTTCTCGGGTAGAGGCTGGACGGACCAAGGGCAAGACGTGGACTGCAGATGTTACCTCGCTTTGTGATCGTTTCTTGCAACGAGCGAATGGACGTGCTTCGTGGTGAGTCTGTTGACCCCGAATGCTGTGTAGAACTCATGCCGAGCAACAATGCATAAACCCTATGGCTCTCTTTCTCAGAGGCATCGACGAACTCGTTGCCTTGGTACATGTCAAGCTTTTGCGAAGCATGATCCTGCCGCAAAGCTAATGTACAGAGCTTGATTCTTCACGAATTGTGAGAGGCCGATCTCGTGGGCGCAGCAGCTACCTGCTGACTAGTCCGTGGTTTGCAGCAGCGAATGGAGCCATGACACTCCACGTGCTGTCAATTAACAGTGTGACCCGTCAAACTTGCCATAGCAGCTGCATACGAGTGTTCTATCTTTGGATTGGCAGAGGTGATGTCGTGTGCGGCACAGTTGCTGAGACTAATTCAAAAGAACCGGAAACAAGCATCGTTTTTGACAGCAGCGCCAAACAATCCAACATCCCCTCACAATGTCCTTCCTGAAGACCCTCCTCCCACACTCTCAAACGCCCAAAGACAGACCCGTTACGAACGAGCTCCTGCCGGATTTGAAAGACAGCGTCTTCAAATGGCAAACCGACAGCGACGACTTTGTGCGGCTGGACGAAGAATCTCTGCTTCGTTCTGAAGTTGCCACACACAAGTCCTTAGCCGCAAAGATCCTCAAATCTGCCCACAACATTGGGATTATTGATCCTGAGACTGGCCGCCCAGATACGACCAAGATCACCCGAAACATGGTCAACGATATGCCCGTCGTTGGTGGTATCTCCAAGCAGAGGGAGTTGGTAATGTTGTTATTCTTCTGGGAGGAAGAGATCCACAGATGGGAGGCTCTCGATGTCGAGGAACGAAAGATCAAGAAGGAAATGGCAGAAAGCGAGGATGAGAGGGCCAAAATCGCCCTCCAAGAGTCACTCAAAATCGTTCAGGCGAAGAAACGTATTTTTCCGAGCCAGAGAGACCAGAGTGGGAACGTCATCGGGTCGGAGAACGAGCAGCTGCCAGCGTATGCGAGGTCATAGTTTCAGAGACTCGGGAAATGTTCGTCGACTGTAGCGAAGGGATGGAAAGGGAGGCGAGAGCTCACGATAATTTTGGCCGAAAAGACGATGGTGGAAAGCAAATCATCATCCCAACAAACGTATAGCTTTTGTGATTTCTACGGGATTGTAGAGACTTGGACTCCCCCACTTTCAACCACAACTTGTCTTTCCTGTCAAACAGCAGCAGAGTATCCGAATGCGACGGGTGAAACGAAGAACGTGAACATGTTCCTGATTCCGTTGATTTAAGACTTGTACCTTTCTGCCTCTCAAGCTTGAAGCATTTCCATTTCTTGATACATCCCCGTCATGCCTGAGAATATGGTTGAGTGATCAGTGGGTCTCCACGGCAGCCATCGGGGTCGTAAACGATGCCAGCGTTGACATTGTTGATGGTGCTGTGCGAGTGCGAGCGAACGAATTCGCAACCAGGAAAGACCCAGTCCTGTGCGCTGCTTGCGTAGGCCGTGTTGCTGCGGTCTGCATAGCACCAGTTCGTGCGGCCGCCTCCGTCTGAGTATGAGTCCTCGTGCGAGTCCTTGTGCGGGTTCTTGTCCGAGTCCCCGTGTGAGTACGAGTATGAGTGCCAGTGTGAGTCCCAGTATGGGTGCGAGTATGTGTGCCGGTGTGGGGATGAACAGCTTCAGTGTGCGTTGACAACGATGTGGTGCCGTTGGATGAGACGGACTGGACGTCAAGCTTGCGGTAGTATCCACCGTAGCCACCACCCGAATAGCCTGGGACTGTCAGCATGGACGAAAGATTGTTCGTGGATGCTGTTAAGAGGGAAAAGAAGCAAGGAAAGGGAAAGGAAATAGAATGCAAGCAGTGAAAGGAGAATGTTGCTCACCTCCGCCAGAGTTTCCACCAGAATATCCGCCTCCGCCAGAATATCCTCCTCCTCCCGAATAGCCACCGCCGCCGGAATAGCCACCGCCATTGGAGTATCCTCCTGCAATAAAGTTAGCGAAATAGGTCACAAAAGCACCATGCAGCCACGCTGTGTCCCAGTCGGACTGCAAAATGTTTTCAACGATCTCCAACTTTGTTGATGAGGTCTGAGGGTCGGAGAAGCTCTTGCAGAGCTCCAAATTGAACACTTCTCCGGAGAGAGGTTATGTTCCAAAGATATGCGCTCCAGACTCATTCAACTCACCTCCATTGCTATACCCACCTCCTCCGCTGTAGCCACCGCCAGAGTTCCCGCTGTAACCTGGGTCTGGTCAGCATCGTAGAACAAGTGATGGCTTTCAGAAAGACGGACCTCCATTTCCAGAATAGCCTCCGTTTCCTGAATAGCCTCCATTGCCCGAGTTGCCAGAATAGCCTCCATTTCCTGAATAGCCTCCGTTTCCTGAATAGCCTCCGTTTCCTGAATAGCCTCCATTGCCCGAGTAGCCTCCATTGCCCGAGTAGCCTCCATTGCCTGAATATCCACCGTTTCCGGAGTATCCGCCGTTGCCTCCGTTGCCTGAGTAGCCTGTACGCCAAAGGTGTCAGCACATGGAACGGCATTCATCAAAAGAAAAAGGCAGCATTAGAACATGAAGTTAACAAATGGAAACCAGATCTTCTCCTACCTCCATCTCCGGAATTGCCATAGCCTCCGTCTCCAGAATTGCCGTATCCTCCACCGCCACCGCCGCTTCCAGGATTGCCAGAGCCTCCTCCTCCATTGCCTGGATTTCCACCACCACCACCTCCATTTCCGGGGTTTCCAGAGCCGCCGCCGCCATTGCCGGGGCTGCTGTATCCACCTCCGCTGCCTGGATTGCCTGCTAGATGGTCAGCTTTGAGGTCTGAAAGCCATATGAAGGACTCGGCCTCATTTCGTACCACCGCTTCCTCCTCCACCGTACCCTCCACCGCCACCGTTGTTGCCGTTGCAGCAGTTCCCAGCGGCGCTGCTTCCTTGGGTGAAAAGGTTGACCTCAGCTCTTCGGCGATTCACAAGACCTTGAGAGACTTTGCCGTTGGATTTGTTCCACTTTGGCAATTCCTGCTGGGCAACGGTGTTTGGACTCTCGCCGCTGTTCATTCGACGGATGAGGGTCGAGGACTGCATGTTGCCACAGCCGATGTTGTACGTCCAGGAGACGAGAGCACCATATTGATTGCCGTTGAGGCAGACCTTGAGCGAGTTTGTTAGGCAGCCAGAGTATTTTTGGATGTCCTTGGCGAAGAGTTGCTGGGCCGCTTGCTCTGACAGGGGCCAGTTTACGTCCGAGCATTGAGCGTTGTTTGGGACGCACTGCGAGCGAATGAGTGAACGTCTTATCTGGCCTCGAAGAAACGATGATATCTTACTCTGTGGCCGTAGCCGACTGTCCAGTATCCATAGCCGTCATTGTAGGGCTTTGATTTAAACTTCTCATAGCCTTGGATGAGCTGCGTTGACGCTTGATTGATCGGACATGCTGCAATCGCTCCGGCGACGAGAGCTGCGACGGCTGAAACGATCTTCAAAGACATGGTTGCCAATGAGTTGTCTCTCACAAACCATCCTCCTCCATGGGGCTCATATATATGTCAACATTCTATCCATCCACGACATGTGATGAGATCGACATTCATTTTCCGAATCAACAGTTGCTCGGGTGGTTCGTCGACATGACCGATCGCCAGAAGCTGCAATGTAACCTCAAATCGCTTGAACAGCAATTTGACAGCCCGCTCCTGCAACAAGCGCAGTTCATTGTGAAGTTGTCCATTTGGCTTTTCCATGCAGAGTTGCCTCGTAGAGTAAGGCGTGGAGCCGTGCCTGTTGAGCTCGCTTCTTATTCTTTGGGGCCTTGGCGATAGGATGTGGAAGCAGCAAATGATGTGGCGCAAATCTATCACGCAGACTGGTGGCAGCACCTGCCTAGTTGGGACCTGTTTGAGGCTCGCTTGCACGTGCGAATCCGGCAACGCCCAAAGCGCCGTCAGAAGACCGCGGCTAGCGCTAGTCCTAGTCGTGAAGCTTACACCATGATGTACAACATCCAGTGCAGTAGCGTCATGAACCTGTCAGGAACAATTGGGAGGCTTTCCAGAGACTGCACTTTCTCGCGAAGAATGACGCTTGCTAGGCTCTTCGTCGCTCGATGCTGATCTTTTTTCGAAAGATGTCCGTGGGCGGGATGACTGCAGAAAGTAGCAAAACATCGCAACTATGAGATCGACAATCGGATCAAGCAGCACTTTCCATGTCAATGCCATCCCCACGGGAGACTTTGATTTGGCTTTCATTCTCTCCCACTGGATCATTTGCTTTACTACTCCGCGATGATGGGCTTCTTTGGCAGGGCACTCCTCATTATACTGTCTGTGGCAGTCTCTCAAGCCAATGCAGCATTGGATCTGGCATGGGGCGACGACTTCGACTTGACGAACTTCATCACTCGGCCTGAGATCAAGACGCCCAGGTTCAATGTCAGCATCTATCACACAGACAGGCTGAGCCCAGGCTACTGGTTCGTCGCTCCTTATTCACAAATCTTCCAAGAGAAGCATGCCACTGGATATTATCAGCCATGCCAGACCGGGCCTTCGATATACGACAATGCTGGAGAATTGGTGTGGAGCGGAGCTTGCAAGGTGAAGAACCAGAACACATGCGACTTCCGCGCATGGCAATTCAATGGATCCATGTACACCTCTGCGATTCTCACTCCTTTCCGGGACGTTGATGATCCTCAAGGCCACGGGGTCATTATGGACAGCTCTTTTGAGACCGTCGGCGAACTCCCAGCGCCCATCAAGATGCACAATTTGAACATGCATGAACTAAATCTCATCGAAGACGGCACCAAAGCCATTCACATCCTGCATGAGCCCATCCAGACAGACCTTTCAGATGTGAAGAAGGGACTGAGATCAGGCTGGGTGATGGACATTGGCTTCCGTGAGATCGATCTAGTCAGCGGTGACTTGACCTTCGAATGGTGGGCGGCACGCAGCGGGCAAGTCCATCTTAACGAGAGCACTGTGCCATTGCATCGAGCAAGCAGCAAGCAGAGAGCATGGAACTGGTTCCACGGCAACTCCGTGGACAAGAACAGCGACGGCGACTACATGGTCTCTTCCCGGTTCACGAATACGATCTACAAGATCTCTGGCCAGGACGGATCGATCATGTGGCGTCTGGGCGGCAACATGTCATCTTTTGACCAAGACTTCACTTTCTATCGTCAGCACGACGCTCGCTGGCTCGTACATACTGACGAGAAGGAGGTCATATCGCTCCTAAACAATGGCGCCGACGATGTTGTCCAGCTTTCTCCGCAATCGGCAGCTCTAACCGTGGAATTGGACAAGACAACGATGAGTGCAAAGCTGCTGAAAAGGATCGAGCGACCGGATGATGGCCTGACTCGCATGAGAGGGAACCATCAAGTCCTGCCAGATGGTCACTCTTTCGTCTGCTGGAGTGAGAACTCGTACCTCAGCGAGCACGATGCCGATGGAGAAGTTCTCATGGAGGCCGAGTTCGCCAGCTCTCGCTTCGTCACATATCGTGCATACAAGTTCAACTTCACCAGCACGCCTGTTGAGGCTCCAGTTCTCAAATCGTTCGTATATGGAACGTCACCTCAAAGGTCCATCAGCGTTCACTATGTGAGCTGGAACGGTGCCACCGAGGTTGCTCTTTGGCGCTTCAGGACTTCTGATGGCACGCTTATTGGGGAAAAGAAGAGGGCTGGATTTGAGACGATCTTCCAATCAAATGAGGTCCATTACGAGGTGTATGTCGAAGCAGTCGACGCCCAAGGCCAAGTGATTGGGACGTCACCCAGTGCCAAAGCCGTTCTACCAGCAGAATGGAACGACCAAATCCCTGCCCCAGCGCTCGACACTCAGAGAAAACCCTCAGAGCATCTCAGCTCCCAGTCAGCCCACGAGAAGATCCGCACGGCGGTATTCTCAGACGATGGTCTGGCTCTACTACTTCTCGCCGTAACCGTAGTAATGATGTGTGTTGGGTTCTGGTTCTGGAGGTGCAGCAATGGAGGACGCTCAAGGATTCAGTTGAGGGACGAGCGTACATACTCGAAAGAAGATCCAGCTTGACTGGCTCGCGAATGAGGCATAATCTCCACACTCGAAAATGGACAGTTTTGATTGAACGAGATACCAAATGTGCCGTTCTCCATCGTTGGAATGACTAGTTGCCGGGCATCTTGCTCATGACGAGCGGATCCACTTCTCATTCATGGAGGCAATCCAGCAAGTGATCGTCGTCACGAGCGATACGCTACTCGAGGAGGACTACGCCGGAGGGAATGGCGACTTCCATGCAAGGCAGATAAGGGCCGAAGTGAAGCTTCATCTGAAGCAGGACAGACTTGGAAGGAAGTTGCATCTGATGCCCAGTCAAGACTGAAGTGAAGCGAGAAGCCAATCCAATGGAGACGGAAGTGAAGCCAGCAGAACTCCGTAGTGAGTGACCTGTCCACGACGAGCTTTCGATGCAACGCTCGGGGAGTCTCCAGGGCATGCCGGGGAATTGGGAGGGTAGACTATGTTGAGCAAGTCCATCTTCAACCGCGAGCAGCTGCAATAGGCGAGCATTTGCATAGGCGCGGTGGTGATCATCTCGTTCTTTGCAGAATCGACCAAGCGAGCGAGACAAGCAGTGCAACATGAACGCAAGGTGACGGCGTTGGATTGTTCGAAGCTTGACTTCGAGATCCGCGGGAGCTGAGCAGCAGCGTGGATGAGCCGAAGGCGTCCATTCGACAGAGCCATTCCGTCATCGAAGCATTGCCAAGAGAGGGATGTGAAAGCTTGCTCATGTTGTGCATCATGTCCAGAATCAAGCCGCTTCGAGACCCGGAAGCGAGATCTGAACAAGCGTATTGCCTCCAGCAAGAGTGTAAGTAGGATAAGCTTCGGGACGTCGCTTGCGTAAGGCCAGCACTATAGGCATACTCGTCAAATTGTTCCCGAAAAGGCAGGAGTGTAGCAACTCTATTGCAGCCCCAATGTTTAAGCTTAAGCAAGCGCAATGGCGGACATGGCTAGCTCTCATCCTCCTGCAGGCACAATGCGTAGAGCAGTACCAACTTCTTGCATTGGTCTCTTCGACGAACTCATGTGCTTGAGCAAGCCACTGTCGTTACAATGCCCTGGCGGCTGTCAAGCGTTCGGAGATCGTTTCCTCGAACAGCTTCATCAGGCGACATTGCATACTCAGCCTTTTGCTCAGGAATGGCATATCGTCCAATGCGAGAAGAATGCGAGGAGCATGTGCTTCAATCTGCAGAGCAAGACCCCATGAATGGACTGTCATGGTAGCATCGGCCACAGCTTCTTCGTTCTGATGATTCGAATCTTGTTCATCGTCGGTCGATCAAATGATTTGGAAGAGTGACAAGAGACTGAATCGTACCATAATGGTCGCATCGTCCAATCCAGGAAGGGATCTCAATGTAACCGTAGCAGCTCCGTTCCAAGTGTGTCACTTCGCAATACTTTGGGAGGAGAGTGTAGACGGCCAGAGGAACATTTAAAGGCCCCGCCAAGCACCAGAGTCGGAAGCTTTTCTTTCATCATCATCGTTCGCAGGGATCTTGCCATCATGAGAGTGACGCAAGCTCTTCTCCTGGCCATTGCCGGCCTGGCGGTGGCCGCTCCAGTTGATCAATCCACCAGCGAGCCGAAGGATCTCTTCGAGAGGCAGACCCAGCAGTGCATCCGTGTCGGCCAGAGCTGCCGCCAGCGGCCAGGTGCTTGTTGCAATCGTGAGTAGATTAGTCGCTTCTCGTCGTCAGTCGCTGATGAAAAGCCAGTCCAAGCCAACTTCTGCAACCAAAACTACATCTGCCAGTCGAGACAGAATGGCGGTGGTGGAAATGGAGGAGGTGGTAACGGCGGCGGCGGCGGCGGTATCACACCACCCAATGGCGGCGGTGGGAATGGAGGCGGCGGAAACGGTGGAGGTGGGAACGGAGGTGAGTAGATGCATTCCCAGCTAGAGTTTGACATCTTGCTCATTCGATGCAGGCGGCGGCAATGGCGGAGGCGGTATGTTGAATTCGCTCCATCTGAAGAGCATGGCTCGATGATGTCGAGATGATGATGCGTTCGGGCTTGCTGCTGACAGTCTTTCAGGCTACGGCGGAGGAGGATACAGCGGTACGTTTGCTCATGTTCATCAATCTTCAAACGTTTGATGGCTGCCGAATCTGTTCCTGACGCTCTCACAGGCTACGACGGAGGAGGCTATAGCGGCGGCGGTGAGTAGCTCTTGGACTTTCAGCATCCATTGAGACGAGGAGTAGCCGAGCGATCGGAAGATGCTGATGGTTTGCTTGACAGGATACGGAGGTGGTGGCTACAGCGGTGGCGGTGAGTCGAGAAGAGTCTCCCTCGGCTCCATCGTCTCGGCGATGTTGAGCAGCGCTGATGACTTGCAGGCTACGGAGGCGGCGGGTACAGTGGAGGTGGTGAGTTCTTCCAAAGCGCTTTTCTCCTTGCCAACCTCGGGCAAAGATGCTGGCTACGGCATTCAGTTGCGCTGTTCGGCAAGCGATTGATGAGATGATGCTGATTTCGACTCCAGGCTACAGCGGCGGCGGTGGCTACAGCGGAGGAGGTGAGTATCCGCGACGAGCTCGTTTGCCATCGACTAACGATCCCAGGCTACAGCGGAGGCGGTGGCTATTCCGGCGGAGGTAAGCCTTCACAGCCGGCTGCAAGACTTTGTCCCGAACCAACGGCGATCTCGTCGGCTCCTCGATCGATCTGACGACTCCTCCCGCAAAGATCCCTGACTGACAAGTCCCTCAGGCTACAGCGGCGGTGGCTACAGCGGTGGCGGTGGTGGATATGGAGGGTACTACAGGAAGTTGGATGCCTCGCCTGCTGCCAACGGCACAGAGACCGCTTCCCATACTCGCCATCCTCATACTCGCACCCATACTGGAACTCGTACGCACACTGGCACTCACACCAGGACTCGCACGCACACCCGTGAGGATCCAACCGCACTTGCGACGCCCAATGCCAGCTTCGAGACGCAGGCGACTCCGGCTGCTGCTGCGAGCACCTCTGCTTGACGGACCGACAGACAGCTTTGAGATGGGCAAGCCTGGGCGAAGGAGGGTTGGCATGGGAATGAGTACAAAGTAGAGCCAGATTGGTAGATCGTCTGA
Source organism: Zasmidium citrigriseum (assembly GCA_002786025.1). Taxonomy (NCBI): domain Eukaryota; kingdom Fungi; phylum Ascomycota; class Dothideomycetes; order Mycosphaerellales; family Mycosphaerellaceae; genus Zasmidium; species Zasmidium citrigriseum. Next base: position 52,127 of record NHNW01000005.1, on the reverse strand, counting down.
ATGGAAGCTTGCAAATGCAAGGATATGGATCGTCTTGTCGCTGCTTCTTCCCTTTCGTGCCGAGGTCCTGCACTGTCGTCCTTCATGCGCTTGGTTCTGTGGATGTCACCTCTCCTCCTCGACTGTGAAGACCTGTTCGCTGCCTCGGTTTCTCTTCCGAGATCGCAGATGTCGGCCGTCCACGTCCAGAGCGTGGATGGTCATCGCAGTCGCCCACTCCAAAGCTGCCGCGGAAGCCGAGCCGTGAAGACGCCAGCCAGTCCTGCAGATGAGCGACGGTGTGCAGAGAATCCAGGAAACTGATGAAGCGCAATGCCTCTCCAGCGCCCGAGATTCGCGACACAGGCGGCGACAGTCCTTCAACTCTTCCCAACTTCTTGCCGATGCGGAATGTCTCGCGCATCTCGAAGCCGCAGCCGAGAAGTCGCTCAATGTGTCGTCGCTTTGTCCATCATCCTGCTCATGTCGCTTGCGTCCATCTTGCTGCCGGTGCCGGTGCCGTCTCCTGCCACGGCCTCGCTCGCCGCCCTGGATGTCCCAGCTCATGCGCCCGGCGGCCGCTCGAGAAACCGCTCGCTCTGTCGCACCATTCTCCTCTCCCTTCAATCCTTCATTCAGGGGTGTCGTGGGAATCGCGGCTGGCAATGTCCAGCTTACGGGCGGATTTTGCAGCTGGCATTGAAGACGCCGGCCTCGCGCTTCGTGGGAGAGGACGACTCGATCTCGGTGGACGGTTTGAGGCGTTTGATTCCTCCCTTCCTTGCTGTGTACTAGCTGTCGCTCGTCGCGCGCTTCGGTCGTAGTCCTTTCGTACCAAAAACCTCATGCGGTTGCTTCGGGAGTCTGTGTCGCACCGCCTCTCGTAGTCGCTCGTATGTTGTCCTTCCGTTCTCTACTGTGTCGCCGTATCTTCTAAGAAGCAGTACCTTTCGCATTTTGCGTATTTTGTCCGTTTCTAGCGACGAAGACTTTTATGTCGTACGCCTTTAGAATCGTAAGTTATTAGTTAATAACGAGAGCGAGTAAAACTATACTTAATTTTATAGGGTATCTAAAGCTAATTTTATATATAACTTATTACTAAGGATCTTAGTAATAAATATTATTTTAAGCTAAGACTATATCTACTTACTAGTACTATAGATTACTATTTAATATATTTTTTTAGTATTATAGGCGCTAATATTATATTTACTTAAATAAGTTATTAAAGTTCTTTATAGCCTAAATCTTAGCCTTCTTAACTTTAGACTTAATATTATTAAAAGTATATATTATAATCTTTTTTACTTTACTTAGAGTTATTATAAGGCTAGCTTTACTTTACTAAAGTTAAGCCTATAGGTACTTTAAGTAATAAGCCTATAAAGCGCTAGCTTAGCGCTTATAGTACTTTTTATATAGTACTTTAAATACTCTTTCTTTCTTAGTTATTAGTCTAAGTTATATCTAAAAGATACTTTTACTTACTATTATTTCTATAGCTATTCGCTTTTATTATATAATCTAGCCTATATATCTAGATAAAGCCTAATATTCTAATAACTTTATATCTATTTAGATCTAGTTATATAATATAATAATAGCTATAAGATAGTAAAGAAATAGTAATATATCTACTTTAAACTTTAGTTCTAACCTAGATAAGTAGCTTTAAGATATTAAAGAATAGCTAAAGCTTAACTAACCTTAAGATAAACTACTACTAGTACTACTACTTACTACTAATAATATTTAGGCTATTATTAAAACTATACTTACCTAGAGTTAAGTAGCTATAAGTACTAAATACTTATAAGTACTATTTAATAGTAATAATAAACTATAGTTTTTAAGCTAATAGGCTAATATAATAAGCTATACTTTACTAATCTTAACTATCTATAACTTTTTTAAAAATAGTAAAGATAAGGATATATAATAGATTCTTTCTATAAAGATAAGAATATAACTTATTATACTTAAAAGGAATCTATACTATAGTATACTTATACTATTTCTTATCTTAAAGAGTAAGTAGCTACTAATTAGGACTTTTTTATATTAATAGAAAAATAAGAATAATAATACTAGTCTATCTTATATACCTAGCTTATAAACTAAGTTTATTAATTAATTAATAGATTTTATAATTTAGCTTTTTATATATAAATAAAGTATTAGCTAGTAAGTTACTAACTTTATTATATACTTAGAGAATTTAAAGTAGAAAGTTAATATAGAACTATTTATAGAGAAATAGTAGTTATACTTATTTATTACTAGTATTACCTAGGCTTTATAAATAGAACTCTTTTACTAAAGATCTCTTCTACTTAAAAGAATAGAACTCTTTCTACTCCTTTCTTATCTTAAAGAAACCTTTTACTAACTTTTATAAAATAAGGATAAAGATAAGAATAAGAAACTAAACTCTAGAAGTAATATAAGTAGTTTAGGGAATAGACCTTCTTATTACTAAAGTAATAATTATCTATAGTTTACCTTACGTATAAATAATAGACTTTAATAAGAAGCTAGCGCTTTAAATATAAACTATATACTTATTAGGAACTAGAATTAAAATAATACCTATTTTAACTATAGTAAACTAGGCTACTAGGCTAAAGATTACTATTAACTAAAAAAAGACTAGTTTTAGTTACTACTACTTTTATATACTTAGGACTAGAAGAATTAAAAAAAAAAGCTAGTAAGCTATTAGTTTTATACTATATTTATACTAATATTAAGCTTAGTTAAGATAATACTACTCTTTCTATTAAAGCTTCTAGACTTATAGATTTAGGAGCTAACTATAACTTTATATTATAGAAGTTAGTACTATTATACTACCTTTATATTAATAGGTACTTAATTATAAGAGTATAAACTATTTTTAATTAGAAATATTAATCTCTAGGTATATACTACCTTAATATTAGAATCTCTAATAGTACTAACTAAAAGCTAGATAGCTACTAGTATTTCGAAGTTATTAAGATAGATAAGCTTTCTATTCTTTTAGGCTACTTATAGTTATTCTAATATAACTCTATTATTAACTAAAGAAATATAACTTTCTAGTTCTTTAATAGTAGATAGAAAATAATTATTATAGACTTTAAGGATTTTACTATTAAGATTAAAAGTAAACTATATATATATATACTATTATACTAGACTAGTATAATATAAATAATAATAATAGACTATTAGATATATAACTAGTCTCTACTTAGGCTAAAAACTATATAAATATTTTTAACTTAAGACTTAGCTTTCTAGTTATAGTTTAGGCTTATTTATTAAGATATATAGCTAAAATATTATAATCCTAGTACTTCGATCTTACTTTATAAGTTTCTTATATAAAGTTTCTCTATATCTTATTTAGAAAAAAAGATATTTATATAAGAAGATTATAAATTTTAAAGTATCTTACTAAGACTACTTTAGATTTTAGAATCGCTAATACTAAGCCTCTATCTACTAATAGTTAGTAGATTCTATATAATAGTCTAGTAGATATAGTACTTACTCGTTTACTAATAAGTAAGTAATAATACGTATAACTACTATATATAATTCCTTACTTCTACGCTTATTACTTATAACTACTAGAATACTCTTATATAATACTAGAGATAGATAAAGCTTAGTACCTCTAGACTCTCTTAACTTATATACTCTATAGTCTAATATACTACTCTAATATTATAATAATCGCGCGCTTCTAGCTTTAACTAGTAAGGCCTATTTACTACTTACTAGTAATAAGTATAGTATAGAGTCTTCTACTAGTAATACGTTTAAAGTAGCTATATCCTACCTAAATAAGCGCTTTAGTAGTATATAACTTTAGCTTAATAGCTAGGAGATATATAGACTTTAAGTACTTACTATATAAATATAGTATTAAGACTAATAGATTATAGCTAATTAATAAATATATTACTACTATAAAGGGGGTCTTTAAACTCTAAGCGTAGTTTAATATATACTATAAGAGCGAGCTAGTATTCTCTAATAAGTTCCTACTATCTTTACTTACTTTAAAGACTATTAATATTACGAGCCTAGGCCTACGTAACGAAGCCTATAGCTAGCCTAGCTAATTCTAGGCCTAGCTAGCCTTAGCGTATATAAGGTTTTCTCTAGATCCGACCTCTCTCTCTTTTCGACTCCTCTATCGATTCGAGTTATACTATTTTTACCTATATATTACTATTCTTACTTTTACCTATAGCTTCCTACTTAAACCTTATACGTAAATCGATCTTTCTATATATAACGAAGCTAGAATAGTAATATCCTAATTAGCGCGCTCTACTAGTAAGGCTAGCGCTAGTATACTAGCGAGCGATAAGACTCTATAGGGTACTAGTAGCTAGCTAGAAGGCTAGACTAGCGTAGAGAAGGCCTAGATAGATAACCTAATAAGTAGGCTTAGGTTAGATAGCGAAAGCTAGACCTAACTAGAGGAGCCTCTTAAAAAGTAGATCTAGAGGGAGATAGCTCGTAAATAGGCTCGCGCTATACTATATAACCTCTACCTCGCCGAGGTAAGAGAAAAGGCGGAAATTATAAGGCTTAAGGCTAAAACGGCTCGCCTAAAGTAGACTAGCGTAGCTAAGGCTACTATTATCCTACCTAGCGCTATAGAGGACGTATACTCGAGTAGTTTACTTAAGGGAAAGGAACCCCCTATCTTCGATAGGTCTAGCTAGTTAAACTTTAATAACTAGGAGTAAGCGTTAGAGTAAGACTTCTAATACTTTATAGGGTTTAAGAGTAAAGAAGACTATAAAGTAGATAGGGTAGATAAGTATATATTAGTCGAGAAGTAGATATACTAGTACGTCTATAAGAGGACGCTCGAGGAGCTTATTACTTAGGCTATTATATAGGAGGTAATACTAAACTCTATAGGCTTAGAAGAAGAACGCTAGTAGCGCGCCTATAATAGGCTAAAAGAGGCCTTTTAGAGTAGTAAGACGCTTAGCGCTCTACTAGAGAAGATATATATAGACTAGTCTAAGCTAGGCGAGGACTAGTAAGATATATAGATCTAAGATTTCTATTCTACGCTAGGCTATAATATACGCTAGAGGCTAAGCGTATTCCCTACTAAGCCTAAGATACTAGTAGAGGCTAAAGACTAGGCTAGCGAATACTACTACTTAGCTAAAGTTACTATAGAGGAGCGTAAGAAGTTTAGGAAGAATAAGGGCGAGAGAAGAAGTACTAAGCGTAGCTCTATAAGGGACGATCCCTCGCTAAAGAGGCGTAGAAGTAGTAGAGATAGTAGTAAAAGGAGAGTAGGCGCTATATAGAAAGAGCTAGCGAAAGTACTTTACTATAAAAGCGACCCTCCTACCTACTATAATTATTACTAAGTAGGCTATAAGTAGGATTAGTATCTAAACGTTAGTCTCCTAAAGTAGGGCGATAAGCTATCGTTAGAGGAAGGCTAGGCCTCTACCTAGTAGAATAGAAGGTAGCGAGCTATATCTATTATAGCGAGGAAGAGCGCTACCTAGTAGAGCTAGGCTAGAAGTAGAAGTAGTTCCTTTATAGCCTAATTAAAGTAGAGGTTAAGGTCTAAGAACTAGGTAAAAGTAGAGTCGTTAAGGCTCTCGTTAATAGTAGCGCTAATAGTAGTTTTATCTATACTAGACTAGCTAAGGAGCTATAGATCTAACCTACTAAGGAAGCCTCTATACCTATAGCGGCCCTTAATAGATAATATCTATAGACCTATAGGATTAGTAAGGTACCGCTAAAGGTTAGTAACTCTATAGGTAAAGTATAAAGCTACTTAACCTTCTTAGAGTATAGCGCTATTTATAGATACTAGCTCGTTCTAGGTATACTATAGCTAGAGTAGTATAACTCGAGTATAGACTTCTCTACTAAGACTATATATTAGAGGAGTAGGCGCGGCTCTCGATAGCGAAAGGTAAGTATAGTATTAGCTAAGGCTTTTACTAGCCTAGCGAGAGATACCGCTATACTAATATATATCCTAGTAGCGAGGATTATAGCTAGTATAGGTAAGATTAAGCTCGAAAGGCTACTATAGGCCTATAGGGAATATACTAATATATTTTTAATAGAGAAAGGTATAGAATTACCTAAGTATAGGCTAGATAACCTCGCTATAGATATAGAGGAGGGTAAGGAGCCCTCTTAAAGGCTACTCTATCCGTTATTAGAGGCTAAATTAGCTATACTTAGGGACTATATTCGTACTAATCTCGAGAGGGGGTATATCTAGTACTCTACCTTACCTACGAGTATAGGTATTCTTTTCGTAAAGAAGAAGGATAGTATACTCTAGCTCTATATAGACTATAGGGGGCTTAATATAATTATAGTTAAGAACTAATACTCTCTACTATTAATCTAGGAGTCGCTAGACTAGCTAGCTAACTACTAATACTTCTCTAAGCTAGATATTTATAATACCTACTACTATATTAGAATTCGCGAGAGCGATAAGTAGAAGACTATATTCTAGACTAGATATAGCTATTTTAAGTATACGGTAATACCGTTTAGGCTTAGTAATACCCTAGCCTCCTTCTAAGGGTATATTAATCGCGCCCTAGCGGACCTACTAGATATATTCTATATAGTCTACTTAGACGATATCCTTATCTTCTCTAAGACTAAGGAGGAATACGAAGAATATATTAACTAGGTATTATTAAGGCTAAGAAGGTATAAGCTATATACTAAGCTCTTAAAATACGAGTTCTACTAGTCTAGTATAGACTTCCTCGAGTTCGTAGTAAGTAGAGAAGGTATTATAGTTAACCTAGAGAGAGTTAGGGTAGTCTAAAAGTAGCCTATACTAGCGTTAGTAAGGGATATTAGGGTCTTTATTAGCTTTATAAATTACTACCGCTACTTTATATAGGCCTTCTCCTACCTTACTATACCTCTAAACTACTATACTAAGAGAAGCTCGCTAAGTAGAGTATAGAAGAGGGAAGAATCGAAGTATCTAGACCTTAATAGCGAAGCTTAGGCGGCGTTTAAGTAACTTAAGTAGGCGTTCGTATCCGCGCCTATACTACGCTATTTTAACCTAGAGAAGCCTATTCGTATCGAGACTAATACCTCTAGGTACGCTATATCTAGAGTCCTAAGCTAGTAGTATAAATATAAGGGTAAGCTATAGTAGTATCCTATAGGATTCTTCTCGAAAAAGATATCTACTATAGAGTAGAACTACGATATCTACGATAGGGAACTTCTAGCTATTATAGCTATCTTTAAATATTTCTACTACTACCTTAAGGGATTAAGATACTAGATTAAGCTCCTTATAGACTACTATAACCTTAGAGTATTTATAACGACTAAGGCGCTATTAAGATAGTAGGTTCGCTAGGCGGAATAGTTAGTATATATCGATTTTAGGGTTATATATTAGCCTAGGAAGGCTAATAGGGCTATAGACGCCCTTAGTAGGCGCTTAGACTATAATACTAAGAGTTATTTAGGATAGTAGGCGACCGAAAAGGAGAGTTAGTAGAGCTTAGACTATCTCTAATAGAGGTTTATAGAGGCTACTTCGAGGCGAGTCCTAGCGTAGGAGGCTACTAAGAGCCTAAAGACCTACGTATAGAGGGAAGATTATACCTAGTCTTAGGTAGATACTACTAAGTTAAGCCTACTAGCTAACGAGAGCGCTAGGAAGCTCTAGAAGGCCCTTATAGAAGGTAAGGACTTACTATAGAAGCGCTATTAGAAGGACGATAGCGACGTACTATAGTAGAAAGGGCGCCTATATATACCTAAAGGCGCGGACTAACTTAGAGTACTATAGGAATACTACGACGACCCCCTAGGTAGCTATTTTAGATTTAAGAGGATAATTAAGCTAGCCTAGAGAGCGTTCTACTAGCTAAAGATACGTAAGTATATTAAGGACTATATACGTACCTACGAGGCCTATAGATAGGTAAAACCTAGGCGCTATACTCTATATAGTAAGCTATATACTAAGCCGCTACCGAATAGGCTATAGGAAGACCTAACGCTCGATTTTATTACGGACCTACCTCTAAGTAGCCTACTAAGGTAGGTATATAATTTAATTCTTATAGTTATAGACCGCTTTACTAAAATAGCCTACTATATTCTATACTAGAAGGATATTACTACTAAAGGGCTAGCGAACCTATTCCTTCGCGAAGTATAGAGGCTCTATAATAAACTACGCTCTATTACCTCTAACTAGGGCCTAATCTTAACCTTAAAGTTCTAAAGTACTCTCTACGCCTACCTAGGGATTAAGAGGAAGCTTAGTATAGCGTTCTATCCCTAAACTAATAGCTAGACGAAGCGTTAGAACTAGACGCTAGAGTAGTACCTCTATACGTATTATAACTATAAGGAGGATAACTAGGCTAGACTACTCTCGTTAGTAGAATTCGTATATAACGATACCTAGAACGAATCTACTAGCGTTACCCCTTTCTAGGCGAACTAAGTTAGGGACTTATAAAGGGTAAACTAGCTATAAATAGGGCTAGTCTAGTCTAGTAGTACTAAGGTAGAGGCTATAGTAGACTAGTTACTAGCTATATAGAAGGCTCTCTAGGAGAGACTAAGGAGAGTTAAGAAGATATAGGCTAAGTAGTATAATAAGTAGTATCTAGACGTAGGGTTTAATATAGGTAATATAGTCTACCTATCTAACTATAATATTAAGATAGCGAGACTAAGTAGGAAGCTAGACTATAAGTACCTTAGCCCGTTCCTAATCGCCTATATAGTAAATAAGGTAGTATATACTCTAGATCTACTCGATAGTATAAAGATCTACCTAACCTTCTATATATTACTACTAGAGAAAGCTAACCTTAATAGGTCTAGGCTATAGTAGAAGGTAATAAGATATAATATAGAACTAGAGGAGGAGTATAATATATAGACTATTAAGGGCTAGCGCGTCGACTCCTTAGGTAACTAGGAGTATCTAGTAGCCTAGGAGGGCTATAAGAGCGATAAAGATAGTTAGGAGCTAGTAGTATATATTAGTAAGGTAGCTATAAAGGTATATAAGGCTAGAGTAGCCGAGGAGTCGAGGAAAGGGGGCTATAAGCGGCGTAGAGGGCTAAGGAAGCGCCGCTAAATATATAAAAATAAGATATTTTGTAGAGTTTAATTAATTAGGCGTTAAGGGATATACTATATATACTAGAGTATACTTAAGGAGGTATAAACTCTTAGACTAGGCTAGTCGCCGCTAGAAAGAAGGATAAAGGGTTAGACTAGACTAGACTAGCTAAGAATAGGTAGGAAAGGGCTAGGTAGGCTTCTAAAGGGTTTACGTCCTAAGAATAGAGGATTATAATATAAGGAAAGGGGAATATAGAGTTAAAAATAATATACTAGTACTATTACTATCCGCTATTTAAGGGCTCTTATACTAAAAGTATAAAGGTATAGCTTAGAGAGGCGTAGAGAAGATAAGAATAGTATATTATAGGGTACCTATATTAATCCTTCTTAAAGAAGACTTTAGCCTTATTCTCCGCCTACTTAAGGGTAAGTAGACTAGCTCTATTAGTAGCTATCGGGGTTAGGAATATAGCTAGAATACGCTAGGCGTAGGTATTATAGTTACTATCCTCGCCCTTATAGCGCTACTACTCGACCTTAAGGTGTCTATTATCGAGCTCCTTAGCTATCGTATATAAATAGGCGCGTAACTAGGAGATTACTAGGTTCTTCTTATCGCTATTACTATTATTCGTAGCGCTATACTTACGCTTCTTAGAGAAGCCCTAAGTAATATTAGTATAGAATAGCGTAGAAAGGGCTAGATAGACTTACTCGATTACCTAGCTTTAGTACCTTCTTACTAGTTATATCCTATATAGCTATACTAGGGTACTAAGTTAGGCCGCCGTTACTATATATAGTACCTTACTCGCTAAGAAAAGGTTAGAATAGCCTAGAATATATAAAAGAAGCCTAGTAACGACTTACTTCTCGATATTACTAGTAAAGACGATAATCTTATTAGCTAATACCTTACTATACTTACTCTCGGCGGCCTCGATCTTATTACGAAGCTTCTACTACTCGTCCTTATTACTTATAGGGATCTAAAGAAAGAGTTAGAATAGGCTAGACGAGGGTAGAACCGCTAATTCTTACCTAGAAGTAGGTATAGTTATAGTTACGAGAGTACTAGTAGTACTTAGCGATAACTCTATTAGGCTTCTTCTTAGTAGGGAGGTAGTAGAGGTCGCGTAAATCTTCGACCTCGTTAGGCGAGTAGAGGTAGTAGATATATAGATTATCTAAGCCTAGGCCTTTCTTAGTAGAATTATAGTAGGCGTTCTTCGACGTAGTCTTAGCTATAGAGCTTATAGCGGCGACTAGGCGGCGATAGGCGATCGGAGGGAAGTAAAGTAAAGAATAGGCTTAGGCTAGGCTATTAATAATACTAGCTAGCTATAGTTAGCTATTAGCTATATAAGAGAGAGTTAGAAAGGCCTAGCCTAGGCTAGATAGGAACTTATAGATAATAGATAGTATTATAAAGAAGAGAAAGGAATCGAAAGATTTCGCTAGCTTTATACGCTATATACTAAGTATAGAAACTTCTACGAATATATAATTTTTAAGGACTAGAACGATCCTCCTTAAGGGGAGGGGGGTAATATTATAAGCCTAGGCCTATATAACGAAGCCTACGGCTAGCCTAGCTAATTCTAGGCCTAGCTAGCCTTAGCGTACGTAAGGTTTTCTCTAGATCCGACCTCTCTCTCCTTTCGACTCCTCTATCGATTCGAGTTATACTATTTTTACCTATATATTACTATTCTCGCTTTTACTTATAGCTTCCTACCTAAACCTTATAATTAATCTAGTAGCTATTTAAAGCCTCTAGAGTATTACTATACTATACTACTAAAAAACTATAGTTTTTTAGTTATATTATTTTCGATTTCGATCCCGTTTTTACTTTTCCTATATTCTCCGCCCTAAATAATAGGGAGTTACCTAAGAAACTATCGCCGGATTTAGCCTAGCTCGCCTATAATAAATCGCTAAACTTCCTATAGCTCCCTATAGATTAGTTTAACTCTACGGAAAATTATTTTAGGGTTAGTCGTAATTTCCCTACGCCCGCTACGCTTAAAGGTATCTCGGATAAAAATATCTTAGCTAGCGGAGTCCTCGTTCTCTTAAGATAAATCGAAAATCGAGGGAAACGATAGTTTTAGAGCTAAAACCCTCTAAAGACAGATTATTCTAGGCCCGCTAATACTTTTTCCGAAATCTACGTAAAATTTCGGTTTAGAAAATATCTCTAACTATCCTAGAATAATTTAGGAAGGGTAAGGAATAAAGGCTATAAGTTAGGTAGGTAAGTTTAAAGTAGAAAGTAAGAGTACTATATCTTAGCTAGACGGTCTCCGTTCGACTTCCTACCTTCTAGGCCGACCTTCTAGGCCCTAAGGAATAATATAGAATAGGTCCTAGGGTCGTAGAACATAAAGGGCCGATAGTACCTAGTTATCGCTATTTTAACGCGTTTTTATATTCTATAACTACTTTAACTATATCTACCTTACCTCGACCTCTACTATTTAGGATAAAACTATCTAAATAATTTCTTCTACCCTCCTCGAGACTAAAATAAGCGTCTAGACGCCTCTCGAAGGATAGGATCTAATAGTAATAGGTAGAGGAAGGGTATAATAGTAGTAGAGAAATCGACCTCTATCCTACGCTTAGGTATATACCTTAAGAGGATAGCCTACCTATAGTATAGCTTAGAGTAGACGATTCTCTAGTAAAGACGCCTCTCGATACCCTCTAATACTTACTCTCTAATATAATAGTAAGCTTATAGAATAAAGAGTAAGGCGTAAGAGAGAAGGCTTTCTCTCCTATCTCTACTATACCTCCTACCTAAATCTTAGTTAAAAGAGTCGTCGACTATACTAAAGAAGAGATAGAGGGTCGTATTTAATACCCCTAAGGTTAAATAGTAGTCGAGCTAGAAGCTTATTAACTCCTAAGAGTAAGATAAAGTTCTCTATAACTAGAGTATACCTCTTCCTATAGATAGGTAATAAATATTAGGCTTTATAGAAGAGTAATAGCCTACCTTTAGCTTAGTCGACTAGACTATAGAACTATAAATCGTAGTATTACTAATCTATATATATATCTATTAAGTATAAAAGAGGACGTCGTCTATTAACGAATATAATAAATATACTACTTTAAGAGATAGAGAGAGTTAGATAGTATTTTACCTACTATAAATACTATACTATTATTCCTCTATAGTTTATTACTACCTATCCTAAATTAAAGGAAGAGTATAAAGTATAATAAAGCTAGCTAAAGACCCTACTATCTATAGCTAACTTTAGAGTATATAGATAGCTAGATCTATCTCTTCCTAAGTAGAATAAAGATAGTACTACTTAAAGTAGAAGGTAATCTCTATCCCTTAAGTATATAGTATAAGGAAACTACTATAGTACCTACCTTAGGGTAAATACTCTATTATATTATAATAAGAGGTAGAGCTAATAGAATTAATAACCTAAATAAGCTATTCTACTTATATAGGAGGTAACTATAGAGTATTATCTAGATAGTACTTAGGTAGTAGTAGTATTATAAAGTAGTAACGCCCTCTACTATAGAATTAGAGAGTTATACCTAGAGTACTAGTAATAATAGTACTATTATCGAGTATTAAGGATAGTAGATACTTATAAGAAGCTTAGTATACGAGAGTATAGCTAATAAGTAAGGGCTCTTATAGTCTATTTAGGTAGTAGAGTTTTAGAGACGTATAGTCTTAGAGTAGGGCTCCTAGAGTAGTAGATTAGAATATCTTCCCTTTATAGCGTAGAATAGATAGGGTCCTACTTTAGCTAAGAGTTATTACGCCTTAGAATAGGTCCTAATACTTACCTTAATCTAAGAGTAGCGCTACTAGATAGTATAAGTAGGATAAAGTATAAGATAATACTAGTTATATATAATACTTTATAGTTTTAACTTAAAGTTAAAGAGAATAGAAGAGCTTATAAGGTTATAGAATAGATAACTATACCCCTTAGAGTATACTACTATCTAAGACTCTTAGACTTATAGAGTATCTACCTTAGTACTCCTTAAAATACTAGGATAGAAGGGTCTAAGTAAGTATTATATAGTCGGCTACTTTACCCTACTAGTAGGTCTATAAAAAGCGTCTAGAAGTAGGCTAATCGGGTAGTATAGTAGAGTAGAGTAAGATAAGAATACTATTATACTAGGCTATTAGAATAGTCTTATAGAGTCTACTACTAACTACCCTCTACTATAGAATAGGGTTAGTATCTATATACTAAAGATAGTAAGTCGCTTAGTAGGTAGACTAAATCCTAGTAGAATAGAGTAGGAGTTATACTATAGTAGAGTCTTAGCGTACTAGACTATATAATATAATATATAGTAGTAGCTAATATATTTAAGAGTAGAGAGCCTTTACCTTACTATCTATTAAGCTTAGTAGTAAGGTAATCGATTTTATACTATATCCTATTATTACTATATATTAAGTAATCGCCTAGATATATATACTAGAGTAAGTAGAGTATACCTATATTAATATCCTTTCCTATAAGTAGGACTATTATTAGTAGGAAAGACCTACTTCTAGAAATCTTAAAAGGAGTAGAAGATAGAAGGTATACTAGGACGAGGATAGTAGTTAAGACTACTAGATAGGTATAGGACTAGGTACCTCTACTAGGAATAGACTAAAGATATAAGAGATATAACCTACTAGTAGTTAATAGTATATCTACTACTAGAATTAGTATCTAAGGCTAAGTATAGAGTAGAATAGGGTAACGAGGTCCTTATTAATAGGGATATATAGAATAAGAGAGGTATAGAGGGTTCGCTTCTCTATAAAGAGTAAATAGATAGGAGGAATATAGTAGACTAGACGTATAGAAGAGGATAACTTACTAGATAGGCTATAGAAAGAATAGTAAGTATTAAAGACGAAAGAGCTTACTATAAGCTCCGTCTTAGTAGAGTAACTAAGTAGAGGGATAGCTAGAGGTAGGGTTACTACCTAGTCGCTACGTTTAAGTACTAAGTAGTTACCTTAAGTATCCCCTTAGACCTATAGTATAAGGTACGGTCGATAGTATAAGAGAAGAGCGACGTTCTTAAGTATAGATAGAGCGTAGAGTAGTAGTATAAGATAGTAGTAGAGGAGTAGTAAGTAGTAACTAAGATAGAGAAGTAGAGAATAGTCTAGCTTAGTTAAACTCTTAAATCCTTAACTCCTACTATTATTCTTACTACTTAAGCTAAGTCTTTATAATATCGAAGTTATAAATCCTTAGTAAACTATCTACTTAGCTTCCTTAGACCTTTAAACCCTCCCTTACTAATCCTTCTCTTCCTCCTCTTTACCTTTCTTCTACTTCTCTTCCCCTTCCCTTCTAAGTTCTACTACTCCCCTCTAAGTTTATCCCTCTCTAAGACTTATAATCTAAGAATTATAAGTACTTAGAGTAGTACTAAACTTAGAGAAGAGTAGTAGATACTCCTCTCTCTTATCCTTTCTTTAGAAGAGTTCTACCTTTTCTAAAGCCTTCTTATACTCCTTTCTCTTCTTCTCTTCCTCTCTCTCTCTCTCTCTCTCCTTCTCTTCCTCTTCTATAGATATAGGATCTCTATAAAGAAGATCCTCTATCTTATAGATAGTATAATTATCTAGCTCTTCTATAGTAGAAGTTCTAATAAACTTCTTTATAGTAGCTTTCTCCTCCTCTTTATATAATCTATTAAAGGGATTTATACTCCTAAGGAAGTATAAATCGTCTCTAATATCCGTATAGATATAATAGATACTATTATAAGCTAGATTCTCCTTAAAAGTATTAAACTCCTTAGGAGAATAGATACCTTTAGTAAGGAAAGTCCTAACTAGACCTATAGATAAATTAGTAGACTTTCTCTAGTAGTAGAGCTCTAGACTTACTTAGGTCCTTATAGTAGTAGCTATACCTTATTAGATAGAAGTTTAAGTAGAGAAATATCTCCTTAAAATAACTCTCCTTTAAGATATAAGAAGCTATAAACTTCCTTAGATCTAGATCTAGATCTACTAGAGAACTACTACTCTTATAGAGTAGATCTATAGAGAATAAGTTAGTAAAGACCTCTCTAATATCTAGAGTAGAGTACTTACTAGTAACCTCTAGATATTACTTAAAGTTATAGTACTTAAGCCTCTTAATAAAGTAGATAATTCTAACTCTATTAAGATAGTCTATAAGTACTTTACTTTAGTCTCCCTCTATCTTATTAAGAGTATTAATAATAGACTTAATAGTCTTATCTACCTTAGTAGAAGAGACTTTAGTACTATTAAGAATATACTTCTTAATAAAATAGAGTAGAGTAATAGTAGTAGTAGTACTAGTACTAGATATCTATAGATATATATTAGTTAAGTCTCTACTAAAGTCCCTAGTAATATTTACTTACTTTTACTAGTAGATAGTAAAGTAATAGAAGTAGTTTCGTTTAGTTTTAATTAGAATTCTAATAGAATAGTTAGTTAAGCCTCTAGAATAGTAGTAGTAGTAGTAGAAACTTACCTCTTCTTTTCCTTTCTTCTTCTCTTCTTCTTCTCTTACTAGATAGTAGAGAATAGTAGAGTAGAGTAGAGTAGTATTAAGTCGATAGAGAAGAAAGGAAAGAGAGGAAAGAGATAGTATATTTATTTTCGTTCCCTCCCCTTCTTTTTCTTCTCTTTCTCTCTCTAGCCTTTCTAGCCTTTCTAACCTTCCTACTCTCCTTCCTAACCTTTCTAACCTCTTCTACCTCCTTCCTAGCCTCCTTCTAACCTCTTCCGCTCTCGAATTTATAAGAGAGAGGAGTTAAGAGAGCCCTAAGTCCTCTAAGTCCTCTAACTCTATCTAAAGTCCTTTAACTCCTTAGCCTCTCTACCTTTCTAGCCCTCTTCCTAGCCTTCCTATTAACCTTAATTCCTTCCTAACCTCTTCCTAACCTCCTCTATTCTCGATTTAGCTAAGGAGAGAAGTTAGAGAAACCTTAAGTCCTTTAACTCCTTTAACTTTATCTAAAGTCCTTTAACTCCTTTAGCCTCCTAGCCTCTCTAGTCTCCTTTCTAGCCTCTCTATTAACTTTAAATTCCCTAGCCTTCTTTCTAACCTCTTTCTAGCCTCTTCCTTTCTTAATTAAGTTAGGGATAGGAGTTAAGAGAGTCTTAAGTCCTTTAAGTCCTTTAACTCCTTCTTAAGTCCTTTAACTCTTTCCTTAGCTTACTTTAGCTTCCTAGCCTCCCCTCTAGCCTCTCTTTCGATTTATAAGGAGGTTAGAATACTAGCCTCTCTCTTTCTAAGAGGTAGGGGAGGATAGGAAGGAGAGAGGGATATATAGAGAGAGAAGATTTCCTCCTTTCCTTTTCTTTCTATCTTCCCTATACCTCCTCTACTATATACTACTTATACTAGTATCTTTCTATACCTCTTTTCTACTCTAGAGAAGCTAGAGTTCTTTACCTACTACCTTCTTCTCCTTCTCCTACTCTTACTTTAGAAGAAAGTATAGAGAATCCTTCTCCTATCTCCTCCTATTTTCTTCTACCTCTCCTACTCCTACTTTCTTCTAAAGTAGAGAGTATAGAAGCTTCTCTAGCTTCTTTTCCTTCCTCTCCTACTTTAGAAGAAAGTAGAGAGAATAGAAGCTACTCCTAGCTTCTCTCCTTCTTAGTAAGTTTACCCTCCTCTACTAACCCCTATTTAATTAGTATAGGAACTTGTCTAAGGCTTTACTTCTAATAAAAGTACTTAAAATTTTTAAAAAAGAATAAGAATACCCTAAAGGCTACGGCTTTTTTTACTTTCTACTAAATTTATACTTAAATTTAAGTATAGAGAGTCTAAAGAGAGCTTTCCTTCTTAGACTTAGATAGAACCTTATACTAACTTCTACTCTTAGACTACCTTAGTTCTAGACCCTTTCTATAGTCCCTAATAGCTATATCTTCTCCTCTTAGTAATTCGAAAGCCTCCTCTTCTAGTATAGAATCTAGTAGCCTAGAAAGTAATAGAAATAGTAATATAGCCTCTATAGATAGCTTTAAAGTTATTAGACTTATTAGGACTAAGAGACCCTTTACTCGCGACTATTTTTAGTCGTATATATATACGAGTAAAGAGGAAGTCCTCCTATAAATATATATTAAGTACCTAGTAGACCTTAAGATAGTAGTTTACTCTAAGTATAAGACTATCCTAAATCCTATAGATAAGAAGATTCTAGAGTACCTAAAGGTAAGAATACCTATTCCTAATATCCTATATATATATTCTACTTATACTAATACTTCTATAGAGTCGGTATAGCTTAGAGTATAGCTATCTATTTACTAGAAGTAATAAGCTAGCTACCTTATTCCTAGACGAGCTTAAGATATTCCTCGAGAATAGAGAGCTTCTATATAACTTTCTAGACGTTATATAGAACCTAAAATACTTTATCTATTACTTTAGAAGCCTAGAACTAGACCTAGATAGCTTTCGATATATAATTTATAACGCTACCTTTCTAAATAGAGTTAAAGCTACTAGATATCTAAATAACGAATATAATCTTAAGGGAAGTAGTAATATAAGTAAGAATATAGATAGTAAAGTACCTCTATAGACTTTAAAGGGATTTAAGAATAATAGAAAGGTATACTTTATACCTAGAGTTAGTAGTAGATATAAAGATTTAGAGATAGAGTCTAGAGATAGAGATAGTAGTAGTAGTAATACTAATAGCTTCTAAACAAATATAAAGAGTTATAGAAAGTCGCTTAAAGATAAGTAAGACGATTATACTAAAGATATAGCTAAGAATATAGACCTTAATAAGGAAGGTAGCTACTTTATCCGCCTTACTAGCTATAATAGCTACTTAGAAGATAAGAACCTTAGATTTCTCCTAAGCCTACTAGATAAGAAGTACGAACCTACTACTAGTATTAATTCTATTCGATAGATAAACTATAAAATAGGTAGCTTCTTTAATATACTCTCGAAAGAGATAGTAGAAATAGGCCTAAAGCTCTTTAGAGATATAGAAACTCTTCCCCTCTCGATTCGAGAGTTAGTAGCTAATTCTTTCGACGCCTCTAATAAGAATAAAGTCTAATCGTTTAAAGCTATTAATACTAGTAGTAGAAAGTCTTACTTAGATATAATTAATAAGCTAGTACTCTATCTTTATAGAATAAGTAATAAGCCTAAGATAGTATACCCTACGCCTCTAAATAGCGCTAGCTTTAAATAAGTAATAGATAATCTAGCTAAGAGTTATAAATCTATAAGTAAAGAAGAGTTTATCTCTAAAGTTAAAAGTCTACTATTTACTCTCTTTAATACTCTTTTAGATTAACGTTTAGATCTAGACCTAGAAGAGAATATAGCCTTTTAAAACCCTTTTATAACTCTAGTAATTATACTTAGTCTAGATAGTACTAAGATAGAAGAGAATAACTATAGTACTTATATATTTAAGTCTAATAGTAGTATTCTAGCCCTTCTATCTAAGACTATCTATATAACTAGATTAATTATATTAGGTTACGTAGACTTTATACTTAAGTAAGTAGATAAAGAGAATAGATACGACTATTTTTAAGACCTATAGAAATCTAAGCTTAGCGTTAGTAGTAATAACTACTTTAGCGAATTCTATAAGATTCGGAATAAGCTATACTATAATAATCTAAATACTATTAGCTCTTATAATCCTATAGTAGTTCTAAACTCTAGAGAAGTCTCTATAGATAAGAAGATAGTTACTCTAGATAGTATTAGAGATATACTTATAGCTAGTCTAGAAGATCTAGAAGACTTCTTCTATAAGTAAATACTTATATTTAATAATAGTAATATAGTAGATATTAATCTTACTAAGATAGAAGATAGTAAAGCTAACTTTAATATAGGAGAAGACTTAGTCTCTACTCCCTACTTAAAAGCCTTTAAGGAGATATTTATAAAGCGCCTTTACGATAAAGACTCGACCCTAAATACTTTCTTTATAGATAAGAATCTAAATAAGATTAGAACTACTAAAGTAGAGGAGTACTTTACTCTTAGAGATACCTTCCTAAAGAAGCTTCTTATAGCTCTCTTCTTCCTCTCGAGTAGTCCTATTCGAGGAAGGGAGATTATTCTAATTCGATTTAGGAATACTAATATAACTAGTACTAGAAACCTCTATTTCGATAGTACTATTAATCTTTTTAGCCTAGACCTTACTAGCCTAGTAAAGTCTCGAGATAGAACTAAAGAATCGCCTAGTAATATTCGATTCCTTCCTTCTAGACTTAGTAGAATCCTAGTATATTATATAGTACTAGTAGTACCCCTTCTAGAGTACTTTAATATTTAAGTTCTAAATAGAGAACTCCTAGACTTTAGACTTTTTACTAATAGATTCGGAACTAGACTTACGCCTAATAATCTAAATACTAGCCTCTCTAGATATACTAAGAAGTACCTAGGATATTCCCTTACTATTAAACCTTATAGATACCTTATAATATACTATATTAAAGATAGAATTACGTTTAATAAACCTTACTTACTTAGCCTATCTAAATAATATAAGAATCCTAAAGATAAGACTTCTAAGATAGACGATATTCTAGCTAGCTACTCTACTCTTACTACTAATAATAATTATACTAGAGACCTTAATCTATTCTCTAATAAGACTTAAGATACTACTACCCGATCCTTAGAGTATTATTTACTTTACTTTAAGTATTTTAGCCTAGATCTAGATAAATCTATTAAGGATATACTAAATAAAGCCCCTACTATTAATACTAGTAGTCTTTATAGTAATAAAGAGGATTAACTTAGGCCCTTTAGTAGTAAAGAAGTAGAAGTAATAGAAGACGACGATAAAGAAGAAGAAGAAGAAGAAGAAGAAGAAGAAGAAGAAGAAGAAGAAGAAGAAGAAGAAGAAAAAGAAGAAGAGGTTACTTCTAAGTTATCTAATAGTTATAAGCCTAGTAGAAGAATACTTAAAGAAACTAGAAGTATAGGAAGAACTAGTATAGACTCTAGTCTAGAAGACTTAAGCGTTAAATCTTGTCACGATCCACTGCCCAGCGGCCACCAACTGGCCAGCTGCCCGTGACATTGATGCCTAAGGCCCCTATCGATACCCTTATCGATAGGAAGCTCCCTTATAAGGAAGCGCTTCTTAGAAACTCTTCGTAGATTGTCTACAAACTTGTTAACTTCTCGATTCACGCCTATCTCATCCGTGACACTTTTGTAGACCTCTTTCATCGTCAACGATCATCGTCACAGTCACTGATACCTCACCGTCACCGACACAGTCACCGTCACCGTCCTTTCGTCCGGTCTTTTGGAGCAAACGGCGTTTTTGGAGTTCAGAGCAGTTCCTGGCCTCATCACAGTCACATTGATTCTTCACGGCGTTCATCAAGGCGTTCGTCTTTCACAGATACCCAGTCACGACAGTCATCACGGCATACAGCACCCGCTCCTCTGAAGAGGAGCTTCCGTCCTTCCTCACGGCAAACGACACACCGAAACCACTCAGAAACTTCCTGTCTCTCAACGCTGTCATGGCGAAAGCCACCGACCGACCGAAGCCTACGCAGATACGTACTTCCGTCCTCCCCGACGACCTTCTCCAGCGAGACGTCAACGCCCTCACTCAGACCTTCACCCAGAACGAAGAGAGCCCAGAGTACGAAGCCGACTATAGCAAGCTCGACCAGAAAGAGAATGATATCATCAAGCAAGCCCAGGAGACTGAGAAGCAGGTCAACGAATCTGAAGCGGTATCGGACAAGATCGACATTGCACAGTTCTTCCCTGACACCGAGATCTATGCTGAGGATACTACAAACAAGAAGTATGTCCTCCTCAAAGACGACGACGAGGACGACGACGAGACTTTGGATCCTGTGACGCCCAAGAAGATCTACGTGGAGTGTTTGAAGGATCTCGACGACGTCGGCCTGAAGGCCCTCATCGACTCTGAACCAAAGATGGCTCATCACCTCATCCTGACCATCTGTCAGAACTACGTGCGTGCGATGCGCCATGTAGATTGCCTAACTCAGCTTTACGAAGTGTCCGAAGACAAGGTCAGCATCCTACGTGATGCCCTTGACCAGGCACGCAAGATGACGGCTGCTCTCTCCAAGAAGGATCCTCACGGTGCCGGCCTAGTCGACAAGTATATCCAGCGAGCTGATGACTGGTACAAGAAGACCAAAGCAGCAGAAGCCCAGCTCAAAGAGACCGAAGATGAACTTCAGAGAGCCCAACAGCAGCTCGACGAAGCCACCGCCAGAGCGGACGTCAACGAGAGCCAGAATGCTCAACTAGAAGGAGAGGAGATGAACCTTCGCCGCCGCATCAAAGACCTTGAAAAGGAACTCAAGAAGTCTCGTACCAACACTGCCGGCCCATCTGAGAAGCGTGGCCGCTCTCGTGATCCGTCCCGTCACCCTCGTTTCCGGTCTGCTAGATCACTGTCAGAGGATCGCCGCAATCGCTCTCAGTCACCATCTGCGTCCCCCTCTCCCAACCGCCACCAGAAGGCTCCATCCAACCCAGGCAGTGACAGCAGTCACAGCAGCGATGAATCGGACAGTGACCGACCTGCCCGTCGCAACAAGAACCCTGCGCCTCGCAGCAAGAAGCACCGTACACCGGACCGCGACACCGTTCGTACCGCCCAGACAGACGTCACCTCCTTCGACCCTACCTTGAGTAAGGGATACACCACAGACCGAGCCGTCGCCGATCCTGAGAAGTTCGGCAACGATGGAGCACTGTCATACCAGCGTTGGTTGCGCCAGCTCGAGAACAAGCTTGACGTGACTGTCTTCCGTGACACCAACGCCCTCTTGTCTTATGTTCACAGCTGCACTAAGGGCACTCCTTGGGAGACACTCGAAGCCCGTGTGCCCTCACGTCTCGGAAAGGACTTCAACACCGACTTGCTCTTCCAGGACCTCGATGAGATGCTCGCCTTCCTTGAAGAGCGATTCGGAGAACACAACCGCGTTGGAAAAGCTCATGACGAAATGACCTACTGCAAGCAGGGTCAAGATGAATCATTCAATGACTTCTTCACTCGCTACCAGAAGTTGCGCCCGCACGTCGGCTGGACGCCAGTCACCGAACTCTACCAACTACGACAGAAGTTGACTGCGAAGTATCGTTCCAAGCTTACTGGCAATCCAGCAAAGACCGTCAAGGATCTCATCGAGCGCTGCACCGACATGGACGATGACTTCAAGGAACTTGACCGCCGCTTCCCTCGCAGCAAGGACAAGAAGCAGGGTGGCGGAGGTGGAAACAAGAAGTCGAACGGTGGATCCAACAACAACAATCAACAAGGCCCGAGCCATCTTGCAGAGAAGTACCGCAATCTGCCCAAGCTCACCGCCGACGAGCGCACCAAGTGCATGAAGGAGAACCGTTGCTTCCGTTGTCGTGAGGTCGGACATCGTCCAAAGGATCCCTCCTGCCCAATGAACGGCTTCACCAACGACGGCCGCGCTGTCAACACCTCCGAGACCACCGTCCAAGACGACAAGAAGGACCCTGAGCCTGAGAAGGAAGGCCAGGGAAATGGCAACTCCACTGTCTAAGCGCGGTAGTCAGTGGACATGAAGAAGACGGACCTTTGAAGATCTCAGAAGACGCCTGGATCGAACCACAACCCTCAGCATCAGCTACTGGAGTATCACCTGACATTGAACCTCATGTAGTCTTGCAATCCAAAGTCAATGGCTATAAAGCTCGCTCCTTTCTCGACCCAGGTGCCACTTCCGTTATCGTCCAAACCGCCTTCGCCCGCGCCTCTAAGTTACCCTTCATCCCTCTCGCCCGCTCAAGATCTCTTAACCTCGCCGACGGTAGCTCTACGGCCAGCCGCATTACTCACGGCACCCTCGTGAACCTAGACATTAACGGACACCTGGAACAGGTAGTCGCGTTCATCGCCGATGTGCAATACGAACTAGTCCTTGGCCTCTCGTGGTTCGCTAAGCACGAACCATTCGTCCATTGGTCAACCGGTCGCATTGCGTTCTGCTCCGACCACTGCAGAGAGGTCTGCAATCATGGCAAGAACCTCATTCAAACCTCCTCAGTTCTACATCCGCCGAAACCTCCACTATCCTTGCACGATATCATTAACGCCTCTCCGAAGAAGGCTCGCACGACCTCCAAGGAAGAAACCCGTCCTACGACACCGACACCCTTCACGAAAGAAGACGTCAGCCTCGAAGAGGTTGAATGCCACGGAATGTCCTTCAAGACATGCATGTCAATGGCTCACCGGCCCGATGCCGACGTCACCGCCTTATGGATCACGCGTCCAGCTCGCGGTGACGCTCGATTGCAGGACCAGGTGGATGCTACGCTTGCAGCTCACGGCATATCCACAGAAGACTTCGACAAATTCATGGCAGGAAAGTCCGATGCTGACCCCCGAACTAAACTGCCTCCTGAATATCACCACCTCCTAGATGCCTTTTCACGCAAGGGCGCAGACACGTTGCCCCCACACCGTCCTGGGATTGATCACGAAATCATCCTCAAGGAAGGTGCAGAACCACCGTACAAGCGACCTTATCCCTTGTCCCAAAAGGAGAATGATGCGATCAAGAAATGGGTTGATGAACAACTCTCAAAGAGGATGATCCGCGAGAGCAACTCGCCCGCTGCTTCGCCCGTCATTGTCGTTCGCAAGCCCGGCGGAGGACTACGAATTTGCATCGACTACCGAGCATTGAATGCTCTCACTGTCAAGAGCCGGTACCCGATTCCACTCGTTTCAGATACTCTCAACCGCTTAAGCGGGAAGAAGTACTTCACGAAGCTGGACGTGATAGCCGCGTTCAACAGGATCCGTATCGCACAGGGACAAGAATGGATGACCGCCTTCACTACACGCTACGGGCAATTCGAGTGCCTTGCTATGCCCTTCGGCTTGTGCAATGCTCCGTCAACGTTTCAGTCCGCTATCAATCGAGCACTCCGAGATTACCTCGACGATTTCGCCTCAGCCTATCTCGACGACGTCCTGATATTTTCAGACTCGTTGGAAGACCACAGGCAACACGTTTGTAAGGTACTCGAGCGTTTGAGGGATGCGGGCCTGCAGATCGACATCGACAAGTGTCAGTTCCACGTCCAAGAAACCAAATACTTGGGCCTTATCGTAGGACAAGATGGCATTCGTATGGACCCAGAGAAGGTCGATGCCGTAGTCAATTGGGAGACTCCGCGCAGTGTAAAGGACGTCCAATCCTTCCTTGGTTTCGCCAACTTCTACCGACGATTCATTGAAAAATTTTCTAAGATCGCAGCCCCATTGACTGACCTCACAAAGACCACCGAAGACTCCTCCGGAAGGAAACCAACCTTCACATGGACCGATCGTTGCCAGCAAGCATTCGACCACCTGAAACAACGTTTCATCTCCGCTCCGATTCTGGCCTATTACACCCCGGGATTGGAGACAGTACTCGAAACAGATGCCTCCGACTTCGTTACTGCCGCCGTGCTCTCTCAGAGGGGTACGGACGGACTCCTTCGCCCAGTCGCCTTCCTGTCAAAGAAGATGACGCCCGCAGAATGTAACTACGACATATACGACAAGGAACTCATGGCTATCGTCAAAGCCTTTGAGGAATGGAGACCTGAACTCGCAGACAGCGAAGGAGAGCCCGTGAAGGTGCTCTCTGATCACAAGAACCTGGAATATTTCATGACCACCAAGCAACTCAACCGCCGCCAAGCTCGTTGGGCTGAGTTCCTCTCCCAGTTCAACTTTACCATTGTTTACCAACCCGGCAAGAGCAACACTAAGCCAGACGCTCTTACTCGACGCTCGCAAGACTTGCCTGTGGATCCAGATGACCCTCGGATCCAGCACCAACAACAGATTGTCATCAAGCCCCATCAAGTGCTGAATCTGTCCGGGCTGGACATTGACCTTGAACATGCCAGCCACGTCGATGGATTGGTCGACGACGTTCGAGAACTGTATAAGGAACCAGAGATCAAAGCCGCCCTGAACCAACTCACAAAGGGCGAGGAAAAGGTCCCTTACCTAGACAAGCTGAAGTATCATCGAGACGACTGCCGCGCCATTGACGGCTTGATCTTTATCAAGAATCGGTACGGAGGCGAGAGCATGTTAGTCCCCGGAGAGGACAGTACAGTCCGCACCCGCATTCTAAAGGACTGTCACGACAACGTCGCCGCCGGCCACCCAGCACCTGCCAAATTCCACGAGCTAGTGGCACGAAATTTCATCTGGCCATCTATGGCTCGAACGATCCATCAGTACTACCGGAACTGTCGCACCTGCAAGCACATTCGCGGTCTTCAGCGACAAGCACAAGCACTGCTCCACCCCCTGCCTACACCGTACCAACCTTGGCAGAGTATATCCATTGACTTCGTCACCGACCTCCCTGAAAGCCGCAGTTTGCTGGACGATGTAGTCTATTCGAACATCATGACCATTACTTGTCGTCTGACCAAGGAGCGACACTTGATCCCTGTCAAATCTATGAAAGCCGACCACTGCGCACGCGTGTTTGTGCGATATGTGTGGAGCCGTCATGGCTGGCCTGAAGACATCGTGTCGGACAGAGGCCGCCAATTTGTTTCAGCCTTTTGGAAGAGACTCTGTGCTATCCTGAGCACTCAACGCAAACTGTCCTCGTCGTACCATCCTCAGACGGATGGTCAATCTGAGAACACTAACAAGGTGATGGAGCAATACCTCCGAGCCTTCTGCAACTACACCCAGAACGACTGGGCCGACTGGCTGCCCATGGCTGAATTCGCAGCAAACAACCACGTCTCCGCCACCACAGGAGTTTCACCCTTCTTTGCCAACCTCGGACGCAACCCTCAGTTCACAGAACTCAATCTGGCTAAGGAAATGCCATCAGTGATGCCCCACAAGCAGCGCTTGGACGCCGAGGCGGCCAATGCGTTCGCAGAACGAATGAATGAAATTCACCATCACGTGCGCCAGCAAATTGAACTGGCTCAAGCGTCGCACACTGAATTCGCAAACCGCAAGCGATTCGCACCACCAACCTACAATGTCGGAGACCTCGTCTACATCAACACCAAGAACTGGAACACTGAGCGGCCCTCGAAGAAGCTCGACATCAGGTTTGCTGGTCCCTACCCAATCCAAGAGGTGCTGCCACACGGCGCCTACCGACTCGACCTACCTGAAGCTCTCTCAACCCTTGACAATGTGTTCAACACTAATCTGCTCCAACCAGCTGCCAGCGACCCACTGCCCGGGCAGCGTGAACCACCACCGCCGCCGATCCTCGTCCAAAACACCCAAGGCGCCGACCATGAATACGAAGTGGAAGAGATACAAGATGTCATCGCTGAGAAGCACCGAGGCAAGGGTGCGAAGGAGAAGAACAGGAGGGGCCCGAAACAAGTCTGGTACAAGGTCAAGTGGAAGGGCTATGACGATGCAACCTTGGAGCCCGCTGAGGAAGTGGAACAACATTCGGCCGCCTCTGTTGCGGACTTCTGGCATAACAATCCTCAGTCGTCCATACACGGACACTCCGTACCACAGCCACCGCCGGACTGGATCCCTAATGAGGGGCGCACAGGACCAGTTTCTGCTGCCATCGACTCGAGTCCGTCGGTGGCTGCATACTCGCAAGGCCAACCTGACTGCGTTGATCAAGGATATGAAGAGCATGGTAAAGCTGGAGCGTACGCCCGCTCAGGCAACAAGTGCACTCAGATCCAGCAACCCGTCATGGAAGCGCAGAGTAGCGGTATGGATCTCCACGCGCCTGCTTCTGAGATGACCTTGCCAGAGGTTTCGACAACAAGCGAAGACCATGACAACTCCCTCCTCAGTCCATCGGCGACGCGCAATGCCGCCCGCATGAGTACAGAGCAAAAGTTGTGTGAGGAAGCTGTTCCTTCGTCTGCCGCTGTTGAGCCATTTTCTTGCACAGGCAAGGTTGAGACGCCCGTGCCGTCGATATCGTCGCTTCAAGGGACTGAAGAGCATATGAAGGGGGGGGTAGTGTCACGATCCACTGCCCAGCGGCCACCAACTGGCCAGCTGCCCGTGACATTGATGCCTAAGGCCCCTATCGATACCCTTATCGATAGGAAGCTCCCTTATAAGGAAGCGCTTCTTAGAAACTCTTCGTAGATTGTCTACAAACTTGTTAACTTCTCGATTCACGCCTATCTCATCCGTGACAAATCTAGAGCTATAGAACTTAGCTCTATAGATCTAGAATATTATAATAGAGAGGAGGAACCTTTAAACTTAAAGAACCTAGATAAGCCTATAGTTTTTAGAGATAGTACTAGTACTTCCTCTATAGTATAAACGCTTAGTAAGCCTAGTAAAGGAAAAGAGAGAGTTATCTCTCTCTCTAGCCTTACTAGAGATAACTTAAGACTTCTAGAGACTAATATACCTAAGTTACCTAAACGAAATCTTATAGAGGACTTTATAGAAGCTACTCTAGATAATAGTAGTACTAGAAAAGTAGGAGATAGAGAGGTACCCTCTTTTCCTACTATAGAAGAAAATCTAGAGTCTAGTCCCTTAAAAGATAGTAGTAATAAAGACTTTCTAAATATAGAAGAGGAAGATAATCTAATCGACTTAGGACTAGAGAACTTAGAGATTCCTAGCTCTAGTAGATACCTAGACGTTCGAAGTAATACTAGTAAGAGATCCTATAGTAAGAGAGATAGTACCTCTAATAGTAGTAAAAGTAATAGATCTAGAGACCCTAGTATACCTCTTAGGAAAAGAGGATAACCTAAGCTTATTAGAGGAGTAAGAGAAAGGCTAAGAAAGAGTAGATAAAGAACCCTAATAGATAGAGAAGTAGGTTAGATAGACTTCTATAGAGGAATAGTAAAGTCCTACCTCTATCTTATAGCTATTTCTTAGTACTCTCTTCCTCTAATACTAACCTTCTATTAGCTATACTCTATAAGATAGAGTATATAGAATACTATAGAGACCTTTAATATTCCTAAATCTAGGGTTAATATATATAGTATAGCTTAACGTTAGTAGTAGAGTTAGTAGTAGACTAGGGTTTCGCCTTATTCTCTCTTCTATACTTTAGGGATAGAGGAGTTATATATATAAACTTCGTCCTTCTTAGAATTATCTAGAATCCCCTATCTATATAGAGTATAGAGTAGTATAAGACTACGAATTATAGTAGAGTTCTATAATCTATAAGAAGTAGTATTAAGAATAAGACTTAAAGATAGCTAATTATATATATCTAGGCCCTAATACTAGGGTCCTCTATAAAGGTTTAAGGCTACTAGATAGCCTTTATAGTAAGGACTATACTATACTATTAAGGAAAGCCTAAAAGCTATACTAGGTAGCTACCTCTACCTTATACTATAGTACTCTTATAGAGAGTAGTCTAGAGTTCTAAGACTATACTTAAGTAATTAGGGACTAGAAGTATTATATCTAAGATAGCGTATAAAGCTATAGTCTCTACTAATTATCTAGTAAATAGTCTAAATATACTACGTCTAGTTAGATTATACTTAAGTTAGGGTTAGTTCTCTACTAGGGCTAGATAAATAAGATAGTAGATTACCTCTAGCTTAGAGGAAATTCTAGAGTCTTATAATATACTATATAGTACTAGGAAGTAAAGTACTATCTAGCCTTCCTAAGGAGTTTATAATAAAATAGAGTCCTAGTATATAATACTTAGAGGTTTCTATATAAGAGTCTATAAGAGAGTAAGCGCTATTAAAGGCTAGAGTTAGTCTAGTAGTAATATAGAGGATATAGAAGGATAATATATAGTAGAATAGAAGGGTAAAGTAGTCTTTTTTACTACTAAAGTAGAAGTAGTAAAGGAAGCTAAGTAGTATAGGCTTCTAGAAGTATAGTAAGTACTCTCTATATAATATAGAGCCTATAGAAGTATCTTAGAGGTCGAGTTTAGGGTCTAAGGTAGCTACTATAGAGGTAACTCTACTATCTCTCGAGAAGTCTATATCTAAGTAGTAGAAGAATAAGTTAACTAATTCGAAAATAGAGGGTAGTATTAAAATTAGGGTAAAAGACTCCCTTAGAAGCGATTTAAACTAAAGTAATTAGAAGTACTAAAAAATCTAACGCCTTTAGCTATTCGAGGTAGAATAAATAAAGGAAAGAAGATAGTAAATACTTCTAGAAGTATAGAAAGTAGTCCCTATATAATATAGAGCCTATACGAACGTATTTAAGGTTAAGTTAAGCGTCTAAAGTAGCTACTATAAAGGCGACTCTACTATCTCTTAAGAAGTCTATATCTAAGTAGTAGAAGAATAACTTAACTAATTCGAAAATAGAGGGTAGTATTAAAATCGAGGCGAAAAGTTCTCTTAGAAGCGATTTAAACTAAAGTAATTAGAGGTACTAAAAAATCTAATACCTTTAGCTATTCGAGATAGAATAAATAAAGGAAGGAAGGTAGCGAATACTTCTAGAAGTATAGGAAGTAGTCCCTATATAATATAGAGCCTATATAAATATATTTAAGGTCGAGTTAAGTATCTAAGGTAGCTACTATAGAGGCGATCTTACTATCCCTTAAGAAGTCTATATCTAAGTAGTAGAAGAATAAGTTAACTAATTCGAAAATAGAGGATAGCGTTAAAATTAAGGCGAAAGGTTCCCTTAAAAGCGATTAAAACTAAAGTAATCGAAAATACTAAAAAATCTAATACCCTTAACTATTCGAGGTAGAATAAATAAAGGAAGGAGAGTAGCGAATACTTCTAGAAGTATAGAAAGTAGTCTCTATATAATATAGAGCCTATATAAATATATTTAGGGTCGAGTTAAGTATCTAAGGTAGCTACTATAAGAGCGACTCTACTATTCCTTAAGAAGTCTATATCTAAGTAGTAGAAGAATAACTTAACTAATTCGAAAATAGAGAGTAGCGTTAAAATTAAGGTAAAAGGTTCCCTTAGAAGTAATTTAAACTAAAGTAATTAGAGGTACTAAAAAATCTAATACCTTTAGCTATTTAAAGTAGAATAAATAAAGGAAAGAGGATAGTAAATACTTCTAAAAGTAAAGGAAGTAGTCCCTATATAATATAAAGCTTATATAAATATATTCGGGGTTAAGTTAAGTATCTAAGGTAGCTACTATAAAGGTAACTCTACTATCTCTTAAGAAGTCTATATCTAAGTAGTAGAAGAATAACTTAACTAATTCGAAAATAGAGGGTAGCGTTAAAATCGAGACGAAAGGTTCTCTTAGAAGTAATTTAAACCGAAGTAATTAGAAGTACTAAAAAATCTAATACTTTTAGCTATTTAAGGTAGAATAAATAAAGGAAGAAGAGTAGTAAACGCTTCTAAAAGTATAGGAAGTAGTCCCTATATAATATAGAGCCTATACGAACGTATTCGAGGTTAAGTTAAGTATCTAAAGTAGCTACTATAAAGGCGACTCTACCGTCCCTTAAGAAGTCTATATCTAAGTAGTAGAAGAATAAGTAGTCTAATTCGAAAATAGAGGGTAGTATTAAAATTAGTATAAAAGATTCCCTTAGAAGCGATTTAAACTAAAGTAATTAAAGATACTAAAAAATCTAATACTTTTAGCTATTTAAGGTAGAATAAACGAAAGAAGG
Organism: Zasmidium citrigriseum; assembly: GCA_002786025.1. Lineage (NCBI taxonomy): Eukaryota > Fungi > Ascomycota > Dothideomycetes > Mycosphaerellales > Mycosphaerellaceae > Zasmidium > Zasmidium citrigriseum. Next base: position 21,346 of record NHNW01000005.1, on the reverse strand, counting down.
AGGGTAGCGAATACTTCTAGAAGTATAGAAAATAGTCCCTATATAATATAGAGCCTATATAAATATATTTAAAGTTAAGTTAAGTATTTAAAATAGTTACTATAAAAGTAACTCTACTATCCCTTAAAAAGTCTATATCTAAGTAGTAGAAGAATAAGTAGTCTAATTCGAAAATAGAGGGTAGTATTAAAATTAAGGCGAAAGGTTCCCTTAGAAGTAATTAAAACTAAAGTAATTAGAGGTACTAAAAAATCTAATACTTTTAGCTATTTAAAATAGAATAAATAAAGGAAAGAGGATAGCAAATACTTCTAGAAGTATAGGAAGTAGTCCCTATACGATATAGAGCCTATATAAATATATTCGAGGTTAAGTTAAGTATTTAAGATAGCTACTATAAGGGTAACTCTATTATCTCTTAAGAAGTCTATATCTAAGTAGTAGAAGAATAAGTTAACTAATTCGAAAATAGAGAGTAGCGTTAAAATTAGAGCGAAAGGTTCCCTTAGAAGTAATTTAAACTAAAGTAATCGGAGATACTAAAAAATCTAATACTTTTAACTATTTAAGGTAGAATAAATAAAGGAAAGAGGATAGCGAATACTTCTAGAAGTAAAGGAAGTAGTCCCTATATAATATAAAACCTATCTAAATATATTTAAAGTTAAGTTAAGTAACTAAAGTAGCTACTATAAAGGTAACTCTACTATCTCTTAATAACTTTATATCTATCTAGGGTTTTATAAGCTCTAATAACTCTAAGGTAGGTAGTACTTATATATTAATTCTCTTAGGTAATACCTATCTATATAATAATTATATATCTAAAGATCTATATTATATATATAGAGAAAGTAGTCTTCTACTATATACTATCTATTTAGAAAGATATATAAGCTAGAGACGCTTAGATATTAAGTTTCTAGTTAAGGATAGGTTAGCTTTTAAAAGTCTATTATATAAAGGTTTAGTATATATCTATTCTCTTCTTTATACTCTATTATCTTCTATATAATATACTAGGGTTAATTAATATAGGCTATAAGAAGAAGTATTTAAAGGCCTATAGAGTAGTAACTATAATAGTTATAAGATAGGAGATTAGGAAGTAGTAAATAATAGATATAGTTAAAGATATAAGTATTAAAGAGGGTAAGAGTAGTATAATCTAGAACGTAAGTAAATAGTATTAAGATAGGGTTACTAAAAATATCTACTAGAAGGTTAATTATTAATATCGCTACTACTAGGCGTCGTTAATAGGCTAGGTAGTAGTTAGTAATTAAGTTAACGAGTAGTAGATAGAAGTACTACTTAAGTATATTATTTAGCGCGATATAATATAGTTATTAATACTACTAGATTTAGTAAAGAGTATTATAGAAAAGCTTCTATATAGAAAGTTAGCTAATAGATAAATAGAGCTATTAGGCCTAAACTAGTAGAAGAGATTCTAAGCTAAGTATAATTATAAGAAGGTTAAGATAAAACCTATTAAGTTAGTAAGATAGTTAGCTTATAATCTAGATATTATTTAAGCTTAGTTTACTAGCCTAGGGAAGATAATCTAGTAATATTAGGTACTACCTTATAATATCTAGAATATAGACGAAATTAGCTTCTATATAGCTATTAGCGGTAACTAGTATATTATTATAATAGACGTAAGGAAGTATAGTTAGACTCTAAGTAAATATAATTATAAGTATATTATAGTTATAGAGGTAGTTAATACTATAAGCGGCTCTATTAAGCCTATACTAATTATAAGTAGGGTAGCTATTATAAGTAGCTAGTTTAATAAGAGCGTACTTAATAATATACTTATAGGTACCTTTAAGAGTAGCTATCTTAATAATAAGCTAGTATAAAAATAGATTAAGTACTTTAAGCGACTATTATAGCCTACTAATAATAAGAAGTAGCGGCTCCTTATTATTAATAACTATAGTAGTTACTACTTCTTTAAGTTCCTTAAGTCTACTTATTAGTTATAAATTCTTATATATAGGCTACCTCCTTATACTTCTTATTTCTTATAGCTACTTAATATAGTTATCTTCTAGCTATATAAGTACTACTATCGACTAGTAGTTAATAGAGTAATTTATCTTAAAGTAGGTCGATTTAGAGTAGCTAAGTTTATAATATATTTAGAGAGCGTAAGATATCGCTTATATTTTTAAAGAAGAATATCTAGTTAGCTTTTAGAGAGACTAGTATTAAGCCGTTTAATATAGAGTAGCTATATCGACGTCTTTATAAGTAGTTTAGAGTAGGGTTAGGGTTAGGATTTTACTATTACTTCTCTACTTAGGCTAAGAGATAATAAGAAATAAGCCTTACTTAGCTATACTATCTATAGTATTACCTCTTAACCGACCCCTTTCTCGTTAGATCCTAAGACTTTCTATCGTCCGCTATCGACCTCTATTTCCTCGATATTCTACTTCTGTAATATAAGCTTTAAGGAGTCCTAGACTAGCTTATCTAGGATTAATTATATCTCTCTATAGGTAGAGTTAGCCTTCTATCCTTATACTACTATCGTTATCCGTATTAATCGTAGTAGGTTTTAGAGAGTTTATCTACTAGGGTCCTAGAGTAGCTAATACTTCGAGCTATAGTAACTCTCCGCTAGGCTACGTAGGGGTTATAGTAGTTCTTATCTAAATCGACTACTATACTAGTAGAGAATTAGAGTTAGCGTCTTAGCTAGATACGACTAGCCTTTAAGATTAGAGATCTATATTACCGTCTTATCCGATATAATCTCTAGCTAAGATCTATATAAGTTCTATACTCCGTCTTATCCGACTAATACTTCTATATATAGAGAGTTAGTAATACTTAGTTTCTAGCGTCTTACCTCCTATACTCCTTATTCTATAAGTTCCTTATCCGAGCTATAGTTTATCCCCTCTACAATCTACTTCTACTTCCTAGATATCCTTTTAGTCTATAGCTTTTAATAGCCTCTTTTACCTTTAAGTTTAGGTAGCTCCTAACTTACTAGCGTACCTAGCTCTACTTAATACGTCTCTAGCTAAACTTTTTAGAGTTCGTCGTCCTATCTAGGTTACTACCTAGTAGTTAGTCCGACTAGTCTCTATAGGTTAGGGTACTCTAGCGGAGTTAGGGGCTTATCCCTATAATTTTTATCTTATAGCTACTAGTATTTACTATAACTATAATAGGGCCCTAGTACGATATTCCTCTATAGTATATAGTTACTCTACTTACTTATCTATACTCGTCCTATCCTTAGTAGGGTAGGATTTATCGTATAAGTTAGCTTATAGAGGCTATATTAAGGACGCTATAGTTTCTAATTACTAAGTTCCCTCCCTTCCTTATACGCTTTTATAACTACCCTCTAGTAAACTCTACTTTCTTAGAGAATATCTTTCGGATTCGTACTCTAACTAGTACCCCTACTTATAGAATAGGCCCTTACTTATTCTACTAACGCTAACCGAATAGGACCCCTTACTATACTATATACTATAGGGACTAAGTAGCTTAGAGTTACTATAATATCGTATCTCTATTATACCGAAAAGCTACCCGAAGGTTATTATACTAGGTCGATTAGCTAGTTTTCGTCGTTTCCTAATATATACTAGCTACTCTTAGGCCTTTAAGGGTTCCCCTAGGCTTAGCGGATTAGTTCCTCGCCTAAGGTAGTACCTTAATTAATTATCGTCTTAATCTTAATACTAGGTAATATTATACTTCTTATAGACTTAGTCGCCTTCTAGGGTAGGAGCTCTAATAAAATCGGCCTTTTATAGCCTTTCCCCTAGCTCCGTATCGACTACTTATAATAGATTATACTCTGTCCTAGGTACTTACTATAAACCTAGAAGCGTCTTTACTACGTCCTAATATAGCGACGTAGTAAGGTAGTTTTATATCGTTACCTAGGATAAAAGGAATTCTTTAAAGGTAGTAAACTTTACGATCGATTAATATATATCCTTACTCTAAACTATCTAGACTTATAACCCGAAATCTATAATCTTACCCTTCTTAATTAGCTTACTATTATATCTATAATATCCTATATATCGCTACTATCTAGGTTACTCCTATTACTACTTCCTATAAGACCTTCGATAGCCTTATAGTTAATAATATTCCTTTCGGATATTTTATATTAATCGATATAATACTTAGTCCGTACTTTAGTTACTATCTCTAAAAGAGTATCGAATACGCGTCGAAACTAGAGCGTATTAATTAGAAAGTCGATTAGTAAGATTTAGTCGTCGTTCTCCTTATTCGCCTCGTTATTAGCGCTACTATTATCCTCGTTAGTATAGTTACTAGTATATTCCGCGGACGTCGCTTATCTTATACCTTTATTTTTTCGGTCGACTATTCGTTTATAAAGTTTAGAATCGCGGGCCCGCTATCGCTCCTCTCGTTTCGTTAGAGGGATATATAAGTTTAGCTAAGAGTATAGGTCGTAATTCGCGTAGATTTCCTTTCTATATATATATTTATACTTATATAGGTATCTACTAATTCGGTAGTATAGTAGGCGGTCTTAGTAGTCCTTTAGTACTAAGAATATAACGTCTACTCTCTAAAACCCTCGTATTAACCTCTTCGCTAATATCTTCTAAGTACATTTTAGGTAGAGACTATCCCTCTCCCTCTCTAGTTTTACTTTACGTCTTTAAAGGTAATACTTTCGAAGTATCGCCTTCGTTAAAGTTATCGTATTAGTATACTCTATCTCTTATTTAAGATAGTCCTTCTAGTAGTAGCTTTTATTAGGAGTAACTCGGAAGTCCTTATAATTAATAGCCGAAATCGCTCGAATTAGCGGTTATATCGTTAAGACGTCTATAGTATATCCCGTATTTACTAGAGCTTAAAGACCTATTTAATAAGATACTCGAAGTTCCTCGAACCGTTATTATACTAGAGGAATTCCGTAGGTATTACGAACTAAATTTTAATACCTTTATCGAAGTACGATCTACCGTATTAAATCTATATAGCGATCCGTAGTTATCTTACTAAATCTATTTAGCGGTTAGTCCTAGGGAGGGTAATTTAGCGTATAGTATATCGACGATTTAAACTAGATCGTTACTAGATAGGCGCTATATTTAAATATTAGGGCGATATAGCGGTTATATACGCGGAGTCGATATCCTACTCCCTATATATCGGAATAGTCTTATAGCTATATTGTCTTATTTACGGCCCTCTTTATTCTATCCTTTAGGTAGGCTATAAAATCGATACCGCTATATTTAACTAGGAATCTAAGATAGGTATATAATTCGCCCCTTAGAATAACGGGAATTACTTATCTATTAACGTAAAGTAGCTTAGGCTCTTCTTTATCTTCGTTAATATTATATATTACTATATACTTTAGAACATTTAATTTTATATTATTAGCCTTATACTAGGTATCTAGTACTTTAAGCGTATATTTAATTTTATCTATACTATCGGCTAGGATCGTTCTATTATCGGCGAAAAATAGACTTCTTAGGATAGGTTCCGCCGCGCTATCCTTATTTAAGTCTTCTAATAGATTATCTATAAAGATCGTAAATAGCCGTATAGAATATAGTCTACCCTAATATACTCCTCTTATTTATTAGAACTATAGTATAGCGCTATTATTAACTAGAGCTCGCGATCGTACTCTTATAAATACTAGACTTATAATAAGCCTTCGTATAATCGGAGAGTAGTCTTATTAGCGTAGCTTTTCCGCGAGTAGCTAATAGTTAATAATATCGAACGCTAATTTAAAATTAATAAATATAATATATCGGGTACGTCTAGTATATATTCTAAGATAGAGTATAGCGGCGTTAGTTAAGGTTAAGTAGTTTAACCTAAATCTAGCTTACGTTTTATATACCTTAGCCTAACTATTCTAGTTAAAAAATAATAGTATTATACGTTTAAATAACTTTCGAAATTCGTATATAAGCGTAATTAGGCGTAGGTTTCTAATATTATTCGGACTATAAGCCTTCTTACGAATTAAATAAATCTCTGTATCGTTCTAGCGATAAGGTATTCGCCTAGTCGCTAGATACTTCGAGTAGAGCTTATATATTATTATAGGAAGCTAAGTATACCTAAGTACCTTAAGCGCTTATATATAGATACTATTACTACTACTACTTTTTATTCTATCTTACTAAGCGATTATCTTACGGATATTATCGATTATAATTATTAGCGACTATTAACTATCTAGCTCTATTAGTCGGGCTATCTATATCGAGTAGTCCTCTATATCGTAAAATAGCCTTTAGTAATAAGTCGATAGGTAGTAGTAGCGTTATCGAAGTAATCGGTATATTTTAGCTATAGTATTACTACCTATTTCTATTAGCTAAATAGGTTCGTTACTATCTAGGCCTCCTCCTCTCGAGCTTACTAGCTTATATAGCCTTATAGACCCTTATATTAAATCGTCTACTTTTAGCGTAGTTTTAGGGCGACGTAGAGGGTAATTCTTCTTAGGCCTTAGCTTCCTTAGCCTACTCTACTTTTTCGGCTTATAGGCGGATCCCTTAGGCTACTTATTTACTTTCTTAGACTACCTCTTCTATATCTTAGGGTTTCGAGTTACTTATCGAGTAGTTATATAGGGTATATACGCCCTATAGCTTACTCTACTAATAGTCGCTTAGAGTACCTTCTAGACTATAGTTATAAGGCCTTTATTAATATAGTCGATATTCTCTATTTAGAGGAGGGTATAGTATCGGTCTAGTTAGCGCTCGAATTCGGCTATTAACTAAATTCGTTTACCTCTCTCTTAGAGTAGGCCTATCTAGTACTATAGTAGATTAATTACGGCTCTAGTCTTTTACGAATCGTATCCTAGCCTAAGACATATAAAGTATTTATAATCCGTTTATAGGCCTAGTACCTTCGCGTTAAGTAATAGTAGTTCTAGCTTCTTCTTCGTATACTTCGCGAAGTAGTAGTCTATCGTAAGTTTCTTTTAAAGCGGTATACCTAGTAAACGCTTATTGTCTCTATCTAGTAGTATCTAGGCGAGATTATTCTCTCTTCTAAGCTACGATAATACCGTAATCTAGTCCGTATAGCGAATACCCTTATCTTAGAAGTTATTCGTACTATATAGGCGTATATTAATATCTCCTATTATAACTATACTATTAGTAAGGGTTTATAGTACCGTTACTACCTCTTCGTCTAGTATTAACGGTAGTAAATAGACTACTATTATTATATCCGTACTAGTCTAGAATAAAATGCTATAGCTAGTAACTATTATATTATCGCTAATCTCCTACTTAGCCTACTCTATTACGAGAAGTATTATACCGCCGCTTAGGCGGCCTAGTCCCTTCTCTTATACTCTAGACTCTCTAGCGACTCTAGCGGGCCCTATAGTATTATCTAGTCTTAGTATTTACGTAATAAAGTATATATATTTCTAATACTTCGTATCGTCCTAGTACTATATCTCTATAATAAAAATAGCGTCGAAGGTCTTTATTAGGTATTCTATAATAACGTCCTAGTTCTAAGGGCCTAGGCCTTAGCTATTTAAGAAGCTAATCCGCTATCCTAATCGTTCGCTATCTATATTTCTTTTCTTCGCCCGCTACCTTCGAAATACCTAGTTTAAATAATTCTTAGAGCTTACTATAATTAGCTTCGGTTAGCTAGCTACCTTTACTACCCTTCCTTAGTTAGCGTCTCTTATTCTTCTTAGGTTATACCTTAGTACGATCGCTATTAATATCGTCTATATCTACTACTAGGCGCTTAGATCCTATAGTCGTTCCTTCTAGATACTTAAGTAGGTCTTCTTATCCTAGTAGGCTAGTATTATCGAATACGAAGGTAGACGAAGAACGCTAGCTCGCTTACGTAATCTAGGGCTCTCTAGTATAAGTAAGAGTCTAAGTAGAGATAGGCGGACTAATTAGTTCTTAATTAGGTTATACTAGGAGTATCGTAGCGTACGCTATAGAGTTCTATAAGGTCGGTCTACTATAATCCTATATAAGGCTATTATCCGTACCTAGCGGTAAGGGTTCTTACGTAGAGTCGATTAGAAGTACCTCTCTTAGTACTATAAATAGTAGAAAGGGTCGCTAGGCGTCTTAATCTCTACTCCTACTAGGTAATTAATCGTCTTATAGGGATAGAGGGTTAATATATAACTTAAGTTCTATACGTAGTAGTTCTAGGTTATAGTTAGGTAGTTTAGCTAGCGCCTTACGATACCTCTCGGTAACTTTATCTAGGTCTTCTTTAAGGAACGTAACCTTCTCTCTAGATTAATTAGGCTTTTTAGGGGCTATAGGGTCGGTATCTAACTAGAAACCTATATATAATAAGCTTAGATTATAGTTAAAAGTTTTAACTAGCGCTTTACGATACGCTTAGGTAATCTTATCTAGGTCTTCCTTTATAAAATCGACCTTTTACGTAGGATCTTTTAAATATTCGTTTACGAGGTACTCGGCCTATCGATAGGTATTATTAATATATAGTTATAGCTTAATAATCCTATAGGGTAGCTCTCGATATTAGGAAGTTATTTTTAGTACCTAGTATAACTTTTATCGAGTAGTATTAAAGGCTATTTTACTCTTATAGTCTCTTATAAATCTATATTTAGGTCCGCCCGACTATATATACTAGAGGTAGAATAGGAATTCCCCGTAATTATTATTAATCGTAAGCGAAAATAACCTTCTTCTACGGTCCTTATACGACGGGATATATTAAAAGTCGTCTATCTATCTACTAGAAGGATATAATATATCGTTAGCTATTTAGCTATATCGTTAGAAGGTTTAAAGCTATATACGCTTACCCTAGGGCTTAAGTATTAGAGAATAAGTTTTAGGAAGGAGTTTAATAATAATTCGGAGTAATAATAGTAAGGAAAGGAAGTAAGAGGAGTAGGAAAGTATTCGCTCTTATATACTATTTAACGTATAGTTATAGATATTACGCCTAGTATATAGGAAATTATTTTTAGGAATAGTATATAAGTATTATAACGACGCGGCTAATAATATATATCTACTTACTAGGTATAGTATCTACTTCCTTTCTATAAACTACGCTTACTAAGTTAAAGACTCTACTCTTTTCTACTAGGAGCCTAGCTTAGCGTATATACGTCTACTAGGAGGGAACTATTATATAGTATAGTATCTACTTCCTTTCTATAAACTACGCTTACTAAGTTAAAGGCTCTACTCTTTTCTACTAGGAGCCTAGCTTAGCGCGTATACGTCTACTAGGGGGGGCCGCGTAGCTCCCCCTAGTAGATATATACGATTATATACTAGCTAACGCTCTTAGAGTATAATATATAATAGTAGGCTACTACTTATTACTTCCCCCGCTTAAATACTAACTTACTATTCGTTTTATAACTATAGTATATATAGATCTAGTTCGAGAATTAGGATTAAAGCTTATATATTAATTTACTACTATTAGCTATCGCCTTTTTCCGGCTATTATTCTCGAGAAATCTATAATATATTCGATCTATAACGGGGCGCCTACTATTCTTAGTAGGCTAGTAACGAGCTATATATTAGCTATTAGCTAGATATTATCTAGTAGTATCTATAGACTCTTCCTTCTTAGAAACAAGTAGCGAGAGGTATCTATAATACTTCTTTAGAGATAACGATAGGCGTCTAGTACCTTAGTATAGCCCTATTACTCTTTATCTCTTATTAGGAATATATACTTAGGGTCTAATTCGTTTACGGCTAGTACGACTAATATATTATAGTATCCTTATTAGCGATAATAATATATTATAGTATACGATAAGGTCGACTATCCTAATATCGAGTCCCTCTTTACTAATAGACGTTACTACGAGTATATTAAAATAGCCGTCTTTAAAGCTCTCGATAACTTTAAGCTATTACCTCTATTCTATACCTAGCTATTTCTTCGTCTTCGCTTAGCTAACGAAGGGATAATATCGGATAGTTAGTATATACTTACTTAAAACTCGATAGATCTTATAGGTAGTCTCCCGAGAATTCGTAAAGATTATTACCTTAGTCTATAAGGTACTACTATTATCGGCGTAGGTAAAATATTATAGTATAATATCTTCTAAGTAGTCTAGCTTAGGGTAACTAGTAAACTCTAGAGAGTCGATCTACTTAGATATAGTATCTATTATCTCTATAAAGTAGTTAGACTAAATAATATCTAAGGCTAGTCTACCCTTTACCTCCTCTCTCTATACTTCTAGCTAGAACGTCTATAATATCCTATAGAATTAACTAATACTATAAAACTTTAATAAGCTAATTACGTGTACGATAGTTAATAGGACTTTAAAAATCGCGTTAATTACGCTCTTAACCGTCGTCGGTACTTAACGCCTAGTATTAGATCGTATCTACGCTTAACGTAATCTAATTAAAGTATAAGCGCTTAGCTTTATCGTATCTTTCGTCTATAATACCTTCTAGGTATAAAGCTTCTCTATAAATAGTCGAAGAACCTCTAAGAACTAATCTATAATACGAGACTATCGGTTACTATAGTTAAAGACCTCGAGTTTAATAGCTTTCTAGTAGGTATACCTCTTTAGGTTAGGTAACTCCTTAGTACGGACTTCTACGTATACGATTACTAAATTATTAATTATAGCTTATACTACCTCGATACTTAAACTAGGGGTAGTAGTAAGCGTAAGTACTCGAAATACGTAACTAGATTAATATATAATAGAGACTACCTCTATATAAGCGTACGATCCTATCGCCCTATATACCTCGTCTATAATTAGAGGAACGATCCTCTTAGAGCTATAAAGGCTAGCTTTAAGATCGTTTATAATCGTTTAAGGTATATAGAAGAATACCCGCTTTATCTCCTAGAGCCCCTTACGTATATTCGCTAGTATCGTTCTAGTTATTAGCGCGCTATCGCTCTCTAGTATTCCCGTAACGTTAAAGTAGGTTTCTATCTACTAAGTAATAAGAGGTCGGGTTAGTACTAAGAATATTAACTAGAATCGTAAGGTCTATCGATAGTAGTTTAATATAAAGGTAGCTATAATAAAGGGCTTATCTAGTCCTATAGGAGGCGAGATAAGCGTATTTCGGAGGAGACTATTAGAGATAATATTAAATTAGTATTCTTAGGCTATCCTAAGATTAATAGGGTAGATAAACGTAGGAAGAGCCGTTCTATTAAGTTCGTAATAGTCTAGGTGTTTTAAGGGCGTATTTAGCGGCTAAGTATCCGTATTTACGTTTAAAGATACTTATATCCGTTACTTTAGTAATATATATTTAAATAAGGTCCTTTACCGAAGCCTAGTATATACTATAGGTATATCTATAAGGTCTATTAAGACTATTTGTAGGGAGTTCTTAGTTAACGTAGTAGTACTTAAGGCTATAAGCTACTTAGGCTATAATAAGGAGGACGCTATAGCTATAAAGTCCTACTCGCTAGTACCGATTATTATTATTATCTTAAGCGTAGCTCTTACGGGCTCTACTAGTAAGGGTTCGGTTCTTAATCGTAAAGCCTACTAAAGGACGCTAAATAGGTCTCGATCTATAGTAGAGAGATACTTAGAGGAATAATTAGATAGCTCGTTCGCGGTTACTAGAAAATAACGTATCTATTAAGTAGTAGCCTAGTATTATAGAAGCTCTTTAAATACCTCTATATAGCTATTATTAGCGTTATATTCGTCGCTCGACTAGCTCTAGGCTTTAAACGACCTAGATTTTAATAGTAGGCTAGTTATAACGTCTCGTTTACCTAGACTTTAGTAGATTTAGTTAGCTTTATAAAGAAGCTATATAGGGCGTTCGACTACCGTTACTTTCGGTTATACGAAGAAAATTCTAAGTTACGCGAATTTAAGACCTAGGACTAGGCGCCTAAGATATAACTATCCTTCGGGTTATAGTCTAGATATAGTAGTTAGTATAAAGGCTTAGGTAGGCTTTAGTCTAGTTAATTATTAAATTAGCGTATCTAAATTATATAGGCCGCTTTTACTAGAGCGAGATAGTTACGGGCTCCCTAGACCTTTACTATTAGCTATATTATATAGAAGTACTTATAACTACTACGGCTATATACTTACTAGTAAGTTTTAGGCGTCTCCGTTATAAACTATTAACGGCCCTTAGACCTCTCCTCTTTCGACTTAATATATTCGCTTTACCTATTCGCGATACCTCTATATATAATCTATAACCTAGCGCTATTTTCTATCGTTTAACTCGCTAGTATAATAACGTATCTATAGCTTAACTATATTATTTACTCTCTTATCTTTTATAGAAGTAGATCTCTTAAAGTAGATAGCTTTAAGGTTAAGCTTAGTAATAATAACCTTATTAGCCTTATACGAGCTACCGTTATTTTAGTATCGCTTAATAAGCTTATAGACGTACTATATAACTAGCTTCTTCTACTAGATCCTCTCGATATAATCCTCGACTTCCTTTAGGTATACTTTAAAATATATATACTAGACTTATTCGAGTCCTTAGAGTTCTATAAGCTCTAGTCCCTAGTTCGCGCCCCGCTTAAGCTCTATTAGGGCTCGTTCGAGAGACGCTTTATCTTTATTAGTAATTAATTTATAGGGATCTAGGTTATAGCTTCGTAATACTTACGTATTCTAATATATTTAGTTATTATATTAGGGCGATATCTAAAGCGGATAGGATAAAGTAAGCTATATTTTACTTATATAGTCGTAATCCCCTAGCTCCCCCGTTATGTCGCTAAGGGTACCTACGTCTAGTAGTTTAAAGTCTTTATATAAGTTATCTATATCGAGGGAGGAGCTACTAGGTATTCCTATTATATAATTAGGTTAAGTACGATCTAAGTATCCGTATATTTAGAATTAAAGTCTAATCTTTTCTAGAGACCTATATAAGGTTAGTTAGCGCTAGCTCTCTATACTATAATCCTATAAGGGACTTACGTATCTATATCCTTATCTATATCTATATTTATATATACTTCCCTAACCTCGTTAATAGCTAACTAGTACGTACTTATCTATATTAGGTCGATAGGATCGACTAGGTTTTATCGATTATTATAGAGAGTATATCGCGGCGCTTATACTTAACCTATATTTATTATTAGTATACTTTAGTAGGTAGGTTCTAGTATATTATAAGTTACTTCCGACGTATTATAGTTATACGTAGGTATAAGGTTAAAAAGACTATCTAGGATTAGGCGGGTAACTATATTACTCTAGCTAGGGGTATTAAAAGCTCCCTAGCGACTATTATAGAGTTAGTATAGTAGGACTTCTATCTCGCTTATATCGACTATCGTCGTACCTAGCGAGATACTATTATAGATATTATAACTTTATTCGAAGGTACCGTATTAATACGTATATATATATCCTATATAAGGACCGTCTAGTACTACGTAGGCGCCTAAAAGATCCTATATAAAGGAGTTAAAAGTATCCTATAGATAATTTCAAATAGCGCGAGTATCGTCTATTACTAATATTAGCTTATCTACGAGAAACTTACTAAATATAATATAAGTTATATCTAAGTCGATATCGTAATATATATTAGTACTAGTTAAGGACTTTTCTAACTCTAGGGGAGAGAAGTATAGATTTCGTAGGTCTATTAACCCGTTTACTACTATTAACTTATCTTCTTCTAAGAGGGAACTAGTAGGATTAAGGCTTTCGAGGAAGAAATATTATATCGTATAGTCTTCGAAGTATATCGGGGGTACTATAGAGTTAGCTTAATAATACCTACGCTAGTCTTATATATATACCTACCCTATTATCTCCTATATCTATAATTTATATTCTAGCTTAGGACGACTCTTCTAGTACTAAAAGCCTAGTCCTTACGTTAAGACTTAAAGATTACTAAGTAAAGAAATAGTCGTAATAAGGAGAGAAGGAAAGGCTATTAGAACGATATCTAAGCCTATCTGCCCCTAAGATTAACCTATATTATAAATAAGCCCTATCGATATATTATATTATAGGGACCGCTCGTCTAGTACCGCTAAACTAGGTAGTATAAAGAAAGGCGTATTATTCCTACCTAAATATCGTCAAGGTCGGTATATCGCGCTATACGATTTAACGGGTCCTACTACGATCCCCTATAAGACCGCTATATATTCCTTATTAATATTAGCGGCCGCTTCTCTTATAGCCTTCGATATTACGCTAGGAGCTAGTACGTTCGCTACTAGACTAAGTACTAGCTTATCCGTAATAGTAGAGGTTAGATACTTAGAGTTATTAAGTACGATAATATATTAAGACGTAAAGATATAAGGACTAAGTAGTAGGTCTTCGTTAGACTCGCGTTAGACTATATCCTACGCGTCTATCTTACGTTAGTTATTATAATAACGTCCTAATATATTCGTATTAAAATCTATAGTCCCGCTATACTCTAGTTTAGGCTTTTTAGGTAGAACTTAGCTTTAGCGTTTATTTATAGCGAGTCTAAGTATACGACTATACCTAAAGTATACGAGCGCTTCTAATTACGTCTAGAATATCGGTAGTATCTAAGGTATTAGAGAGATTACGTATACTAATAATTATAGAGAGATAGGCTCTCGTAGCTAGGGACGTAGTAATTATACTTATATATTATCCTTATAGTTATACCGCGTACGTACTATCTATAGAGATACTACTCTATAATCTTAGTCTAGGGGCTTCTAGCCGAGTATCTAGTATAGTAGTATAGACTATCCTCTAATACGACTATCCTATATTATTTTTTTCCTACGGGCTATTACGTTTACTAGTAGATAGCTAGTAGTCTTTTACGGCTAGAATAACTTCTAATTATTAGTCGAGGGTAGACCTAGATATCTAGTAAGTATTACCGTACTATTACGAAGTACTAGCTAATTACCTTTTTAAAGTAGTAAAGGTATTAGGGTAAAGTAATAGAGGCTTAAAGAACTATCGTATAGGGTTTATTGTTTATACGTATACGCTAAGGCTTAGCGTATAGGTTAAAGAGGACTAGTATCTAGAGCCGAGAAGAGTAGAAAGAAATATATTATAATCCGCTCCTATACTATTATATCGGTATATAGAGCCGCTAATATAGCTAATATATAGTAGTTAGTCCTATAGCTAGATAATATTATTATAATCCTCTCCTATACCTTTACTAGCTTACGTAATCGGCGGTTCGCTATACGATAGTCGTAAGGTACTCTACCGCTATTTATAGAGCCTAATCGGGTAAATACTTAGTACTTTACGAATAGCTAGGGTTTAGGAGCCTAGAAGAGTAGAAAGAAATATATTATAATCCGCTCCTATACTATTATATTAGTATATAGAGCCGCTAGAGTAGGTAGTATATAGTAGTCGGTCTTATAGCTAGATAATATTATCGTAAGTCTCTCCTATACCCTTACTAGCTTATATAATCGGTAGTACGTCGTACGATAGTCGCGTCTAGTACTAGATATCTATTAAATTATACGTCGCGAAGTACTCTAGCGTAATTCCTAGAGCCTAATAAGGTAGATACTTAGTATTTTATCGACGACTAGCTATCTAGAGCCGAGAAGAGTAGAAAGAAATATATTATAATCCGATCCTATACTATTATACTAGTATATAGGGCCGCTAATATAGTAGACGAGTAGTAGTTAGTCTAGTATATATCCGATTATTATATTATAGTCTACTCCTATACCCTCGTTAGCTTATAGGTTAGCGGCGAAGTCTATTATACGATAGTTACTTAGATCGTAAATTAAGGATTAGAGCTACGTCGTAGACTACTCTACTATAACTTCTAGGGCCTAATTAATCTATATCGTAGTATTTCGGGTACGCCTAGGTAGTTTCTATACTAATATATTCCTCTATCGTTCTATAAGCCGCTCTAGTATCTAGCTTTAGTTAGAACTAATAATCGACCTATCGCTCCTTTTAGTAAGTCCTATAGGCTAGAAAAAATTAAAGGTTATACTACTAGCTCGAGATCGGGACGATTAATAGGCGTATAGTGTACTTAGGTTATATTATTATAGCTCCCGTTAGCGGCTATTCTTATATATATTTCCCGATTTTTATCTATACTATCCGCTAGAGAGCGTTACTAGCTTAGAGCGGGGCTTAGTATTAATATCGCTACGTAGGGATAGTAGTAATATCCTTACCTAGAGCGGGAAGTTTAGTAAATAAAGATAGGTCGATAGCTCGAGTATAATAATAATAATAATAAAGTCGAGGTAAGGTAGGAGAATTTATCGAGCCGCTCCGCCTAGTCGGCCGCTAGTCTATTCTAGGCGTAGCTCCCGCTAGGCTAGCTACTAGGCTAACTAAGCTAATATTAAGCTAACTTAAAGCTATAGCTAAGGCCTCTCCGTAGGAGATATTATTCTCTTATATATAATCGAGTAGTTATTAGCGATATTAGTAACTATACTAGATATATCTTATTACGTCTATACGCGGTCTAATTCCGCTAAGGATAAGTATAACGTAAATATCTATTATCTAGAGGAGCTACTTATTAAATCTTATTACTAGATTATATAGCTCTAGGGAGCTATTATATATCTTACGGGATATATCGAGGCTTTAGAAGGTACTATTAATCGGATTATTAATACGCGTAAGTTAGTAGTCCTAATAGAGATATTTAGCTATCCTATAACGACTAATAATAACCGATATCGCTATATAGGCGGGCGTAGAGTAAATAAGGAGTAGAGCTTATCTTCCTCGATTATACGGAAGATAATAGGTTTAGTAATTACGTATAATTAATCGAATACTTTAATACCGCGCTAACTAGGCTAAAGACTAAGAAACGAAGTAGGTTAAGCGTTCTAGCTAGAGAAGGTAGAGTAACGAATTCTAGACTTTCCGCGAGAGCGCGTTAATATTCTAGTAGTTTAAGAGCGAGCTTCTTACTTACTAACTTTATAGGCTATTATACTCCCTTTAGCCTAGGATACCGTATTAATCGAGCTCTAGCTATACGTTATCCCTCTATTAATCGAGCTCTACCTATATTCTATCTCTCTACTACTCTTATACGCTAGGAAATTAGCTCTTCTATAAGGAACCTTACTCCTTAACCGAATCTATATTCTATTTTACTCGGATTTCGACGACTATACGCTACGCTAACTTACTAAATACGTTATAATCTACGGTACGCCTACTTTACCTCCTATCTCGACTTTCTCTTAGTATTCTTTAGTATCTCCTCTCTCTTAGTCGAGTAGTATCTAATTAACTACTAATAGATAGCGTCTATAGTCTTAATATCCGCTAAGACTTAGGCTATAGTATATAGTCCGTTCTTAAAGGTACTATAGGCTTACTATAGGCCTAGATTATTCTTAATATATCGGGCTTAGATAGGATCGATTTCCTTATAAAGGTTAGTAAGTACTCGCTCTAGAGTATATACTACGTAGAGGTTATAGTAGGATTTCTAATATCTCCTTTTAGTCGAAGGCGTCTATATATATATGTAATATAGGTATTTCTCTTCGGGTATTTTTTAAGATAGTAGTTATAGTTTTAATTACTATCGCGGCGAAGAGATCGTAGATTAGTAAAGTACTAAGCGATATTACTTTAGGTTAGCTATATAGCGGCTTTATATACTATACTTATAAGTCCGTAGTATACTTAGTTAGTACTAGTTTCTAGTACTAGGGTATTTGTACTAAGCCCCTTACTCGACGCTAGGTTCTAGATTACTAGTCTACTAGAGCGCTCGTAGGCGGAGCTTTAATCGTTATATAGTATAGTACTACGCTTAGTATATAGAACCTTAAATTTAGCGACTTTAGTTATATTAAGCTATAGGACTTAATCGCGCTATTAGCGGGTATCGAACCCTCTAGTTAGTTAATATAATACTATAAATTATTAGATTAACTCTTATCCTTAGTACTATTACTAAACTATATATATAGCTATAATTAAGTATCGTTCCCTTTCCTAGTTCGCTAAAACGAAGAAGAGTCGCTATCCCTTAGCCGTCTAGTTAAGGCTAATATACTACTTAATCTTAAATTAATATTCTATTCCTAAAGTATTTAGTATTAGGGTTATTATATCTAATCCCTAAGCGAGGTCCGTTTAGATCTAGTTATACTATTCGTTATAGATCGTATTATATACTTTAATAGTATATCGCTCTATAGTATTAACTACTATCGTCGACTATTTTATTAAACTCGTATATATAGTACTAGGGTAATAAGACTCCTCGCTATACTACTACCTATCCTTAGTCTAGCCTATAGGGTCGTTAGAGACTATTATACTATTACTAGATAGTCTTATCTCGTAAGCTTTAGAAGTAGATAGACCTTATATAGCGATACGATCTTACTCGTATTATTTTAAATATTTAAGTCGCTTAGTAGTCTTCTTATATAGAATCGACTTATTAAATTTATTATCCGTTTACTTACGTTTATATAACCGAGACGGTTTATTAGTTATTAGGTCTATTAGTATAAGCGATCTTAATAATAGACTTATTATATTAGGTAGTATAACGCCGCTTAGTAGTATTACCTTATTCGTCCTAAAATAATTAGAGCCTAATATAGAGCCTCCTTACTATTAGCTTTATATCTATAATATCTTCTTAGCTTAATAATACGGACTAATAAAGTAAGGAATAGAGGTAGTATATCTAGCTAGGGTTTATTACGATAGGAATAGATATACTAAGACGCTCCTCCTCTTCTACGAGGTTATAAATATTCTATAATATAGTCCTATCCCTCTCGAGCGTACTTCTATCTAAATCGCTAAGGTAGGTCTAGTCTTTTAAGATATCGTTAGGACGATAAGATCTCTATAAGAGTACTATCTACTTATAGTTTCGGGTAGCTATAAACGTTAGCGACTATTCTAGTTACTTCTATATCCTTAAATCTCTAACGGTTAGTCGAAGACATAGTAAATATAAAGCTAAAGATCTACGCTCTAACCGCTCCTATTAGTACTTTAACGGGCTATTATATTTATTATATATAGCTAGACCTAGGATACTCTAAGTACTTACCTATATAATTTAGTATATCTAGCTAGCGATATCTATAAAGCTATTTAGGCTACTAATCTAGCGTAAGCCTTAGATTCTTTTTATACTAGTTATATAGATTCTAAGTCCTTCGTATAGGAAAGATCGCGCGTAACTACTCCTTTATAATTCGCTTTAGGGCGACCTAGCGAATCTCCTTTACTTCTATAAATATTTATATATATATCTCGGGTATTTCCTTAACTTCTCGCCTTCTAGAACTTTCTCTTAAGCTATTTTCGTAATTAGGATTAGGCGAGGGGCTAGGTAGGTAGGCTTTTAATAGTATTAAAGTATCTTCGTTAGAGTCGTAGATAGAATCGCTAGGCGTATTATTAGCCTCTAAATCTCTTCTCTAGGACTCGAAGTAAGGCTTTAGGCTTATTAAAGACGATTTACTTATAGTTATTTTCCCGCTAATCTTAAAAGAATAGGTTAAAGACTAGGCGAGGATAGTTTTACGCCTATTACGCTAGCTCTATAACTTTAAGGAGGAGACTACTTATATTATATAGTAAGGAATAGCTCGTTAAGAATAGATTACGTCTCTAGGAACGCCGTATTCTCGTACGGAAAAGATTTAATAAGTCTAATAGAGATACGATAGTCGTAGTAGGAGAGTAAAATACATAGAGAGGTATATAAGATTTATATTATAACGCCCTCTAGGTAGGTTATAGGGCTATATTAGTCTTAGTAGGTCTCTCTATAAACGCTTATCTATTTATTCTAGTTAATAAGATAATATATAGCGATCGAAATATCTCCTATACTCTAAGTAGAGGTAGAGCTAAGCTAGATATATTAGTCTAGTACTAGTTAAATACTCTAGCCTATTATAAATACTTCCTATAAGATAAAACTCTTCGCTCCCTTACTCTTATATATTTATACTAACGCTACTAACTAGTACCTAGTCGCTACTATAGGTACTAGGCTTTATATTATCCTATATAAGAATAGTAGTATAGAGTCTCGCGGCTAGAGCTAGATAGTCTTTAAGATACGCCTCGATTTAGCCGAAGAATATTAATAAATATTACTCTAGGGGTAGCTTCCTATATACGCTTACTAGTATACTCTATAAGCTAGAGATCTAAGCGGTAGTCTATAGTAGGAGTAGGTTTAAGGACCTTATAATCGTTAAGTAGAACGCTTTCGCTACTCTAAAAGGTAATAACCTCTAGAACGCGCGTTAACGATATAGTTAAGGCTTTCCGTAAACTAGTTAGTATACGCGACCTTTAATAAGGCTATTAGATATATCGTTAGCTAAATATTAGGCGTAGCTAGAGTTACTATCGTATATATAGGGGTAAGTATATATAGCGTATAGCGTATACCCTAAGTATCCGGATAGTATTAAGATCTAAGAAAGATTCTATATTAGAGGGAAAGTAGCCTTTTCGGTTAGTTCGATCTCGTAATATAATATTAGGCTAACCTATAAGTATAAGCTACTACTCTTATCTTACTCGGCCCTACTATTAGCTTTTCTCCTTTCTCCTTATTATATCTCGTATCTATATCGTATCTTTAGAATTGTCCTTATTCTAGTTTAGTCTCCTTTAGCCTTTACCCGAACTCGTAGTTATCTAAGTAGTATTAGGAGAGATACTCGAAGATAGTAGTACGAGATATATTTATAACTTACGCTATTTAATAGTAAGCGTAGAAAATATAAGTAAGTATAAAGATACTAAAGATAACGATATTAAGTATAAGAACCCTAATAAAAGAGTAGAGTAAATTATAAAGGACTATTTATAGGGAAGTAGAAAGGGGTACCTAGATATAAAGATAAGGGGGAAGTTACTTACTATTAACTAGGACTATATAAGAGAGTAAATACTATTAAGTACTATTACTATATAACTAAGGTTAACTTACGCTTCGTATAATTATATAAGTTTTAGTCTACTATCCTCCTTAACTAAAGGGGCTAGATTAGCGTAAAGCTTAGCTAGTTATAGGGGAAGGTTCGATAAAGATATAGTCTTAGATTTTAGAAGGGAAGAGCGGCTCTATTAATTAAAATTACTTAATTTTTATCTAGTTTTAAGCGATTAAATATCGACTACTATTAATATATATCTATCTATCTTTAGAGATAGACTAATTATTAATTAAATATATATCTTTAAGGTAGAAATTTACCTATATAAGACTTTAAATAGCTATATCCTAGCGCGGTTAGTCCTTAGCTTATACTATATACTTTATTCGCTTTATATCTA